>JAAONU010000013.1:4058602-5258602 GCA_012932295.1 Cyclina sinensis
CACAATTAATTTGGCATTTCATTTCATACCATTCTTGAGGTGTACCTTGTCTTGAATTTCTAAAAACTTCTGTCAACAATTTTGCATCATTCTGCATTCATTTAACCGCTTTTCAACTGGAACTTTGTATCCATGGCATTAGAGTTGATGCATTGCTTTTAGATAAGGCTTCATCTGAACTATACAAGTTTCTTATCAAGTAACAAGAAACAAATGATATTAACTATTTCAATGAAATATTCTTAAGAGTAACTTTCGTTACGTTCTAGATTTCAAGATGATTTCATGATTGAATTCTTCATTATTTTACATTTCAATGTGAGCTGTCTTCACCGAATCATTTTTGATATCAGAACAATGATTCTTTGCAGCATCTGAAACAGTTCTGATGAGTTGAGTAATACTACATTTACTTTGGTGGGGAGGGGACGCCACATTAATGTTGTAACCAAATTGAAATGAAAGCTTGATGAACAAACCATCTGGATTATGAAGGAATATCCCACAATCCCACCCACAAGGCTAGCACAGGTCATTTTGAAGATGATAAATTTTAAAAATTCTGGATACAGTCTAACATTAATGTCTTGATATTGCAAGTTCAGTAGATATCATACATCTTTTAATTCTTAAAGCTAGGAAATAAGTTTGTCAAATATGTTTAGTAAATGCATTTAGGAAAATATTAACAAAAAAATTAAATATTATGCAGAAACCTTCTATATATTATAATAAATGTAAACCTTTTAACAGCATGGAAGTTAGTTCATTGGTCAGGGACACAATGGTGTTTTAAATCATGTCGTACAAGCAGCAGATACAGGAAAGAATTCGATTAATTAGAAAGATACGGATCAAGAAAAATGCAAGACAAGCTAGTTTAGCAGGTACGAAAGTGTACGATTACGTATACTATTTGTTAAGAGTAGATCTAACAATACAGCAATGCAGTATAGTTGAACAAAGCTTTATTACACATTTAAACGAAATCAATTACCCATTTCATGCTATGTGTCACTAGCGTAAATTCAGTTTACTATTTAAAGTGACTGACTCACAGACGATGATAAAAAGAAAATGTTTATACATCTTGAAATTCTTGCTGTAATCGTGAAGAACATATTTAAACTAAGTTATTGACTCAGTTTTTGTGACAGAAAAACATCAAAATATAAAGTTTTACACACTTTTATCGGTAAAAAATTTACCCCGTTAGTCACGGGGTAAATACTTTAGTTATAACATTAATTTTGAGGTGATGCCGTGGCTCAGTGGTCTAAGTAGTTGCTCCGTATTTTACTGACCGAAATGTCGTGGGTTCGAATCCTGGTGAAGTCAAAACTTTTTTTTTCAGTTTTCATGGTGTATAGAAGCATAATATTATATTTTTTCCATAGTATATTAAATCCTCTTAAATTTGAAAGAATAAAAAATTTCAGCAAAATTTTGTGAGTCAGTCGCTTTAAGAAGAAACATAGGTTAATTGAAGTGAAATTCGAAAACAGGTGACAGTTGGAAAGACATTTTCAGTTATTATTATATCGAGACAGAAAGCTGGTGTGTTCATAAACTATCGGTTCAATACACGGTTGTCAATATCATTTACAATGAAAACACGTGATTGTGTCATTCAAAAACACATGTTACATTACAATATCAAACGATAACGATAGAAAAAGAATATGGCGGAATCGTCAATCGAACAGAAGAAAAGAAAGGTAGTTATAGCTATGGATGGAAGTAAAAACGCAGAGGATGCATTTAAATGTAAGTTAAATATATTTGATCATTAAGTGAGTTAACATAATTCTTATTTTTGTACTAACAATTTATCAAAGATAAGAATAATCAAGGTAAAATAATTCTGATTCGGCCTTGACTAGTCCAGTTTTCCTTTCCGATCAGGATATTGATACATACTTTTGACTGACAATATCCTTTAGGACCCATTATAAACGTCCAAATGAATATGAGTATCCCAACGGCTTGTAATTGAGACTATAGCCTTGAATTGACCTTGTTAATCGTTTTAACAATCACTCGATGAGTCAGCTCTATTTGAATTACACTTATTTTCTGTCTTGCACCGTAACACAAGTAAAGCAATAAAATAATGTGTTTACGTTTGCTGCCATGAATTAGGATTGAATGTTTACCGAACGGGCGTTTAAAGTGTGATCTTCAATTTTAATAATAAATAATAATAAAACTGCGGTAAAAAGTAGATACCATTGATTGAACTCAGTTGACTTGGCATGATTATGGAGGTACAATACTCGTGACTGTGTCATCTCTGAATGGTTTCACATTTTGTTGAACCTTTCCGCCAATGTTGGTTAAAATACATGTATTTATAAAATTGATTTCAGGGTATGTAAATACGATACATGAAAAAGGAGATTACGTAATTGTTGTCTATACGCCGGAGTTCAAGAATCTCACACACGTTTGTAAGTACTTACTTGAAAATACATGTAAATTTAAGCAAATATAAAGAGATGGGTTTGTGTTGATTCCATATAAAATGTACCCAAATATACTTATGTTACTAATAAAAATGAATTTACCTGTTCAGTCCTGCTATTTATTTAAGATACGATTCAGACTAACTCAGCCTATATAAAATATTGGTTGAGATTCAGTTTGACAGACAGTTTTACAAAATGTTTTATGTCAAGTGACCAACATACGTCAAAATACGAGATATAGAGTTGTGTGTCTTTTTGTCGAGTGGAAGATTGTCTGGTGCAGTGTAAGCCTTTGATACTTTGTTATTGAATTGAAACTAGCAAATACGTAGTATTAAAAACTCTAGTATTCTAAATATGTTGAATGTTTGCTGAGCTGAAGTCAAAAATCACATAAAACGTAATTAAACAAAAGAGTTTCCTGATAAATATTTTCGTTTTCTTTTCTTTACAAGCATGCGTGACGTCTCATATGTGTAAGCAGTTTTTATTGTTAAGTTAAACGCTTTCGGTAACCCAGACTCCTAGATTTCGGTAGCACGTTGTGTTTAGATGTTGTTTGTATGTTAGTTTGATGTTTAATAATAATCTTGTACTTTCTTTTTGCTGTCATGCCCTTGTTTACTACACTAACATTATACTTCTGTTTTCTTACCGTTACTTTTGTGTAGCCTATAACCGTTTGGTGTAAAATTAGCATATCTCCCACCACCGAACACAGTGACTTCTATGAATTCATTGTTTCGATGGTTTAGGTTATATTGATGCATTCATTAAGTCAATAGTATTGATCTTTTATCTAAGTTTAGAATTCCGTTGCATTCAGCTCTTTTGTGTGTGTGCGTGTGTGTGTGTGTGTGTGTGTGTTGATTTGATTTGTAGAATTCCGTTGCATTTAGCTCTGTGTGTGTGTGTGTGTGTGTGTGTGTGCTGATTTAATTCGTTGAAACATAACCGAGTATTCAGTTTATTTAATAACTTTTTAATTTAACACATATGCATGCAGTCTTCTTCACCTTTAATTTTAATTCTAGATAGCTAAACTTACTTTGGTTCTAAGGTGGTGGGCGAACAAATCGTTTATATCTGCTGACAAGGAGTGACAGTGAGTTAATAGATATGATTGTGGTATGGGATATTTTGACTTGATATTTTTGATACCACTCGACAGAATTAGTTGTACAAATGACATACATGTGATGTCCAAACGATAAATGATCAAACGTGTGTTTGCCTTCCAGTTATAGTAAGGGCATTTGCATTTCTTGAAAATTTAAGTCAGCTAGAAGGCTGAAATTATCTTTCGTTTGATACGCCGTTCATGTAGAAAGTTCTATGGTTGGTTTCGAAATGATATTCTGCTCCTAAATTTAGTGTAATATACATGCCACCTAGTCTCACTATTTCGCGTCCGAAGGTGAACCCATTTATAGACTGATATTTTATAGTTGCTCACCTTCTACGTCTCACTCTGATCTGCATCTGGTTAAGCGGACTCGCCCAATCGTAGGCGACTGGGCACTTTTTATGGCTCGTTTGTCCAACAGTTGACAGAGTTTAAGGCAAAAATGATAAAAGTATGATAAAATATGATAACTAAATTCATACCTGATCCTGTAATCCAAGAAAACACACAAATACACAAGTATAGAACTGAAACACTTATTTCGTAACTGATTAATCCACCATTTTATTCAAAATTTGGCAATCGGAATACTCGGTGTTCTAGGTTAATAGATAACTAGGACAGGGTAAAAACCGTGCCGAACCGAGTCCGCTTAACCAGATGCAGATCAAAGTGAGACGTAGAAGGTGAACAACTATAAAATATCAACCTATAAAATGGGTTCACCTTCGGAGGCGAAATAGTGAGACTACATGCCACCAAACTGCCACTAAGTCTGTAACCATTTACACTATTTTTATTTAGTTTGTCTCAATACATTCTTATCGATTGTTGTTACGTAATGTGAAGGAACTTTATCTAAATGCAGTGTCTTATAATTTGTAAAAATCTGTATTTATTGAAATAACACAGAACTGTGTTCAATAACACAAAAGGGATTTTTCATAGAACTGTCAGTATCATAATCTATGTGGCGCAAAAGTGACGGGCTGAGGTAAACAATTGATTCAAATTTTTCATTGTACGATTTTTTGAACTAAACATATTTGTGACTTCATGCGGTTACATTTTTCTAACAAAAATTTACAGTTTTGCATTGCCTTTGGAATTGATAAATATAGTGTGGTAGGGGAAAAATTTAGCGAACACATCCTGATAAAAGTATTATCAAATACAGCTTTTAATTCTCTGTATTCTTACTGTTCAGCAATTATGACAGCCGATCCTGCCTTATTGACAAAACTGATTTCTGAAGAACAGCAGCAAACCACACTTCTTCTTGGAGAGATACACGAACTCATGAATGTTTCGGATGTAAGTAAAATGTACTCTTTTGTTAATTTCTATTTAGATAGACGGACTTAATATCCATATAAAAGACAATTCTGAAATTTATATCATTCCGTGAAAACAATAACAAACAACAACAGGTTTGCCAGCAGCTTTGTGTCCTTATTTGGCAATACCAGAAACTTAAAGAATCTTTTTCTTAGAAACTACTTTCTTGATTTGAACAAATGCTCTTCAGGCGACCCTCTACATAAAATGTAAAAAATATCGATCCGTGAAAAATCCTTGACCGCTTGAGGCAAGGCTTATTTTTCTTCAATATGTTTGAAGTTGGAAACTGATGAAACTTAGATGAAACAATTTTCAAAAGTTTCAGACACTTCATTTCAGTCAAAATGAATTGATTTTAATAAAATGTAGTTCAACCCAACCAGATGTTTTATATCTATCTGCAGGTTAAAGGAATAGTCAAGCGTATGATAGGGGACCCTGGGGAGCAAGTTATTAGTGTAGCAGAAGAAGAGGGAGCCGATTTCATCGTCACAGGAAGTAGGGGCCTTGGGACCATCCGTCGGACCCTTCTCGGAAGTGTCAGTGACTATATAGTTCATCACTCGTCAGTACCTGTGTTTATCTGTAAAGCGGAACATACAGTACCGTGATATAATTACTTGTGCTTTGATATTAAGCTTAAAATGGACATCCAAACAAGGGAAAATTGGTTGTCTTTTAGAGAAAATAAACCGATGTGTTTTTTGTGCTAAAAATGTATAGCTGTTTTTTTAGATACAGAAAGAAGAAAAAGGCAAGAAAAACACAAATCTTTCTATTTTTGTGAAAAAGACCAAAGAAACAAAGCTTAACCTAGCTCCTTTTTTATTTCTGAAAAAACATATCTGGAAGTTTTACAACATCGCTGTTTTTGTCATTTAAAAATTTCACCATTATGATAGCTGAAGAAACTGTGAAATATACTTAGATTTTAGATCATGTTTGTGTTTAAAATGAATGACCAAGATGCATGCATGACGCCAAATATATATGTTGAAAACACAACAAATATTCAGAAACTATGCAAACAAAAAGACAGAGGGAGTTCTTTCCTTCCTATTTATTTATGAAGTACACAAATTACATATACCTTCCAGCAAAGTCGTAACTTTAATTCATGACAGGGTCAGTTATAAAAGATTTTGACTGTATTCGACATTTGTTTCAGTGAATATATTGCTACGGTGGCACAGTTGTGACTTGGGTGCGCATTTTGTTATCTTGTTCCAACGAGATATTATCTTGTTCGCACAAGATATTATCTCATTCATATGAAATAATTATCTTGTTCCAACGACATAATATCTCGTTTACACAAGATAATATATCGTTCCCACGAAATATTTATCTTGTTGCCACAAGATAATATCTCGTTCCCACAAGATATTATCTCGTTCCCACGACATATTTACCTTGTTCGCACGACATGATATCTCGTTCCCACAAAATAATTGTCTCGTTCCCATGAGATAATTATATTGTTTCCACGAGAAAATAAGCAGATCAAAAGCAGTGAAACTTATACAAAAAAGCATGGGTATGATTAAGGTAAAGGAATGATAATGATTTTTTATTAGTTTTTTTTTTAAGAATTAATTTTGAGATAAACGGAATTAAAGTCTTGCAGCTTACGAGGTGATGTTGTTTGAATTTTTTTTCATATTTAGTGACAGGGTGAGCTTTTGTGATCGCCTTTCGTCCGTCGTCCGTCCGTCGTCCGCTGTCCGCGCTCCAGCGGTCTTAATTTTGGTCCGATCTTCTTCAAACTTGGTCAATATGTTAATCTGAATGATATCTAGATCAAGTTTGAAACTGGGTCATGTGACCTTCAAAACTAGGTAACAAGGTCAAATTATAGAAAAGCTTGTCCGCACTCTAGCAGTCTTAATTTTGCTTCGATCTTCCTCAAGCTTTGTCCGAATGTTTATCTCGATGATATCTAGGTCAAGTTTGAAACTGGGTCATGTGACTTTGAAATTAAGGTCACTAGGTCAAGTTATGATAAAAGCTTTTCTGCACTCTCTCAATGATATCTAGGTCAAGTTCATATTTGGGTCATCTCACCCTTAAAACTAGGTCACTTGGTCAAATTATAGAAAAAGCTTGTCCGCACTCCAGCGGTCTTAATTTTAGTCCGATCTTCTTCAAACTTGGTCAAAATGTTAATCTGAATGATATCTAGATCAAGTTTGAAACTGGGTCATGTGATCTTAAAAACTAGGTCACAAGGTCAAATTATAGAAAAGGTTGTCCGCACTCTAGCAGTCTTAATTATGCTTCGATCTTCTTCAAGCTTTGTCAGAATGTTTATCTCGATGATATCTAGGTCAAGTTTGAAACTGGGTCATGTGACTTTGAAATTTAAGTTATGATAAAAGCTTTTCTGCACTCTAGTGGTCTTAATTTTGGTCTGTAACTGGGTCATGTGACCTTGAAAACAAGGTAACTAGTTCGAATTTTAGAAAAAGCTTGTCCGCACTCTAGCGGTCTTAATTTTGGCTCATCTTCTTCAATTTTGGTCAGAATGTGTATCTCAATGATATCTAGGTCAGGTTCGAAACTGGGTTATGTGACCTTGAAAACTAGGTCACTTGGTCAAATTATAGAAAAAGCTTGTCCGCACTGTAGTAGTCTTAATTTTGCTTCGATCTTCTTCAAGCTTTGTCAGAATGTTTATCTCGATGATATCTAGGTCAAGTTTGAAACTGGGTCATGTGACTTTGAAATTTAAGTTATGATAAAAGCTTTTCTGCACTCTAGTGGTCTTAATTTTGGTCTGTAACTGGGTCATGTGACCTTGAAAACATGGTAACTAGTTCGAATTTTAGAAAAAGCTTGTCCGCACTCTAGCGGTCTTAATTTTGGCTCATCTTTTTCAATTTTGGTCAGAATGTGTATCTCAATGATATCTAGGTCAGGTTCGAAACTGGGTTATGTGACCTTGAAAACTAGGTCGACTGGTCAAATTATAGAAAAAGCTTGTCCGCACTGTAGTAGTCTTAATTTTGCTTCGATCTTCTTCAAGCTTTGTCAGAATGTTTATCTCGATGATATCTAGGTCAAATTTGAAACTGGGTCATGTGACTTTAAAATTTAGGGCACTAGGTCAAGTTATGATAAAAGCTTTTTTGCACTCTAGTGGTCTTAATTTTGGTCTGATCTTCACTTTCATTACCATAAGATCTTGGTTCCTTTCTTCAAATTGCCATATTGCATTATTGGTTCCAGAGTTATGGCCCCTGAAAGTGCCAAAATTAACTATTTAGACCTTGTCTGCACAATAGCAGCTTCATTTTTGATTTGAATTTAATCAGACTTGTACAATACTTGGGTTGATATAAGATCTTGCAGGATTGCCAGGGGACTTGAAATGTCAGGGAAATTTGATTTTTTTTCAAGGTCAGGGGATTGTCAGGGAATTTTGAAAATTGGTCAGTGAAAAATAAAAATCCAGAAAAGTTAGTGAAAAGTCAGGGAAAAATAATTTTGAAGGGCTAATGTTGTTCTATTTTATTAAAGATTGCATTTACACATTTTTTCCGTTATGAATCTTTTTCTTTATAATGGTGTACATTGTATTTTAATAAAAGTTCTAGTATTATAAATAACATAACTTAAAGACTGAAAGTCTCTGCAACCCTTACAACCAAAAATTAAAATAAGTATGTGTTACACTCGAAACCCATGTTCCTCCCTCCAAGATCCATGTCACAGCAACCCTCTGAACTTAGTTAGTTCTGCTATATAGGCCTTACTGCTGATAGTTTGTGTCTTGCCCATATATTTTTTGCATCTATGGTTGGATTTTAAAATAATTAGCAGAATTGGCAATAGAGTGAACATGTGTCATGTACATAATCCCTGTTTAAAACGGTGTTCCAACATTCTGTTCACGGCAAACTAGTTTTTTTTGTATAACGGCAGGATTTTAAAAAAAAAAAAAACATTGCGGCAAACTTCTACATTTTCAAGATACTGCTTTGAAACTTTAAACATGTTAGGTATCATGTGTATACGTGCCTGATATATATTTTTATGAGGCTCAGTCCATTATAGTCCACGTTGTGCTTAAACAATCCTGATGACGCACGACATCTAGTAAAACTCTACCAAAGATGACCTCATAGTCATAATTGCCTGCACCCTTTGAGTCAATTGGCAATTGTATTTGCATCCACTGACTCTTGCAACCATTGAGCAGTTGTTGGCAGGTGAGCGACCCAGGGTCCCATGGACCCTCTTGTTTAGCTGTAATGGCCATTTTAGCGAAACCATTTGATCATTTATTTATAGAGGGCTTTGTATGGAAAAATGACCGTGCAGTTTAGAAGGTGATGTTTTTTTCAGAAAAAGGCAATACAAGGAACATTCCTTAAGTTTGGTTAAAATTGGCCCATTGGTTTTGGAAGAGATATCATTGGAAGCCAAATATTGACAAAAAATTTATTTTAAGCTCTGGTGGCCATTTTGTGCAATGACCCATCGGTTTTGGAAGAAATGTCATTGGAAACCAAATATTGACAAAAATTTATTTTAAGCTCTAGTGGCCATTTTGTGCAAGTGAAACCATTTAAGCAATTTCAATAGAATGCTTTGTAAATATTTCTTCCAAATTTGGTTGAAACTGACTTTGCACTTTAGGAGATGTTGTTTGGGCTTTTTTGTTTTCTTTAAGCTTTTGCAGCCCTTATGTACAATGAAACAGATCAGTATGAGCAATTTTAGAAAAGAACAATACAAAGAACATGTCATTTGAAGTAAATTGTTGACGACTGACACAGGGTGATCCCTATAGCTCACCCTGAGCAGAAGATCTTTAAAAAAGTTTCATTTGAGTCTGTATTTTAGACGCTTTGTCATATTCCTTCAGTTTGAAGTACTCGCATGTAGTATTGTCCGTTTTTTCTCTGAATGAATCAAAGAGCTGGTCTCAAAACTGGTATCCCTAAACTTTATTTGAAACGCTCAAGGTCAATGATTTTCGATAAATGCTCAAAATTCACGAATGACAAGTACAAAAACACTTCATGTAACGATTACAGAATACTTTCTTCCATCAGTTCTATTCTGACAACATAAATTTAACCATGTTTTTGTTTCCTCAGAGACAAATAGGATCATAAAAGTGTCATATTGTGACTTACCAAACAGGGCTGGCGATAAGATACACAGATAACACAAAACGGTGATTAAATTTTATTTGTTCATCCATAAAGAGGCATTAAAATCAAAACCAAACAATTACGTTATCATTTTCTTAAGATCATAAGGAACTGTGAAAGACAAAAAAAGAAAGATTGGCTACAACTAGCTATAGAAGTATGCCGAATATAAATGAAAGACAAGATGACGTCTAATGATATTTTGAACATTTTAAAGCATCACAAAGGAGTTTTCTAAAAACGGATTACTGTGCTGGTGACATCAGAAGTGATAAAAGTATCTTTCATACCTTTGGATATATTAGGATAATTTAGATCACAATATCATCTTTTCGGGCGGAACCTTACCTTTCTTTTCAAATGTTTTGGTTCAACGTTAACATAAATGACCAAACTCTAAGATGTTTTAAAAATAGTTGAGATAATAGTTTTTCACGTCTAAAATAGTTAAAATTCAGGTGATCACCGATTCTTTGTAAAACACCAAAAGAAGGAGCTGTTAATACAATATAATCAAGATTTGAAAAAAAATGTTCTCTTAAAACAAAGACTTTAGATCCTGTTTTAGGTCTTTGCTGTACAAAAAGCACACCGTAATATCAACTAGAGCATTTTTCCTTCCATGCATGGAGAATTATAGCCAGGACATGATATATCATCAATATGTTTCATCTTTGACCAATCACTGAGACCCTGACCTTTGAGCTATGGACCTGGGTCAAATACGTGACATACAGTCAAATCAAGGTGACTAAAATACCAAGATATTTGAAACTACTTCCATGTATAGAGAAGTTATGGCCTGTACATAGCCTATGATCAACAATTGTTAACTTTGACTAGTCACCTTGACCTTTTAGGTAGGAGGCCCGGGTCTTGCACACGACACTTTGTCTCGACTCATCTTGATGAACAAATATACAAAGACATTTTAAAATCCTTCTATGAATGAAGACGTGTTTGCCCAAAAAATGTCTATAATTAAAACAATTAACCTTTGACCAATGACTGGGGCCTTGACCTTCGATCTTTGGACCTGGTTCTTACTAGCAATATACGGTCTCATCAAGTTGAACATATGTGCAAATGTATTTGAAATTTTTATATGGACGGAGAAGTTATGGCCTGGACAAAGTCTATAATCAACATTTTTACAATTGACAAGAGTCATGTTGACATGGCTATTCCCCGCCGAATGTGTTTGCTTAGGTAGCATTCTTGTGCACGGCAATCCTCTGACATGAGGTCTATCAACCTATAAAGTTTCAAGTTGATACCTCAAACACTTTTTGAGTTATTGTCCGAACAAATATCAAGCATGAAAAATAACGAAGGGTAATAACTTAAAAAAATATGAAGGGTACAGTTATCTGTTTTTGTAATGCACTCTTCCTTAATGAGATATATACACCTATAAAGTTTCAAGTTGATATCACATGACAACTCTATGAAGAATAACAAAGAACAATAACTAAAATATTAGGAAGTGTAGAGTTATCTTTTTGTGCAGTGCACTTTTACTCGAAGAGATCTATCAACCTATTAAGTTTCAAGTTGATGTCTCGTGTACGTTTTGAGTTATGCTCCGGACAAAAATTATGCATGAAAAACTAAAGGGCAATAACCTTAAAAATTATAAAGGGTAGAATTATTATTTTTATGCAATACACTTCTCCCAGATAAGATCTATCTAATTATGAAGTTTCAAGTTGATACCTCAAACACTTTTTGAGTTATGCTCATGAAAAACATTAAGCATGAAAAATATCAAAGGGCAATAACTAAAAATTTTGGAGGGTAGATTTATTTTACTTGAGCAAGGCATTTTTCCTCAATAAGATCTATCCACCCATGAAGTTTCAAGTTGATAATTAAAATACTTTTAAGTTATGCTCCGGACAAAAAATTATGCATGAAAATATAACAAAGGGCAAGAACTAAAAAATTCTAGAAGGAAGAGTTAACATTCTTGTGCACTGCATTCCTCAATGACATCTATCCACTTACGAAGATTCAAGTTGATACCATAAATACTTCTTTAGTTATGCTCCAAACAAATTTGTGGAACGGAAAGACGGACGGACGAAGACTATTACCATATCCCCCGCCGAAAGGCTGTGACCTTGAGCTTTGAGTTTGGGACTCGGGTCTTGCACATGACATACTGTCTCATCTTAGTGCAAACAAACAAACTGATTTCAAAATCCTTCAATTTATGGAGAAGTTATGGTCTGGACAAGAAACGGGACTGATGGACATCAAGATGAATCCCATAGAGCCCCTACACACTTTGTGCGTGTGGGTATAATAAGAATTATACATTACAAATGTATCAATTACCATAGAATGCAAATATGACTTTTACAATATGAATTGACGTTATAACATAGGAATGAAAAATATCAAATACAGATATAAATTCATTCAATACAAATGAAGACCTTATTAAATACTCATAAAAATATTCATTACAAATTGATTTAATTCTACAAAACAAATGAAACAATAAACAAATGCAAACTAAATATTACAACATTTTACATATTAATTCCTTTAACAACGTGCCTACGAAGTAACAATACTCTTTTTGTAATTATAAAATGTACTAGTAATTTCTCTTCCAGTCGAAATAAACGCAGCTATGACACTGAGCTATGTAATAATACAGCTACAGCTACATTCTATACATAAGGCCTTAAAGAAAGTTCATGAATTCAGTCATCTGACCGACCCGACCCTGAAGTTTGTCTTTTCGTTTTTACATACTTTATTTTTCATCTACGATATTTTCTTTCAGGCAGTGTAATTAACATGTACGTATTCACTGTTGGGTTGTTTACATGTATGCTGACCTTGGTAGAAAGGAAACTTTGAAAACAGTTCTATAAATAGGTATGTTTAAGGAATGTCCTAAAAAATCTTTATTGTTTAAACTCCTGTTCAGTCTAGAAATTTGAGTAGGCTTATATATTTAAGGCATTTTAATCACTTAGGATTGGAAGTAAAAACTACAGGGAGAAAAAAATTAAAGGAAGTTTATACAACAGGGAGTTAATTGGGAGTTTATTCAATTGTGAGCATAAGAGCTGGTGGGAACCAAAATAAAGTATTAAAATTTGTGGACTAGCTTTGCAGTGTGAAACATCAGGGATTTATATTTGTGAGCTGGATAAAAGGATGTAACTTGGATAAGCTAAATATGTTCAATTTTGTAACTGTAAAATTATTTAGCTTTAGAGAATTTTGCTATTTTTGTTATTAAATATATCAGTAGTGTGAAAGTTTGTCGCTGGATGTTTCTGTCTAGTTACATGCAGTTTTCTATTTTTGCAGAATAAAACAGTAGTAATATTACAAAAAATGTGTGACAATCTGCCACAACTTCTTTACACTAATCTTACACTATATTTACTATAATTATAAATTTCATCAATTCACATAATTTTAGTTTTGATATATCTTAATAAGCTACTTCAAATATAAGGTCAACTAAATAACTTATGTGAATACAATTGGTCTTATTTCAAGTAGATAAAATGTGTGATTGTATAGATATTTACACTATCCCACTAGAAGCATTAGTTTTAAACACATTAAATATTAATGATATTATTGATTTAATTGTATCTCCTTAGCTTCGAGCAATAAAAACTTGAATTATCTGTTGTTGTTATTATTATTTGTTTTTGCATAACGAACGTTTTCTTTCGTGGAAAATTATTTTCTCAGTTGTATGGTATCACTTAATTGTTCATATTTACGAATATCACCGATGACATCTAAATAACTTATTTTCGTGTATTTTATACGTCCATATATATTTTAAACACGTGCACTGACGCCTTTTCACGGCAGAGAAAATATCTCATTCACCTAAAATATGTCTTTCCACCAATAAACATAAACATGAAGCGCCGTTCACCATTTCATGGCGACTGTATGTTTGGTTCAGTACCATCAACATGTGGCTGTTTTCCTTCATGTACCAGTCAAACATTCTCTCCGCATACTCCTAGAAAAATAACACGCATTCAAGTTTAAATTTTATATTTAAGATGCAGTAATAATAGTCTTAGCATTCAAAAACATAATTCATACTGAACTTACATAAAACTTAAGAAAACACACCATTTACAAAAAGTCTCTCAAGTTTGTAAGTTACACGCTGAAATAGTAATTGTTCGAACTGTGTAAATTATCATAACTTATTTCTGACTTCACTGATGTCAAAAATTAAAAATGTCGTTGAATTTTGCTTTCTTTGATCATTGCATGATAGAATCTATTGAAAGAATGAGTTGGTCAAAATGTTATATTCTACCAATGTTTGATTCATCTCAGTTTCACTTTGATCCAAGTTTACTACATTAGAATGTCAAATTTATTTCAGGTTCCGTGAAAAGGAGCCTCATTTATCCGTTTTATATTCCTCTAGATTAAACACCTACCGTATGAGTCTCACCAGGCCGAATGTAACATGTTAGAGCCTCTTTGCGGCCGCATCTCCGCACAAACATATCCTGAAATATTCTCTTACTGCAAGAAACATTTCTTTATACACAAGTTTTTGGTCTATTTTTAAAGTACCATAATTTAGCTCAGACAAATCACAAGCTAAATAATGTGCTCTTTTCAATCAGAATTTTTTTTTAAAATATAGAAATATCGTACTTGGAACTTGAGCCGAAATTTATAACCATTCAACACACGCCACCTACAGTTTTCGGTTATTTGGATTATGTAAATAATAAATCACTAATTTCATACTTTAGAATGCTATTACATCGCTCAATTTTAAAAGATATACGACTATCAAGACTTCTTCATTTGAATATCTACACTACATATATATACAAAAATATCTGAACTTAAGATACAGTTCCATATAATGTATTCCAATTCAGCTGATAAACATTTAATACAAACGCGGACAACAAATAGACAGCACCCTTCTTAAGGGATGAAAAAAGTTTGCCTACGCAATAAATCAAAAGTACTGAAAAGGTCAGTACTTTACACAAAATAAAACATGTTAAACGCTTACCTGACAAGGTTTTACATTAAAGCGAACTATGCTTAATGTCTGAAGAATTAATTAAGGAATGCCAATTGTATATAGCTCTGCACAATGGTGAAAATGCATTAAACACACATATCTATGAATAATATTATTTTAAGTGTAATATAACAACGAATCGTGAAATATTTAGAATCTGGAAAGTTATTCAAAGGAAATGTCCACTTAAAGATAGCAAATTTATACCTCTCGCTTTACAGAAACTGTTTAATATTTCTTCTGACTTATGCCATTTAACAAGTTCAATTACGACAATGGTTAAATAAACCTGGACAACGCTCCTGCGAAGAATCTATACTAAATCTCCCAAATGTCAAGTTAGCGGTGCAATATATATCAGACCAAAATGCAAAATAAATAAGCCGTCCCATTCAAGTGACACTCCTACTTTTTTACATGCTCAGTGTATAACACCGAGAAAATGAACCATAGTTTAACATAAAACTTAGCATTTAATACGAAAGATAACAACTAGTTGCGTCAGTAGAAGGCCGTGGGATCGAACTCGCGACCGCTGAAGTACAGGTCATGTTCGTTACCTCAAATCAGTGAGCCGCGATACGACTCGGTTTCTTCACTCTCATTAATAAAGAGGATACAGCCTACTTTAATTAATCAAATGACAAATATATCATATATTATATTGTTCATTTTCTTTTTACAATATCGTTACAAGATCGTTTAATACAACGGAAAAACATTTCCTGTCGTTGTAAATGTGAAGTTATCTGTGTAATTATGAAACTACCTTTGTGATGTGAAGAAATACGACAAAGTACAACAATTATTTTATCAGAAAGGATACACCGTACCTAAAAATCACAATCAATTTATCTTTCCTCGTTAATTTGCTGTTAATTTTGCTCCACAACTTCCTTTTAAGTCCTTCCGTTGACTAAAAAAGAATGAAAAGTGTAGCTGGGCACCTGTATGTGATGAACACTTCCAATATTTACAGCAAAACTGATTGTTCTAATTGTCCTAAAGTTTCTGTCGGTGATTTATAAAAACAGTAACAGTCCTCTTCTGCTCCTCAGATTTTGTAATTATAATAAAAATTTAAAAAGTTAGTGATACAATAGCTTCCAACAAAATTAACATCACCCTCGAGGCACCATTACCAAGGCTTGTTTCACAGGTAAGGGAAAGGGCCCTTCCCTCAAATTCGGGTTAATTACCGTGGTATTTTTGCAAAAGGGGAAGAAAAAACTTGACGTAATTGAATTTTAGGGGAAAACAACACGATTATAAAGAATTTTCCTGAGGGGAAGACACCTGTAAACGGCCCCTGCTATAGAATGAAAAACAATGCCTGATTACTAACCAATGATACATGGATTCACTTTATTTTCTTGAGTACAAGCTCTCAGTATCGATCATATCTTTGAACCCAGGACCAAAGAGAAACTTATGCCACTTGATATTTTATATTAGCTATTCTTAAGAAAAAAGAAGTGATTTACAATGTGTGAAACATTACAGACTGCATTAAAGTTGTTATACAGAAAATGCAGCTGTGACAAAAATCTTGTTCCCTATGACTGACTTAATAATTATGCCCCCACTTCAAAGAAGAGGGGGTATATTGCTTTGCATTTGTCTGTCGGTCGGTCTGTCGGTCCGTCGGTCCGTAGACCAAATGGTTTCCGACCAATAACTAAAGAATGCTTAGGCCTAGGAACTTCAAACTTGGTAGGATGATTGTCCATCACCAGTAAATGACCCCTATTGATTTTGGGGTCAAGGGGTCAAAGGTCAAGGTCACATTGACCTTGTAGGTAGAAACGGTTTCCGACCAATAACTAAAGAACGCTTAGGCCTAGGAACTTCAAACTTGGTAGGATGATTGTCCATCACCAGTAGATAAGCCCTATTGATTTTGGGGTCAAGGGGTCAAAGGTCAAGGTCAAATTGACCTTGTAGGTAGAAACGGTTTCCGACCAATAACTAGAGAACGCTTTGACCTAGGTTCACCAAACTTGGTTTGCTGGTTGGTCATCACCAGTAGATGAACCCTATTGATTTTGATGTCATTAGGTCAAAGGTCAAGCTCACAGGGACCTTCATCCTAAAAATGGTTTCCAATCAATAACTAGAGAACGCTTTGACCTAGGTTCACTAAACTTAGTATGCTGGTTGGTTATCACCAGTAGGTGATCCCTATTGACTTTGAGGTCATTAGGTCAAAGGTCAAGATCACAGAGACTTTCATCCTTAGAACGGTTTCCGATCAATAACTAGAGAACGCTTTGACCTAGGTTCACCAAACTTGGTTTGCTGGTTGGTCATCACCAGTAGATGACTCCTATCTATTTTTAGGTCATTAGGTCAAAGGTCAAGCTCACAGGGACCTTCATCCTAAAAACGGTTTCCGATCAATAACTAGAGAACGCTTCGACCTAGGTTCACCAAACTTGGTATACTGGTTGGTATTCACCAGTAGATGACCCCTATTGACTTTGAGGTCATTAGGTCAAAGGTCAAGATCACAGAGACCTTCATCTTAAAAACGGTTTCCGATCAATAACTAGAGAACGCTTTGACCTAGGTTCACCAAACTTGGTATGCTGGTTGGTCATCACCAGTAGATGACCCCCTATTGATTTTGAGGTCATTAGATCAAAGGTCAAGCTCACAGAGACTTTGACTCTAAAAACGGTTTCCGATCAATAACTAGAGAATGCTTTGACCTAGGTTCACCAAACTTGGTATGCTGGTTGGTCATGACCAGTTAATGACCCCTATTGATTTTGAGATCATTAGGTTAAAGGTCAAGGCCACAGGGATCTTGATCCTAAAAACGGTTTCTGATCAATAACTAGAGAACGCTTTGGCCCAACCACAAGCAATTAGGTGCTGCCGGGGGGCATTTATGTTTTACAAACATTTCTTGTTCTTTTATATTTAGAGAGTTATAAGAATAAAATTAAATAAAATGTGTGCAAAAGTAACCATGAATTACCTATACTGGTACATACCGATTTCTTCAACTCATTTGTTAATCCTTTCCAACATTTACAACCGAAGCAGTGTCCGATGCCTACTATTGCCAAAAATATCAACCAGACAAAAATTATGACTACAGTACTGATTTCAAGTGTTTGGACAGCAGCGTCGTAATGCTTCACGTCTTTCTCTCTCCCAGATGTCAGTGCAATAACGGTAAAATTCACTGCAACGTTCAACCAGAACAACATGACGAACACCAACGTCAGTAGACGTTTCTGCATCCCAAACACATGCTTGTACTTCACATGGACTGACTCATTCACTAGTTTTTCTATCGTATCAATACGTTCAGAAGATAACTGAAACAATTAGTTGAAACTAAAATCTCCGGACAACAAGTAATATCTTTTTCTATTTAACATATATATCAGAAATTAATCTCAACCAAAATAAATGAAATATTAAAATATAAGATTTTTGAATTCAGTATTTTATTTCTCAAACATCCAGCGGGCTAAAAAGCCTGTGAGGACATATATACCAGAACGATACCGTGGCTATATCTATTCTATCAATTTCAAAGAGCCTCGGTGAATCTTCCGCGAAGAAAATAGTCAAATAAATTGTCAAAAGTATACTTCCATATAATATACCAAATATCCTTCCTTCGCCATGCCCATCGATTGCATTTACTGGAAACACTTTGATAGCCATTTGTTAAAAATATGTAGTAATTATGCGGAGGAATATAATAACAAGGTAGTGCCACAGTTATATTACGTGTGTAATATTAGGAAATACGTTATGGTTATATTGCATTACAAATAAAGTATATCATGTAATAAATCCTTGTGCAATATTATTTTTGGATATTCTACCTAAATTTCCTAAATTAGAAAACGAATCGAATAAAGTAAGTTTTTATACGGCACCATGTGCGTTAACAATCGAGTGCAAAATTGGATTTTTAATAACAAAGAATTTCAAAATTTTGAACTACTGTTAATCGTGCATTATAACAATCAGTTAAATAAAATAGCTTTAAAAATCTTTCTTTAAATCGCTCTTTAAGATCTACGGGCTCTTACGAGCAATAAAGTTTTACAATTATCACTCATGGAATTTGAGTTGCATTTTTGAAAGGTATGTCTCGTTGTTAAATAGGGTCAATTCAAACTGGAAGGTTTCGGGTTACCTGAGTTTTGTGACTTGTGATTAATTCAGTAAACGTTTGATTAGATTATCTTCTCACTGAAAGTCCAGTCTAGTATATGTCTTATACATTTATTAGTTTGGGAATAAAATTAAACAACCAAAAAATAAAAAAAAAAGAATTTTTAAAACTTTGTTTTAACTTTGAAGGTATAATAGATGATCTAGGACAAATCTATGAGGTACTCACCTGGAATCCTTTCTCCCAAACAGAAGACCGTGTTTCAAAATCTATATCGAGTTTGTACCTTGAAAGCGACAGCCATTTCCAGCCACTGTAGAACTTAGTCAAGGGAACACTTACCGTCTGGCCATTTGTTTCTGAAATTGATGGCTTGTTGCTTAGAAACCTTTTTAAGACGCAACAGTTAAAGCACTGTAATTAAGGATCCAACAACAGTAAAAGTAATTCGTAACAAGAGCTGTCAGAATTGCACTGATGCTCCTCCACCCCTCTAAAGATCAATCAAGAATATCGACTGAGCATAAAACAACTGGATGAAGTGTTAATTACTCATAAAGCTGATTTTTTTCAAAACTTCTGATTGCTCTAATTCCTGAGAAATTTATTGAAAACAACACAATTATAAAGTAAAGACACCTGTCAACTTAGAATTTGAAACATTGAGTAATCAATACGATTTATCTACACATGTCAAACTATCCTGGTAAAGGGAACTTGGAGGTCCAGGAAGCAGTTATTTTAGAGTTTTTGATAGGAAATAACTTTCTAAAAACAGACCTCTATGAACTTGACCTTTGAGCCTGTTGGCCTAAAAAGACAAAAGGGCTAATCAAAACCGTTTTCAAAGTGCAGGGCTCAGTGAGTTTGACCTTTCACCGCGATGGTGTTACCCGGAAAAATCCACCTTCCCCGAGCTGGGATTGAACTCAGGTGCCTTCGATTACTAAGCAGACACTCTACCACGTTACCATAAAAGTTAGCTGATAGGCAACAGCTGATAGTGTGTGGCAGGCTTGGATTGTTAAGCTTAATTTCTTTGAGTTACTTCCCTTTGACCATACTGTTGGAAAATTTGTGTTCAGTCAGGTGTGTGACCCTTGGTGACCTTTTATCAAATGCATTCCCACCAAATCTACTTATTATGTCTCCCCCCCAAAAAATGGGGAGACATATTGTTTTTCCCCCGGTTGTCCGTCCGTCCGTCCGTCTGTCCGTCACAAAATCGTGTCCGCTCTGTATCTTCCAAAGCCTTTGAAGGATTTTTATGAAACTTGGGTCAGATGTTCACCTCATCGAGGCGACGTGCAGAACCCACTTTGCGGGTGTGGTGTCTCAAGGTCAAGGTCACACTTGGAGGTTAAATGTCAAATGCCACAAAATCGTGTCCGCTCTGTATCTTCAAAAGCCCTTGAAGGATTTTTATGAAACTTGGGTCAGATGTTCACCTCATCAAGGTGACGTGCAGAACCCACTTTGCGGGTGTTGTGTCTCAAGGTCAAGGTCACACTTGGAGGTTAAATGTCAAATTTTACAATCGTCTGACTCAATACTACCTGCAGCAACTGGCTGGGGGGAGACATATGTTTTTGTTCAATCAAAAACCCATTTCTAGTTCTGATTGGTTTAGGGATACAGGTATTTAGATTTCAATTAATAGTGCACTATCTGAAATGATTTCAGACTGAGAACATGTAATTTTAAAATAAAGTCGCGGTTTTAAGTTATGGATGGATTATAAGACTGAGACTATTCACTGAGGGAGTGGCTGTGTGTTGTGCTGATGTGCTGGTGTTCTGATAATCATTCAAGCCCACAACTTGGATGTCTTGAATAAATACACTATTGATCAGAACCTTAGATGCTCGTTTCTCATACATGCGGATTTGAAGAGAACCTACCCCTAAAACACTTGTGGCTACTTATCCATTAATTATTGGAACTTTTTTAAGTAACTACCAAAGTGACAATGGTTCATCTACTGATCATGCGTATTGATCCTGTAAAATTGAAACGTCCTCGGTAGAGTTCTCTTTTGAGTTATTGATCGGAAAACGTTTTCAAAGTGCGGACCACTGAGAGCTTGACCTTTTTGGGCTTAAAACATAGGAGTCCATCTGCTTATCATGCCTAACTATACTGTAAAGTTTGAAATTCCTATGTGCAGTTGTTCTTGGGTTATTAATCGGAAACTGTTTCAATGAGAGGACCCATGTGAGATTTACTTTTAACTCTGTTTCCCCCAAAACAACAGGCTTTTTTATTCATCTTGTCTTACCATTGATCCTTGGTGCAGTCGTTCTTGAGTTGTTTATCATATATTGTAGATTACAAGCATGATCCATCAGGATATTTTATCACTGAGATACAGGCCTTTCTTTTCATATTTCCTTCTAGGAACTAGTTGACAAAGTTTTTCCGATCGAATATCGACGTGCATAGGTCTAGAGATTAAACTTTGCAAGCAGTTGTCCAAGATAATTAAATTACCTCTACAAATTTTAAGGCAAATGTGTCAAAGAAATGAGTTTTAATAATGTAACTTTACGTAAGACACTTAAACCCGAAAAGATGGTTGTTTTGTGTAAGTTATCTTTTATACTTTAAGAGAGCTGAGACGAATGTTTAGGTCAATGCGACCATTTCTAGTTATACATCTGTAAACAAAGATTTTGGAATTGTTCGACCAGTTTTCTTCAAGACTCGTAAAACAGGTATAGATATCAATCTTGAGGTAATTTGATTGAAGGTCAAAGTCATGATAATTAAGACGGAAATTTTCCTTACACGCATTACGTGGGGTGTCGAAATCGTCGGCATCTTCGATACCGGATGGAATAAAAGTTAATCTGACATATCATTTTGTTCAAAAATACTTACTATGCTATTAACACCTCTCCCAAAGGTGTTTTGGCATGCTCATATAATCTTATTTAATAGTGGCTGAATTTAAGCAAATGCGTTTAAATTTACTTACCGTTTTGCTCTGACTGCCACACTGAAAGATAAAAATTCAAGATATTGCGTAAATCGCTAATAATGTTTCTTTGACGGTGAATATAAAACAACAGGGCCAACATGGCCCAATATCGCTCACCTGATCATCAAGAGACACTTCTGACAAAGTTTCATGAAGACTGGTTAGAAAATGTAGCCTCGAGATTGTTTTGGTTTCCATAAACAGTGTTTTCACAAACATTCCAACAAAGTTTTTTGATGACTGCCTGAAAAATTTGCCCTCTAAGAGTGTTCTAAACCTTTCTCTAAGATATAATCTGGTGACCTTGATTTTGACCCAACATAACACAAATATCAAAACGACTTAGAAGTCATCAAGTCAAACATTCTGACCAAGTTTCATGATGGTTGGATCGAAAATATGGCCTCTAGAGTGCTCATAAGATTTTTCTAGCATTTGACCTGGTGATCTAGATTTTGACCTAACATGACAAATATATGAAAAGAGCCTAGATGTCTTTAAGTTTAACATTCTGACTAAGTTTTTATGATAACTGAATGGGAAATGTAACCTCTAGAGTGTTCACAGGGTAATTGTAGACGGACGACAGACAGACAACGGACAAAGGGCGATCATAGTAGGCCTAGCTCACATATGAGCACTGAGGAAAATTGAACATCAAATGGCTGGTGCAATGAAGAAGTCTACATCTGTCGTGGACCTTTTATTACCCTACATGCTTTGAAGAGAAAAAAACGTCAGGTCTGGATCTGGTGTACAGTTAAGAGTTATACGATGAAAACAAAAACTTTCTCATGTAAGAACTTTTTTTCGTTGTTGTTTTTTTTTAAATCAAGGTATAAGCGTCGGGCGTTTTACATGTAACTGGACTTGAGAAATAATAAATAAGATCGCACTCGTGATTTAATTTCCTACGTATCCGAACTCCGCCCATATTTCATTCACCGATAAAATATAAAAACGTATTTATTATTTCGATTCTAATCACAATAAAAAAAATGGAACTATATTTTGTGTTCATCAATCTTCAGTTGCGGACATTCGGTTCATTGCCGTTTCAATTTACACCCCACTGGCGAAAGTGAGGGAATTTGGCTAATAATGCGGGTTCCGTTTTTCTTTAGTTTAGCATCACAGTTACAACTGCATCGATAACAATTTTCTAAGACTGCGATGCATGCTTTGGAATGAAGCTGACATTTTAGACCGTTACTTGCCTAAAACAAAAACAACTAAACAAAAACAATGGAGAAAAATCTTTTTTATGCATTACATGGGAGGAAATCATAACAGCTACATAAATTTTGTCGTATAATAAAGTATATAGCGTTTCATATCGTGTGAGAATAATATGTAAAATTTCTGAATGTTCGTAAGTCGACGAAAAATTTTCAAATTGTTTAGTCAAGAATGAATCTGGTTGTCATATCCCCCAGACTAATTAGCACGTATTGCGGACATCTATCAGTTGGCTCGTACTCCAAGTTTTCTGCCTTATAAACATCTTTCTGTTCTTCCTATTTACATCATGAATGATTTAAATGGCAATGAATGTGTTAACACCTTTTTGTTTAAAATGCAAACGGTTAATGATCATATTACAAAGAGAAACCCAACAATTCAATGACATTTTTCTTGTGTTTCTTTAAAAGAAGGACAAACGTATATTGTTAATCCATATTTGTTTTGTTTTTCAGGCTTCTACCAAATTTCTTCTACAGAAGCGGTAGGAGTTCTGATTTTTGTCGTAATTGTCGAATTATTTCTAGTCTTGCAGGAAATAATAACTTTCAGTTTACTTCGAACGAAACATCTGTCCAATGTAGCCAGTCAAGATATTTGTGTATGCATATTACTACCGCTTGCAAAACTGATCAGAGTTTAACGTATTCGGAAAGCGGTAAAAAGTGACGTTACGATGTTTTTTTCAGTAGCTTAAACTGTCACTTTACTGATCATCCAATCACAGCGAGGCAGTTTTCTTAGGTATCCCTGTCAATAAAACTGCGTCTTGCAATCTATCCGCAGCCAAAATAATGCTGTGTCGTAATTGTCGCTGCGTTGCTACCGGAAATCTTCACTCAATATCTTTTTTCCTAACCGCTTTTCTATTTCGTACACAGAATGACACTAGAATGACATCATTGACAGGTAAAGGGCAGAGTTTGAAAGAAACACTTTGGGCGGCGCTTTAATTGATTTTTGACAGGTGTACCGTCGAGTCTCGTTCTTTACCTAACAGTGTAAACTCTAATCAGTTTGGCAAGCGGTAGTTAATAAATTTTACTTATACCTGAGGTAGATATCAAGATTAAAAAGGTAAATAGTAAAGTATACCGTTTTGAACAAATGCATTCAATACAAGTACATGCATTTCATCTACTTCCGTTCTCTGTGCATCAATGTATGACAGGTGTTTCAAAATATCAGGAACAGTGCATGGTTCAGTTTTTATCGGTATAACAATATACCCTTGTGTAATCCTGGCATGAAGTGCTTGCTGAATTTCATGATCGCAGAACTGGTGACGTCCGTTGACAGAATCCTCAGACAAAACGATTAGAATGCCCATACTTTTTTCTATTCCATTGTGAATATTCTGAAACACGTTTTGTCCTGCAGTAAAATCTCTCTCGTGATAACAACATTTTAAACCTTCTCTTTCCAGGTTTTTTATAATAGTTCTAACATCCTCTGCATTCTCGTCGCTGTAGCACATAAACAAATGAAAGTCTTTATTATATGGTATCTCCGAAACCTTGAACGCTAGGTTGGTAGACTGACTCGTTTCCACAACCTCTATCAATGGTTCGGTGTCAATATCATTGTCCTGTCTGTAATAACCATGTTTCCTCGTCGCCATTTTTAAATTGCCCATGCAAATCTACGTTCAGTTTACAGGTGGTTAACACACTGCAATGTTATTTTTATTGTGCACTGCAGTGTTTTGTGATTCCGTAGCATATCAAGTTACTTTATCGATCTTCAAATATGTTCGTTGGACTTAAAATGTGAACATGGCGAGGAGCTTACAGTTATTCTTAATTCTGTTTATTATTTTATATTTGGTAAGTTTTAAGTAGTTACTTGACACAATTATCCAATATACAATTGATTTCCTACATTCTGGGTGAAAGCACAGGAATAAATTACTAGATGTTGTCTTCATAACATATTACACTTAAACTTGGTTAATATAACATACGTGCAAGAATTTATAAACAGAAAAACCGTTGTGGATGAAATAATAAATTAGGTCTATTTTCAGTTCACCAGGGATAGTAACATTACAAGACATAGGCTGTGATATTATATGCTGTGACATTGCATTGAAGTTGTTTATTATAATCAATATGATCTCGATATTTTTTTTCCCTTTAAATTCTATGTCTAAGTTTGGAAACAAGTGACGTTACACCTTTTATAAATAACATTGCTAATCAATAAGTGGTACAGGTTTCCGTAGCATGTAGTAGGATCGTGTTTGCAAACGAATTTAGGACAAAACCCCACCGGACAAAAAACCACCCATTGATTTTTAAATAGGAGGACAAAAACCCACCTTTATTATTTTCAAGGTGGACAAAAAACACCTTAAATATTTCCAAGGTTGACAAAAACCCACTTTGTTCTTTTTCATAGGTTGATAAAAACCCACCTATTGAAAATAAATCGATGTTACTATAATAAATATTATATTATTATAACATTGGTAGCTCTAAAATTTGTGCATGAAAATATTGAAAAAATATTGAAACCATGTTTTTATTTAGATAGACATGTCGAATGTAGAGTAAAGTTAGTTCATTTATTAATCTCTCATCCCTTTAATTTTATGACATATCACCAAAAAGTTTAAACTGATGTTAATTTGAACTGTCACTCACACTTTAATTGGATAAATATTAATTTATAAGCAATTAACTACTTACAAATTAATTAAAATGTTCATGTTAATTATAATTACAAAGAAAAGTTAAATTCCATTTCATATGTTTAATTAGATAATTTCCTCTTTTTAAATTAAAGATCAATCAATCTTTTATCTTTTTGTCAAAATATACAAATTATTTTCAGTTTGGTGATATTATAGTTGAAATGTTTGCAATCCATTGTATTGTTAATACATTTATACATTTTCAATTTAGCTTTAAATCTGTATTGAAATCAATTAAAAAATAAAAGATAGTACATATGTTATATTGAGTTGTTATAAACAGGTGTTTTATTCCACCTAAAAAAACCAGGTGGGTTTTTGTCCGCCTTGGAAATATTAAAGGTGGGTTTTTGTCCACCTTGAAAGTAATAAGGGTGGGTTTTTATCCTATTCAAAAATTAATGGGTGGGTTTTTGTCCGGTGGGTTTTTGTCCGTCCTCCTTTGCAACCATTGCGTTATCTTTTCATCTGATAAGACACAAGTCGGGTGGGCATATGCCGATAGGTTGTTAATACATATTTATAAAAGTTGAGTATCAATGAAAATAAAATTAATTAAAAAATTTATTCATTAACATATATTTTATTTATATATTAAAATGAACGAACTATGAAGACATAACTTTCACTTTTTTCTAAATAGTTTTCACAGTGTCTTGGCCTTACGGAAAAAAAATGAATTTCACTAAATGGTTTTTCATTTTTTAATCATATTTCAATATAAAATTATGAAAACATATTAGTTATTCAGAACTATTTTAATTTTGAAATTCCATAAAATAGCAAAAAAGTTATGGAAGTTTAATAATGCCTGTTCGGTACACAACCATGTTACTGTTTTTGCCCAACAGACATCGTATCTGTTTTGCCGTGTGACGTCACCGCGATCTCTCCTATATCAACCGACTTTCGTGAAATTTAACCGATATTCAAGAAAAAATAAACTTTTCACGATTATTAGTTATAATAATTATTTAGTTTACTGTCGCCTTTTTAGTATAAAATTTCTCGCTAATGCCGACAACTGCAAACGAAAAATGTAAATATTTCGCAAAATGTTTTGTAGTTTCTAGATAATCTTACCAATTTCTTGAAATGTGGTATTTTCCGTAAAAGGTAAATCATTAATTTCGTGAAAAGGAAAGTTCTTATTTTTTTCGGATTTACTAAGATGAACAACGCTCACGGGTATATGAGTACTGGAACATGGATATTGATTTATTGCTTAACTAATTGAATTAGCAGTATGTTCCGGATCTTTCATTTTATTTCGAAACCCAAGAAAAAACTTTGGCATCTAAGGTGATCTGCGGTGAAATGCTTCATAACTTACTTATATTACTTATATTGGATTGTGGATGTGGATCTTTTTAAATGGTCATAATTTGTAATAGATAACAACAGAAA
Organism: Cyclina sinensis; assembly: GCA_012932295.1. NCBI lineage: Eukaryota > Metazoa > Mollusca > Bivalvia > Venerida > Veneridae > Cyclina > Cyclina sinensis. The sequence continues at coordinate 4,086,224 of JAAONU010000013.1, forward strand.
CAGTTGTATGTACATGTTTTCATTATTTTAATAGAGAAAACTCTCGCAAGGGAGAGGTCAATGGAGCTCGGTCCCATCTTCAAATAACTCTGGTAATAGCATGTACCTTTGATGAGAATATGCACCACTGAAAGCAACAATCAATGGGTCAACTGTTAAACTGTCTATTTTAACAAAATAAATCTGCCAGTACAAAATATTCAGTCTCTTGGAATACGTAGAGAAACAACACACACTCACACCCACACACAGACACACCCACACACACTGTAAATTTGTGATGACTCGAAATCGCATAGGAGATCGCCTTTTTGTTGAGTCATCGCACCTGTCGAGTGATCGCATGTCGTATCCTGTTAGTAACTTCTTTTAAATCGGAGTCGTGATTATAGCACGTTGGGAAACTTGCTTGAATAGAATAAACACGATATTTGTTTGATTTTACTTTTATTTACATAAATGTTATTACAAATATTTACAAAATAACAACAAGAATAGGCAAATAGCAAGGAACAATATATATGTAAAACGTCCAAGCAAAAACAAAGAATAAATAAATTGCGATTATTTGCCGTGTTTGTCACTTGTCAATACTGACAACAATTAAAATGTGAATGTTGAACGGAGACGCTAATCAAAGGTGTGAAAATTATTGATCGCTTCGGTAATTATGTCGATTTTGATTGTTGGGGATTAATGCAAGTGTTGAGTCAACGCATTTTTCGATTCAGCGAATTTCGACTCATTGCATTTAATCTATATGGAAAATATAGGAAAAAATAACGGGACCGAGTGACAGCTTTGAGTCAGACCGACCTGTCGAGTCATTGCATTTCGACTCATCGCAAAACTACTGTATGTATAAAGCACTACCTTCCATCAGCAGCGTTCAGGTAAATTAAGTAGAATAATTTTGATGCAGAAGTGAGCAAAAATTATAATATTCTTAAACATTCATTCTTATTTATGAAATAGCAACGGATATGTGAATGTCTTTATGTTAGCTCACCTGAGCACATAGTGCTCTTGTGAGCTTTAAGGAATCGATGACTGTCCGCCGTCCGGCGTCGTCCGTCGTCCACAATTACTTCAAAGAACATTAATTTTCCTCTGGAACAATCAAGCCACATTTGATAAAACTTGCCTATAATAGTTCTTTCTTGTCAAATACCACAAGTGTCAAGATACTTCAAGGTAGCATGGTTTAGTGGACCTCTATTCTTGACCATGGGGTCAAAATTGGCCGTACCCTTGGGATCACCAAGGCTAAAAATACACTATTCAACCTTTCGCCTTGATTTATGACCGATATCTTAGATATTTGGTATGTAGGCACCTTGCATAAATATTTTCCATTCACTGGGATCATGGCCAATCTAACCAAAGCTAAAAATAGATTTTACTTCTTCTCCCTATAGAGTCTTTATTTATTGACCGAATTCGTAGATATTTAGTATGTAGGTAACATGCGAGGTCCTCTACCCTTGGGTTGGGTCTGAGGTCACTGGAAACAAGTTTACGGTAACTGAGGCAATTTAAACAAAGTTTTGCTTTCTGTCATAGGACACCTTACTTATTGGTTGATAATTTAGATATTTGGTTTATAGGCACCTTTATATGTCTTTAATCAACCGATATCGTAGATATTTGCTATGTAGGTACCTTTGCATGGACCTTAACACTGGACGAGGTTTGAGTTCACTAGTTATAAGGTCAAGGTAACAGAGATTAACATAGATTTTTCTACCTTATATCATAGTGTCATGTTCGTATTCGATTCAATTTAACTTTCATAAAACATTTATAAACAATATATCACCTTTCTTTTCCTGAACCAGACAGATCAAATCATGGTTTCAAGAGGTATAGGGGCCAAAATAGGCATATTTTGATAATCGTACAAACCACTTGCCTGATTTCAAAATAAATTAACACAATTATAATTATGAAATTTGAGCATTGGGACACAGGTGAGAGATTAAGTGTCATCATGGCCCTCTTGATGTATTTACAGCGGAATTGTAATGGTTTATGCACAACATCACATTGTCCACCAGACAAACCTTTTTGCACAGAGCATGGGTGTGTGTTTGAGTGTCCCAAGTCAGCATATATCAACGGAACTTGCTGTGTTGTTGACTGCCGAACCTGGTTTGTGAATAATCGGACCTGCATGGAGCAATGTCCTCCAGAACGTTTGATTAGGGAAACACCGAAACTTGCTGGGAGAGATATATTCATCGAAAAACATTGTGTAAACTCATGCAGTCCTTATGAGTATACTTTTAACAAAACTTGTGTCCGTGCTTGCCCGGTGACGCACATTTATATCAGTGAACGGAACTGTTCAACACAATGCCCTGAAAGTGCACCGTTTTTGACAAACTTGACTACAAATGGATACAATACCTACCAATGTGTTAACCAATGTCCGCATCTTGTTGAGAACGGATATTGTACAGATCATTGCAGAGACCATTTAAATATCTTCAATAGCACTTGTGTCAGTGTTTGCCCTGATGAATACCATCTAATGTTTGAACAAAATTGTGTTAGTAAGTGCCCAGATTCGACAATATATGTACAAGATTTTAAGTGCATGACTAAGTGTCCATTGGAAAAGCCGTACTTGTACAATGGAAGCTGCGTAAGTGGATGCGCACAAGGCTTCAAAACACTGAAAAATAAAATATGGCACTGTGTTGAAAGTTGTAACGATGAAATGTTCATTTACAATCAAACTTGTGTTTCAACGTGTCCTTATGGTTACGTTGTTAACAATAATACATGTGATGAAAACTGTTTTGGTGACCTCCCATTCTCATGCGAAGTGATAAATAATCCGCGTGCAAACTGTGGGGCAGACTTTGATAACATATATCCTCAGCAGAAGTACATAACCTGTGTTAAACAATGCCCTGATAATATGTACATATTGAATTCGTCATGCGTGTATTCTTGTCCAGTCAGCTTTTATTACCTGGACAGAAAGTGCGTTCACAGTTGTTCCACTGATCTTCCTTTCCTTTATAATGAAACAAGCACAACAGGTTGTAATGACTTCTTCTGTTCAAACCTGATAACAAAAATAACGTGTATGGAAGCATGCCCATCGGATACGTACAGTTTCAAACGTTTTTGCTACTCTACATGTCCAGCTGGTCTGTACACATCGGGTAAAACTTGCACGACAACATGCTCACAATTTTTCACGAAAAACAAGACCGTAACATTAGGAACATATGAAAGATATTATGAGTACTGGATGACAGGGACAGGATGGAGGAAAAAGAATGTAAAAGCTACGATTGTTGAGTGTGTGGCAGTGTGTGGTGCTGGATACTTTCAGTATAATACAACGTGTGTAAAAGAGTGTCCACGAAATATAAACTATGTCACCAATGGAACATGCCACGCTAATATATGTGATACAAAATATATGTACAATAAATCAAAATATATCGAATGTTCTGATAGTTGCGAAGAGGGAAATTACATATATAAAAAGCAATGTGTAAACAATTGTCCAGAACATACATTTCTGTATAACAGGACTTGTGTGACAATATGTCCAAGCGGAAGTCCATTTATTCAAAATCAGGCTACTGAATTATTTTGCTACTCAAGAAGTTGCCGAGGTAATAATAAGCTTTGTGTTGAAAAATGTAGCAATGACACATTTGCATTGAATAAAACATGTGTGTCTAGATGTCCAATGCATACATTTGTTTACAATTATACTTGTGTTTCAAAATGTCCGGAAAACAGTTATTTTCCGCCAAAAAATAATTTGGTTTTTAACCCGTCCAAAGTCGGAAAGGAATGCCTCATTCGTTGTCCACAGGGCACATTTGTTCTTAATCAAACGTGTGTTACAAAATGTCCAGAAGGAACATTTGCTTTGAGTAATAGCTCATGTGTGTATAAATGTCCCAATGAAAAACCACTGGAGTATAGAAGTTTTATGAAGCCCTGGACATGTATTGACAGCTGTGATGCTGATCAAGTCTATGAAAACGGAGACTGTACTTATAGCTGTACAGAGCCAAACATATATTTCGGTGGAAAGTGTATTCAGCAATGCCCAGAAGGATATTTTTGGTTTCGATTTTGCGGTAGAATTTCTTATGCCATGATTTTTAGTATTCTCATCTTTGTCATTCCTGAATTTACGATACTATTCCTTGGAAGAAAAATACTGAAAGAATATTTTACAGTTGTTTGGATGGCATTGCGCTGCCGTACATTCGTAAGTTATTTTCATTTGCTCTGTAATTGCAATGCTTCAAACAAATACTCTAAAAATGTTAATTGTTAAATAACCTTTGATTATTTTAATATCCAAGAACTTTAATACTGCATAATTCCAAGAGCAGAGAAAACAATATTTAAATCAGCCGCATTATTCCGTATACTATAATTTCTTCATTATCATTTTATTCAAATTGGTATGTCCGTTTGTGACTCAGATTTAAATGATTCGCAAACATTTTATAAGTTATATTTGTTGTTGTTATTGTTGTTGAATTAACCGAAGTATGATTACCTCTGTAGGAATCAGAAGAAGATGAGGAAAATGTTTCCGAAGAGGTTGAAAACGAATTTGAAAACGGTGTTACCACAAGTGATCTGGAAATGCAAGTTTGTAGCGATGAGCAATTGCAACTTTTGAGCTAAACAATAAATTACCAGTTTTTGTATGCAAGAAGTTAAATACCAAGTCAACCATATTCTTCAGATGACGTATACAAGTAAAATGGGCAAAACGCAAGAAAAGAAAAAGATCTATGACAAAAACGAACCTTTTGTACCATACGTCAATAATGCAGAGCGAATGACCGAATAGAAATGAGTTACTGTGCATAAATATCATTTCATATAATAAGCAATTGGCAAACACGTTTGGGCTATTCTCTTATCTGCCTTAAAAATAAGTACACAGCCAAGTTGGGACTTGCTGCTTAATTCAGGATATGAGGCACAACTGGAACCAAGCATGTTTTGATTTACAGCATTTTATCCAGTCCATCACCTATTATAATGTTGCAGATACAAATTAGTTAACGGTAAAATTATATATGCATTTGCACTGTCTTCGAATAGCAGAATCAGAAAGATATTCAACGCAATACTACTCTATCTGCAAAAATATATGATTACATATGCTGAATATATTATTATTATTTTTTCTATATGAGATATGATTTTATACAAAGTGGGGGAAAAAACAACGATAAACCTTCTTTGTAGACATGCACGTCCTGCTCAACAGGTCATAGTTTTCTTCATTTTTTTCTGTTCTTTCATATTTATATCATTGAATTTTTTATATCACATATTCTGATTATCAATTTTCTGAGCTATGTTTTTGAATGTTTGCTGAGATTTTTTTCCAACATGCATTGCATGCTATAGACAGTATGTGTATTCAATAGTAATAACTATAAAAGTGAACATCCTTAGCTGCATAAGTGTTCAGAATTTTTTTTTTATTTTTATTTTTTTTTTTTTTTTGTTGTTTAGTTATTGACTGAACGTTAAAAGTTTCATTGTTGAATTTATTCAGATCGTCATGAAACATATTTTTTTATTAATAACTTTAGGAAAAGAATCAGTCCGCAACAGAGTAGAATCTAGTGCCATAAATTACTGCTTTAGAACTCATAGTGCTTGGTTTAGTTAAACTGAAGAACACTTCCTTCGCTAGTTCATGACCTCTTTCTACAGACACTGTCGAACTATTTTATGCTTCCCAGTTTTGTTTTCTATATATGATTTTGTGATGTAGGTTACCTATGTTATAGTTCACTCATCCGCTGTATATGATTTTGTGATGTAGGTTATTTATGTTATAGTTCACTCATCCGCTATATATGATTTTGTGATGTAGGTTATTTATGTTATAGTTCACTCATCCGCTATATATCATTTTGTGATGTAGGTTATCTATGTTATAGTTCACTCATCCGCTATATATGATTTTGTGATTTAGGTTATCTATGTTATAGTTCACTCATCCGCTATATATGATTTTGTGATTTAGGTTATCTATGTTATAGTTCACTCATCCGCTATATATCATTTTGTGATGTAGGTTATCTATGTTATAGTTCACTCATCCGCTATATATCATTTTGTGATTTAGGTTATCTATGTTATAGTTCACTCATCCGCTATATATCATTTTGTGATTTAGGTTATCTATGTTATAGTTCACTCATCCGCTATATATGATTTTGTGATGTAGGTTATCTATGTTATAGTTCACTCATCCGCTATATATGATTTTGTGATGTAGGTTACCTATGTTATAGTTCACTCATCCGCTGTATATGATTTTGTGATGTAGGTTATCTATGTTATAGTTCACTCATCCGCTATATATGATTTTGTGATTTAGGTTACCTATGTTATAGTTCACTCATCCGCTATATATGATTTTGTGATGTAGGTTACCTATGTTATAGTTCACTCATCCGCTGTATATGATTTTGTGATGTAGGTTACCTATGTTATAGTTCACTCATCCGCTGTATATGATTTTGTGATGTAGGTTACCTATGTTATAGTTCACTCATCCGCTATATATGATTTTGTGATGTAGGTTACCTATGTTATAGTTCACTCATCCGCTATATATGATTTTGTGATGTAGGTTACCTATGTTATAGTTCACTCATCCGCTATATATGATTTTGTGATTTAGGTTATCTATGTTATAGTTCACTCATCCGCTATATATCATTTTGTGATGTAGGTTATTTATGTTATAGTTCACTCATTCGCTGTATATGATTTTGTGATGTAGGTTACCTATGTTATAGTTCACTCATCCGCTATATATGATTTTGATCGAACCAGCAAGCAGGGATGCTGAAATTTTTAGCCAACTTACCTAGGCATTTTCATAGTATTTTCAATATTTGGAAAAGTGGAATGATTAAGTGAATCGGCCAAAAATAGAAAATCCCTTTATTGTTTCAATAAAATACACAGGAAGAAACGGAGTGAACTACAAACAAACGAAGTACTTCGGTCGCTAGCGCTCCCTTACACTTAATATGTTCTTATTTTTCAGTAAATGAGATTAAACCTACACTTATAGATCGTATAAAAACATTCGTTACCATTTTGGGTGCACATTTTATCGTTAGCTGATTTAATCGACTTACAATATAAGTTTCGATTCGACTGGTTAATTTTATAAGGACTGCGTCATTCCTTTCTAAATATGGTTACGGTCTACATATTTCCTTGTCGTAGGCTCATCCTATGATTAATAGAGGTGTATGCGCGTTAGTCCGATGTGAAAGTGGATATCGGATTATAAACTTAACAACTTGATATTGAATAATATGTAAGGCATTCATATAAATAGTTGGTTTGTCGCAAATAATTGAATGTAAATAATTCGTTTTCATGAAACGTACACAGATGAAATAAACTATATTAACTAAATTTCAAGTTTCGGTAATAAAAACAACACAAATATTTTGCAACCTGCACGGTGCTTCCGTGTTCTTAACTTTTATCACAATTTTAGAAAGGTCTTGCAAATTTGAATTCCTTCTTAAAATTAAAATCAAACAATAGTCTTGGTGCGGATCATTTATTCATCAACACTACATATAACTCTAGTATTCATCTTTTTGATGACGATGAGTAAAGTCCACGCTCTCTATCCAGCCTTGAGAGTATCTTTTTCAAAAATTTGTTATACAACAGCCAGGTTCTCTCGTATTATTTCCGACAATAGACAACGGCGCTTCCTTCGACCATCTTCGACATTTTGTACTTGCTGGCGATTGTCGTCGTCGGTGCTCGAAGACATAGCATCTATTATTTGGGGGTGAAAACTGGCGACAATAAATGCAAAAATTACATCGGTTAAATTTACTTACTAACTGTTTGCGAATTAATGGTTATTCATTTTGTCAGTAACTTTTAATATTTTAGAAATCATGGATGCTCGGCGACGAATATAGCGAATGTATATCTTCTTAGCCAAAGGTTTGCCAAATTTCGAAGATTATCACAGTTATACATTTTCAAATCAGAACAAGTTTTTCAGTCACCCCCAGACTCTGTTCTGGACATTCGTCACAGACTGTCGTCGAACTATGTGCAAAATCATGCAGGCATGGACTTATTTCTACTTAAATCAGCGCAGCGTGATAAATTTTCTGAAGCTACAGGTGAAAGTCCCGAAATTTTTCTAGACCTTGTAAATCTAATTCCTTTATCGGAGGCACTTAACAATACTTTATTCAAACGAAATAGGATATTGTCAAGCTTGTCATCTTGTGGCTACGAAGTTAACCAACGTTCAGAAGAATTTCAATTCTCTTTGATGTAAGTGTCGAGTACGTCGAGCTTGAAATTAGACGTGCCTTGCCGATATTCAATGGGGCTTTGTATCAGTACATACAGTGGCCTGATATTCAAGAATGTCTAGACGTGCGTGGCAAATGGGAAAAGATCGCTTGTGCTGTTGGTGCAATTGATGGTACCAGACATGTAATCTATTGACCATCAGTGGATCAACATCGTTAATTTAGGCCATCGAAGCTATCATTGCCTTCACACCCAAATAGTTGTGGATAATAATGGTACAATAAGATACATTGAGTCCGGATTCTTAGGGCACATGAATGACGCACAGCAATTTTATTTAATGAGGAGGATTTTTGTAGACTTACCATTTCTTGAAGAATGTGTATTACTTGGAGATAGTCTATACCTTAACCGGCACTCTGCAGTTACACCCTACACAACTGCACAAATACAGAGAAGGCAGGGACATAAGCGGCGGCGTAGTCGCCATTTCAACAAATAAGTACGTCACTAAAAGGTTACTGTTGAGCATGCTATCGGGCCTACAAAAGTGTCAGTTCTGTTAAGCGACTTCCGAGACATTTACTTTTACAGTTCGCATCTGTGCATCGCTCGTTCGCCGACAAAAGTCAGTTGAATTAATTATGTAAAAGAAAAGGAGCACGTCAGTATCACTCCGGGTTTTATCTAAGTATAGTTTGATACATTAAAACAGATTTGCGATTGCAATTAAACTGATTACTGGGAATATATGTAATCTATGTTTTTATTTCATGTACATCTTTCTAGGACGCTGAAATAAATCTACCCTGATGAGCTGAAAATTCTACTTTGCACTAAAATGTTTTGAGACACTCCCTCGTTTTCATCGCTAATCCTGTGTCCATCTTCACATCAGTCAATAAATATAATTCTTTGACTTTGCTTAAACTGTGGAACTTTAAATTGCATCCATTGTTTGTAAGTTATGATGAAATGTTTGAGTACATTGGGTGAATACAATATCACTGCAATATGAATTCCACTTTCATTATACATATAGTGACTGTTACTGAAGTCTTGGCACTTTAGGCACGGTAAAAAAGCAGAGCAGCACATTTAATTCATACACGTATCAATTCTTCGTGAAAATACAAATTTATCTCAGTGTGTGAATTTCGTTTTCACGTTCTTCTTTACATACGGTGCAGATTAGAGTTGAATAAACAAACATACTCTCACATTTGACTTGCCATGTGCAGTAAAATCTGGTCAAGTTCTCAGTGAAAATGCAGTCACTCAAACATGATGGACACGCCTTGAATTTTAGCAGAAATTTCATTTTGAAAGAGAAGTGATGATTTAAGAAATGTTTTGGGTAGTTGGTTATGATAAGTAAATTAGTAGTATATAATATAAGAGTTACAAGCCAGTTGGCATTTTGTTATTATTGTCCACCTCTCTTCGTTCGGGAAACATATACCAACAAATCCAAATTTACCTGTAACACTTATATTATATACTACTCTCTTAAGAGGTTGAAACATTTACTTAATTCACTTTATTATTTTTATTTAATATTTTAAACTATGCCATCTTGTAACTTTTTTATGACTTTAGCCATAAATCCCTGGCTGTATCCCTTAATCATTTTTATATCCATTAAGTTTAAATTCTTTCAAATGCATTTCAAGAGGTATTGAATAGTTTTTTCTCTGTCTGCATTTCTAATAGTATTGTGAACATATCCTCAATAACCTTTTTCTCGTCTTCCTTATTTACTTTCCAATCCGTGCTTTTGTTATTAGTTGTTTTATTCTTTAATAATGTAATTTTAAAATAGTTTTCTTATCTTCAACTTTAGTTTATTAACAAATATGGTAATTACTGATAGGACAGCCCCGGCAATTACCACAAATATAGGGACAGCTGGAACAAGTGCTAGTGCAGCCGAGCAACCCATTATACTTGATGTTATTTGTAGTCCAGTGTTTACTCTTACACAAAACTTACAGATTTTTCGGTAAGCAGCAGCAAGTTTAGTTAAGTGAATAATTAATTGATCAATTGTTTCTATTCCCTCAGAATGTGTTATATCTTTACACATTTATATAATATGTTTTTTTTTTTAAAACTTGTTTAAGATCACTAAATGGAATCCAGCTATTATATTTTTCACTGTAGCCTTTCCATTTAACTAAAGCTCGTTTCTTCTTATAATCCCGTCTAATAACCTTTTCTATTCTGAAAACTTCTTGTTTAGTAGACAAAAAGTTCTTGTTCATAAAACGAACCTTGGACCAACTCATTATTTAAATCTCTAATAGTGTATGTTCTTGGGTTTGTATTTTGAATTCCATCAATTATAAATATTTCCTTCGTCCAGTTTGGTGTATATCCTTTCTCAAAATGCCTTTTAATTTTACTTAAACGAAAACGGTCTCCAACTTTAATTTTTGGCTTACTTTTTAATACCTTTAAATCACCGTATAAATTGAAGTAAACAGTACTTTTGTTTGATTGTTTGCTGCCTTGTTTTAGGGTCATTTTTGTGCTACTATGTTTTGTGTTGTTATTTTTCTAACATTTTTGGTAAATCATTTAAATAAGTATAAGTATTATTTGCTGTAAAATATTTCCACATAATCCGCTTCAGGGACCTGTTAAAACGTTCAGTTACCACAATCTTACCTTTATTGAATGTATGATACATATTGATTTTATTTTTATTTGAAAATGATTGAAAAGTTTTATTATAAAATTCCTTTCCTTCATCTACCTATAAATTTCACGGAGTCCTACCTTCAGAAACTATTCTAATAAAAGCATCAGTATTAGATTCTCCGGTTTTATTTTTCAGTGGAACAGCCCAAGCATACTTGCGAAAGAAATCAGTAACAGTTAACAGTTAATAAGTTTTTTACACCTTTATTTTCTGTAGAAAAAGCTTGCATATCAACTAAATCAGCAGACCAAGTATCATATATCGTTTACTATAACTTTACGTATAGGAAATTTCCGTTTGATTGGTCTGTGTAATTCATTTGATAATTTATCACTCCATGCTGTTTAGGGGGTCTTTTTTACCCCCTTTTTCCGTTTTTTGGATCTCCCTTGCGGTCGAAGGCTTTGCCTGAGTATGTTTGTTTTACCTTTCGTTTTTGTCCCAAACCAAGTTTATATTTCATATTTATAGCAGGCTTTACTACTAAATTCTTTCCTATTTTTTCACCCACAGATTTTGATTTAGTATTCTTTAAATCAGATAACATATTCTTGTCACAAGGCCGCTATCATAGCAAAAGTCGTGGTTCATACATCCCTCGTCTAATTGATTAATAGGCTGTCCGTTATCCAAAGGATTTCCTGGTCCACAATAGTTATAATCAGGTAACAGAGGTAACATAGCTTTATGAATATCCATGTTGCCTCCTTTTGTACTTTTAACAAACACTGATTTCATTTTTCCACAGGACGCGCATGTAGCTTTTATCATCAATCTTCCATTTGTTGTTGTAACATATTGAGGATTAACATTATTAGTGTATTTTCTTTCTTTTAAACAATAGATTTGTTTTTGTGAACTCATTTGTATTATATTATATTTGAAAATAAGGTTTATATTATCTTAATTCACTTGTCTCCCTTACCGTCGAAGCCATTAGCTGCGAGTTCTGTAACCCACATATTACACCAGTATTGTGAAAATGATACGTATGCTCTAATATCTCCCATGGATACCTGTAAATATTTATACCGATAATCAGTACCGCAACAATATCTACTCGTGTTCATTATTGAAATAATCATTTAAAAGAAAGATAGAGATAGACAGGCTTTGGTATAAGCTATAAATTACAGACTTACTATAAATTAAATTAATGGCTAACAAAAGGGATATTTATGTTAAAGAACTTATTCGGTTGGAAACAATCTTAAAATATATAAACAAAACGTTGCATTAACACATGGCGATGTTCATTTTACATTCTATTATTAAGAACAAAGGGCATTCAGTGCATTAGAATTACGCCGTAATTCTCAACAAAATTGTTAGCAGAAATTAAACTTGGCGTTCAATAATATGACACACGCTTTATAGAGCAAGTGATTTAAGCGTTTATCAGATATCGATCCTTTATTTCCACTTTATCTTGTTTTATTAATATATGTGTGCTACTAGAAGTTGAATTTGCTTGATTTATGAATAAACCTAATTTCAAGTTGCGTCGAAAGTATTTCTTGCACATTTAAGCCATTTATTAAGTTTACGAGTATTATTAACGTAATTCTATAAACAATTCTAAAATATCTGTTAGGGTTATCTGTAACAAGGTTATTCCAATACTTAGTATTCTTAGTCTTGATTAAAACGTCAATCGGATATCCACCAAACTCTCAGTTTAAAATGTAATTAGGAATACTAATTCGTGAATTAGTAAGTTTTCGTAAATAAATTATTTATAATTATAATTTTCAATACCTTCAAAGCACCATATCAGTTTTACAAGTATTAGCATTTCCAAAAATGCTTGAAATCGCCGTTCAGCCATGCATTTCGTCTTATCCATAGATGAATGTATTTCATGTTCTTCATTCATTAATTTGATAATCTTACAACAGGCTTTGAACTGAAAAGCGAAGTTATATTTGATAATTTTCACACAAAAATTATAAAGTAGATGAAATATACATTCTATTTTTATTGTAGCTGGACTATTTTTGAAAGCGGACGATTTGGCTTCTTAATGAAAAACATCCAAATATCTTTATACATCATGTTAAAATTTGCAGCATCAAAACCTTGTAAATATTGCTTTGTTGTATAAAACCAGTCTACACATAATTAATTGACTATTTGCATAGTTTTTTAACTTTATTTATTACTAAAAAATGTATACTTAACAAAAGCTAGATACAGTTCTTCAATACCATAAGAATATTATATGTACAATTTAAACAGAATAAATTTTAGGTAAAAAATACGATATTGCCCTGACCCTAATCAAGCATATATAAAACACGGAAAAATCCTTATCAAACTCCTCGCACCGGTTACATCACGCTTTGCTACTTTTACTGTACTAATCAGGGGAAGTAACCCCTGCGGGGAGTTTGTACCCTGATCAGAATCGCCCGGAAGCAAGCATTTATTTTTTTCTTTAAGTGCAAGTTTTGGAATAGTTCTGGCTTCCAAAACTTTATAAGCCGCTTTTTTAACATTTTGTTCATTTACATGATGCGGCATTAAACGTCCTGTAACAGTATATAAATCGTGTACGCTGAAGACCTTAAGCTAGTTTTGGAAAAAACAAACAAACCATACTCTTACCGGTATTTAGACTACATTCTCTAGTTAAAAATGACATGTAGCAAAAAATATTGCGATTATCCTGTATTTATCCTACACGAGCCTGAAGACTGGTACTGAGATCGTACATTGATGATGGTATTTTTCAGTTATAAGAATAAGTAACCCGATAAACATGGCGGTTGGACGAGTCCATTTACGCATCCCTTGCAGAAGAATTTTGACGTCCATTTTGTTATCATGTGATATGAAATGCTTTGCTTTGATTGGCTAAAGGCAGGCGGTGTGCAGGCAAAACTGTTCAAATCTTGTTAATTGTATATATCGACGGCGATAATTAAGAAATTTCAGGGACCAAAGTTCGAATATATGCCCCCTGTCCTCTTAGCTGGATTTCAACTATATATAAGACCTATTTCTTTTACCAGAAAACGACATGACTCAGTATAAACAGAGACATAGATACTTCCTAGCTAGTTAAGTTCCCACGCGTGCCTGCTAAGACAGCGTCTTGTAGCAAGTATAACTTGTTAACTAGTTGCCAAATTGAAACAAATTATACATTTTCTGAAAGCCTAGTCATTTGTCTATTGCTGCAGGTAAAATAGTTTCAGTCCTGGTAAAAATAAATGATGTATCATGTGTTAAAGAGGACTGCAACTTAATCGTTTTTCACAAAACTATAAAGATGGTGAAAAACTGGGATAGTGGGTATATTCTGCCAAGTTATATTAAATTAAAGGACTAGAAAGTTGCCAATATTTTGACTTACAGCTATAGACGACTGTTTAAGCTTTCAAATGATGTATACTACCTTAAAAGGGTCGAACAAATAGCCATTGAGTTTTAATTGCTACAAAATGCCTAATTTTTTCACTTTTTGAGAGGCATGTGCGCTATTTCAATGGAGTAAATAGGTCTCTGGTATAAACAAGACAGTCAAAATCGCATAACCCCTTTTAATCAAATACTGTTTACATTGTTTAATTTAACTTTTTGGCTTTGTCACTAGGAAACTGCAAATGCTTACCAAACTTTCCTAATGCAGTCTGAAGTTGGGGAATGAAGGTACATGTATTTCATTTTACTAAGAAAAAAAAGGATGAATTATTAAGAAACAACACAGTCAGTCTCTAGGTAGTCAGTGTAATGGTAATTGAGTGGCTATCGCATAACTGTAAATGAATCTGTGTTTTGATACTAAAATAAATAAAAGAAGAATTTGCAGTATCATCATTGAAATATACTACAAGGAATCAGAAATAAAAAAGCATTTTGATCACTAGAATCTTCAGAACAGTAGCGTATTCTTTGACTCCTTTGACTAAGTTACTTCCCTTTGACTTCTAACGCCATTTGTTGTCCAAAAAACAACAACAACAAGAAAACAAAACAAAATAAATGAGTAAAGAAATAAATAAAAACAAACAGAAGAATGTGGACAAATATAATAAGGTGACCGTTGTTTAACTAAATATTTCGTAATTAGTCTAATATATTAGCCAGCAGAGCGAAAATATATGTTTTTATGTAATTGTCTAAGCTTAACTCCAATTCTCGGCTTTTGTTTGTTTTGGGGTTTAACACCAATAATTTCAACCACAGGGGTTCGGCACGTTGGGGTGATGGTATACAAAAGTAAAATCTAAAAAAAAAAAAAAAAAAAAAAAAAGCCACCTCATATGTATAGTCTATATTTTATACATATGAGGTGACTGCAACAATGGGTACTGCATAGACATTAACACACATATCTAGGTCCATTCTTTACACATTGAAAGTTGTGACCAGTGAGCTCATCACAGCTTAACTTTCAAGAAATATTACCTTAAAAAGATAATTTTGCGCAAACAACATAATTTAAACAAATATCTACCTTGAATGAAGTGATCGCTGCACAGCACAGCATATTTTCCGGGCTCCCATCTTGATCCATCAGGATTCATTCGTCTCACTGCAGATATCCATCTTTCCCGTCTTTCTTTCTCTGATGGAAAAGCGTAAAACGACATTTTACGTGCCATCCATCCATGGTTCTTACAATCAACTGCACAGCAATAATTTGGCATTTTATAATACATTGAAATAGTTATAATACTGATATCTCTACTCTATCGATGCCAGTTTTAATATGGCGGATGCTCATTTGTTTCCCCAGTTGTCAAGGGGCGCGTAACTCTTACCGACTTTGAAATGCCCGGATGTATGAATCTGAGAATTGGGGGTGAAAAGGCTCAATAAGTGTAGACATTTCACCCCCATTTCGGGGGTGAAATGTCTTGGGAGGAAAAGTCTTGGGGACGAAATGTCTGCCAACCTACAGTCAGACATTCTGACCATGTTACTAAAGAGCTAGCCCAGCAGCAGAGCTTACATGTATGTCACCCAATCACTACACTCCTCCCCTCTGTAACCTTTTAGAGCCAGGCATCAACTGTACAGCTTCCTACAGAGTATAGCCCTTATCTTAACCTCTCACTGAAATTCTGGAGGCAGGAAACTCTGTCTGCACTCCCAACTGGTACTCCCACACTGAATTATTTTTGTTGCCAATGTAATTCTACAGAAAGAAAAATTTAGTATGTAGAAAATTCTAGAAAAATTCTACAGTCTTACATAAAGATTAAACCCAGGTCTCCTGGGTGACAGTCAGACACTCTAACCATGTCACTAAAGAGCTAGCCCAACAGTAAGGCTGTTGGAAGTGGCCTTATTTCACCCTTAGAATCACAACAGTAACCTGGTTAATGACTTTGGTTTCAGACACCCTGACCCAATCTATTACTAACCATAGATAACCTTGATTAACTAGCAAAGATCCCAGACACTCTAACCATATTACTGCTTAATACTAGCAATAATCAATACACTCTAACCATTATGCTAAAGAGCTAGCCCAACAGGTGCCTTTTATATCTGGTGTCCACTACAGATACAAGCTGTCAGCAGAGTTTGTGTTCATGAATATCACCCCTGCAAAAAAAATATTTGTGTAACATTATCTAAAAATAGCTGTTTAAACTTCATGGTGCAGTAACCAAGAAAATTTTAGAAAGCTATCAAAAGGTATTGTCTTAACTTGTATTTAATGGAGATATCTATTTTTTTCCAATGAATAAAAGGTATAAGTGGAGAATTTGCAATGAAATTAAAACTATGTCAATTTGTTAGCTTTGGATCACCCTAGATGCTGACCTATGGTCATCTCAATTTGGTTGATTGCTCTAGGATAAATACAAGTTCTTTTGGGGAAAATCTTAGGTAAAATAAATTTCAGTTTATAACAGTTATCACTACAGTAAATTCCAGTACTCATGTTTTAGTTAATTTGTTGGATTATGTGCACAGCCACAATGATTTTACTAAAGTAGAGTAGCACAAAGGGTTTAAACAAGGATACCTTATTTTTTCACTCTACGGCATTTTAAAAAATAATAATAGTTAGAAATAACCTTTTCACTCTGTAGTTAAGTGTATTTTTGTAAAAATGATAACTGAAAAAGTTATTGGCAGCATGCAATATTTGATGTTGTAACTGTAACATTTAGATTGATGTCAGTGATTTTAAAGATATACATGTATGGCTTTTCTTAAAATGGCTAAACATGTTTATTTCAGTGGTTATTTGTTGATATTTTTCCTTTAACTGCTAATATTTGTCATGTTGGTAAACTACAATTTTGAATATTTAAGTATTTACTTGCCTAAGCATTTGACCAGCAGCACACAAACAAAGCATGCAAACATAGTTTTTGAAAATGGTTCTTTTTACATTCTTCTTTTTTACCTTAATCAAATCATTGAGTATAATTCTAGTGTTTAACCAGGCAAATTAAAAATGTACAAGGTAGTAAACACCATTACATGAAAATTCAATGTTATTTTGATGTAGTGCATTGATGGGCTAATTCATCTTCTACTCCAAAATACAGACACTGGATTCAGAACTCATAATGAGAAGGTTAGTATACACCCAGCCCCAAATGTTATAATAAAAGTCCATCAAAGTATGCTGGTATTATTTTGCCAGAGCAGACATGGAATCTTCCAGTTAAGTAAACATGATATAGTACTTGGAAATGTATACGATAGCAATTGCTTTCCTTTAAGTGATCCACAACTACTTAACTGACTGTAGTTGCCAAACAGGCTGTTGCCAAGCTTTAGTCGGATGTAACCACTTTTGGCATGAAAGTAAGATCTACTGGTGAAGGTTCTAAATTTGGACATTTTTGACAGTTATTTACTCATATCACACTACATGTTAGTCATATCTGCCTGAAATTTCAGCATATAAAAGTTAGGTTCTACGAGTACCTCTAACTAATAATTTTTGTTTGTCTCCAAAAACTAAATAAGCACATGGTCAGGGCCAAGCCTTACGTTATTGTATGTGAGTCAAGATACTATTTCACTAATTGACGCCTTTTTACAAGACAGGGCCAATAATCTGTTGAACTTTATTTCTTTTTACTTGTAGTTGTTCATTTAATGAACTAAAACTAACAATTATGGTGTTTTGTTACAATGCTTTTAATCCAAAGACCAAAAACACCATTGAGGAAAAGTTTTTTGAAATCAGTACTTTATTAGATGACTTTTACATTATGATCAGTAATTGAAAATATGAATGTTTTCAACTTTGTTTACAATTTACTGGAAATACGTATATTGAAGTGGTATTCATTTATTGGTCTGGTAGCAGCCAGAACCAAGGGGTTAGGCTAGCATTCTGGTAATCTGTATTTGGTTATCTAATTGATGTAATATATCATATATGATATTATTATGTCTCCCCCCCTCTTAGGGAGACATATTGTTTTTGCCTTGTCCGTTCATCCGTCAGTCACACTTCACTTCTGTTCAAAAACTGGAGATCTATTTCACCAAGTGCCTTCAAAGTACATAGGATGATTGCCCTTATTGAGTAGAAGAACCCTATTGATTTTGGGGTCAGTAGGTCACAGGGGCCAGAAGAGTGTAAACCATTTCCACCCAATAACTGGAGTTGTATTTCACCCAGAGCATTCAAACTTCATAGGGTGATTGCCCTTATTGAGTAAAAGAAACCAATTGACTTTGGGGTCAGTAGGTCAAAGGTCAAGGTCACAGGGGCCCAAAGAATGTAAACCCTTTCAGCTCAATAACTGGAGTTCTATTTAATCCAGAGCCTTCAAACTTCAAAGGGTGATTGTCTTTATTGAGTAGAAGAACCCTATTGATTTTGGGGTCAGTAGGTCAAATGTCAAGGTCACTGTTGGAAGGACACTTTTCGACCATATATATGTTAAAAATATGGACTGCATTGAAGCTGGTGTTACTCCAGTACATTACAGCTACCACGATGTAATATATGCTGTCTTCCACACTGCCGTTGATACAAACAGTTCCACTGTGATGTCAGGTGATGTCAACCGTGCCTGGTGTGAAACTATCATATCCATTCATATGTTAATATATATATATATAGTATGTCAAAGGTCAAGGTCACAGGGGCCAGAAGAGTGAAAACCGTTTCTGCAAAATATCTGGAATTCTATTTCACCCAGAGCCTTCACACTTCATAGGATGATTGTCCTTATTGAGTAGAAAAACCCTATTGATTTTGGGGTCAGTAGGTCAAAGGTCAAGGTCACAGAGGCACAAAGAGTGAGAACCGTTTCAGCACAATAATTGGAGTTCTATTTCACCCAGAGCCTTCAGACTTCATAGGGTGATTGCTCTTACAGAGTAGAAGAACCCTATTAATTTTGGGGTCAGTAGGTCAAAGGTCAAGGTCACAGGGGCCCGAAGAGTGATAACCGTTTCCGCTCAATAACTGGAGTTCTATTTCACTCAGAGCCTTCAGACTTCATAGGGGGATTGCCTTTTTTGAGTTTAAGAACCCTGCTGTTTTTGGGGTCAAAATTCAAGGTCATAGGGGCCTGAAGAGTGAAAACAGTTTCCGCGCAATAACTGGACTTGTATTTCACCCAGAGCCTTCAAACTTCATAGGATAATTGCTCTTATTGAGTAAAAGAACTCTATTGATTTTGGGGTCAGTAGGTCAAAGGTCAAGGTCACAGGGGCCTGAAAAGTGTAAACCATTTCTGCTCAATAACTGGAGTTCTATTTCACCCGAAGCCTTTAAATTTCATAGGCTGATGGCCCTTATTGAGTAGAAGAACCCTATTGATTCTGGGGTCAGTAGGTCAAAGGTCAAGGTCACTGTTGGAAGGACACTTTTCGACCACATATATGTTAAAAACATGGACTGCATTGAAGCTGGTGTTACTCCAGTACATTACAGCTACCACGATGTAACATATGCTGTCTTCCACACTGCCGTTGATACAAACAGTTCCACTGTGATGTCAGGTGACGTCAACCGTGCCTGGAGTAAGGTGTGAAACTATCATAACCATTCATGTATATTATACATTATATATATATATAATGTTCTTTATACCATAATAAATGACAGAGGCAAAATCTTGCTTGTCTTGTTACATTATAAAACATTATAATAAGTTTTAAGAGTATTCATATATTTTATATGAAATTTTCATGTCAGTGAATTAGATGTGGTATAGAACTGGCCAGGACAATCTTGTCTAAACAGAATAATCAATAATCACAACATGTTTTGTATAGATACTTTCTTTTGGTATGGTTATGATTTTATTGCCCCCGCCCCCAACACAAACACCCTCCTATAAAAATAACATTAATGGAATGTACATGCATAATTCTAATGAAAAATTGTTTTAGAACTGGGCTTGTATATGATGAAAGACTAAGCAGACATTATAACATCTGGAATGCAAAGTTTTTAGAGGTTCCAGAGAGAGTGACTGACCCATTTTCAGCCTGTGAGAAGTACAAGTTGGTAGAAAGATGCAAACGTATCCAGGTATATCTGTCAATTACATTGTTGTTATGGTGTTACAAAAGGCTTATTGATGAACTGTACAGTTATGAATAAGTTTTCTCATTGAAATGTACATGTATTTATCTAAAAAAACAGTTAATATTTGATTTCATTTTCTCAGGATTAAGCCATTTCAGATTTTATTAGTGTATTTGAGATTACCAGTATTTCTCCAGAGTCTGTTAAAAACTAGACTAAGTTTTGAATTTATTCTTTTTCCGCAAATTTCAGTCAGTTATCAGTTTAGTTTAGTTCATTTTTAAACGTATATTTTAATTGGTTGGGAAACAGGTTCTTGCAATTTTTGTAAATTCCACTTGATGGTTGCTTGCTATAGTGCAGCTACTCCAACAGAGAGACAGTAATCCTGCAGGGAAAAAGAAAAAGAAATGACTGTCTCTAATGTAAAGTATTCTTATTGTTTAGTGTAGGGAGGCCTCTGATGAGGAAATGACCTTGAAACATTCAAAAGAGCTGATTGAGAAACTTAAATCTACACAGAATATGACGGAAGAAGATCTGAAGGAGATGTCAAAGAAATACGATTTTATTTACTTCCATCCTGTATGTACTTAGAAACTTTATATGGAGTGAAAAACTGGCACATACCATGCACTGCATGTTACTCAGGCCAATGTTGATAGTTTGTCGTTCAAAGAACAGTACATATTTGGGTCAATAAAACTTTTACGGTTTTAACATTTCTCCAAAACTAAGCTTCTGAGAAAAATGTTGCTTTCCTGGAATAATAATTATGCTCAGTTTGGCTGGTTTTAATTGTTTCCAAGACTTGGGTCCAGGTTGTTAATTGTGAAAAGGTAAAAAATAAAAGCCAGTCTTTCATGAGAACCACCAGAAATGTAAAGCTATTTTTGTACAACTCATTACATGTATTAATGCTCAACAGTTTTGATAAAAAAATGTACTTTTGAATATATTGTTATTTTTGTAAACCTGTTTCAGCTGATATTTGAGAGTTGCAAGCTAGCCCTGGGTGGTACACTTCAGTTAGTAAAGGCAGTACTCAGAGAGGAGGTAAGTAGTTTTGAATACTCTATTCAGTTCATTGACTGCAGTACAGTAGAGGAAAGATGCTGATTTGTCATCACTGAAGTTCTTTATATGTGTCATTGATCAGACCCATATAGCTCAGTGGTTAGAGCATTTGCTTCTGGGTAAGAAGAACCCAGATTTGAATCCTAGCATTGGGTGTGTCCATGGGAAAAGACACCTAAGCAAGGCCTTAGTTCACCTAGCTGTGATTTGAGTATCAGTAATATATTTTACTGGCTTTCGTTTCAAGCAGTTGGTTCTATTTGCAGTGATATCTCAAGAATGAGAGAACTGGAACTGGTATGATTTATATTAACCTCTAATGGGAAATATGTCACTTTTAACTCTGGATATGGTTATAAAGAGAAATGGCTGTCCTAAGCTTGCCTACTGAAAGTTTTTCTAAATTTTGAAGCTATCAAAACAAATTGAACATGCACAAGGCCAAATAACCAGCCATATTCCTGCCATCAAAGGTTTATTGTGAAAAGTCCATGACATTACTTTTCAGGAAATTAACATTCTTTTTATGATAAACTGCTTTTACTTCAGATATTGAATGGGATAGCAATTATCCGGCCGCCAGGTCACCATGCACAACAGAGTACATATTGTGGCTACAGCTACTTAAACAATGTGGCCACTGCAGCTCAGGTAGCCTTGGACGACTTTGGCATGCAGAGGTAAAGCTAACCTGGTCATTGTATCATACCTGGTATATGAATTATTTTTAAATATGGAGGATAGCTTGATTTATTGTTTGGATGGATGAGGTGATAATAATTAGAAAAATTATTGTGATAAAACTGTCATGCATGTTTCCCTTACTTTAGATGCACTAAGTTATTTGAAATAGAGATAAATGAATTCATCATCATACAAATATAGAGAGACATTCAGAGTGTTATAAATATTACAGTGGGTTTTGTTAAAAAAAAATGCTCACAACTTCCAAGAAAGAGTAAAGAATGAAGTGAAAAGTTTTTAACAGATGAAAAGACATTAAAATGTTTATTTTTGTAGCAATATTCTTACACTTCAAATTCATCAGTTTTTTTTTAATATGCCATTCAAGAGAGAATTGTTTCAGGATATTAATTGTTGACTGGGATGTCCACCATGGTCAGGGAACACAATACATGTTCTATGAAGATCCCAGGTAGGGAATTTTTCTGTTATGAAATACAAATGAACAGTGATCTGAGACAGCAGAATAGTGTCAAATTCATATCAACTTGATTTAAAGATATGCCAGTGTTATAGAACAAACTTAGATGTCAAAACTACTGAAAATAAAAAAAAGAGAATGTTTTAAGCAGAATCTCAGTTTTGCAGTTGAGTAATCACAGACAGAGAAAAGTCACACTTATCAGAAATAAGACATTGTAATGGCATCTTAGTGCTTAATTTAATACTGTTCTGTTAAAAAAAATAGCACTGAATCATTGAACAAAGTGAAACATCTTGTAACAGGCTTATAAAGATCTGTTTAAGAAATATAATTTGACCTAAGAAGAAATTACAGTTTAAAAAGAATTCAGGTTATAATGATTCCTGAAACTTTCTATGAATTTAAAGAGACTTACTCTAAAATTTGGAGCAATCTATTTCCTACAAAATCATGTAATTGTCAGTGATGTTGGATGAATGATTACAGTACAGTAGAACCCCTCCAAACCTGACCCTTGCAAACCAGATCCCCCTCTAAATCAGGTAAATCAATTGGTCCCATTTTTTTCTCTGTACAGTTTACCCCTACTAGCTGGATACCCCTGCATTCTGTATACAAACGATTTTGCAGAAAAAAATATGTCAATTTCAACATAAATCTACCTTTGAAAACTAGTCATGACTTCCCCCTTGCTAAAAATTGTTCATGCATTTCCGATTTTCAAACTTGCCAAAATGAAGTTCTGTGTCAAAATAAAGAATGTAAATGGTTTTTCTTTCCACATTTGGAGGCATTCATCGGTTTGAATTTCATTACTGAAAATTGTTAATTTGCATCTACCTACTGATGATAAATATAAGTTGACAAATTTCTATTGGCCAACAGTTTAGTACATTTTTGTACAATATACTTTTTTGCCTGTTTTTGCATTGCTTTAAAATGACCATTTTATTTCCATTTTCTTTTACCAATTACCAAATGACTGGAATATTATCGGGTATTAAAAGCAGCATAAAACACCAAACAAAATACTCTTGTGTTGCATTGAACCATCACAATGGTGCAGCTGTCATCACAAAATACAGTCATGCAAAAAAGACAACACCCGCTGTGTAGGTCTGTGTAGTTCTCAGTTTCCAAATAGAGAAAACCTCTCCAAACCAGATACCCCTCCAAACCAGACAAAAGGCCCATTCCCAAGCCGTCCAGTTTGCTGGGGTTCTACTGTATTAGATTTTGTGTAGAGAGTTCTTGTTGTACAACTTTTTTGGGTCAGTATTGATTTTATTACAAAAGTGCACTTTCATAGCATCTGTACACTGAAGGTATTTCTTTATGTCTTCATTATTTGTATTTTTTAGAGAATGAGCCAGGAAATACATGTGCTGTAAATCAGCTGTTAAGATATGCCATTTTAAAATGATAATATCTTAACAAACATTTTCTAGACAACTCGCAAAACATGTACTTGTATAAGCTTAAAACTAAGGCAAACTTTGTTAAACAAACAAATAGCATCGACATGTCTCATTTAACAATAAAAAAGCATTGACATATCTCATTTAGCAAACAAAAAGCATTGACATATCTCATTTAACAAACAAAAAACATTGACATAACTCATTTAATAAACAAAAAGCATTGACATATCTCATTTAACAAACAAAAAGGATTGACATACCTCATTTAACAAACAAAAAGCATTGATAAATCTCATTTAACTTTCAGGGTCCTTACCTTTTCAATCCACACCTATGATCATGGGAGGGAGTGGCCATATTTGAGGGAGTCAGATTATGATTATATAGGGTCTGGTGCTGGAAAAGGCTACAATATCAATGTACCACTCAACAAGGTAACATTTCCGTAAAACTTCTAAACCCATACCCAGCTTTCTAGAATGAACAGATCCAGGGGTATTCAGGTTAAACCGAATAGCAAACACTACAGATCTTGATCAGAATGTGTAGCAGTTTTTAATGATCATGGTCTGTACTGGTTGCAAAGGCAAAATTTGCACTTAACAAGGTAAAGGTTCAATATTCACTCTGATCTTTATTTATTAGTATGAGTAATTTTATAGGACTTGGAAACATTGTTCATTTTGGTAAGCTTTCAAACAGAATTTTGATAGGAACACAGTTGATGGATGTATAGTTTCTCAAAGTCTAATTTATTTATCATTATTATAGCTTGCTTGTTTATACAATGTAAAATTTCTCTAAGGAGGAGGGTGTTAATATTTTAGATAACCCTGCAAGTTCTAGACAATTTTGCTGAAAAATACTATAATTAGCCAGCAAAATTTAGCCTTAAGCCTTAGTTTTTTTTTTACTTTTGTCGAGTTGATAATTTTTTGAATCACCCTTGATACCATAATAATAATATCTAAAGTTTACCTTTGAAAGATGTTGGCAAAGAAGAGAAGTAATAAGTATGACATAACATTTACAACAAAGTTGGATATATTAGCTTCATAAACATTACAAACACAGTGCTTTTCATCTTATTGAAAAGAGTAGATAGTTTGTTTGTCTTTTTTGAGGGCAAAATAAAGTTTTTGAAAAACTAATAAATTCATTATCTTTTAATTATAAATTATCATGAAGTAATATTTCATTATAACTGTTTTTTTCCCATCTAGTCTGGATGTGGAAATGATGAGTACATGGCAATATTTCAACAGTTATTGTTACCAGTTGCATATGAAGTAAGTACTTGATTTCACGAATCCCATGTAGCAAACTACTTTTTTGCCAGTGGGAGATAATTGTTAACTTTATGGACATGTATATATCTGTATTGTATTTATTTGTGACATACTAACAACAGTAAATATTATACAGCTGCAGTATGGAGTTCTGAGGAAAACCCAGGTTGTTGAACTCCTACATGTAAGTGAGTGGTTGCAGGTTCAAATCCCATTAAAGAGATTTTGCTATGACTTCCACATTGCGCCTTTCCAGGCAAGTGCACATCAGAATTCCTGGAACCTGTCATCAGAATTATTGTACATATGTATATGCCCAGTGTTAATAGGTCTTAGAATTTGTATGGAGAGTATCATGGTAAAAAGTATATGTAATGTGTGTGAAAGGACAGTATATTTGCTCTGCATATTTCTGTGTATTATAGATATATCACACGTGAATTTGTTTGCTGTTTGGAAATGTTTTACTTTTTAATTCACAGTTTTGTCCGGAACTTGTCTTGGTATCAGCGGGGTATGACTCAGCTATTGGATGTCCAGAAGTATGGATAGAACTTGTTTACACAGCATACACATTTATTATGACCTTGTACAGGCAACAAGATCAGATAAGATTTATTAAAAGTTCAAAATATGGCATCATACATCTTGAAAGCTTTTTATGGAAATTGTTAAAAAGTTGCCCTTTAGATGCTCTAACAGTTTTTGTATTTTTAAGTAAATATTTGTGGAAATTGTTAAAAATTGGCTTATCAGTTGTTAGCATTTTTTTTAAGTTCTAGTCAAGATCATTGTCTGAGAATGTTTCTCTTTCATCTGTAAGTGTTGTGGAGGAACTTATTATTTTTCAGAACATTAGGGCCAGCCAGTCAGTACTCTGAACACTGCAGTTAGCAACTTAGCATTGACTGTATTGTTTCTGCCTCCAAAATTTACCTTTCCAAATTGTCTTGATATACTTGTGGAAGTAAACATATTTCCTTGCAGTTGTACTCAATATGAAAGTTCCATGCAGTCATACTAAAAGATTACATATATGCAGTCATTCTCAACTCAGAATTATAAATGTAAATTTTCATGTTTCAGGGAGAGATGGAAGTTACCCCAGCCATGTATGCACATTTTGTCAGCCTACTGTCATCTCTTGCTTGTGGCAAAATGTGTTTAATTCTTGAGGTAAGATGACAGTCCCAAATGCTGCTACACTGTTTTCATGTGAAAAATGCAAGAAAGACTCAAGATACATTTTTATTTATTCTGACAACAGAGATTGCTGAAATAGAAATATAATATGCTGTTATGGAACTTAAGTGGTAAATACTATTTGGCATTCATTTGTAGTGTTATTAAAGTTATTTGCCTTAACAGAGCGTTTTATGCCCCCTATGGGAGGTATATAGTTTTTTAACTGTCTGTCCATCGTTCCGTCAGTCCGCACAACCAAAAATAAATAGGGGGCCACCTAACTGTAAACATAACAAAAGAGAACAATAGAGTTCATTCCATAACAATAGAATAAGTCTGTCAGTCTGTCTGAAAACTTTACATTGACCACATCTTCTTTATTAGTAACCGGATTTACTTCATACTTGGACACAACACTCCTTTGGACAAGACCTTCCCATTGACCTATATTTATCTGACCTTGACCGTTTGAATGACTGGTCCTCAGCTCAAAGTCAAAGCACCACTTCGGGGGGCATTGTCATCTTACAGTGACAATTCTTGTTTTTTCTGAAATAGAAGTACTGTAAAAACTTAGGAAGTGACATGTTCTCCTTCACTGTTTGTTCAGTGAATTACTTCAAGAGGCAAACCCTTAAATTAAGAACATTTCATTTCTTTCAAAATCATATAAAACTGTATGATATTGAACAAATCATGGCTTGATGTTAAAGTGTCAGTCAAAAATTCCAAGTACAATAGCTAAAATTGAGTGAGAGAGTTGTTGTTGTACAGTACTTGAGTTGACACCTTTGTAGTGTCAGTGTGCCCAAAGGAGACATTTTTGAACCTATATTCTTCACATTATCAATTATTTTTCATTTTATTGAGAATAAGCTGATAAAATACAGTATATGATGTGTAACTTTTGTTACAGTTAGGGTAATGTCCCTTTAACTGGATGCTATAAATGTTGAATTTGTATCCTGTTTATATTTTCTAGGGAGGGTATTGTGTAAAGTCCCTGGCAGAGAGTATTGCCCTGTCACTAAGAGCCTTGCTTGGGGATGCAACACCACAGCTTGTACAAAATTTTAAACAAGAGGGCCCTGATGAAAGGTACATTTGAATACATAGAGAGTTAAGAAAACTATACTTATTATCATTTACTGGTTATTTTACACGTCAGTTTTGTAACTTGATGATTATGTTAAATTTAGAGGCAAGAATTTCTGTGTTATATCTTACGTAACACCCTTAAAAGGTCAAATGCTGTGTAAGAGGTCATTCTGTCCCATATCATACATATAAATATAAATTGTTATATATAGGATCAGTATTATCAGGTGAATGTTTCAGTTGCAACATTTCTTTTCTCTCCAGTAACTGTACAGTCTTCAAATATCCATTTATAAAAATGAGCTTTTCATTTTCAGGGAACATTTCAATTTATGCATATTCTTGAATGAGGTTAATGTTTTCAATCATCAATTGTGTATGGAGCTTCAAGGCTACTCTACCAAGAAATACCTTCTTGTCTGATTTCTAGTGTGGTTGAGTCCATTCTGAATGCCATTAAAATGTTGCGGCCATACTGGAAGTGTTTGAGATTTCAGGAGGACCTGCAGGATGTGAATATCCAAGAAGAAAATGTTTTCCTTGAACTGCCACCAAAGTAAGATCCTATCTTATTGTATACTGTAGTTTTATATTCAAAAGTCATAGACATTCAAATGCTGCCTTACTTTTTTATGCTCCCAGAGGGAGGGCATATTGTTTTTGGTCTGTCTATGTGTTTGTTTGTTTGTTTGTTAGTCAAAACATTTTAACCTTGACCATAACATGGAAATCGTTCCACCTACAGCCTCCAAACTTCACAGGTGCTTGCACCTTGATGATCTCTACCCACCAGACCCATTAAGAGATCATGGGGTCAGAGGTCATTCCCACCGGGGGCATGGCATTCATTCACACATAGGGCTTGTTTTCTTTTTTTGAAAGATTTGTAATAGTAAGTGAAAGATTTGTTTAACTGTACAAAACAATTTGGTGAGTACAAATTTCATTTACTTTTTAACAAGCTGTATTCTTACAAAAATCATTCCTAAAAATTGACAGTCAGCCATGAGAGATAAAGATGGGTTTACAGTTAGAAAACTGTCATTTTCAGCTTCCATATCTAAATGTAAGTTCTGCTCCTATGTTACTTCCCTCTAAATATACTTAAGTTGTTGCTATTTCTTCTTCTTTCAGACCTGGTATTCAGTTCTATACAGATGCTATGCCGGAGACGTTTGACCTGTTCCAGCCATGTTATGATGAGGAATATGAAACACAGAAACAAAGTCTGTATGCCAGAATAGATTCACTTATTACCAACACTAGTCTTGATTGCGCACCACATAGGTAAACTTAACTGCTCCAGTAACCTGTATGTAAACTTAACATTTCCATTAGCGTATTCAAATAACACATAATTAAACTTAACCTTTCCATTAACATATATTGAAACTTAACCTTTATAAATAAACGTAGGTAAACTTCACCATTCCAGTCATTCGTTCTTATTATATATTCCATCCATAACAGAAACATGCGATGCATTAAATAAAAGACAGCCCATATGTGAGATTCAAACTCATCTCACTAAGTCATAAGCAGTATGAAAATCTATGCTCTAGACCAAAGAAATGTTAACCTTAAATGTTTTGACTTGAAACTTTCAGTAAAACCTTGTGAACACTCTGGAGGCCACATTTATCATCCAATATTTTGGAAAATTTTCTCAGAATGTTTGTCCTGATGTTTTCTCAAAGGAATTTGAAACTGGGTCATATTGTGTCAAAACTATGTCATGAGCACAGTTCAGTTGGAAAATCTTGTGGACATGAGTTCTTCATGTGACTAAGTGCGAATGTTTGTTCTTTTGATCTCTTGCACATGTTCTGATGATGTTTGTCCAGTTTATGAAAGTTGCTCTGAATGTTGTCTTGGTAAATGTTTGGATGTGTTTAGCACTAGGTCTCTTTGGGCCAAAGGGACAAAAACTGGGTGACTGGCTCATATCATGGGAAACATTGTGAATACACTCATGGTAATATTTTTTACCTGATCTTCCTGAAACTCTATCAGATTTTTTTGTTTTGATTATCTCCAGGACTAGTTTTACACTTGGTCATATAAGGTTAAGTCACAAACTAAGGTCAGTGGATATCCTTGTGAACACTCTGAAGGTCACATTTTTTGCCCTATCTTCATGGTATTTTGTCAAAATCTTTGTCTTGATGAATTGTTTAAAAAAAAAAAGACTTTGATTATATGTGGTCAAAAACAAAGTCACCAGCTGAGATCATTGAAAGACCTTGTGAACACCTTAATGGTCAGCTTTCTGAACCAGTTTCCTCTATATTCGGTCTTATTTTTTTTTCTAGATGATCATAAAGAGAGACTTAAAGTGGGTCATATGGGCTCAAAACTAAGTTAACATGGAATTAAAAACAAGGTTAACTAAATAATATTATCTCTGTATGACAGGTAATATTTGACTATTTTGATTTCGATAAGAACCATGGTCCTCTGATGAGTGATATAGAGCCATCATGGCCCTCTTGTTTTGTTTTGTATTGTGAGCATTGCCTTGGTATAACTCACATACCAGTTATGATACTGCCTTGAAGCTTAAAGAATGCACACATTTTAATTGAAGTGGGAACCTGATGGGCATAAATTGCTCCAATTAGTGATGCCCTTGTTCCTGCACCATAACTTCATCCTTAATGGATAGATTTTAAACTTTCTGGGTGTAAATGTTCACTATAGTTTACATTTATCGTTTATACATGATATTTGTAGTTTATAGTTACGTATGAACCAAAGTCTTCAGATGAAGGTAGAGAACATTCTGTGACACTTTAATTTTTAAAGGCGAGGCCTGAAATTGTTATGCAAATGATCCAGGTTGCTACGATTTTTTTTAATTTTCTGCATATGAAAGGTTTTTTAAAGATCTTTATAGAATTGTTCATCAATGTCTGATGGTGTGTCTAAGTGTCTTGTTACTAGGTCAAGGCTATGTTTCTACATCTTTGAATTGTTACCAAGCGTAGAGAGGTCTTAGTAAATCTAATATAAAGCAGTCTGCAGATGACAGAAATGTTTTGATTAACACCTTTCCTGCTTTTTAATGCATGCATGAAACAGAAACTACTTTAACCACAAAATTACTACATAAATTTGATGGTTAATTCTTATGACTTTGTAGTAAATTAAAGTAATCTTGATAATTCCATTGCTTCAGAGTTGGGATCATTAGTGACCTGAATATGCTTCTCCATAAAGATCCAAGTGGGTATGTCATTTACTTTTACATATTTATTTCATTCCCTGTATGTATTAATAAGTAATACTAAGGTCAACTTAGTAAAAAGGATTAGTATTACAATCTGAACAATTTAGACATTCAGCAATTATGAGCAAATTAAGTCTAATGATGGTGCATAGATGAGGATGACTGCTATGAAACTGGCAGAATTCAAAAGTGCACATTAGAATAGAACACAGTCTCTTCACTTCTTATAGTTACATATTAAATCAGTTTTAAACAGTTTGAAAAAGTATAAGTCATTCACTTGTTCACAGCATTAAAATATGAATCTTGCACAGGAAGTTAAAAACTGGAATAGCTTAATGCAAAATAATATTGTCATGTTAAGTCTAAAGCTAGACTTCTTTGCAGTGATCTCCCCTTAATTATTTAGCACAGATCTCTTCCTCAGCAGTATACTTTCATTGATTTAAGATGTCAGAAGGTTACAAAACTGAAAATGAAAGTAACTTTTAAAAAGTGAACTTTTTGTTTATTTGCTTTGTCCATCAACATGTGACTTTTCTGTTGGTTGTGTAAGGGAAGCAACTGCTGCTTGGAGTTTGGTGGTTAGCATTCCTTCCCACGTAAGTGCTTAAAGATAAATAAGAAAAACAACATTATAACCATGTAAGTGTATTTGTTCAGTATCTATGATAGAAGTACTTTAGTCAGAAATGTACAGGATATTTTTTATGTATTTTGCTGTAGGGAATGTGAAGAAAGAAGTGAGAGAGTGGCCTTCTGTTGTTCAAAGCTTCACTCCACAGGGATGTGGGAAAGATGCCAAGAAATACCAGTAAAATATTGTTATTATTTCCTAAATTTGAAAAATCAAATTATCCCTTTAGAATCATGTAGCAACATAAAAACCAAAACTGCTGATATAGTAGAAGTCATTCACATTACATTTTATTCTTAACCATATCACCATGATAAAGCAGCATAAATGAACAGACAGGCAGGAACTGCCCCACTTACAACGGGTCATACAAACTTGAAAAATTGTACAACCATTGATAAGACATGCCCCAGAAATATAATAACAGAATAAGCACCAAAATGTCTAACTGTAACCATCTAATAGTGTTTTGTAGCTAGGGATTGAAATATTTTCTTTTCTTTTTGTATAAAATACAGAGCAGGCAAGCTACCAGGGAAGAACTTCTTCTTGCACACAAGTAAGTAACAAATCTGTGCAAAATAATGCTGTAATAATGTAACTAACAAATCCATTTCACAAATTAGAGGTATTGATTCAATAATTATTGAGCACTATTTTCAACATGTAGAGAATTCATATCTTGTTGTTTTAAAAATCATCAGTTTTTATAAAGAAAGTAAATAATACTAATATTCATATTTCATTCATTGAATATACATTGTACCTGTTCAAAGATATGCTTTCAATCTTATAAAGAAATTGGTGACATTTACATGTTCATTAACCTTTCAGGAGTCATTATGTGCTCAGTCTGAGTTGAAGATAATTTTTGTAGAATCAGATGAATGCTTGAGGACCATCAAGGTCCTTTTAGTTTCTTTTTTAAACTTATCCAGAGCATCATTGATCACATGTTTTGCTTTCAGACCAGACTACATCAAGTTGATGTTGAAAACATCAGGGTTATCGCAGGAGAGTATCCAGCAATACCAGCAGACTTTTAACTCTGTTTATCTCTGCCAGGTTGGTGCTTTAGACATTCCACCTGCCTCTTCTTACATTTTTTACCATCTGCTAATGATCTTCTGTCAACAATTGAGCATGGAAACTAAGACCTGAGTTTTAAGGTTATGAAAATTTATTAAATTTGTTTTTAATCCAATACAGAAGAGTTCATTTTTTTGTAGAATTGCAGTTTTCTTTGCATCTCATCTTTCAGTACATTCAGAAAGTACTGAAGGGCAAAGAGTTGTTTAAATATACACTAAAATTTCAACCCATGGCCATTCACTTGCTTCTTGGCTGTATTTAATGTTAAATGTCCCAGGGCATCCGTCTGTCCATCTGTTAGCAATTCGGTTTCTGGAGGATAACTTCAGTACTCTTTGGCTTACAGTCTTTTACCTTCATGTGATTATTGCTCACATTGTGTGGATGACCTCTATTGATTTCTGGAGTCAGAAGCTCAAAGGTCAAGGTCACATAGACCTTAACATTGAAAACCATATCTGCCATGTAACTTGACAATCATTTGCTATAGAAACTTCAAACTTTACATCGTGATTGCACACATTGAGTGAATGACCCATATTGATTTTGGGTTAGTAGGTCAAAGGACAAGGCCACAGTGACCTAAGCACTGAAAACTATTTCCGCTGTAAAACTTTATAACTATCTACCATACAGACCGCAAACTTCATATGATGATTGATTACATTGAGAGAATGACCCCTGTACATCTTAGGATCAGTGGGTCAGATGACAAGGTCACAATGTTCTAAACACTGAAAAGCATTTCTGCTGTATAACTTGGCAACTACTTCCCATACAGACTTCAAACTTCTTAGGATGATTGCCATCATTGATTACATGACCCCTATATTGTTTGGGATAAGTACATTAAAGGTCAAGGTGACAGTCAACTAAACAATCAATATTTATGCACTATAACTTGATAACCATGCATCACAGCATGAACATCATAACTTCTGAAAGACTGACATTTATACAAATTATAAAACCTAAAGTTCAGATATGATAAAGGTCTATAAAACTTTAAAATTAAAATTTAAAAATCAATGTATTATAAATCAAAAACAAAAGAATTTAAACATCAAAATTTAAAGCAAATAATTTAATTTCAAGGCCTAAGGTTTCCTCCCTTATATCACAAATGCATCATACTTAGAAAAAACATCCTTCGGGCAAATAATGGTCCTCCCAGTAATGCTCTTGTTTTCTGGTTTTTATACCATTTTCTATCTAACAGCAGAAAAAATATGGTAAAACCAAATACAGACAGTTGTATTGCTTTAATGTCTTTGTTTTTTTGCATCCAGGCTTTATATATACCATAAACAATAGAAATGACTCCATGTTTTTGTGAAAAGAGCACCTTTGTAATATGAGGTTGACATGATATGCAGTAAATGATACAAAAATACAAGAGGTTTAAGTATAAAGCTTAAAACAGTTTTAAGAGAAAATGAACAGTGAACAATACAGAATGACTAATTAATCAAGAATTATTTTAAAGTACATAAAATATATACTTTTTTCCAGGATACATACCTGGCAGCAATAACTGCCGTTGGCTGCTTACTGAATGCAGTGGACAATGTTCTCTCTGGCAAGGTAAGAAGTAAGAGTATACAATGTAGATGTCTGGAATAAATTATTAGCTGAATGATTTACAATGTTAAAGCAGAGGTTCTCAACTAGAACAGAACAACACAGTGCAAAATAACACAATGCATACCAACATAGTACAAAATAACACACAGCAGTATAACACCGTACAAAAAACATAGACCAAAATGACTCAGTTAAAAAAAAACACACACTGCAGAAAAGTACAGTTCTGAACAACACTGTAGAAAAACAGCACAGTCCAGAATGACACACTTCAAACAAACACAGTGTGGAACAACACTGTAGAGTAACAGAGTGTGGAACACCACAGTGCAGAATAACACAGTTTGGAACAACACAGTGTGGAACAATACACTGCAGAATAACACAGTGTGGAACAATACGCTGCAGAATACCACAGTGTGGAACAATACATTGCAGAACAACACAGTGTGGAACAACACACTGCAAAACAACACACTGCAAAACAACACAGTGTGGAACAATACACTGCAGAGTAACACAGTGTGGAACAATACACTGCAGAACAACACAGTGTGGAACAATACACTGCAGAGTAACAAAGTGTGGAACAATACACTGCAGAACAACACAGTGTGGAACAATACACTGCAGAACAACACAGTGTGGAACAATACACTGCTGAGTAACAAAGTGTTGAACAACACACTGCAGAACAACACAGTGTGGAACAATACACTGCAGAACAACACAGTGTGGAACAATACACTGCAGAACAACACAGTGTGGAACAACACACTGCAGAACAACACAGTGTGGAACAATACACGGCAGAATAACACAGTGTGGAACAATACACTGCAGAATAACACAGTGTGGAACAATACACTGCAGAACAACATAGTGTGGAACAACACACTGCAGAACAACACAGTTTGGAATAATACACTGCAGAGTAACACAGTGTGGAACAATACTGGTACACTGCAGAACAACACAGTGTGGAACAATACACTGCAGAATAACACAGTGTGGAACAATACACTACAGAACAATACAGTGTGGAACAATACTTTGCAGAATAACACACTGTTGAACACCATGGTGTAGAACAACTGAAAAAAAAACAAGGCAGACCATGATGTCATAACCATTCAAAATTAATCTATAACTGTTTTGTAAAGCATTTATTTTTTTGAAATCTAGAAATAGAAAACATTATTAAGTTAAAGATAAAGTTTTCGTTCTTTATATGATACTTCAAACTCAGATTTCATTTTCAACCATCTTTTTTGCTTGTAGCACATTTAGAAAGGGGGTATTCTTACTTACAACTTATAAATGTTTCTTTTGTTAGCTCACCTGGCACAAAGTGCCAGAGTGAGCTTTTGTCATACCCCAATGTCCGGTGTGTGTTGTGTGTCATGAGGCATCAACAATTTCATTCATACGACATCTCCTCTGAAACCACTGGGCCAAATTCAATGAAACTTGCCTGGGATGTTCCTTGCATGAAGCTCTCCCTATTGTTCAAAGAATTCAATTCCATG
The DNA here is from genome assembly GCA_012932295.1 of Cyclina sinensis. Taxonomy (NCBI): domain Eukaryota; kingdom Metazoa; phylum Mollusca; class Bivalvia; order Venerida; family Veneridae; genus Cyclina; species Cyclina sinensis. The sequence goes on from JAAONU010000013.1 coordinate 4,122,046, forward strand.
CAGAACTCTGGTTGCCATGGCAAGCAAAAGAAAAATCTTTAAAAATCTTCTTCTCAAAAACCAAAAGGCCTGGGGCTTAGATATTTGGTATGAGGCATCATATAGTGGACCTCAACCAAGATTGTTCAAATTATGACCCTGGGGTCAGAACTGGTCCCGCCCTGGGGGTCACTTGATTTTACATAGCGTTACATAGGGAAAACTTCAAAAATCTTCTTGTCAGAAACCACAACACATGGAGTTTAGATATTTGGTATGCAGCATTGTCCAGTGGACTTCTACCAAGATTGTTCAAATCATGGCCCCTGCCTCAAGACTGGTCCCGTCCAAGGGGTCACATGTTTTACTTAGAGTTATATAGCAAAAAACTTTAAAAATCTTCTTGTCACAAACTGCAAGGCCTGGAGCTTAGATATTTGGTAGTATTAACTGTTGTTACCACATTGGGGGGGGGGGGTCATCCCCCCTCCCCTAGGGGTCACTTACCCCCCCCCCCCGCCCCAAATTTTTTTGTCATTTTTTTAAGTTTTTCGCTATGGCAATAAAATTTGGACCATTTGTACAGTTTTTCAAGATGATTTCAAAAACATTATTCCTTGACCTATATTTTTGACTACTGACCTACTTCTTTTGTTTTTTAGCTACAGCAATGAAATTTAGACCATGTGTACAGTTTTTTGTTCCGATTTCAAAAACGTCATAGCATGACCTATATTTTTGACCTACTGACCTGTTTTTTTTGTTTTAAAGCTACAGCAATAAAATTTGGACTGTGTGTACAGCTTTTCGTTCTCATTCCAAAAATGTTGTCTCATGACCTATATTTTGACCTACTGACCTACTTTTTGTTTTATGAGCTATGGCAGTGAAATTGCATTGGTCCATTTCTGTGATATGCATCATAACATTCATAAAAATTTCTTTCATTTTTGAACCCAGGTGAGCGCTTTAGGGCCATTGGCCCTCTTGTTTTTTCATCTCAAGAATATTTCTCCACTGGAAAATAGTTAACCTATTAAATGTAATCCATACATCTTTGCAAAGGTGCAAAAATTATTTTGTAAAATGACTATTAAATCCAGACAATCAATCAAAGACCTTAATTACCATATGGTATTTGCAATCAACAGGTTGACATGTTTGACAGGTGTAATAAACAACAATTGTTTCCATATATTGTTTGGCAGCTTTTGATATTTAAATTGCTGATCATTAAACTATAGAGCGGTTCATCATAAGCTTTATGACATTGTATGATTGAATCTACTTATAAAATTCAGGCCAAAATTATGCAGAGACTAGTTATTCTATATTATCTTTACAGTCGCCAAAACTTGTTAGCTCACCTATGCACGTAGTGCACAAGGTGAGGTATTGTGATCAGTCAATGTCCGTCGTCCGTTGTCGGTGCGTGCGTTCGTAAACTTTTGTTTTAAAGAACATCTCCTCCTAAACCACTGGGCCAATTTCAACAAAACTTCACAGAAATGTTCCTTGCATGAAGCTCTACCAAAATTGTTCAAAGAATTTGATTCCATGCAGAACTCTGGTTGCCATGGCAACCAAAAGGAAAATCTTTAAAAATCTTCTTGTCTAAAACCATAAGGCCTAGAGCTTTGATATTTGGTATGTAGCATCACCTAGTGGTCCTCTACCAAGATTGTTCAAATTATGGCCCTTGGGTTAAAAACGGCCCCCCCCCCCCCAGGGGTTGCCCATTTTACATAGAGTTATATAGGGAAAATCTTAAAAAATCTTCTTGTCAGAAACCGTAAGGCATAGAGCTAAGATATTTGGTGTGCAGCATTGTCTAGTGGACCTCTACCAAGTTTGTTCAAATCAATGCCTCTGGGTCAAAAATGTCCCCGCCCGGGGGTAACTTGTTTCACATAGAGTTATATAGGAAAAACTTTAAAAATCTTCTTGTCAGAAACCGTAAGGCATAGAGCTTAGATATTTGCTATATAGCATTGTCTAGTGGACATCTACCAAATTTGTTCAAATTATACCTCTGGGGTCAAATTTGACCCCACCCTGGGGTCATTGGTTTTACATAGGCTTATATAGGAAAAACTTCGAAAATCTCTTGTCTGAAACCACAAGGCCCTGAGCCTTAAGATTTAGTATGTAGCTTTGTCTAGTGGACCTCTACCAAGTTTGTTCCAATTATACCCCTGGAGTCAAATTTGGCCCCACCCCGGGGTTATTGGTTTTACATAGGCTTATATAGTGAAAACTTTGAAAATCTTCTTGTAGAAGGAGAAGTAACATTTTCAGTCCAAATAATCTGGAAATTTGTCAGACAGGTTGTTTTTATGATTTCTAGCTCAAGTTCGAATATGGGTCATCTGGGTTTAAAAACTAGGTCACAGAGCCCAAAAATAGAAAAACCTTGTTAACACTCTAGAGGTTACATTTTCAGTCCAAATATCCTAGAAATTTGTCAGAAAGGTTGTTTTGATGATTTTTAGCTCAAGTTCAAAATTGGGTCATCTGGGGTCAAAAACTAGGTCACAGAGCCCAAATATGGAAAAACCTTGTTAACACTCTAGAGGTAACATTTTCAGTCCAAATAACCTGGAATCTGTCAGAAAGGTTGTTTCAATGATTTCTAGGTTAAATTTGAATATGTGTCATCTGAAATCAAAAACTAGGTCACAGAGACCAAAAATAGAAAAAAAACTTGTTAACACTCTAGAAGCTACTTTTCAGTCCAAATATTCTCAAAATTTGTCAGAAAAAATGTTTTAATGATTTCTAGCTCAGATTCGAATAAAGGTCATCTGGGGTCAAAAATAGGTCACAAACCCCAAATATGGAAAAACCTTGTAAACACGCATTAAGGTAACATTTTCAGTTCAAATAACCTTGAAATTTGTCAGAAAGATTATTTTAATGATTTCTAGCTCAGTTTTGAATATGGATTATGTGGGGTCAAAAACTAGGACACAGGGCCAAAAAGTAGAAAATCCTTGTTAATGCTCTAGAGGTTACATTTTCAGTCCAAATGTCCTTGAAATTTGTCAGAAAGGTTGTTTCAATGATTTCTAGCCCAGATTAGGATATGGGTCATCTGGGATCAAAAACTAGGTCACAGAGCCCTAAAATGTAAAAACCATTTTAACACTCCACAGGTTACATTTTCAGTCCAAATATCCTGGAAATTTGTCAGACAGGTTGTTTTGATGATTTCTAGCTCAAGTACTAATATGGGTCATCTTTGGTCAAAAACTAGGTCACAGAGACCAAATATGGAAAAACCTTGTTAACACTCTGAGTTAAGGTTTTATTCCAAATAACCTGAAAATTTGTCAGAAAGGTTGCTTCTATGATTTCCAGCTCAACTTTGAATATGGGTCATCTGGGTTAAAAAACTAGGTCACAGAGCCTAAATATCGAAAAACTTTGTAAACACTCTAGAGGCTACATTTTCAATCCAAATGTCCTGGAAATTTGTCAGAAAGGTTGATTTGATGATTACTAGCTCAGGTTTGGATATGGATCAACTGCGGTCAAAAACTAGGTCACAGAGCCCAAATATGGAAAAACCTTGTTAACTCTCTAGAGGCTACACTTTCAGTCCAAATAACCTTGAAATTTGTCAGAAAGATTGTTTCAATAATTTCTAGGCCAAGTTTGAATATGGGTTCAATTGACCAGGTCCATAGCAACTTTGTTAAAAGCAGTCATATTCAGGTGAGCGATATAGGGTCATCATGGCCCTCTTGTTTTAGGGTAGCCGTAATGTGGTAACCGCTAAAGACTTAATTTAAGATATCTTTACTTAATTTCAGTCACAGTCCAGTGTTGCAGTAATAAGGTAAGATTTCTTAAAAGTGCAGATAATATCCAAAGCCTTTCTTTCAATACCCAGTTGATGTCTACTTAAATCTGTTTCTGAAAGACATCTGCATACATAATACGTCTGTTTCAGTCTACATGTATCTCCATAACTTCTGCTTCAATAGATATATTTTCTCCAAAAGACGCATCCTTCTATAACTTCTGCTTGCATGATGCATCTGCTTCTTTAAGATATCTGCTTCCTTCTGTTTTTATAAGACACATGCTTCTATATGACATATACGTCTGTGCATTACATTTTTTACATTTTTATACATTTTTAGCTCACCTGAGCACAAAGTGCTCAGGGTGAGCTTTTCTGATCAGTCTTTGTCCGTCGTCCATCATCTGTCCATCCGTCGTCAACTTCTCATTCAAATGACATCTCCTCTGAAACCAAAGGGCAAAATTAAATGAAACTTGCCTGGGATGTTCCTTGCATGAAGCTCTTCCAAGATTGTTCAAATGGTTCTGTTCCATTGCATTTCTGGTTCACTGGAGCTAAAAATTAGATTCTAAAAGTTGGATCTTTAAAAATCTTCTTCTCCGAAACCTCTAGGCCTGGAGCTTAGATATTTGGTATGAAGCATCATCTAGTGGACCTTTACCAAGTTTGTTCAAATTATGACCATAGGGTCAAAACTGACCCCACCCCAGGGGTCAGTTGATTTTACATAGAGTTTTATAGGAAACACTTTTAAAAATCTTCTTGTCAGATAGATATTAAGATCATCAGCCTTCCAGGGGACCTTTACCAAGTTTGTTCAAATCATGGCTCCTGGGTCAAAAATGGCACCGCCCCATGGGTCACCTGTTTTACATAGAGTGATATAGGAAAAACTGTTAAAAATCTTCTTGTCAGAAACCGCATGGCCTAGAGTTTAGATATTTGGTGTGCAGCATTGTCCAGTGGACTTTTACCAAGATTGTTCAAATCATGGCTCCTGGGTCAAAAATGGCCCAGCCCCAGGAGTCACATGTTTTACATAGAGTTTTATAGGAAACACTTTAAAAAATCTTCTTGTCAGAAACGGCAAAGCCTAGAGTTTAGATATTTGGTCTGTAGCATTGTCCAGTGGACCTCTAATACGTTTGTTCAAATCATAGCCACTGGGTTAAAATAGGCCCTTCCCTGGGGGTCACTTGTTTACATAGAGTTATATAGGAAAAAGTTTAAAAAGTCTTCACATCAGAAACCATAAGGCATAGAGCTTAGATATTTTGTATGTAGCATTGTCAAGAGAACCTCTACCAAGTTTGTTCAAACCCTGGGTCAAAAATGGCCCTGCCCCAGTGGTCACATGTTTTACATAGTTATATAGGAAAAACTTTAAAAATCTTCTTGTACGATACCACAAGGTCTAGAGTTAAGATATTTGGTGTACAGCATTGTCTACTAGACCTCTACAAAGGGTGTTCAAATCATAGCCCCTGGGTTTGAAAACTGGCCACACCCTGGGGGTCATTTGATTTTACACAAGGATTTATATAGGGAAAACTTCAAAAATCTGCTGCTCTGAAACACCAAGGGCTATACCTTCAATTATGTCTCTCCCCCTCTAGGGGGGAGACATATTGTTTTTGCCTTGGCCGTCTGTCTGTCTGTCCGTCTGTCACACTTCGTTTCTGATCAATAACTGGAGTACCTTTTGTCCCAGAACCTTCAAACTTCATAGGGTGATTGCCCTTATTGAGTAGAAGAACCCTAATGATTTTGTGGTCAGTAGGTAAAAAATCAAGGTCACAGGGGCCCCAAAGAGTGAAAACCTTTTCCGCTCAATAACTGGAGTTCTATTTCACCTAGAGCCTTCAAACTTCATAGGATGATTGCCCTTATTGAGTAGAAGAACCCTATTGATTTTGGGGTCAGTAGGTCAAAGGTCAAGGTCACAGGGGCCCGAGGAGTGTAAACCGTTTCTGCTTAATAACTGGAGTTCTATTTCACTAAGAGCCTTCAAACTGCACAGGATAATTGCTCTTTTAGAGTAGAAGAACCCTATTGATTTTGGGGTCACTAGGTCAAAAGTCAAGGTCACAGGGGCCCGAAAAGTGAAAACCATTTCTGCTCAATTACTGGAGTTCTATTTCCTAAGAGCCTTCAAACTTCATAGGATGATTGCCCTTTAAGAGGTGAAAAACCCTATTGATTTTGGAGTCAGTAGGTCAAAGGTCAAGGTCACAGGGGCCCAAAGAGTGAAAACCATTCTGCTCAATAACTGGAGTTCGATTTCACCCAGAGCCTTCAAACTTTTTAGGATGATTGCCCTTATTGAGTAAAAAAAACCCTACTGATTTTGGGATCAGTAGGTCAAAGGTCAAGGTCACAGGGGCCCGAAGAGTGTAAACCGTTTCTGCTAAATAACTGGAGTTCTATTTCACCCAGAGCCTTCAAACGTCATAGTATATATATAATGATATAATGATATTTATATATATAATGTTCTTACTTATACCATAATAAATGACAGAGGCATGCCGCAACTGTTTCAGAAAGGTAATATTTTTTCTATGGCCTTCCTTCAATCGGGTGCAGGGGGAGACATGCGTTTTTCACAAAAAACATCTAGTTGTTCATTGTTATGTCTCCCCCTACCCCACCCTTCTGATGGAGACATATTGTTTTTGTCTTGTCCTTGGGTGTCTGTTTGTCTGTCTGTCTTTCACACTTCGTTTCCTTTCAATAACTTGAGTACCAGTTGACACAAAGCCTTCAAACTTCACAGGGATATTACCCTTATTGAGTACAAAAAATCCCTTTTGTGTTTTGGGTCAGTAGGTCAAAGGTCAAGGTCAGATTGACCTCTAGAGTGAAAACCGTTTCCACTCAGTAAGAGGATTACCATTTCACCCAGAGACTCCAATTTTCATAGGATGATTGCTTTTACTAAATAGAAGAACCATATTTTTTTGGGTCTAGTATGTCAAAGGTCAGGGTCACAGGGACCTGTAGAGTGAAAACTATTTCTACAGAGTAACTGTAGTACCATTACACCCAGAGCCTTCAAAGTTTATAGGATAATTGTATTTGAAGAACCTTATTGTTTTTAGGGTCCATAGGTCAAAGGTTAAGTTCACAGGGACCTGTAGAGTGAAAACTGTTTCTGCTCAGTAACTGGAGTACCATTTTACCCAGAGCCTTCATTGGATGATTGTCTTTACTCAGTAAAAGAACCCTATCATTTTTGGGGTCAGTATGTCAAAAGTCAAGGTCACAGGGACCTGTAGAATGAAAACTATTTCTTCTCAGTAACTGGAGTATCATTACACCCAGAACCTTCAAACTTTATAGGGTAATTATATAAGAAGAACCCAATTGTTTTGGGGGTCTGTAGGTCAAAGGTCAAAGTCACTGGGACCTGTAGAGTAAAACTATTTCTGTTAAAAAATTTGAGTACCATTACACCGAGAGTCTTCAAACTTATTGCAAACTTATTCAAACTGGCACCCTATAAAAACCAATAACGATATTGGTAACATGAGCAATTGAGACTCAGATGAGCGATTTAGGGCCATCATGGCCCTCTTGTTTACATTTATATACATTTTTATCCAGAAGACATTTTGTTCCATTTGTCATCTGCTTCCAGAGGACATCATTCTGATTAGTACCTTTATTGCATATTTGATTAATGCCTTTATTGATTTCAAACATGTGTTTTACAGACCCCCAGGACACCATGCCAAACCCAATGCAGCCTATGGATTCTGTATATTCAACAATGTTGGCATTGCAGCAAAATACATAAGAAAAAAACATCCAGAGAAAAGGTAATATGATGGAGTCCTCACATATACACTCTTTATTCGTGTATTTCAGACGGAAAAAAACTAACATCTGATATTTATTACTGTAAGGGATTGGTTTTCTTTTTGTAAATATACTTGTCTTATTGGCAAAAATTGATAGTTCCTTATACAAAAGTTAAAGTAAATAAAAAAAAACAACATGAAATGACAGTCGGTTCAACACATCAAGAACACAGGTTTATTAATTTTCTAGTTTTGCAAGTCTTAACATCATAGCAGTAGCTATTATAAATTTTATGAAAAATAAAAAAGTTGACTAAGTATTGTGTAGAAAAATTGATAGCATTGCCTTTACCATCTTTAATTTTCAGCATTATATTTGCTTCTTCTTTCTCTTACAATCAAAAACACTAGTGGTTTTTATGTGTACTGCATCTTATAGTCCAGTCACCCCCCCCCCCCCCCCAAGAGATTAATTATTTTATGTTGTGGGGGTAGTGCAAGATACAAAAAGCATCCCATTCCAGAGACATCCCTGGTTTTTTTGCATGCTCAGTGTAAAGCACTGATACATGGGACCTCGGTTTAACGTCTCATCTGAAAGACTATTAGTAATGTTAGTGGAGGAGAGGGGATCAAACTCGGGACCCTGGTTTACCAGTCCAGCACATTACCCCTGGACCACATCCGCTCCTAAACATTTTGGCTATGGGACCCAATTTTTATATGCTAAGATGGCTGCCATGGTGGCCATTTTTAAAAATGGCCACCATGACAAAATATATAATCCATAAGACTCTATGCTATCACTTGGAAAAGAAAATGGCTGCTATTTAAAGTTGAATACTATAATAATTTTTGGGCAGTTGGGCCTGACATTCAGAAGGTCCATGTTTTATTAAGTCAGGCATCTGGTATGTTTTGGGGTGGATATGTAATGGTTGTAAAGAAATATATGTTATTGATTAAGAGATTTGATAGAGGCCCGTTTATTTTAACCAAGGTCACTTGTAATAGTCCAAAGGCGGAGGGCAAGTATGGCTGTCCTGAGGGCCAATATGACTCCCCTGAGGGCCAAAATGACTATCCCAAGGGCTAATATGAGTCTCTTAAGTGCCAATATAGCTGACCTGAGGGCCAGTATGACTATTATGAGGGCCAATATGACTGTCCTCATGGCCAATATGACTATTCTGAGCATCAATTTGACCATCTTAAGGGCCAGTATGACTATCCTGAGGGGTAATATGACTATCCTGAGGGCCAATATGACTATCCTCAGGGCCAGTATGACTCTCCTGAGGGCCAGTATGAGTGTCCTTAGGGCCAAATGACTTTCCTGATCGCTGGTATGTCTATCCTGACGTTCAATATGACTGCTCTGAGGACAAATACTAAGGATTTCTACACATGCATGCAAGTACTGAAATACATTGTATGTTCAGATGGTACAAATTGAGCGAAATGATTGGACAAATAAAATAGGTATACAATCATAAGATATAAAGTCTGTAACATTTTGATTTATGCAGTTGTTGTATTTTGGTCAGGGTACTTATAGTTGATTGGGACCTTCACCATGGCAACAGCACACAGAGCCTGTTTTATGACAATCCCAGGTAATATACTGTTGTCTGATAATATTATTTTATCAGCACATTTAATAACTGAAAAATTTCAGATAGGTAGGCACAGATGACAATTTAGTGATTATTGTGAAATCTTGATGTCATAATGTCATAATAGATTTATAGTAGATTTTGCTTGATGTTTTATTTAGCTTCAGTTATTGATTGTTTGAAAGTAATAAGGCATTATGAGAGAATATATTCACATAGATCTCCAATGCAGAACTGCATAAATTACATTTTTAGAAGGAACTATATTCACTGCATTTTACATTCTGTTGCAGAAAGGTTTTTCTATCTTGTTTCCAGTGTGTTATACATATCAATACATCGACATGACTGTGGGAAATATTTCCCATGCAGCTGTATTGGCTCACATACTTACACTGGGAAAGGAGCTGGTGAAGGTTACAATGTTAACATTACATGGAACAATGTAAGTAAATTGTGACAGTGTTAACATTACATGGAACAACGTAAGTAAATTGTTCATTGTGTTAACGTTACATGAAACCATGTAAGTAAATTGTTCATTGTGTTAACGTTACATGAAACCATGTAAGTAAATTGTTCATTGTGTTAACGTTACATGAAACCATGTAAGTAAATTGTGACAGTGTTAACATTACATGGAACCATGTAAGTAAATTGTGACAGTGTTAACGTTACATGGAACCATGTAAGTAAATTGTGACAGTGTTAACGTTACATGGAACCATGTAAGTAAATTGTGACAGTGTTAACATTACATGGAACCATGTAAGTAAATTGTTACAGTGTTAACATTACATGGAACCATGTAAGTAAATTGTTATAATGTTAACATTACATGGAACAATGTAAGTAAATTGTGACAGTGTTAACATTACATGGAACCATGTAAGTAAATTGTGACAGTGTTAACATTACATGGAACCATGTAAGTAAATTGTTACAGTGTTAACATTACATGGAACAATGTAAGTAAATCATGACAGTGTTAACATTACATGGAACAATGTAAGTAAATTGTGACAGTGTTAACATTACATGGAACAATGTAAGTAAATCATGACAGTGTTAACATTACATGGAACCATGTAAGTAAATTGTGACAGTGTTAACATTACATGGAACCATGTAAGTAAATCGTTACAGTGTTAACATTACATGGAACCATGTAAGTAAATTGTGACAGTTTTAATATTACATGGAACCATGTAAGTAAATTGTGACAGTGTTAACATTACATGGAACCATGTAAGTAAATTGTGACAGTGTTAACATTACATGGAACCATGTAGGTAAATCGTTACAATGTTAACATTACATGGAACAATGTAAGTAAATTGTGACAGTGTTAACATTACATGGAACCATGTAAGTAAATTGTGACAGTGTTAACATTACATGGAACAATGTAAGTAAATTGTGACAGTGTTAACATTACATGGAACAATGTAAGTAAATTGTGACAGTGTTAACATTACATGGAACAATGTAAGTAAATTGTGACAGTGTTAACATTACATGGAACAATGTAAGTAAATTGTGACAGTGTTAACATTAAATGGAACAATGTAAGTAAATTGTGACAGTGTTAACATTACATGGAACAATGTAAGTAAATTGTGACAGTGTTAACATTACATGGAACAATGTAAGTAAATTGTGACAGTGTTAACATTACATGGACCAATGTAAGTAAATTGTGACAGTGTTAACATTACATGGAACAATGTAAGTAAATTGTGACAGTGTTAACATTACATGGAACAATGTTAGTAAATTGACTTCTGTTTACCATTTTGAAAAGTTCCCAGACCTTTGTCTTTGGTTTTGATGCTTCTGTTGCTGATTAAAACATCAGTAGGCTCGTAAGACAAAATGTTGAAAAGGTTTTTATGAGATATAGATATCCAAGTAAGCTGGCATTATGATGTTTATTTCAGGGAACAAGAAGTGATGGTGATTATATTGCAGTGTTTAACCAAGTCATTATGCCTATAGCATACCAGGTAAACTTTGCTTTCTTTAGCCCATTCTTACTGGTCTTGCAGCTCTATTCTTGGTCTACTGTCATACATTTTGTTGATAAATAAACAGTTACAGTATATGAAGCAGACATGTTTTTGCAGTGTGTGCTTTCTGACACTTGTTTAAGAATAGTTTAGATATGATTTATATTATGCATTTCTGCAAAAGAAATAAATATAAAAAGAAAGGGTGATGCTGATATTTAAGGACAATGCCATTTTTTTTTTTAAATTTTAAAGTTAATTAAATGATTACGGTAAGTGATCGTTGTTATTTTGTTCTGTTTTGTTTTCATGAAAAAAATGTATTTTTGAGACAGGTGTTATATTAAGGAGTTTACTTGCAGTTTCAACCAGATGTTGTGTTAGTGTCAGCTGGATTTGATGCCTGCACTGGAGACCAGCTGGTAAGCAGATGTTCAGTTTAGCTGTCTTTGGTACTTTGTCTATATATACATTTTGTGTAGCAAGTATTATGTTCAGTGTTCAGCAAGATAATAGATAACAAAAACTTGATTTTAATGATAACAAGTAGATTATATATTAATAATAAATTGTAAATTTATTGATTGCCTATGTTGATAAAACAAAGAAAAATATAATGTCTAATTTCCATTATTGTCCTTTCTATATGTAAGTAGTGATATAGAGAGGCATGACTCCTAAGACTGATGTATTAGTACATGTATTTAAATATGAAAGCTTGTTAACAGGAAAAAAGTGGTAGCTAAAACATTATTGCAACAAATTGAGTGTACGTATGATTACAGGTAGACAAAAAATACCAGTGTGTTTCAGACTTTCAGTACATATTTAAGTGAGTAAGAAACTAGATACTTGGAAAAGATCTGTCTTTTTATGAAGAGAGGTTATTGGTTCTCAAATACAGAGTTTCATTTTGTATTTTATTGTAACTGTCAGGGATGTTATGAGGTATCACCAGCTTGTTACGGACATATGACTCAAATGTTGAAGACACTTGCAAACGGCAATCTTATAATGGCACTGGAGGTAATATACACAAACATAGGTACATTGCATGGCTGTACAGATAAGAGTTTTTAAACTAAATGTATTGTAGGGATGTGTAAAGGTAATCAAAACATACAGGTTCTGAGCATGAATGCATTGTAGGTATGTGCAAACATAGTGTTGAAATCCTTAACAAGAGGTTGCAGGTTGGGATTTTATATGCAGAATTACATGAATTCCACATGCCATCTTTAAGTATAGCCTTTTGATTTTCAGTTGGAACTCCATGACATTAATCAATAGATATAACGTTTACATGAATTGTTTATTGCCAGTGTGGCCCTTTGTTTTAATTTAAATGCTTCCAGCATCATTGCTTAGATCTTTTAATGTTTTTATCAATAAGACTTTCTAAGCAATACATGTATTCATTCAGCTTTCAACTGACGGGCTGGTAAAGATTGTTACTAATATAGTGAAAGCATCAGTATATGTCTAGACAAAATATACCCTGTTAATGTTATTCATTTGATTTACTTGGCTTTATATTTGTATATTAGGGAGGCTACAACTTGGAGTGTACAGCTTTGGCAATGAGTGTATGTGTGTCTGTTCTTCTTGGAGATACAGTTCCATCAATGTCATCAGTGGTGCCATGTCAACAGTAAGTTGATCGTTTAAAACAATTTGCTTGTGTGCAGTTGGTGTTCATTTTTAAATCTCGTCTATTTAAATATGCCCTGGTTATTACATCAAACCTGTCATCTGTGCTTTATTCTCGATATTCTTTTGTCTGCTCTGGAAACAAGGTCCTGTATAATAAATTGTTGGTTGCATCATCTCTTTCTTCAATTGACATATGCTTTAAAACTTTTGACAGATACTGACTTCACAAGAATGTTCCTAGGATAATCCTCTACCAAAGTTGTGAAAAGAATTCAATTCAGTTCAAAACTGTGGTTGCCATGGCAATCAACAGAAATTTTTTTTTTAAATCTTATTGTCAAAATCTCAAAAGCTTAACTTTTTAAGGAAAAGATTTGTAAATCTTCGCTAACACCAAAAGGCCTAAATCTTAGAAATTTGGTGTATAGCATTGCTAAATGGTTCAGTAATAGAGTTACACAAATCATGGCCGAAGGGTCATAATGACCCTACCCAAGTAGTTGGTAGTTTTACATAGATTTATATGAAAATAAAAAAAAATTGGTTTATACTTAAAGAAAGGAACCTTCATACTCACATATGTTACTTTGTCCTTGACCTGTATGAGACCTTAAATTTGACCTACTCACTTTTTTCATTTTTTAACACATAATTTTGCCTGCATATTCCATCTTTGACCTTGACTTTCTGACAGGCTTTCTTGTTCAGATACTGAAAATAAATTTTAAAAATATTGGGGTAACTAGTTACTAATCCAGGTGATGGGAGGGAGAGGTAAGGGTCGACACAACAAACTTGTCATTTACAAAGTGTAGGTTGCATTTAGTTAAATGTCTTTCATTGACCTGTCTGTTAGGAGCAGTGTACTAACGTGAGTGATAATGGGCCAATATGGCCCTTTTGTTTAATAGCAGATAGCTCATTTTCTAGCCAAGCCTTTTTTTAGGTTTAACATTTGACATTCAGCACCAAGAGCACAACTGCAACAAGCATTCATTAATTATGTCTGGTATTTTTACATTTGTGAGTAAATATATTTATCATTTTTGTGCCACTTTTAAAGTATCAGTCTTTTTGTTTATATCTTCCAGGGGTATTTCTGATATAAAGAAAGTTTTGGATGTGCAGAAGAAGTACTGGACAGCTTTAAAATTTAGAGGTAAGGTTGTATCATACATAAGAATTGTTAATGACTTTAAAGTAACCTTGACCAGGCTGTGTCTTTCATCGTGACTAGATCGATGCATTTCATTTATAGTGGAATTGATACTGAATGACTGAGTAACTATAAATATAAGTGAATATCTTTAAATTTAAAAGGATAAATTGATCATTTATAGTGGTATGAATTGAACACATTCTGGCTAGCTGGCTGGGTGGCTTGGCTTGGTCAGCTTGCCGACTAACCAACTTTTTCATGGTCTGCACTAGTCACAAAAGCTAAGTTTGCCAACAGGATATTTACTGTTACCTGCTGTGGATTATAATTTATACTGTACCATTCAAGAAAACAGGACATGTTTCATAATGAACAAAGTGTACAGCAATGATTTCTTGTTAGAATTTTCAACATTACTTATCAAAGAATTGAAGCAGTCATACATAATACACATCTTCACTGTCTTCACTATAAGATAAGTTCAATGTTTGCCATCTTGCAGTGGCACTCCCTACCCAACAACAACTACAGATGGTAAGAGAAAGACAGAAGAAATCAAAAGAGAAACAGATATCAGTGGAAGAATCAAAACAAGATACCGAAACAGAAACATTGGAAGGAGCTTCTTGCACAAACATCCCAGAGGACACTACAATTGACTTGCTTCAAGAAAAATGATCCACTTCACTCTCAAAAGAAAATAAGACAGTTATGCTCAATATGTATTTTACATTGAGATGATTCTTCATATATTGTATGTATGTGCCATAGTGATGCCGATAACTTCATTAATTTCTAACTGTGACTATTTTTCTATCAATATTTCAGCATTAATTCAGCTTGTGAACTGTAATGATAGTCAAGTGAGCTTTAAAGTGCTTGTTAGTATGTGACTTGTGGACAGAAGTATTTCAGAGTCTTTGAAATATATTGTGGCAAGATAAAATTATCTTTCTTTTTGGAAGAGATATTCCACCTTGTATATCAGGTCGGCTATAATGATTGTATATCAGGTCGGCAATAATGATGGTATATCAGGTTGGCAATAATGATTGTATATCAGGTTGGCAATAATGATGGTATATCAGGTTGGCAATAATGATGGTATATCAGGTTGGCAATAATGATTGTATATCAGGTTGGCAATAATGATTGCATATCAGGGAGGTGAAAATTATTCAACATCTTTTTCATTTGTATGAAATACACAGTCATGTTATCTACCTCAGATAGTATAAGATATATATATAATAAGTTAAATGTTTACTCTGTCCTACTTAGTCATTTTTTACTTGTCCTTCTACTTTTTCATTGCTTTTACCTGCCCTACTGTTATCTGATTAGTTTTACCTAACTTTTGTTTTTGCCTGTCCTACTTCAAACTGATAAATTCAACTTGTCCTAGTGCTATCTGATTGCTTCTTCCTTTCCTACTGCTATCTGATTAGTTTTACCTGCCCTATATTTTTACCTGTCCAACTTCTGTCTGATAAGTTCTACTTGTCCAGCTTCTATCTGATAAGTTCTACTTGTCCAGCTTCTATCTGATAAGTTCTACTTGTCCTTTTGCTATCTGATTGCTTCTTCCTTTCCTACTGCTATATGATTAGTTTTACCTGCCCTATGTTTTTACCTGTCCTACTTCTGTTGATAAATGCCACTTGTCCTTTTGTATTTGATTGCTTCTACCTTTCCTACTGCTGTCTCGCTAGTGCATGCGTACCTTTACCCTAATATGTTCGAATAGCGCCTTTCCGATAGATGGTAAAAAATAGCTCTTGTGAATAGAATAACAACAATGCCAGATTTAGTTTCTACGTACCACTGCTTGTAATATTACAATACAGTTTCAATGTTGCTTACAGTCGAAAGTAACTGGAATAATAATTTTAACATTCTGTTTTAATTGATTTTTATACCCCCGCTTCGAAGAAGTGGGGGGTATACTGTTTTACCCTTGACCGTGTGTGTGTCCGTCCGTCCGTCCGTCCGTAACAAATTTCCGTTTCAGTTTTCTCAGCAACTATAACATGCAGAAGCCTGATATTTCACATGTTGCTATACCCTATAGTCCCATATGGTGTAAAGCGATTTTATGCTCCTTGCTCATCTACTTCCTGTTTACCGAATATTTTTAGATTTTGTCACTATATAGGTGCATTACATCAACCAAACGACATCTTTATTTTCCGTCGCAGTTTTCTAAGCAACTAGAGCATGCAGCCGCCTGATATTTTGCATATTGCTTTATCCTATAGTCCCATATGGTGTATAGCGATTTTATGCTCCTTGCTCATCTACTTCCTGTTTACTGAATACTTAGATTTTTACACATAGTTGACATACATTCACAATTTCCGTCACAGTTTTCTCAGCAACTATAAGATGCAGCAGCCTGATATTTTGCATATTGCTTTATCCTATAGTCCCATATGGTGTATAGCGATTTTATGCTCCTTGCTCATCTACTTCCTGTTTACCGAATACTTAGATTTTTACACATAGTTGACATACATTCACAATTTCCGTCACAGTTTTCTCAGCAACTATAAGATGCAGCAGCCTGATATTTTGCATATTGCTTTATCCTATATTCTCATATGGTATAAAGCGATTATATGCTCCTTGCTCATCTACTTCCTGTTTACCAAATACTTAGAAGTACCAGCACACAGGAAAGGAGGTTCACTTGATCGTGTTTTTGTGAATAAAGACTTCGATGAATCAGAAATCACAGATGTAATACCTGTTCATTATTCTGACCATTTTCATATCCATCTAGCTGTGCCTTGGATGAAGTTGTATTAAGTTCAGGTAAATACTCGGAAAAATTTGACACTTTTTATACATATGACAAATGCAAATTACATTATGAAAGTCAAATTTCTGATAGCGGGGGTATCACTAGTGAGCATTGGCTCACAAATTTACTTGTTTTACCTAATAATTTCAGTAATAAGTACACCTGTACATCTGTGCAATTTTATTGTGTATGTTAATGCTAACAGAACCTCGGAGACTTCATTGTGTTTCATATACAAAGACAGTAGTCTACTAATGGAAACTTAACAGTACTTGGGTTCAAAAAGTAAAGAGGCACATTTCTTTGTTTTATGTATACAGTTTGAAGTTTTACATAGACTCACATAGGGAAGACTTAAAAAATCTTCTTGTCTGATGTTTCCCCTTGAATTAAAAAAAGAGATAATGAAGTACATAGGAAGAGGAAAGAGTCTCGTATTTATTTACACATGTTATTTTTTACAGTATATATATATTATATAAAACTGTTTTCCACCTGGTTCTAACACAGGTATGTTTCTAACATATGTCCTCAGCTGTTGCAATAAATTCTTAATTGTAAAAGTCTTCGTATTTGTTGTTCCTTTCTTACTATGGTTGACCTTTGCAGTCATAGACGTATACTCGGACGTAACTGGCGGACACGGTTATCAGTTATATTGTTGAATTGTCCTATCATATTGAAAGACAACTGACGAGCTTGTTGCTTCGTAAGCAAACGTCGTCATCAGAGAACATAAAGTTTATACCGTGTTATCAAATATTTTAGAAAATCCCTTTATCTGAAGAGGATTTCTTGTTTATAATGACGGGAGACAATTTGATTTAACGGAACTCTGCCGTAGTAAATTAAGAAGACGTCTATAGTGGCAATGTTACTTCAAGTAAATTGAATCGTTAGTCCCGCATTATGGTTAAGTCAAGCTTTAGTTACATCTAACAGGAATAACAAAAGAGTACTTTCAGAAATAGATAAAAAAAAGGTGGTAAGAGGCAGTTTTAATACGCATTACAAATGTCGGCGATTAGTGCCGCAAATAAAAATCGGGTATCGAAAGACATGTTAGTATGCGGTCAAAAAGGTGTCTACCGGAAAATCCATATTTGACATGAATACTTCTGTCTCCTTTAGAGTTGACCGCGGGACGCCGTCTGATCCTGAGAAACATGCCGAGCAAGTATTTTGCAGCAAGCTAGATTTGTGACCCGGACAAGCCAAATCAGAAAAAAGACGCACGGGTTGCACACAGAAAAGCTATAATGACGACCATGCCTAGCTGACGCCTTGACAACAAAGGATGGAATAGCAGAATTTGTATTTAAATACTGTATCAGGAGAAAATACAAAACATAACGGCTTTTAATGAAAATTCTTAATAATTACCATCCGTCAAAAGCAAACAATTTTGTGATATATTTATAATATATTTCAGCTATTTGTCATCTGAAAGAAAAACAGTGTGTAAGTTGTTTTGGTTTTGTTTTGTTTTTTGTTGTTATTTTTTTCAAACATATTCATTCAGCATTACAGTCATCAGAGGTAACACTCAAATAAAAGTAAATCATCGACAGTTTTCAGTGTTCAGTTGTTCTGGCTACATTTTTACGTGTATTTCCAATAACATTGTTACTAAAAAATGAGACAAAAACTATATCGTGATCTTATAAACGAAACCCAGACTTTTGTAAAAACCGTTCTATTACTGACAATATCTTCGTTCTCAAATGTCTGATTGACATAATGCAATCTGATAAGAAGAATATATTTGATGTTTTGTTGATTTTTAGCAGACCTTTGATTCTGTCTTGACATTAGATTTGTAGCAAAAACTTGGAAGAGAAAACAAGTTATATCAATGTTCAAATGACCCAGACGTTAATGCTAAAAACACATTCATTAAGTATTCAGAAATCACGTAAATAAGAAATAAGAAGGACTTCTCTCACAATAGCTGTAAAGTGATTCATGTCAGGGTCAGTATGATTTTTACCATTTTCTACTTAACTGAATTAGACTTAACCATTTTCTCTTTGAGTAAACTTGAGTAAAAATGTTAGTAATGTTAGTTTATCTAAGGATACTTTTCAGTTCAAGTTGATCTGTTTTTTTCTTTTTCAAATATTCAGGGTGATCTTGACCACTAATATTACTTTGAAACCAGAGGGTCATGATGGCTCACCTGAGTACTTTGGCTGTGGGTTTGCTATTAAGCAAACATAAGGAGTAGTATCACATTTTCTACCTGAAGATTTGTAGGTGCCTTTAAACCAAATATCTTAATATCAGTCAATAAATTAAGACTCTATAACAGAAAGTAGAAATACCTATTATTAGCCATGGTGACCTTGACGTTGACCCACTGACCTCAAACCCCACCTAAGGGTAAAGAAGTCAATGCAAGGAACATACAAACCAAATATGAAAGATACTGGTCTACAAAGTAAGCCTGTATGAGGTTATTTAGATAAATCTATTTTTAGCCTCGGTGACCTTTACCCGAAAGTATTTGTAGAGGTTCATGCAAAGTGTCTATATACCAAATACATGTATTAAAAATATTCTGTATGTCTTCTGAGCATAACGTCTAAGGTTTCGGACAAGAAGATTTTCAAATATTAAATATTTTACTAAAAAAAAAGGAACCCCGGGGTGGGGCCAATATTGTCCCCAGATTTGTTTAATCTTTCCTATTTAAGCCTATGTAAAGTCATGTGACCTCGGGCAGGGCCATAAATGACCCCAGAGGCATAATTTAAACAATCTTCGGAGAGAATATTTAGATGAAACTCCGTGCACAATATGTAAGTACTATAGCTTACAGTTTCTCACAAGAAGATTTTAGAAGATTTTACATAAATAAGCCCCCAGGGCGGGGCCAATCTTGACCCAGGGACATAATTTTAACAAACTTAATAGAAGTCCACTATTCAAAGTTTCAATGCCAAATTTCAGAACTCTAGACCATATGCGGTTTCAGACCAGAAGATTTTAAAGAATGTATTCTATATTTCTACGTAAAAGATGTGACCATACGGGCGGGGGTCACAGTAAACCTAGGAACATAATTTGAAGAAACTTGGTAGAGGTCCACTAGACAATGCTACACACCAAATTTTAGACCTCTGGGCTTAGCAGTTTTAGACAAGAAGATTTTTAAAGATTTTTCCTCTATATTTCAATGTAAAATTTGTGACCCCTCAGATGGGGCCAATAGTGACCCTAGGGACATAATTTGAACAAGCTTGGTAAAGGTCCACTAGACAATGCTTCATACCAAATTTTAAAATTCTAGGCCTTGTTGGTCAGACAAGAAGATTTTTAAAGATGTTCATATATGTTGGTATGTAAAATTTGTGACCCCTCGGGCGGGGCCAATAGTGACCAAAGGTACATTAGTTGAACAATCTTATAAGAGGTCTACCAGACAATGCTTCGTTCTATATTTTAAAACCCTCGGCCCTGTGGTTTCAGACAAGATTTTTAAAGATTTTCTTCTGTATTGCAATGCTGACTCCAGGGACATTATTTGAACAAACTTGGTAGAAGTTTACTAGATAATGCTACACACCAAATTTCAGACCTCAGAGATGAACAGTTTTAGACAAGAAGATTTTTTTCTTCATTCTTGTTGCAATAACAACCAGTTCTTCTTTGAATGGAAATCTTTAAGGAACTTTGGTAAAGCTTCATGCAAGGAACATTCCTGCAAAGTTTTATCATCTTTCACTTAGTTGTTTAGGAGGAGATTTTGTTTAAATAAAAAATTGACGACGCACGACGGACAGAGGGCGATCACAAAAGCTGAACTTGAGCACAAAATACTCAGGTGAGCTAAAAATCAAATGTATGTTCACAGTTTGAACTTCCATCAGACATGCATTTCGAAAAAATACAATACGAAGTGAATCCAACCTAACATCGAGACCAAACGACAGATCAGATTGACTGAACGGAGATGCCGTAAACATGAGAAAAATTGATTTTGGACAGCATATTATTCAACAAAATATGATACTGAACATTTATTATTGAGAAGACCTTTTACTTTTGTTTGAAAGTTTCATTTGAGAAGAGTTTCAATACACTTTTACAATATTTGATAACTGAGAGAAGAATTTTGCCAGCAACCTTCTACATACACCAGAGCGCTATATTTCTTGCTTTATGGAAATAGCTGAAATGCAATTATCCTTGTTTAAATTATTGTGTCAAAAAATCAAACGCCATAAGTCAATTTTGACCAAAGAATTACAAGAAGGAAAACTTTGAGAAGAACCTATTTACTCAGAGAAAGCTATTCAGTAGTGGAACTGACAATATAATTAAGAAAGTTGATCGTTCAGAGCTATTCTATGGTAGAACCTTCGTTATTTCTATAGACTTAGTATTACCATAGTACTTGCACTGAGCCATCGCAATATGATCAAGGAAATCAAAGTGCTGAGAATATTAAACAAGCTGTCAGTATGAAAGATCTATTCATGTCATTGAACTTATAAATATATATATTGAGAATAGTCAAATTTAAAGGAAAAAAGGAAAAACATTAACAGTAAATGCCTCTTCTGAATAATGCAACTCAAAATACACTTTTGCGTTAATTCTTTTTGAGTAAACAAGTTTATCAGAAGCATATTTTAATCAATTTAGCTTTGAACATCAATGTTAATACATTGTGCTAATATTTGTGTATACGTACAGAAAGAAATCAATTAGACTTAAACCTGTGAAACAACGGATCATGGAATTTAAAGCCTTGTTGTGGCGTCCATCTTAGTACTCAGCAATGACTGAGGCAAAATACCAGGTATATCTTAGGAAAAATTATATATCCACGACTCGTTTACTAATTCTCCCAAAAGTAACGAGAACCCCGGTCTTATAATTATCCTGTAACTCATTGAAGAGTCTCCACTCAAGAGAAACGTTCTGCACTGAATCAAGTCATAGATGCATGTTTCTGATCTTTTTGGTCAAAGGTTATATATTATATGTATTTCCAACTTAAAAAATTACAATCACGAATAATGCAAGTAACTGCTATCCAGTTGACTTCGACATAACGAATAAAAATGAAAAAATGATCTGTGCCAACTCCCATATTATAATGTGCCACACACCTGTCATATAGATCTTGCGCCACACTCTATCATATAGTATTCTGTTGCACACACCTTCTATATTTTTTGTCGCCACACTAACATAGATTATCTGCCAAAACTCCTTAAATAGATTTTGCAAACCTTACAATGTATTCTTGTTGCCACACCTATCATTATAATATTAGTCGCACATCCTTGTATTCTGTTCCACACTCCTTATCATATAGTGTACACTGAAAGGGGCTGTAAGCTAAATTCAATATGAAGCTTACTATGGGTTCGATATTTAAGTTAGACATTGACTTTTCTAGTTGATGCTCGGAGTGAATTTCAGGCTAATGAGAATAATGAACCTGCTCTGAGATTGATATCCACATTGGACTTGGTAATTTCCGAGCCAGCTCGGAAATCGATATTTAATAAAGGGAATTTTGAGGGGAAAAAATTCGAGTTAGAAGACAAATTTCTTGCATCTGTATCGATTAAGTACAGGTATACTTTGGCTGTTGTAAGTTTTGTGTAATTCTGTCCGCATTTACCTACACATTTATATTTTAAGAAGTCTCTTTGTTTTCTATTTTTACCTACGGCGGGTTGTTAAGTCTGAGATTAAAACGGAGTTGATACACTCCCTGCCCATTTTTAGATGACAGAAGTTTCCTAAATAAATATCAAGATATATATATGCTATTTTAAATTTTGACAAAATATTTTGTGACAGTGTCTATTAAGCTTCTGGGATTTTATAAATGCACTACTGCATCAGGATAATTGAAATTTGCTACTTACTACGACTGTAGATTTGTTTTGTAGTTAAAGTGTTGCGATAGAAAAATATGTTGAGATGCACTTACCTCAGTAAGTTTATAAATGTAGACATAAATCAAATTCAGTTTTTCCTCATTCTAAGGTCAGTTTCCTAGCTTCACACTATTTCACGTAATCTGTTCACTTCCAGTTCAGACTAATATCTTTAAGACAGCTTTTCTTTTACAGACATACGAAAGTAATGTATGACAGCATTATTAGGTTATGTCATTTCTGCACTGTCAGACGACCGTATAAGAATAAAACTCGCATCATATGAGCCATGTAGTTTCTGCCCTGGAGAATTTTTAACAGTTTGTCTGGAATCTTGATTAAACGGATGAGATAAATAATTGCCAGGTCTATATTTTTTTAAGAACTTTCATTTTCAAAAGGAGTCTGACCCGAAAAGACAAACCAATTTTCGACCGGGTTAGAAAAGTTCGGCAAGATGTCACTATTTCGAGTGAATTCTCATGAGGAATGAGCAATCATGAACTGAATCTAAACAGTAACAAGAAAAATATTCATAGATTTGTAAAAAAAACTATATTTATGTCTCCAAATTCAGAGGAAGCTATACTGAGAAAATCTTCTTGTTCTGTATAACTATTTAAAGTTGAATAAACGATAACCTGTGGAACATGGCAATGTTTACCACTGTCTGATAAAGTCTATCGCCTTTGAGACAAATGCCGTGCAAAAGAAATCCTAAGAGTGTAAAGCCTTTAACACATGGTGGATTGAACTCGATGTTGCACAGTCTTGTTGAGCAAAGATGTTACTTTATAGTGGTTTGGGTGTTAACTTGTATGGATTCAAATCAATCAAGGACTGTAAATTTGTCTGATTGAACAAGACATATGCCCTAAGAATTATAAATGCTTCATATTTTTTTAAGTAATTAAGAACAAACTCTTATAGGTTCAGTCAATGGGTTTTAGCCTTTGTTTAAGATTTGCTTATTATATGTGTTCAACTTTTTTGTAGTTCATTTGTAAATAACCGCAATAAATAGGCATTAAGTAACAATATGGCGATATTAAGTCAAGTAAAATGCTTGTTTTTTTTTATAGTGCCACCGTTACTGAAAGGTTAAGCATCTGTATACGTACATAACAGTGTCAGATCCGCTTCAACGTTAAATTTATATTGTAAGAAATACGTACGTAAACTTACTTAAACTTACTTAAAGCACGAAGATTTTCAAATTGTTTCACTCAGTAATAAAACTCAAACAAAAATCGGTGAGGCGATGACTGAAAACATTTTCTCATTTTGACAATGAGAATGAGCAAGGGTTTCGTCATATGTGATCGGTTAATTTTGACAATGAGAATGAGCAAAGGTTTCCACAGAGGTGATCGGTAATAATATTGACCCTTAGAACACAGTTCTGTTCCATTTTAAGCTAATGAGCTGCTCTAATGATAAGACATGAAGTAAACGTGTCAGTAATTCATAAAGTAACACAATGCAAAGCAGCTTAGATGTAGAGGGAGATACTAGCTTGAAACAATATAAAAATTCTATCATAGACTACGTCGTAATAAGCCGGGTGATATTTTTGATATTACACCAGTGTAATAACACTGACTGTCAACGTCATTAACATTACGCTTATGACAAAACAAACGGTTTCTGTGCGTTTCTGTCACCATTCACTTTCAAAACTTCTATGTATATAAATAGAATATTACATTCGTGGTCATTTAATACGGGGTTTATTACACTTGTTATAAGAACACGATAAAAAGTCGACCGAGCTCATTTTTATCGTTTTTAAATAACTCGTGCAATAAATCAAGTGTTACATGATTACTCATTTAATATCTTCTATTTATCAAAAATACAAAAACAAGAAAATTAACAGATTAAATTGTTCATATGGAAATACTGTACATGAAAAAGAGACAAGAAGGCTAACGATAATTTCCGTTTGAATAAGGTATTTCCTTTCTGATTCTGATTGGAGGCATATACACTTACCGCTCTTTCTTATCTTGTGTACACTAGATATATTTCTTTAATTTATAGTAGTACTCAGCAATCATTGGTTAGACTTTTCCGCCAGTTCCGCCAAAGTACAAGGTAACACATGGTAATCTAAGGTTGGAATCAATTTATCGACCGTTCCATTTTTCCTGAACCTTGAAGAAATTCGAAATATTTTGATAGAATAATTCTTTATACGTTCTTGGTTGAAATCTGACATGACATATTTAAAATGATTTACATGTCACAAACGTGTTCTGACGAAGTCGATGCACACACAAATTTGCTCCTGGTGTTAGTAGACAAATACTTATGACGGGCACATAACGATCACAATAGCTCACCTTAGCTAAATTATGATCGAATGAATTAAAAAGGCAGTTTTTGTTTCTTCAAGTGATCACACTGTGGTATTATTAAAGCGTTTTTATCTGTGTTTTCAGCGGTTCTAGTCTGTGTGAATATTCATATGCTAAGATGCACTTCAGTTTACATTCGTATGAAATTGCAAGCACATAGAGAAACCATTTTAACTATTTCAAAATATCTTTATCTATTTATTCCTCCTGATTTACTTAGAAATCAGGTAAAAAGTCACCTCGCTCCATGATGCTCTTGTGTCTGATGTCTTGATTTCTTTAATTATCTTAAAGAGACTGACTCACAGAATTTAGCTGAAATTTTTTTTCTTTAAAATGTAAGAGAGGTTAATATACTCTGGAGAAAAGATAATATTATGCTTCTATACACGATGAAAAATGAAAAAAAAAAGTTTTAACTTTAGCAGGATTGGAACACCATTACCTTTCGGTCAGTAAAATAGAGAGCGATGATCTACACCACTGAGCCACAGCGTCTAATTATAAAGTTTTATCAAAATTAATATTGTTACTAAAATATCTACCCGATGACTAACGGGATAAACTTTTTACCGATAGAATTGTGTAAAACTTTATGTTTTGATGTTTTTCTGTAACAAAAAATGAGTCAGTAACTTAGTTTAGATATGTTCTTCAAAATTACAGCAAGAATTTCAAGATGAATAAACATTTTCTTTTTTTTTCATCGTCGGCCCATCTATGAGACAGTCCCTTTAAAGGTACTGTGGTCTTCAATCAGGCAAAGAAAATACGGAAATACGCACGGTCTCAACGGTATACATAGTTTTGCAAATGCTAGTAAATGGTATATCCTTTAATGGTAATAATTCTCTGAACTTTAAGATTTCAGTAATGTTATCATTGGCGAAGTTTTACTTAACATTTTATCATATAAACTGTATCGGGTCGATTCAATCTCTTAACATTTATAGTTCCTACAAACAGTATTCTATAACACTTTTTGCAGTTTTTTTCATTACTGCCACTCTTCTTCCAACGACATCGATCCCCTTGTCATGTCAAATTTATTGAGCAAGTTTTATCTTGCAAGGTCTGGTTTACTCATTTTATTGTCCATTGATACGAGAAAAGAAGTCAAGAATATCTTACGCAATCCTGTTAAATATTGAGATTAATTTTATTATTTATATACGTCAAACAATATTAGAGGACTGTCTCCACCAGTTTCGAAGTTTTAATAGTTCTATTGATTTCAACGTGGTTAGTTTACCTAATCTACAAGCCTGGAAACGACACGTGCTAGACTTCCATTCTGTATTAGAAACTGATAAGTCTAGGTGTGAAGGAAGATAAATGTATTTTACGCTGTTTAAGCGGAGCGAATTAGGCGTAAATAATTTCCTATGATTGGGTAAGATCTGTTCATAGTACCAATGGAGTTGTTTTGTAACTTTTTTAAAATAATATGTCGCACGAGTTTTTGTACTTTAGGTAACACGTATTCATTGTCATTCAGCTTTAGGCATCAATGCTTACGGACTCATTATTTTAAGAACGGGTCAACTGCACAGTTATTAGTACAGTATATATGTATGTATATAATTATATGTTCGCATTAGATATTTTGCTGAACAGTGGTATATTGTGGCCAGATGTTACGGTTTTGTTGCAATTTCGGTACAGTTGTATGAGTTATAGACTTTGATGTATTGTAAGCTATGCCCAAGTGCTCGATACAATATATATTATATACTAAGTATTTTTTGTTTTGTTGTTTATTCAGTAGTTACAGATCTGTGTAGGTCATAGGAACTGCAATTTTAACTTAATAAAATTTACATAGATCAGTTGAAGAAATCATAAATAATTCATCCGTAAACACTAAAAGATATTCAATACAATTTCTCATTTAATAGTGAAATGCTCTGAAGTAAAATAAACTACTTATTATAGTGTCTGATTGGGTAAATTGTACTATGAATATCATCTATTCAGCGATTTTTCCATTCAATATCATTAAGTTCAGTCACTAATGCATTTCTATTACAGTTGATTTTTTTAGATGCACAACGTTTCCACATATGTAAAGAAAAGTTGAAGCCTACTTCCGACTAGTCTCACTATTTCGCCTCCGAAGGTGAACCCATTTTATAGGCTGATATTTTATAGTTGTTCACCTTCTACGTCTCACTTTGATCTGTATCTGGTAAAGCGGACTCGGTTCGGCACGATTTTTACCCTGTCCTGGTTATCTATTAACCTAGAACACTGAGTATTCCGATTGCCAAATTTTGATAAAATGGTGGATTAATCAGGTACGAAATAAGTCTATCGGACGAGACGTTAAACCGAGGTCCCATGTATCAGTGCTATACACTGAGCATGTAAAAGAACCAGGGGTGTCTCTGGAATGGAATGCTTTCTGTATCTTGCACTACCCCCATAACATAAAATAACTAATCTCTTCAAGGGGCGTCGGTCATATGGGCAACCGGTACCGACGGTAAATAAGCTCAAATAGATAGATAGTACGAAATAAGTGTTTCAATTCTATGCTTATGTATTTGTGTGTTTTCTTGGATTGCAGGATCAGGTATGAATTTAGTTATCATATTTTATTATATTTTTATCATTTTTTGCCTTAAACTCTGTGAACTGTTGGACAAACGAGCCATAAAAAGTGCCCAATCGCCTACGATTGGGCGAGTCCGCTTAGCCAGATGTAGATGAAAGTGAGACGTAGAAGGTGAACAACTATAAAATATCAGCCTATAAAATGGGTTCACCTTCGGAGGCGAAATAGTGAGACTAACTTCCGACCTACTTTACTTGTATTGATGTTATGCACATAAAAAAGAAATAATTGTCAAGACTGCAAGTAATTTTGAACCAGAGACTAAAATCACTAAAAGGATTTAAACCGGAAAAGGAGTCAATTTCGTATTTAATTGTCGTCTGCTAAAACTTGTATGTCTGTAAAAGGAGACAATTTATCCTAGGAAAAATATTTTAATGTTAATCAACCTAAAGCTGTAAATTAAATGGTACTTTTTCCAGCAGTTAAACATGCTTCTTCCACAAAGTTACTTTAGGCATTGAAACTATGTCGTGATGATAATAGGCAAATATAAGACATTTTAAATACTAGCAATTTTTTTAATTTCTATGTATGACTCTTTGGTTAAAGCAGCTAGCTCACAGCTGGTCATTGACTAAGAATTTTAACTATCTGTGTATTTACGTTTATCAATACCCATCTTTACAAGCACAGGATATAATGAATACACTTTGAAATATAAGCTGCGATCATCTGTTTTAGAAATAATTAAAGTATCGTAAATAGAGCTAAAAAGGGAAAATATTTTTTTTAAAAAAAGGACAGCACAACAATATTATATAGGACAAGACTTACCTTTCCAGTGTGAATTATATTCACTTACACATTTGAAATGAAACCACTGTATTTTGCATTTCAACATTTTGTCTATTTAATCCTGCATCCTGCAGGACCAGTGGCACAGTGGCAACGCGCTGAACTGGTAATCCAGGGGTCGCGAATTCGCTCCCCGTTCCTCAATTAAAATTACGTATTCTCTTTCGGATGAGACGTTAAACTGAGGTCCTATATATCAGTGCTATACACTGACCATAGAAAAGAACCAGAGGCGTCATTGAAATGGGATGCTTTCTTGTCTTGCACTTTCCCCGAACAACCTAAAATAACTAACCTCTCCATGGGGCGACGATCAAATGGTCAACAGGTACCGACGACAAATAAACTCAAATAGATAGGAGCAATACACAATTAATTTAGCAACGCTCACATCGACTGCTGCCATTATATGCATTTTCTGAATTCTGGGGAATTGTTCAAATTGTTGAGGTTCTGAACATTTGTTTAGATGAGGCTTCATTTTTAAAATATCAAATCTAATGTTTTTATTAAATGATTTAGAAGTGTGAAACATGTTAGACCAATGAATTGTGAAAACATTTTTCTGTGATAAAACTGTTTCATTATAATTTATATAACAATTCGAAGAAATTAAATAAGCCTTTCAAGTTTGACATGATTTTATAATTATCTCGTAATTTGCAAGTACGGTACTAGTTAACTGAGCTAAAGTCATGAATTTCATATGATTTTGTCTCCAGGAAATATGTACATAAAAAGTCACGATGAGTACTCTTGATCTACTTAGGAAATACCTCGCTTAGAAAATCCTTGAAATAAATGAATGAATGAGAAATATATAGATAAATAGATAAATTTTAACTGAAAATGAATGGTTTCAATAAATCAAAGAAAAGTAGACAAGCGCCAAGAAGTAAACACAGTTAATATTTCTATCTGTCATCATTTATTTTACAGAGAAATAGATATGTCTGCTTTTTACAAGATATATTTTCATGGCACAGCTACAATTTGCAACTTTAGGATTGGTGAATATTTATCAACGAAGCTGGACAGGCGGATGCATTTATTTTTAATTATTATTATTAGTTGAAGGGTGAGACATATCTGAATAAACACGGTTAAATGATTGCTTGTACATAGATGATATGTGTGTGTGTGTGTGTGTGGATATGGAGTATATCTCATTGAAAAGCGATGCAACTGAATATCTTTTAGACCGCAAAGTTATGGCTGAATTCAGCGCTCGTAGATCAGGTAGAATGTATTTGATTTCGCTCTTTCTGTTGCTTTAAACACGTTGTTTGACCAATATCTTGTCATTTTAATTAATCCGTAACGTCCGAGATTCCTACTTGCAATTTTTTACAACTGTTCACATAGTAGAACAAAAGTTATTATAAAAAGAAAAAGTGCACAGTTTCTTTTGCGTTTAAGTATATTATCTCTTAGATTCTTGCTACATGCAGAGAATCTAATGTCGTGATCATGGAGCTTCTCAAGATCAGTTTAATAAAAATGACTTCAATTTAGTTTTTAAAAATAATATAACCGTACCAAAAGCACAAACAAGCTAGAGCAAGGACAATTACTACATATACTTTGTAAATTAATTGCTGCCTGAATTACGTTAAACAGTTTATACCTAATTACAGTTATATTTATTTAAACTGTATGTTATAAATAAGGAAAGTTTATATATACTATGTTGTTTCTTTATCTAAGTACAGGGTTTTCTTGTCAATCCAGTTTGTCTCATTTTACATAATTATTTTGTATTGTAGAGACTGGAAATAGCACTTGATGAGTGTGATAGCAAGACATTGAGATACATAAGGAATCAGGAGACTGGTGTTTCTGACGGTTTTTGTGAGCAGGACTGTAAGTAACAGCCTAGTGTGAAGATATAAGGCGAGACTACCTATGGCTAACTACTATTTCATACATGTAGCTCCCCTTTTCAACGTGACTAAGATCTGAAAAATGAAACTTAAAAAAAGATGAATCAGGTGGGTGTAGGTAATTGAATATCATGTGCTTTAAACCTTTCAACTATCTTTAAAGGGTTTTAAAAAACATTTTTCTTTAATATTTTAATTGCTGTCTTCTTTTTCTGTTAATATAAAATTAAACACGTTTATTGATACATGGTTATCAAAACTAAAAATATTACCAATATTGTATAACTGATATATTATGAATTATATGTAAAAGAGACATATCCGTAAAATTTGAGCATTCCATATTTTAAAAAAAGAAATATGTTTTACGAGTATCTATACTCCAAAGTGATCCATTTGAACACACGTTTTTCTTTCAATTATCAATGCTTTTCATTTTTTGGGAAATAGGACACTAAGATACAGGCACAGTGAATCATTTATTTGTTTAAAAATTTGTCACTTTGATATTTCTATATTGCTACTATTGAAAACATGTTTCTTCTTTCAAGTATTATTTCATTGCAGCCATTTATCTCTATTACTCATAAATGTGTATAACCATGCAAAGTAAGGTCACATTTTAATACAGTTGTATGCATTTTTGTGTGAAAAAGAATCCTTTTCTATTTTTGTGTGGCTATTTTGCGTTCTGAAAGATTTCCATAGTAGTAACTTTTTTTATTTTTTATTTTTTTTTATTCACAACTTTGATATTCACTTATTTTGTGACTTAAATTGATGAACATGTATCAAACCCCATTTTGGTCTAAGTTAAGTAATATATATTTATATAAAACTAAAATGATAAAATCCCAACAAATGGTAACACTGTTCACCTACACATTTTATTGGCTACAAGTATGAAAGGACAGCCTAAGTCATTTCAAGGTGTTATTACAATAGTTTTGTGCATTAACTGTTGACCAGAAACTACGATGCTTGCGATTGTTTGTGTGTGCTTGTTAGATGTTTCATAATTAGCATCTTAAAATTTAAAGTAAAAGTATAAATAAAATTAGCTATGTTACCAAAGAAATCTTTTTGGGTTGAGCAGTGGTGGAGTGGTAAGAGCGCCGGACTCCCTATCAAAAGGTCGTTGGTTTGTATTTCACAAGGTGTAAGGTTATTCAGTGACTTACACATGTTTGGCGCGAGTATTGGTTTAAATCTACCTGTAATTAAGCATGACTATTATAAAATTGCAAATTCTTGTTTCACAATCAGCGTAAAATAAAAAGGTTTAACTAAACTGTAAATAAATGTTAACAGGTTCTAGGATGTTAGGTTTTGCCTGTTTTAATATGTCTAAAAGATACAGGGATTTCTGTTGCTAAGAAGATGTTTGTGCAGGACAGCGTTGACGTTCATACTACGCCTACAATAATGTCAGTTAGTTCACATATCATTATGCATGAGATTGTGCACTTAAAATGAAATAAAGCATAACTCTGTAACCTAGACAATTGTCTTTCTGTTGTTACAGACAGTATTAAGAAAAGTTCTAATTTGCAACGAAGTTATTTCAAAACTATTTCTTTTCTCGGCTGTAATTTTCCTAGAAAAATCAACTGATCCTGTAACTTTAGTAGAAAGAAAACGCACAGTCTGACAGCCTGAAAATAACTACAAGCGCCAACGTAATGCAAAATACCATGTGAACGGAAATCACCCAGTACTTTCGTGTGTTTGGTAAATACTTGTCTATAAATCCACAGGTAATGCGACTTTGGGAAAGAGAAAAGTTGGATTGTAGAATTGAAATTTCAAAGAATTGTAGAAAAAATGGTTAACGCTTAGAATTTTTTTTGTCTGCTGTCTGATTCAAATCAATTCTACTGTAAAGGCAAAACTTCATGAAATACTAGTAACAAAATAACAAAAAGTTTCGGAATGAAACGTTTTGCATGTGGCATGCTCACGAAGTTTGCATAAAGAACATTTTCTCTTAAGCTTTTTTTAAGTTGCAGCATTCGTTCATCTACATTAATCTTAAGATGAGTGTTATAACCCAAAGCAAAGTGGAATGCTACAGCAATGCAAATCTTTTCCTCTCTTTTTCTTACCCCCCCCCCCCCCCCCAACCTTAATAAATCCGAGAATGTTACACAAATGGCTACCACAAAAAGCCACAGAAACTTTTTGGTTTACTAATTTGTTCGTACAAGTAAGTAGTTATCTCTGGCTTTCAATATAAAGAGTATTGTGCAGTATTGCACGTAATGTTTACCCAGAGATTGATAAATATTTAATACAAGAAGTGGGAGTCATACATCGCATCGAGTGTTTTTGCTGTCTTTTATTGGAACTCCTCATAAATTACTTAAAAGATTTATTAAACCTTTGTACTTATTTGCAAAAGACTTCTACAAAAGTCAAAAAGAGAATTTATATCATGTAGACTTGTAAAAACAGCAATGTCCTTGGTAAACGTTTTGTTTTATATCAAGTGTGTATCAATATTTAGACAGAATATTAGTTTCCGTTTCAACTCCAATTTACAGATTCTTCTCTTACACTCCATGTTGTTATGTTTTCAACTTGTAATGTATGGGCAAGATAATAGGTGTCCTTAAGCCAATGTAATATGACAACGTCATCCAGACAAGTCTTACATATCCTATTATGCCTCTATGTTTTATCTTCAAGTCATAGATAATGTGGCGCATTAATATAAATAAATCTTAGAATAATCTTAATAGAATATTAACTTGGTTTGATAAATCAAATAGGAAAGTATCAGGTGCACTGGATGAAAGTTATAATGACTTAAAATATGCCTTTTTAGGTCCGTCGCTCTACTGTTTATGATTAATGGGATTGATGAAGATTTTTTACTGTTTTTGCAGAACAATAAATGTGATTTATTGGACAGGAAAATGTAACAATGATATATACTTCTTATAATATAAATTTTCCCGACCAGGATATATGGTCGTTGTTGTTGTCACAAACTGACTGCAAAATATAGCATTCTTGCAATGTTTAATGAGGTCAAATACGCATGGGCAAAACTAAACGAACGTTTTTTTTTCAAGATAAGAACCCCTGCAACGTATGCCCTTTCATGCTCAAATTGTTTGATTATTCAGACAAATGATAAAATACTGGTTGCTTACTTCAAATGTATGTCAACGTTTTCACACATGTCAGGTTTTTGCTCATTCAATCGAAGAGAAGTCTTAAAATCAGTTTTATAATTTCAAAACTATGAACGCATTAACAACTGTTCGTGAAGTTTTTAATTTTGAATGTTGTTACTTTTTTAAAATTAAAATGGTGCTCCCATCTTAAAATACGTAAAACTGTTTCAATTCTAATTACGGAAGTAATTCCCATGGTTATTTCGTAAAGTTAATTGTTTATATTCGAAGTATTAAAGCTATTTACATTCTAGCTACGTTAGGCTATTCCTGTTTTAATGACAAAAGTTGTTTTGATTTCAATAACGAAATCAATTTAAATTCTTTCAAAAACACATTTTTTTCATGCAGATACTAGTCCAATCAAAATTGCAAATAAACATTCAAAATTTGAAAATTCTGTCATTTAAATTTCGTTTATACTTTAAATTGCAATGCAAGAAATTTTCAGAATGGCTTATTTCAGACGGCTGATTGTACTTTTTGTAGCATAGTAAAACTTACTGTTTTCTGAGTAATAAAGCATAGTTGTAAATTTAAAATAAATCGAATCTGTATAAAAATCATAAACATATTTTTGGTATAATGAGACTCCTTTTTCCTTGGTAGCAAGTTAATATCTCAATTTCTTTCCTTTTATCTATTCTTTTTTTAAAGAAACATTATCGTGATTTATTCTTCATTAAGACATAAACTTCAGTGATACGCGAGTTTGAAAACGTGACATGACAATGGCTCCATTATTTGCTCTTTAAATAAGGAAAATGTCTCTAATAGTTGGGCCTGCCATTTCATAACAAGGTATTTAATATCATGCTTGACAGGGAGCCAGATAAGCGCCTCTCCTATTTCGTAGTTTTAAAGAAATACAATACTTCCAGTATGATCAAATTACTTTTAATATTTAAATTAGTTGAAAGTATACGTGTATTTTTTGTTTGTTTGGAATGCAGTTGTTATCAAACTTTTTGTTTCAGAAATATTTACGCGTTGTTAAGTCTCTGCAAACCATTTTCTTTCATTAACTTGATTCGCCTAGTTAGGCCAAGTTAACATCATGCAATATCAACATAAACACAAAGAGTACGTGAGCATGTAAGTCTCCAATATCATTCCTTATTTCTAAAGCTTCTAGTTCCTCTAAGCCGGTCCCGCTAGCTCAATCGGTAGAGCATCGGACTGTCAGTATATATAAATAAGTCAGTATAAATAAAAAACTAAGTCTACCGGAAGAATTAAGTGATACATCTGTGCACGGAGCTAGTAAGAATTTGTCGTTTTTATTAATATACATTAATCTAACGTTAATGTTAACAGCGATAATCGGACTATTTACCACTGCTATCTGGGCGTACCGCTTTAGTAGATACAAATGAAGGATTCAGTTTTTAATTCCACGAAAGGAGACTTGATTCTATACAAAAAAAACAGTACAAAAGCTTTTTAGAAGATAAGAGAAATATGTTTTAAAGACGAAAGCAACTAACTTTTTTTAAAATAAAAATTAAAGCCATTTCAGAACTTTACATTTAAGGCAACCACTCAAATCATTTGCTGACTTATTTTACAAAAAAAGCAATATAAGGGACAACAGCTCAAAGTCAAACGTTTTGACTTCTCTGTACCTTTCCAATTTATTAACGAGCAATTTTCGTTCTAGTCAATAGAGTATTTACTGCAACATATGCACAAAGTCAACCAGAGAATTTGCCAGGCCTTCAATTACTTTCTTATCGCAACAATGGCATTCAAAGTAGGTGAATTCAATGATTGATATTTGAATGTAGGCTGGAAATAAATTGACAGCCTAAAATGTCAAACCTTCAATTCGTATTTCAGATGTACTGCAAACACAATAAAGCCCCTGCGTTTAAAACAACGTTTGTACGCTTTGGCAGCCAACACGTGCTAAGACGTCAGACATCTCAGTAATCGGGATTGTTTCCTAGGGCGATGACGCGTCTTCGTATTCGTGTGGTAAAAGTCGCTGACAACAAAACACGTAAAAACAGCAATTGTCTGATCTTGTTGGTACTGAACGTCTTAAAACAGCTTTATACACTGAAGACATATGAACTTAATTAGGGATCAATCAACTTGTGTACGTAGGGCTGTAACTGGAAAACTGCATATTATTTACTAAGAATTAAAAAAAACAACACCACCAGGATAACATATTAATTTGAAATGTCTCATTTGAAATCGTATGATGCCATCTTAATTAAGACTCATTCTCAGGTCGTAGACATGAATTCGATTTGGAATATGTTTCTATTTTCAAGCTCTGTTTTTTCCTGCTTATTAAAGATAATCAGTATCATATAGCCATCTTATGTTGTTAACTGAGGACAGGAGTGTATATAATTGAGATAAACGGATAATCGTGTCTTTAATCGAAGAACAAAAAAACAACTAGCACTTTTAAACATAACATTTTCGCCAGCTACAGTAATAAAGCTCGTACTTATCCAGTCCATAATCTCTATATCTATATAATTTGCAGATGAAAAAATATATTGTGTTTCGGATGGAAAGATCTTGTTGGTAACTATTAAGGAACAAGTGCCCCTACTTCTTCAAAGAGAAGCAGATCAGTGTTCGAGTGGTAACGGACTGGACTGGTTATCCAAAGTTGCTGGTTCGATCCCCCGCACTTCCACTAACACAACTACTTGTGTTTCAGATTAAACAAAGATTAAATCAAGATCCTATGACTCGTTGCTTTGCATTGAGCATGCGTAAAACTAGAAGGGTCTCTGGCACGAAATGCTCCTTGTAATTTACGCTATCCCCCACAAGGTAAAATATCTTAACCTTTCAGGGGGTGCCTGTCATATGAGAAACGGTTCCAAAGATAACTAACCTCAAACAAACTCATTAAACACAATTCGATAACTGATCTGTAGAGATAAAATTCGGAAGTTTGAATTATAAATAACATTCAAATGTCATTCCAACCTGGATACATGCTACATATTATGAATATTTTTTTTCAAAAGGAAATGATACATAGTCAAACTTTAATCTGAACTTAGAATAGTCCTGTTAAAACTAGTACAATTTAATAAAAAAAACTATTACAACACAGACTTCACAAATACCCAAGGGTATTTATTATTTCATCGCTCCAAACCTTTCATTAATCATATGCCTGTCCATACTAACAAGAATAATTCTTTGAGAATTCGCCGTCATAGCTCAGACTTGTGGTTGCTTCCAGATAACTCTAATGCATACTGTCTCAGAAATTTTCATAATTTACCTCAGTCACAATCGATCAGATAGCTGCAGTCTTGAAATCTTAATGTAGTCGGGAATAACAGCTGATATTATTTGTTATATTTACATGTAGTCAAGCTATCTGTAAATAAACGAGTTTCAGTGATATCTGTGGCGAAATCTTCCCAAACTAATGAACTACCTTCTCTTAAACATTTTCTTTTTAATTAAGATTACCGTTGTTGTTGAAAGAAAAGTACGTCATAAACATTATTGAAAATCGTTCTAGATATAAGGACTAATATCTTTTAATATCTTTTTAAACGTATTTTACTATTTACTATTTTTAACTCTAAAATGATGATAAAGCTTTATTCATATAAGAAAGAAATATAAAGGTTATAACTCACATTGTAGGGATCACAAAAGTAATTCTTTTGTGCATTACATATATAAATTTGTTTCTTTCTTCTTCCACCTATTGTGTAACACACGGTTGTGCTTTTGTCTCTTCTATATATTTTTATTTAGATTTTATATTCCTTATTTCATGTTTACGATATGATTGTATGTTGCTATCAGAAAACAAGAAAACAATTTATCCCAAAGGCAGATTTCTTTAACCAATACCTTCTTGAAGTTTGCTATCAAAGGTAGAGTAAAAGCACTTCTTGGAAAGATTGTTCTTTGAATATTTTTAACTTAATCCAAAATCTCTAGTAATTGAAAGGAAACCGTTCTGAAAGTGTGGTTAAATTTTGACGCATTAGACGAATCTTTCATATGGGGGCGGGGGTCTACTTTCCTCGCCCTTTTTGAAGCTTGAATGCTTAAAGTTCTGGTGTGGAATACCTTGACATTTACTCCACATGGTTTATTTACTTAACATCATGATCCCTTTTTAGCTTTCGGGTACAGGGTCATTAGTTTTATCAATTGCAGATTATCTGTTAAGGTCACCTAAAAATAAAGCGATTTTCGAAAAAAAGTCCCTGACAATCTTCGAACCTTTGGCCTCTCAATATAAATATCAAGTTTGTATTTGGTAACTCCGGGATAAATAGAAGTTAAAAACTCGAATTTTACTCACCTGAAGAGAAGCTTGAGTTGTGCGATTGATAAACTATTTAATAAATCAATGTCTCGTCTCTTAACTAAACTTAAAGGCTCACAGCCTTCTGCGAAAAACCGTTTAGAATAGTCTCAGTCCTAGTCTCTATGCTATGAAAGAATAGCTCCTGCATTAAATGCAACAAGTTATACCGAAATGCACTCTCCTATATCGACAGATAGAAGTAACATTGCCATTTTCCATGCAGAAATTAAGATTGTTCACAGATGGAATAAACTGGTATATCATGGACTTTGTATTATATATTAACCTCATGGTCTTGATTATAAATGTAGATTGTTCTCAATCCAAAGGTCGTTGGTATGTATTTCACAAGGCAGTAAGGTCTTTCAGTGACTTACAAATTTTTGGCGTGAGTACTGGTTGGTTTGAGTCTACTAGTAATTAAGCAGGACTAATATAAAAATGCAAATTCTTGTTACACAATCAATGTAGAATAAATAGGTTTAACTAAACTGTAAATTAATGTTTTCAGGACCTAGGTTGTTAGGGTTTTTAGCCTGTTTTGATATGTCTGAGAGATACTGGGATTTCTTCAAATTTAATTGAATATATCATTAAGAGACTGCGTACTTAAAACGCAATAAAGGCAAAACTTCTGCAACCTAGACAATTGCCTTCCCCTCGATACAGACAGTATTATGAATAATCCTAATAATCAACGAAGTTATTTCAAAGGTATTTCTTTTCTCATCTGTAATTATCCTCAAATTACAAACGGATGCTGTAACTTTAAGTAGAAAAAAACTCATAGCCTGAAAATAACTACAAAAGACAACGTAATGCAAAGCACTATGTGATTAGCAGGATATTATACAGGAAGTCATCGAGTACTTTAGTTTGTTTAGTTAATACTTGTCTATTTATACATAGGTTATGCGAATTACTTGTCTATTTATGCATAGGTTATGCGAATTACTTGTCTATTTATACATAGGTTATGCGAATTACTTGTCTATTTATACATAGGTTATGCGAATTACTTTGTCTATTTATACATAGGTTATGCGAATTAGGGAAAAAGTTCAATTGTATAATTCAATTTTCAAAGATTTATAGAAAAATTGCTTTATTGCTGTAGCAGACATCGAGAGGGATTAATATAAGTTGTAAGTACTTGCTTCCCAGTCGATGTAAAATAAATAAGTTTAAACTAAACTATCTGCATGTGGCTGACTCACGAAGTTTGCATAAAGAGTTTTTTCTCTTAAGTGTTTTTTAAGATACTTTCATTCGTTCATCTACCTTTTAAAAACGTAAGAAGAGAGTGTTATATCCCAAAGCGAAGTGGAATTCTACAACAATTCAAATCTTCTCTTCTTTTTTTCTATATATATTCACACCAAAACACCTTACTGACAAGATTAAAAGGTACTGTTGAGGAAAAGAGTCATATTCAACCATTTAATACAACATCTGTTATCTCCAAGTACTCTTTTGAAACATGCAGTAAAAAGAAAACGACATAGATTTGAAAGATTAGACACTATGTCGCTGTTGCAGAAAGACTATTTAATTTTTCTGTGAATACATTTTTCAAACATCGTCATTGGATGTAAGGAAAATACATTATTTACCTACATGTTTAAGGATTCGTCGTTGTGAGAGTCGGACTTCAAAACCGGGGCCGCGTCTGAAGAGGTGGACCATGACTTTCACATCCCTCTTTTCTGCACTGGTAAGATCTGACAGACTCGTGTTAACCGAGAAATGGGAAAGAAAACTAAATCACGCAACATCAACATGTAAACAACTTTCCATACTGTCATGGAGATTATTTCATGAGAGGTTAATTTCACAGTTTCCGTAGTAATCAGTTAAAACCTGAAGAAAAAAAGACAACACGGAAACTTTGATGTTTCAGAATGACAAATTATAATCAACTGTAAACAACAAGTAAAGAAAAAGATGAAATTAAATTATAAAAGAGAAGATAATTTAGGATGAAATATTGCGTGTGAAAACATCTTTACTGCTTGTTTTAACATGATCTGCTTCTGTCAGTTCATAATGGAAAACTCTTAAATAGTATTTCTTCTTACGCAGATGCATGGACATAGTTCCTTAGTAAGTCTGTCATAAATGTACACTGCCCCATGTATAATGTTTAACCATAGCGGCAAGAAAACCACGCCTACCGATATCTTGGGACGCTACTCTTAACAACTCTGACAGTGTAACATAAATGACTACAACTAGACGCCACGGAAAGTTTTAGGTCTTATTTTATTTGTTCGTACCAGTTATTAGTTATCTGAAACCTTCAATATGTAGGATATTACGCTGTATTGCACGTATTTTTACCAGGAGACAGATTAATCTTTAGTACAAGAAATGGGAGTCACACATCGCATCGGGTGTTTTTGTTGTCTTTCATTGGAACTCCTCATAAATTACTAAAAAGATCAGTGAGACTTTATTGTACTGTATAAGCAAAAGTTTTCAACAAAAGTCAAACAGATATTTTATTTCATGTAGACTCGTAAAAACAGCTATGTCCTCGGTAAACATTTTAAGTGTTTGTCAGTATTCATGGAAAATACAGTTTCCGCTTTTATTGCAATTCATGGATTCTTATTGCACACTCCACGCTGTGATGCATTCAACCCGTAATTGTATGAGCAAAATAATAGGTGTCCTCAAGCCAATATAATGTGACAGCCTCATTCTTACAAGTCTAACAAATCTTATTATGTATCTCTGTTTTATTTTCAAAGAGGTCATAGATAGCCTGGCGCATAAGTCTGAATATTAAATTGGTTTGATAAATCAAATAGAAAAGTATCAGAAGCGCTTAATGACTTAAGATATGCCTTTTTAGGTCCATTGCTATTTTCTTTATGATTGATGCGATTGATAAGGATTTTTTTTATTTTTTGCAGAACAATAAATTGATTGAATGTGTCAATGGGATAGGAAAATGTGACAATGATATACTTCTTATAATATCAATTTTCCCGACCAGGATGTCGCTGATTAGTGTTGTTGTTGTTGTTGTTGTTGTGCCAAACTACTGCAAAATATAGCATTTTTGCAATGTATAATGAGGTCGAATCCGCATGGTTAAACGAAAATAAACGTACTTCCAAAATAATAATTTCTGCAACTTATGCCCTTTCATGCTCTAATTGTTTGATTATTCAGATACATGATAAACAACTGGATGCTAATTTCAAATGAGTGTAACAATTTCTTAGATTTGATAATTTTACGTTTGTTTTGACAACAGTTTTTATAAATGTCATAATCGGAAAGAAATTTTGAAAACGTATTTATATGCATAGTTATTTTTAATCATTTTCATAATTTTAAAACTGTGAACGCATTAGTTAGCAACTATTCATGAAGTTATTTGTTAACAAAAGCAGTCAAGGTATTTATTATGGATGTCGTTTCTTTTTCTTTTTAATCGCTGCTCCCATTTTTAAATACGTAAAACTGTTTCAATTCTGATTATTGAAACTTTTCCTATAGTTATCACCTAAATTAAGTCGTTTAAATTGTAATTACGGAAGCTTTTCCCATGGTTATTAAGTAAAATTAGTTGCTTCTGTTTTATAAATATGGAAGATGTTCTCATTGTAATGACGTTAAAATAGTAGTTTCTATTCTAGTTACGAAGGCTTTACCAATTATTATTACGTAAAAGTTAGTTGTTTCTATTCTAATATCTGAAGCTTTTCCCATTGTTATTACGTAAAATTAGTTGTTTCTATTCTAATATCTGAAGCTTTTCCCATTGTTATTACGTAAAATTAGTTGTTTCTATTCTAATATCTGAAGCTTTTCCCATTGTTATTACGTAAAATTAGTTGTTTCTATTCTAATATCTGAAGCTTTTCCCATTGTTATTACGTAAAATTAGTTGTTTCTATTCTAATATCTGAAGCTTTTCCCATTGTTATTACATAAAATTAGTTGTTTCTTTATAAGACGGAAGCTGTTCGCATTATAAAAAAAACATCCAAAATTTGAAAATTCTGTTATTAATTTTTTTTAATAGTTTTAATTGCAATGCAAGAAATTTTCAGAATGGCTTTTTTTAGACGGCTGACTGTACTTTTTGTACCATAGTAAGACTGTTTTAGTAATATTTAAAATGAAATATATTTGTAAACTTAAAATAAATTGAGTCTGTGGTGTAAAAATCGTAAACAGATTTTTTTGGTATAATGAGATTCCCTTTTTCTGCAGACGGAAGTTAGTATGTCGATTTCTTTTCTTCTGTCTATTGTTTTTTTTTTCAGAAATATTACCGTGATTTATTCTTCATTAAGACATTAATTTCAGTGATACGCGAGCTTGAAAACATGACATGACAGTGGCTCCATTATTTGCTCTTGAAATGAGGAAAATGTGTCTGATGGTTGGGCCTGCCATTTCATAACAAGGTATTTAATATCATGCATGTCAGGAAGCCAAATAAGTGCCGCTCGTATTTCGTAGTTTTAAAGAAAAACAATACTTCCAGTATGGTAGAATTACTTTTAATATTTAAATTAGTTGAAAGTATACGTGTATTTTTGTTTGTTTGGAATGCAGTTGTTATCAAACTTTTTGTTTCAGAAATATTTACGCGTTGTTTAGTCTCAGCAAACCATTTTCTTTCATTAAGTTGATTTGCTTAGTTAGGCCAAGCTAACCCCATGCAATATCAACATAAACATAGAGAGTAAATGATCTTGTAAGTCTCCAATCTCATTTCTATCCT
Organism: Cyclina sinensis; assembly: GCA_012932295.1. Lineage (NCBI taxonomy): Eukaryota > Metazoa > Mollusca > Bivalvia > Venerida > Veneridae > Cyclina > Cyclina sinensis. The sequence continues at coordinate 4,164,684 of JAAONU010000013.1, forward strand.
CTTGTTTTTCCAGTCTCGTCATACTACCAAGCCTCTGTTTATCAACGTGATTTTCTCCCAATCCTTAATAAATCACTTAGTTCACCTCTCACTTCTACAGCTCATGTATTTTTTTCTGGGTGTGCTTTATCAATTTTATTGAGGGGAACTTGTTGACAGCCTGTTGACTTCTCTCTTTATGAGGAGAACTGAACTGTAGCTCTCGTAAATGAAATCACAAGAATTTTTTATATCGGGTTGTTTTAGCGACCGCTTCAGAATAACTGATTCCTATAACACCTTTTGCTATTACAGTTTCACAACAAGAAGTGGACGTACAGTCCAAGTCATTATTACTAGAAATAATAATTATAATAATAGCTGTATCATTGCAAGTTTTTAATTAAATAGTTTTCCTTGGACTGAACGATGTTTGCAGTCTCATTATCTACATAGTATACCGGAAGAATTAAGTGACCTATCGATGCAACGAGCTAATGACAATTTGTAATCTTTAATGAATATACATTAATCCAACGTTAACAATAACGAACTATTTTCCCCTGCCACCTGGGCGTAGCGATTTTGTAGATACGAATGAGAGATTCAATTCTTAATTCTACTGCCAACAAAGGAGACTCTATTCTACACAAATAAAACAAAAACTAAGTACAAAAGCCGTTTAGAAAATAAAAGTAATATTTTTAAGAGATTAAAGCAACTAACAATATTTCTTAATAAAAGTTAAAGCTGTTTCAGAACTTTACATTCAAGTCAACAAAGTCAAATGAAACGTTTTGACCTATTTGTACCTTTCCAATTTAACGACGAGCTAGTCAATTGAGTATTTACTGCAACATATGCAGTCTATCAGAGAATTTGCCAGTCCTTCAATGATCTTCATATATCAACAAAGGCATTCAAAGTAGGTGAAAACATTAACCGATATTTGAAGGTAGGTGGAAACTAATTTGACAGCACGAGACCAGACAAAAGATATTTAGTATTCACTACCAAAATAGTTAACATAACGGATATTAAACTAAGATGATAAAAAATGTCAAACCTTTAATTCGTATTTCAGATGTACTACAAACATAATAAATCCCCTGCGTTTGAATTAGCGCTGTGCCCTTCGGAAACCATAACGTGCTATGTTGTCAGACACTTCAGTAATCGGGATTGTTTCCTAGGGCGATGACGCGTCTCAGTATTCGTGTGGTAAAAGTCGCTAACTACAAAACACGCAATCTCTTATTGATTCAGGGTCATTGGTACGAGCCCTGTTACCATTTATGTGAGAAAGTTGGCAGTTTCCTGCGGTGAATGGATGTTTCCAGGAACGATGATAAGGTAAACTACCCTGTTCCCAGATATGACTGTGACTGTAACAGGCATAACATTTAGAAAACCAATCCATATTACAGTAAGATTAAAACAACGGATAAACAGTTTTGTAAAATGAATTAATTAGAGGCTTAATAGTGCAAGGTTATCATTTTCAATTTAAGACTAAAGACTAAGAATGATCAACGACAAAAAATGTATCAGAATGTCAAACATTAATCGTTTGCAGTGGTTTTTAAACGAAGTGTTCATGTCACTTGCGCCCAAAAACAGCGGAAATCTACGAAAACTGATAGCGACACATTTTTGTACAGAGGATCAGCTCTTCAAGCCACTATTAAAAGTGTAATAAAATTATTCGATAAATCGGTGGAACAATATGGACAGAACTAATGAAGGAAGAGAAACTATTTCTTAGTTTCTCTTTGTTGTTGTTGTTGTTGTTTGTGTGTTTGTTTGTTTGTTTGTTGCGCAACATTTGTGTTCTGAATTATTTATATCACCCTCGGAACTTGGAAGACCTCAACTTCCGGAAGCTGTGGTCTGTTTGCAATGTTTAAAGTTAAACAGCTGTATTGGTTTTCTTCCATATACAAAACAGCAAATGTTTGATCTTGTTGGTACTTAACGTGCTGAAACAACTTTATTTCACTGAAGACATATAAACTGAATTCGGGCTCAATCAACCAGTGTACGTATGGACTGTAACTAGAAAATTATGTAACATTTGAAGGGAATTAAAAAAAAAAAAAAAAAAAAAAAAACCCACCATCATGATAACAAATTGATTTGTTATGTGTCCCATTTGAAATCGCAGGATACCATCTCCATTAAGATACATTCTGAGATCGTAGACATGAATTTGATTTGGAATAATTATCTTTCTATTTTCAGATTCTGCTTTTTCTGCTTACAATAATCAGTATCATACAGCCATCTTATGTTGTTATCTGAGAAAAGGAGTGTATATAATTGAGATAAGCGGATAACCACTTCTTAAATCGTAGAACAAAAAACAACTAACATTTTGATATATCACATTTTCGTCAGCCACTGTAATAAAGCGTGTACTTATCCAATCAATAATCTCTATATAATTTGCAGATGAAGATATATTGTATATGAAGGATTTTGTTGGTAACTATTATGGAACAAGTGCCCCCACTTCTTGAAAAAGACGCAGATCTGTGGTCCAGTGGTAACGGGCTGGACTGGTTATCCAGGGTTGTGATTTCGATCCCCCGCACTTCCAATAACATAGTTACTTTTGTTTCAGATAAAACATTAAGCCGAGGTCCTATGAATCGGTGATATATATAGAGCATATGTTAAACTACAGGAGTCTCTGGAATGGAATGTTTTTTGTATCTTACACTAACCCCCACAATGTAAGATACCTAAACTTTTCAGGAGACGTTAGTCATAATAATTATTTGATCTGAAGTCATAGAATTCGGAAGTATAAATTACAGCTGCCAAAAGAAATGTCCACCATTAAAACGTCATTCAAACCTGGATACTTGCTACATTTTATGAATAGTTTGTTTTCAAAAGGAAATGAAGCAAAGTCAAATTTTAATCTGAACTTAGAATGGTCCTTGTAGAGTCTAATATAGTTTAATATAAAACAACTATTACAACATAATATATTAGTACACTTCTGCACACTTCTCGTAGACCTAATACTCTGAGTAGAGAAATAACAGAATATATTAGGTCATACTACAGACTTCACAAATACCCAAGGATTTTATTATTTCATCTCTCCAAACCGTTCACCAATCATATGCCTGTCCATACTAACAAGAATCATTCTTTGAGAATTCGCTGTCATAGCTCAGACTTCATTCTGGTTGCCTCCAGATAACTCTAATGCATACTGTTCCAGAAATGTTCATTATTTTCCTCAGAAGTAATCGACCAGATTGCGATTGTCTTGAAATCTTAATGTAATTGAGAATAAAAGCTTATATTATCTACTATATTTACTTGGAGTCCTGGTCTCTGTGAATAAATGAGTTTTAGTGGTGTCTGTGGCGAAATCTTCACAAAATAGTGAACTACCTTTTTTTGAACATTTTCTATTCAATTTAGATTAACATAGTTGTTGGAAAATAGTTCGTTATAAACTTTATTATGCCCTTGAATGGATTTAAAACTATGAAATGTTGATAAAGCTTTATTGAAATAAGGAAAAAATTTAAAGGTTAAAATGTATGGATTGTATAAAAGTAATCTTTTTGTGCATTACATACATCATTTCTTCTTACTCAACATATTTTGTGACACACGGTTGCAGGTACCCAAAAGCCAGGATATTCCCGTGTGTATCGGCAACCAGTGGTTGATTCTTTTTCTTGCATATCATACGTACATTAAAATTCAGAAGAAAATAACGAAAACTTATCCTTTATTCAGCACTAAGTAGCGTATGAATCCATTCGTTACGGAGTGATGTCATTTAAAGCACGCGGGGCTGTAAGATTGGTTTTTCTAGCACCGGAAACAGTAGAAAATTCTGTATAGTATGCAAGAAAAAATTTTATCCCATAGGCAGGTTTCTTAAAAGAATACCTTCTTGCAATTTGCTTCCAAAAGCACTTATTAAAAAGATCACTCTTTCAAGATCTTTAACTTAATCCAAATACAAAGAATTAACACGTAATATATATTCATAGTGTCAGTACTTCGATTTTTTATTTGCGGTGCTTTGAATTTTTGCAAGTATGCACTTGTTGGTCTTTATTATGATCATGAAACCAAGTTTAATTTCATAAAACACGTTAAGCCTGCTTTTTTTAACATTTGTAATCAATAGAGTTATTTCATAAAACCCAACTAACCGAGCTTCAAGATACCCTTGAGGCACAGAGAGCAAGTACATAAAACCGTATTCATTGTAAGTGTGAATCCATACTTCAATATTTATTGGGTACATTAATAAAAGTCTTCAAGTTGTATGATGTAGATATTGTAGTTCATTGTGTTCCTTTATCAGATATTGTAATTGATTTCTCAAAACTGCTAATTTGATTTAACAATTTATGTAATTTTTAATATTTTGTTGAGGAAATTCATTACCATTATTTTAGAATTTACACAAAATGGAAAAAATAAATCATATTTTGCGGTATTAAATTCGATCTGCATTAAATTCAGTAAAGAAAACAGTAAGTTCGTTAATTCGCAGGAAAAATTAATAGATGCTAACTCATTTTCTTATTGAGACAGATCCTGCCTATAAATTCTTTATTATCTTCCAAACTCTATGAAATAAAAGCTAAATAAGTTATTACCTAAGCCCATAGAACACTCCTGTTAATCAAAGAAAGTACATCACAATTTACTTTAGTGGAAGTTTTCTTGCTATCAAATACTTAACACAATTCATGATTCCTTCGAATTCAGCACACTATTTTTATTGTTCACTTCATGCAATTGTCTATTTCATTAACCACATAATAAAATTACTCCCTTCCTTTTAAGTCACTGCAAAAAACGTATAGCTGACTTAAAAAGAAACACTTCCTTTTTAATTATATCATAGATTAAAACGACGTTCGCACAAATTCACTGCAATAAGTGAATAGTTTGCTTAGGGCAACGATCTATTTTATTACCTAGGCCATGAAATAAAAATGTCTTGCTTCAATTATTGTACAATATGCTTATGGCAACAATCTATTTTATTATCTGATCATGAAACAAGAACATTACAGTAAAGATGCAGTATATGTCTGTCAGCCTTGGCTGTGAATTGATGATGCGGGACATTTTACATGGCAATGCACAAATATTTTGCAAATCTTAAAATTTAACAAGAATATGTTGCAACGACAATCAATATACCATAAGATATCAATAAACCTAAACTTCTTAAACAGGGGAGATTATTAAAATATGAGGCCTACAGATATAGATATATTTCATGCACACTGCACATCTACTTCATATCGTTTATCTTTCTTTTAAGTTCAAGACAACCCCTTTCATAATGTTGAAGTTATGCTCTGGACAAAATTATTATAAAACCAAAGAAACGTAGATTATTTAAAGCTGGATAAGGTAGAGTTATTCTTTTTTAAGCATTGAACTTTTCCTTGTCGCCAGCTATCTATATCACTTCATAGTTTTAAAGATATGCTCTGGACACTTTTTTTTAAAGAAGGGAGATAATTTGAAAGGTACCAGATAGAGTCGTTTCTTATCCACTGTACTTCTACTTCCTACCATGTTTATCTTAAGTTTCAAGACAATCTCTTTCATAGACTTCAAGTTATGCTGAGGACAAAAATTCATTATTGAAATTCAAGAAGGTAAGGTTATTCAAAACATGGATAAGGTAGAGTATGCTTCTTAAGCGATGAACTTCTACTTGTCACCAGCTATGTATAATTTAGTTTTTACATCCATCTTTTCACTTCACATTTAAAAGGTTATGTTTCAGACAAAAAAAATAAAGCAGGGAGATCATTAGAATTTGTGACCAGGTAGAGTTATGGTTTTTATGCAATGCATTTTTACTTCATATCATTTCTCTATGTATTAGGTTTCAAGTAAATCCTTTTCATTGTTTTCAAGTTAAGATCTAGACAAAAATGCATTACAAAATTAAAAAGGGAAGTAACTTTAAAACAGAAAAAGGTAGAGTTATGCTTTGTCGGCATTGTACTGTTTTTCATCATCTTTCTGTACTTTAAGGTTCACACACCACTTTGTAGTTTTAAAGTTATGTTCTGGACAAAAGCAAATAAAGGGAGATAATTGAAAACTGTGACCAGGAAGAGTTATGGTTCTTGTGCGGTTGACATTTACTTCTTACAATCTAGCTTTATCTTAAGATTCAAGACAATATCTTTTAAGTTATGCTCCGAACAAAAATTCATTTTATAGAAATTAAAGAAGGGAGGATTACACAAAAACGTTAAAAGGTAAAGTTACTTTCTTATGTTGTTGTTTACTTTTTTTCTTTTTAATCAATTCACTTCATAGTTTAAAAGATATGCTCTGGTCAAAAAGTAAGTGGCGAGATAATTTAAAAAAGGTTCCAGGAAGAGTTATGGTTCTTGTGCACTGCACTTTCAGTTACCATTTATCTATATCTTAAGTTACAAGGCAATCCCCTGTCACAGTGTTCAAGTTATGCTCCAGATAAAAAATATTAAAGAAACTAAAAAAAGTTAAAAACAAGATAAGATAGAGTTATATTTCTTAAATTCTGCACTTCTCCTTATCGCTAGTTATCTATATTTAGAATTTCGCATCAATTAACTTCATAGTTTTAAAGTTCTGCTCTGGGCAAGAATTTTTCAAAAGGGGAGATAATTCAAAAATGGTACCAGGTAGAGTTATGTTTCTTAAGCACCGCACTTTTACTCATTACGAAAATGTGCACAGCAAGTTTGAAGTCTGTCGGCTAATTTGCAACTGAGTCTGGACGTCGACCGCCTTTTCGCCCGTTAGCCCATCACTGGGTTTCCCGTAATACGCCCCGTCTTTCAACGGGCGTATGATAAAAAAATGTCTCGATTCAATAGCTGTACAATATACTTAAAGCAACAATCTATTTTATTACCTAGACCATGAAATGAAAAAAACTGAAAAAACTGGGCCATTGGCTTAAGGCAACGATTTTATTATTACCAAGACCATGAAATAAAAACGACTCCAATAACTGTGCATCGGCTTAAGTCAACGATATATCTTATTATCTATACCATGAAAAAATCTCTTAAAAAACTGGACAGTTTATTTAAGTACTACGTGATTTTCGAAATAATTCTTACATGAAATGTTAGGCAATAGCATTGTTTCTCTTTCCAGATAATTGAATTCTCACAGTTTGATTTAAGGATACAGAAAATGAAGGTAATCACGTCGCAGAAGATAAGGAATAGTTCAGCAAGTAATTAGGTATTAAAAGAAAACTATTGATTTGTCTGTATATATTTCAGATTTTAATGATATAATGTATAAATGTTCCAATGTTCGTAACTTCCTTCTCTGAATTGTCGTTTAAGCTTAAATATGTACAGTATTTCAAATTTCAATTTTCGACATACAAATATATCTGTTTCATCGGCATTCAACACAACGACGAATACTTAACACTATCTCACTGCAAAGAAAAAGAAAATATTCAAATGAAAGGGTATGTATATATTGTATGGAAACACTTGCTGACGGTTTGGGTCGAAAGGACTCAGTTATACTGAATAGTGAAGAAACAATACCTGCTTTTCTGGGCAGCATATTTATTTTCAATAAATAAAAAAAGATCGTGTGTACTGAAACTTTTTGATTCATATTACATTTTAGATATGTTTTTCAGTTTGTAAATCTATGCCACGCTGTGCATAATCTGACCGATTCTTTACTTCGAATGTTTATGATATGAACGAATTTCACGATCAAAATTTGGAAAACAGATAAACAATGAGATCTTTCAGCTCACTTTAATGTCTAAGTATTTATTTTTTTTGCTTAGTTTGAAGGACAGTGGTCCATTCACAGCATCGTGTTAAAGTTACAAACCATCTGGTTTTAAACAAACATCGCTTTTACTAACATTAAATAGTGGTAGTTTAAGCTTCTCTATAATTGTTTCAGTTATAAATGTAATAGAGATTAAAGTAGAGAAAATAATTTGAAAGATTTTTTTTAATAAATAAAAATGTGTAACAACTTGTAACGCCTTTAAATGTATTTTGATAATAACATGACTTTTGCTATAAATTTTGGTATAAGTTTACGAACAGATCTAGTTAATAAATCTGTATGTGTCGCACACTAAAACACCCTTCGATTTAGGCAATAGTTAAAACTAGTTAGTAAGAACGTAGATTCATGTGTCGGGGAAAACAACAACATTTCGATGTTTTGTAACAACACTGTTGTAGATTCGAAAGCTTTACCTGATTTAATATTTTTAAAAGTGATATAAACCTTTCCCGAATTTCCAAAAGTGTACTGTTCAATATAAATCATTTTTCTCATTTTCGAAAGTGTATTTTGCAATATAAACCATTTTTCTAATTTTCAAAAGTGTATTTTGCAATACAAACTATTTTTCTAATTTTCAAAAGTGTATTTTGCGAAGATGTTTTGGAGCAAAACTCACAATATTATTTATAGTATAAAATGTTTGGTAACACTATAAAACCACGGAAGTCATCGGTATATCTCTATAAAAGCCATGAAAGTTATTGGTATCACTATAAAAGAATCTTAAGTTATTTGCATCACTGTAAAACAATCCTAAGTTATCGTCACCACTATAAAATCCGTGCACGCAAGAGTACAACTTCTTGAAAGATGGCATCAAAACTTGGTAATAAGTTGAGTCATGGTGACTAGAATGTGTACTTGTTTCTTTCTTCAAAGATAATCCCTTTGTCTCATCAGCACCGTCTTGTCTGCTATAAGAAGATATATTAGTAAATCGGAGTACTCTTGTAGGACGTATCTTTTCTATCAGACTTTTTACTAGCACACTTTTCTTTAGAACTGCCAAGTCCCTTAGTCCATTAGATGCAGATACTCCTGAAAAAAAAATCAGGTTTACAACGGGCAGAAATTCTTTCTGTTTCTTTCTGTATAAATCTTGACTGATTTAACTAACAATTTATTTGGTATCTGATGTGTTGGCAATATCACGTTCAGATTTAAACGCACAAACATTCTTTTGGACATTTTGTAAGATTCAAGTCATCAATAACGAATTAGTATTTTAAAGACTCTATTATATTCTCAGAAAGTTTCTGCCTAACATAGTAAATAAAAACAATCACATCTCTTATTGATTCTATTGCCTTAGACAAAACGTGGCTTGAAAATTCCTAAAACAACCAGCCAGCAAGTGCAGTTTACCTGATTACAATCAAGCTTTAACCAGTTATTAAGATACTCTACAACACTTCTGAACATTGGACGGTCGTCAGGCGAGAATTTCCAGCATCTTTCCATAATAGAATATCTACAAAATAAAAATGAAAAATAAATTAACACATTACAGATGCAAAAAAAATCACGCGTTACATGTATAATTGCAAAAAAAATGACATGCCGATGATGAGGTATTTACAAATCGACAAATTTGCGAAAAACGTAAAGAAATTGGTTCCTCAAGTGACGAACGACCGTGTTAAATAAACGGTATATATCTGTTGATTTTATCTACTTATCCTTGAAAATTCACAAAAACTGCAAAAATAAAATAATCAGTAGTAATATGTGATACAATGACAACTTTTGTACAAAATGGCCCCGACAACTCCGAATCGCTCATTTGAGTAAATTGGTAAAGCAGTAAGTGATTTCTAAAAGAATCGAATTCAAAAGAAAAGTAATAACAAGCAAGTGCTACATGCCAAAAATACCAAAATGCATGGTTGTTTTTCTTTCTATTTCTACATCAGAGATGCGAATCCAGGGTTGGCTCTATTTATGACACTCTGAGGCATATTCGACCAATTATTTTGTAAAGGCCCTCTTACCAATACTAGCCGCATAATTTCAGATCTCTTGTTGTTTCAGAGAAGAAAATAACTTTTTTAAAAACTCTCAAGAAATATGACCGTTAAGAGGAACCAATAAAGACTTCCATTACAGCTATCTTTGTAAAAGTCCAATTTTCTCTATCATTCTGTTATTACCGGTCGAATTCTTGGATCATATCTTCACTTGTATATATATATGGATAATAACACTACATTGCACATAGCTATTATATATAAATTACTGTCAAAAGGAAGCATTTTCACGGAAAACCAAGATTTGTAAAGTGAAATAGAAGTGAATAAATATTCAGTTACTCTAGGACAGCAAATAATAATTTCCTGTGTTTTTATTTCAATTTCAGCAATATTTGATATAACATTTTATGAGTGAATGAATGAATGAAAGGAGTTTTATGGCCCGTCGACTACTACGGTCATTTTTGGCGCAAATAATATTGTATAAAAGAGAACTAAGAAGTAACTATTTTGTTAAAAAGTTGCAATGCTGTAAAGTTTTATGAGAGACCAACACGTTGCTTGTATTTCTAAACTGAAGGAAATGCAGAATAGAAATTATATTTAAAATTTGACTATTTGAAGGTTGTTGAAATTCCTTTTTCTGGTCTGCGAAAAAAATATTATTTCAACTTACATACTGTCTGGACATAGTGGTGGCTGCGGCATTATGTAACCCGAGTTGTACATATTTATGAGCATGTGAGGTGGAATACCGGGATATGGACTGCTTCCAAGAGTCACCACTTCCCAAAGCAGCACACCATACGACCAGACGTCGCTTTTACTGGTGTATTTGCCAGTAGATAATGTTTCAGGGCTCATCCACTTATAAGGCAATCGCCCCTGAAATTGTAATCATTGAAATCCGTTTGGTCTAAACCACAAGAATCAGTAACTTTTCCTCAATATAACCTAAATGTTACATTCAAATGTGTCTTGCAAACATTTAGCAATAGTCATTAGTATGATTAAAAGGTTGGTTTATTTGTAGAATATATCCTATTCGGCAACTATGTGATAAAAACTGATAGATAGCACAATAGAACATGAATCATTTTTCTTTGTTTAAGAGTGATTTCTATTGCGTTATCATACGGAACACATTTGTCAAACAAAACTTTAGGGCAGAGGGAACATTTTTTAAATTGTAAGACGCGTTTAAAATAAACTAATTTTGTGAAAGGTGATTTCATAAAACCTTTGTTTTCTGTGAGTAAAAGCCCGATTCGTAAACGTCACGTGACAAGCCAAAGTCGGATATTTTTGCAGTAAAATGTTCCCCAAGCAATATATTTCGAGCAGCCAAATCTCGATGCACAATCTGCAAAACAAAACAACAAATATTGTTGTTACTGAGACAAACTTGGATGTGTTTTACAGTCCTTTTACGTAGTTTTGAAAATAAATAGAAGGTTATGAAAATTATGTTAGAGAAAATTGAACAATTACAGGAGATGTTTTTATAGCATTATTCCTGGAAAGACATGTGTCTTCTGGTTAAAATGTTTTACAATTTTAAAGCAACAGAATCAGAAGAAAAATATTTCAACAAGAAATCTGCGATACAAAGACTATCACCAAAGTAATAAATCACCTTCATCTGAGACATATACTCCATGCCTTTTGCAACATCCCATATGATCATAAATAGTCTTGGAAGTTTATCAACAAGGAATAATTGCTCTTCACATTTACTGAGCTTCTGTATCTCGGCATGGTGATTTGTCTCAGTTGAGAGTAAATAAGCTAGCAGGTCTCCATGCTCCGCTAACTCCATTACAATTATTGGACATCCTGTGCAAAGTCAAAATTTTAGAGTATTATATTTTGTCTTCTTCTAATTTTATTTGTCCTTAAGTCAGTTCTGCTTCATGTTCACGAAAGGTTAATCGGCAAGTCACTGTTAGCAATGAATAAAATCTAGCTCACTGAATACAACGGATAACGCAAAAAAAGAAAATGTTTATGTCATGGCTTTGGCATCGTTTCTCTTTAGAATTATTTCAAGTTATTTTCAAGTTTTTTTCAAGTCTTGTATTCTACGTTTTAGATGCAACATGTAGAGGCTATAAAACTTTAATACGTTTATGTCCCAAGTGAAAATGAATAGGGATTTGTGCAGCATGGAATGAGTATTCAAATAAACTGTTTAATTTTCAAGTCAAAATTGTGTGCCAGATTCGTTAATCTGATACCATTTTATATTTGTTCTCACTGGTGGTACTTTAGTTAGAATTCATACAGAAAAATGCGTCCGTTGAATTTGTTCCTAATTTGTAAATCGTATATGGTGACGCAGAGTCAAATTTGATGTTTTACATTTAGTTTTGTCAGTAATATGGTAACAATAATAAATAGGAATATAAACCAAAACCAAAGGACTAATGTACCTGTTTTACTTAACCTTTTGATAAGAAATCATGAATTTTATATAAATAATAATGATTTTGAGAGTACACTGAAAGACTGTGCGCTAAATCTTCTGATTCTCTCTGGATATTGTTTATTCAATGTACGTGTTTACTTTATATCTCATTTACTACGTGTACCTTTATAGTAGAGTGGTAATCAGTACTTTTAGGTAAATGACTTAACTTTCCGCTATATTACATGTATACTAACCGTCGATATAACCGTCTCCATAGATTTGTATTATGTTTGGATGTTTTCCAATCTCTTTCATGTTCTGAAGCTCTTTTCTTATGCTTGTCAGCCTCAACAGCAGTAGCTAAATCTATGGAAAAAAAATATTGTTATATCTAGCATTAACATAATCATAGCGATATAATCCAGCATAGTTGATGATAGTTTAAAAAAAACTTAGCTTTTGCAGACGTCTCTTTCCATTTTGCCCATTACTGTTTATTGTGACTCTGTACAGTATTTCGACACTTCGATTTAAAAGATTTTGTTTAGTCTTATAGTATTTAACTTTCAATTCTTAATATTTGAGTTAAACTGATTTCCAGGAAAGTACCGTGACTCATAATGCGATAATGTGTAATTTTTAGAATATTCGATATTTTATGTGTTTATTTACCTCTTATTTTCTTAACAGCAACTTTTTCCCGCATGCTCTCATAACCACAAACAAAGCCTTCATATACATCACCGAATGCCCCTCTGCCCAACAGTTTACCAAGCTGTAGTCTACCAAATGCCGATGTCTTTTCACCAATATCATTCTTCGAATTTAAACAGGCATACAGTTTGATACATAGACCGACACATATGTCGGAAGTTAAATAATAAACAGCTTAAAAATGAGAAAGATTTTCGTTTTGAATTATTATCAGGTAGAAATTTATCACAGGTTACTAATTTGTGTTCTCTTGTTTAACTACGATATATAAAACAACAATAAGTATCTATTATTAGTCTTGTAAAATATCCTCAAATCTCTATAGAATCGAAGTACTGGCGTAATGTTACAATGTAATAAGGCTGTGGTTTCAATTGTATACGCCTGACTGCTTTTTTGTCTCAAGAACCTTGAAACGAAAGTTATGTTCCGTTCCGAAGCCATCCCTAATAATAAAAGAAGTAATATTATAAGCTTGTTGTGAATGCAGTTGTAACAATTCCAGTCGGTAGCTTTGTGACATGATGATGCCATCCCATAGAGAAACAATAAATTCCAAACTGACTGTATGACCAACCAACTTGATCTTTTCATCCTGGTACATTGATTCACTGTTGATATTTGGAACGACTGTTTCATCAGAACTTTCAAGCACACTTGGAGGTCTCTGATAGTATTTGGCGTTGATCAACATCTGAAATATTTAAGTCATATTCAATGGTGTAAAAATGTTTTCAAATTATTTTCTGTATTGTGAGATGTATCTGTGGTTTTTAATTCTGCAATTTTAAACTCAAATGACGCTTAATTAAAACAGGTAAGAAATGAATATCCAGTACAAATTAATAATTGTTGTACCATGTGTTTTCTTGGTTTGGTGTTTCGGTTTTTCCATAAGCATACAGCAGTTACAGAGGCACAAAATCCTGCTATCACAACAACAATAATACCCATGAGGATATCAGCTCGAATGCCTGAAAAAGAACATGAAAATAATTACGAATGACTCTATAAAGCAAAATAGAAGATCAATACGTCTATCTACGGATCAATTACAGCTAGATCTACGACAAAAATCAAAACTAAAGATGTGAAACAGAAAGACTGCATTACACTCAGAGATTATCCCTCTTCAAAAGGATCAAACGAAAGTATGTATTCTGATTTCTAATCTCATTAGCCATAAATTTGAATTGTTCAAAAATGTTTCAACTCAAGATGATGAATTGTATCAATTACAATTTGAGCGTGTGTACACAATAAACTTCATTCCCATAATGGCATCGAAATGTTTCATAAAACAATATCTGTCACTGTACAGCTCACAGTTACGTTGTCTGTAGTTCTGTAGATGTTATGACGTTGTCAAACATAAAGATGATAAATGAGTTATTATCAGTTACAGCTTTACTGCTCGCTATAAGTTATAAGGTTTTTAACAATTTAATGACAGTCTGTTCATGAAAACAAATGAAATGTCTCGCAAAAGGGAATTGGTGACAGATGAGATAAAACAGATGTATAACTAATGGTAAAAATATAACTAATGAATTATAATCATTAATAACTTTCGACGCATAATTGCATAGGTAATTCATCAAAAATGTGCGTAGAAATTTTAGATTTAATATTCAATGACAATACTTATAAGTTACAAAATTTATAAACACTTGAAAAAACAGGCAATAAATTTCAAAACCAGTGATCATTGCTAGGCAACAGTGTAGCCGACAAATGTTCGACTGTCCTCTGCTTATTAAATATCAATGTGTTAACAATATAAAGCATATTGTCGGCCATATACCCAGCTAGATTAAATAAGCTTTAAATTAACATTACAAAAGGGTGGGTAGACACACAATGACACATGATAAAGTTTCGTAGTGGATTTTACCCTCTTTTCTTGTTTTGCCACAACTATGACCGAACTGAAATTCTGACATATTAATGTTCACTGGCTCCGAGCACTGTATGTTAATATCCCCATGCAAACCGTGAGCCACTAATTGTATCAGCCACTGAAGTTGACAGTCACATCGCCATGGGTTGGTGTCAAGACCTCGCCTATTTGCATTGTAATATTATTGCAAAATTAATATGTGTTTGAAGTTAGCTCAACACACGATTCGACTTTGGTCGAAACGAATGTCGTGTTAGCTTAACATTAGACATTCGACTTTCAGCAAAAGTCAATGTTGTGCTAGCAACACGTGAAATTTGAATGTTGTTCTAGCACGGCATTCAACATACGACATTCGATTTTTGAATAATTTTATTTCTTTGAATATTGTGCCAGCACGACATTTGACATTTGATATTGGAAAAACGTGAAATTCGAATGTCGTGCTGGAACAACATTCGACATACCACATTTAAATTTAAAATAATTTGGTTTGATTATTGTGCTAGCACGACATTTGACATTTTACATCCAAATTCAAAATCATATGGCTTTTATGTTGTGCTAGTACGACATTCTACATTCAAATTTTTAAATAATTAGGTTTAATGTAGTGCTAGCACAACATTTAACGACAGCAATTAATTTCAAATTTGAATTTCGTATGTCGAATGTCGTGCCGGCAAAACATTCGAAATGCACGTTTTTCGAATGTCAAATGTCTTACTTGCACAACATTCAAAGATATAAAATGATTCAAAAATCGTCGTATTGGCAAAAGTTAATGTTGCGCTAGCACAACATTCAAATTTCACGTGTTTCGAATGTTGAATGTCGTGCTAGCACAAAATTGACTTTTGCCAATGTCTAATGTTGGGCTTACACGACATTCATTTCGGCCAATGTCGAATGTCGTATATTGAGCTAATTTCACACATAAAATAAATACGAATATCCCTAAAGACTTTACCTTAATTTTTAGTGTATATAAAATATTGAGATAGCTATGGAATCATGGCTGTCACTTGTTCGAGTCCCTGTCGCAAAACAACCTTACGCACACAACATTCTTATTATATGGACATGTGTATTTTTGAAACAGCATAATGCATTCAATAAAAGACTTTGAACGGCAAGCTACAAAGGATTGCAATAGTAAGTGAAACATCTTTTTATATTAAAACTGTTAAACAAAAATCGAATTTATTTGAAACAACTATGGATCATTCCTACTTAAATTTACCTCCTGTGACTTTTCTTAATGTATGATCACATAATTATTGAAAACTTACACGACGGACGCATTAATTAAAGTCGCCATTTCTTTTGGAAGAGAAGTCAAGTTATTGTGTCCAAGATATCTGCAACATATGAAAATTTAAAATTACGACAGAAATTCGAGCTCTAATATCTCAACTAGTAATAAAAAAACGGAAAAAGATTAACGACGCTGATATTTAATAGGCAGTAATTAAGTCTCATTGTATTTCAGGAAATAGCAATTTACTTTAATAATTTCAACTTTTTTTCCATAAAAACTTTCCCTGTTTAACATGTTTGCAAAATCAGTTCTGTATGCTGAAATGATATGTAAAATCGGATTGTGATTTTTACTAAATTCAACTAGAATGTAAATGCTTGTCGCTATCATCCTTTGTTCCCATCTTTGACCAACCTTTCTTCAGCAGAATCTTTTAAGCTTATAAAGCCAGCTCCCTATATCTTGAGAAGAAACATTAGTCGCTGTATAGATTCTCCCATGCTTACGTATGATTTTCACGGACAAGGGATTTTAGAATTTGCGTCACATCGCATATATCGACATCCATATTGTACGTGAACCTCGCGTAAGATGTTTACAGCAGGGTTACGTTTTTACTGTTTATAACCAAAAGGAAAATATGAAAAATAAAAGATACGTTACACGTGCATCAAGTCCGGAAGTGACGCCAGGTTCTTACTCACATATTGTATATTGTTTTCTCCGACATCCCTAAAGAAAAAATATATATATAACAGTAAACCTTGGTTTTTTTCTATTTGTTTTGTTGTTTGTTTGTTTGTTTTTAGTGGGTGTTTTTTGTTGTTGTTGGTGGTGGTTTTTTGGTGGTTTTTTTTTTTTTTTTTTTTTTTTTTTGAGGGGGGGGGGTATTGTTGTTATTTTTAAACATTCTTTTTTACTTAACGGCATGATTGTAAATGTATCGAAGTAGAAGGCCTCTTTGATAAGAGAACAATATTCTATGTAATGAAATAAATTAAGCCACATCTGCTCTGGGTGTAAACTCAGCAACTGGTAAACAAGCCTGGCTACCAACGGAATATCTGACAAGTTTGTACGTTACACTAAAACGCCGAAAAGATGGGAGATAAAATTCTTTATTGCAGAGAATCATGTTTCACTGTAAAAGAAATAGAGGATATTTGTTTGTTTCATTGAAATATCGATTTTATTTCACGAGTGAAGACAAAAAAACAGATATTTTCAGGAGTGGCATAGCCACGAGTGAAAATGTCAGTTTTTTTTTTGGTCTTCACGAGTGAAATGAAATTGATATTTCACTGAAACAAACATATTTTCTTTTTATTTTATGTTTTCTTAACAAACTAAAACTTAGAATTTCATGTTCCCTTTGGAGGATCCCAAATAATAGCCGCTTTATTTCTAATTATTGATAAAGCAATAGAAAATAGTTTTGACACTGATTTCGATACAAGTATCTCAGACATCTTATCTATCTATATCGTCTAAAAAACTGAAAAAAAATAACTTTATTCAAATTTACGCAATTGTCAAATGAAACAAATCTGATATTCGTCTTGCCATAAATGGCGGATTAATACATATACCAATCAGCTGTCATTCGATTCGAAAGTCCGCCATCTTGTAAAACTATGGAAACACAACTTTTACAAGTTGGATTTATTCGTGTATTTTAAATTACCTAATTACTTTCACTATCAATTATCTGCCTGATTCTCTTGTATGGAGGACGAGCTGGAGATCCTGGATATGAAATAATGGGACTGTGGTGTAGAACTTGTGACAAATGTAACAAAGTGAGGTAATAAATTTTTTAAAAAGTAGTTCGGCAAAAACAGTGAAAATAAAAATGAAAATAAAACATTGGATTATCAATTTTATTTCACTCTATAATTCACTGGAAAACATAAAATAGATATTTCCTTATCTTCAAAGTAAAGGCTTTTGTTATTCATTATGCGATGTCGTAGCAACTGTATACGGCAAGCCAATTTACAGAACGTTTCCTTATACATTCAAAACACCAGGACATATAAGTCCAAGTAACCCCAAGCTTTTTAATCAAAGCAGAAAAGAATGTGTTACTGAATAGTCCATACGTTGTTCCACTGGGAGAATAAATGTTGATTATATCCTTACAAGGCAGTTAAAAAAAAAGCTGCACGCACAAAGCGGGGGCAAAATATAATCTTACAGGTTTCTTTGGAAATTACGTATGCAGTGCAAAAATCGTTAATCAAATAAAAAAGTTCAACAAGTTGTTTTGAATTCAACCAATTTATTAGCAAGTCGTCTCCAAAAGCTTAAATTTGCAATGTATTTCGAGCAAAGTTACAGAGCCCGAATAACAGCAATTAGTTTATACCAAATTTATTTTAGTTCGATTGTGTAGGAAGCTTTTAGCTTATAGACACACACTCTCGAATCCGTTCCTGGAAATAACCAGTACTAAGTGTAAAGTTTCTTGCTCAAGGAAACAACGGCTTAACCCTGACTGGGTTTGAACTAGTGCGGCTAGCAATCCTTTGACTACTAGTCCGACGCGTTAACCACTCGGCCACGCCGCCACTTATAACAGCAATTGACTACAGATCGTCAAAAGGATTTATGAATTGATTGGTGACAATTTCTTTAGTGTGTTTTTTCTGTAGAATTCTAACAAAGACAACAGTTAAAAACCTTTCTTAATTTTTCGAGACTATTATCATATAAACTAGGTACTACCACCGTAACCTAATTTCCAGTTTCAATTGACTGTTGTTACAGTAGTGCTATAATCAAATGCTTAAAAACTCTTACGCTATTGCTTATCTTAGTCTGCAAGGAAAAAGTTGCATTTTTAATAAGTAGGTCGTTCTTCGGCAAGCATCTTGTCGTAGTAGATTAGTGAAAAAAATATTTTTTTTTAATTTATATTTATCGTTATTTGTTCTCAATAGTAATTCAGAACCCAAGAGTCACACAGTCTGTGTTCAGCATGTGTCGTGTTTTATGAATTCAATGTAAACTTTACGGAGAGTTTTTAAACAGTAAAACTTTTTGACAATGTCCTATATAATCTCAAAACTGTATTGCAAAAAAATATTCAGCGTTTGTTGCACAACTAAACTAGATACTAGACTTTAATAGTTAAGCCTATAATTCTATCTTCTGCCCTTGAGTAAATCTTATTATCTATATTATTCATTGCGATAGTTAATTATTTCCGTAAATAGCACTTAAAATATATCAAATATATAGATTTTTCTGGATCATGATTCATTTAAAAAAGAGGGCCATGATGGCCCTGGATCGCTCACCTGATTACTTAACGGTAGATTTGCTGTTAAGCAGTATTTCATTTTTTAATTGAAAATATATAAGTGCCTACAAACAAAATATGTAAAATATCAGTCAATAAATAAAGGCTCTGTGACAGAAAGTAGAAATATCTATTATAAGCTATGGTGACTTTGTCCTTGACTCAGTGATCTCAAACCCTACCCATGGGTAGAGGTCTATGCAAGGAACCTATATATTGAATATCAAAGATATTGGTCTATAAATGAAGGCTCTATGAGGTACAGTAGATAAATCTATTTTTAGCCTCCATGACCTTTAACCTAATCTAATAATTTGATAAAGCTTGATAAAGCTTGCTTCATGCCAAATTAAAAAATTCTAGGCCTTGTTGTTTCAGACAAGAAGATTTTTAAAGATTTCCTTTTTTACTTATTAAGGGCCCCCGGGGCAGGGGCAAATTTTGACCCCAGGGCCAACATTTAAACAATATTGGTAATGGCTCATTATACAATACTCAGTACCAAATATCTAAGGTCTAGGACCTATTTGTTTTGGAGAAAAAATATTTTCATGTTTTTCCTATTCAACTCTATGTAAACCAAGAGAACCCTGGGGCGTGGCCAATTTTGACACAGGGAACATAATTTGAACAAACTTGGTAGACATCCACTAGACAATGCTACATACCAAATATCTAAGCTGTAGGCATTGAGGTTTCCAGTAAGAAGATTTTAAAAGATTGCATTTTTTACATATTAAGGGCCCCCGGGGCGGGGCCAATTTTGACCCCGGGGCCAACATATAAACAATACTGGTAAAGATTCTCTACACAATACTCCACACCAAATATCTCAGGTCTAGTCCTAGTTTCAATGAAAAATGATTTTTCATGTTTTTCCTATATAACTATATGTAAACCAAGAGAACCCTGGGGCGTGGCCAATTTTGACCCAGGGGACATAATTTGAACAAACTTGGTAGAAATCCACTAGACAATGCTACATATTAAATATCTAAGCTGTAGGCATTGTGGTTTCTGAGAAGAAGATTTTTAGAGATTTCCTATATAAGTCTATGTAAAATGAAGTGACCCCTGGGCGGGGCCAATTTTGACCCCAGGAAAATAATTTGAACAATTTTGTAGAGTTCCATTAGGGGGTGCTAAATGCCAAATATCTAAGCTTTAGGCCTTGTGGTTTCGGACAAGATGATTTTTAAAGTTTTTCCTGTTAGGTTGGTATGACAACCAGAGTTCTGCATGGAATTGATTTCTTTGAACAACTTTGGAAGGGCTTCATGCAAGGAACATCCATTGCAAGTTTCATCAACTTTGGCCCAGTGGTTTCAGAGGAGATTGAATGAAAAGTTTACGGACGGACGAACGGACGGACACCGGACGGATTGCGATCACAAAAGCTCACCTTGTTACTCTGTGACAGGTGAGCTAAAAATACTAATGCCCAGAATCACGACCGCCAAAATTGTCACGTAAACACCTCGTCGACGATCACACATTGATCTATAGTCGATAAATCAAATGTTAGATAAGACATGCCCAAAAAAACCTGTATTGTTTAGCAATTCTATCATGATGACGAGATTAATCAGTGTTTGATCGCATACAGTCAAATATTCTAGAGATTTGCTTTAACCCTTACCATGCAATATATCTTAAATGAACTGTCCATCTTTCAATTTGAACAGATCCATTAATTGATTATGGGGGTGCTTATTAAAACTTTACAGACCGAATGGCGAACAGTGAAGATCATGGGTGTGCAGGTTGATATTCATTAGTGGCAGAGGAAGAGTAAATGGTCTCCAGCAGAGTAAGGGTTAAGCGTTTCAATATGTACGGATAAAATTATTTTTTGACAACTTTTAGAGATAAACCTGTTTAATTTTCAAATTTTCAGAAAAGTACTGGAATAGGCATACATAACAGACAATAAATATATGACAGATAAAGATAGCAGAACAAAAGAAAAGCTGCAAATGAAAAATTACAGTGACAAAACATATAACAAACGGAAAGTTCTGACGCGGCACGTCAAAATGCTTTTGTTGCATTGAAAATAACAGATAAATTAGACACCGTCAAAAGTCGATATTTTAAAGACAGAAAGCTTATTTTGAAATGAGAAATTTTACTTCAGAAACAAGACTTGTTTTTCTTTTGAGACATTCCTTTACAGATAATTTTCTCTGATTTTAAAATGGCACGATACTTACAGTATTTTCAGTAAGGCTAGCATCTTTATATTGTCGCCAATCTTGGTAAGGTAGTTGCCGCTCAAACCACTGACAAAAAAGTAAAAGACATTAAAAGAAATAGATGCTGCTATTGGCTACCTTCAAACTGTTTTTTTTTAAACATACGAACGCGCTTTCATATTTTGTCTACAAAATATTGAAACTTACGGCTATGAGTGTAACTTACTATGGAAAAATAAGAAGCTCACCAATGTGTAACATAGTAAGTTCTAACGGTTAAAATATGGTAATTTAAATAATTCACTGTCATGCAAAACTGTATTAAAAGCGTAACTGTCTTAATGAGGTAGAGTGTCCTTCGATATATTTCAACAATGGGCGTTACACGTCATTCAATTCTTAGAAAAATATTGTCAACCTATTATCGACTTATAGATAGGAATTGTTGACATTTTGCTTCCTGTTGTATACGCTTAAAGAAAAAATTCTAAACGATAACCTTAGTCACGATTACTTGGACGCTTTTCATCTTTAATTTGACGTCTTTGATGGGTAAACTTTTGATAAATGTTTAATAAAATTCTGGCATATTGTAAGCTTGAAAATTTCCTGGTTCTGCATTGTCTTTCTTAACAACAAACAATACAACTGAAAACTCGTAACAACGTTTATTACCCTTCCAGATTGTTTTCTCATTTTTGATTGGATATTGATCCGCCGAAAGAAACTGATATAACCGAGCCAGACAGGTAATATACACATTAAATTTCCCCTTAACGGCTCGGGTGATATAAAATCTTGGCAGGTAATATATCCACATATATCAAAAGCCCAAATAACATATACTATATGATGTTTTTGTGGTAACATATTGATATACATCCAGTGTCACAACTGAGAGTAGCAAGTGAAATTGATAAATGTTAGGGTCAAGATATTATTCCTTATTACATATAAAATCAATATCTAAGTTTACAATTCTTAGAAAGTGTGGTTAACTTACAGTTCTTGCAACGATGTATTTCGAAATGCTTTATAAGGAATTTCTTGCAAACGGTTTCTATCCACAAGACTGGAAATAACGAGACACTGAATTAATACTTGAAATACTAGGTTTTCGTTTCTAATTACTGTTATAGATATTATCAATATTAATCTACAATTTTTTCCAAGATTATATCTTTAGTTTTATACAGTTCTGTAATTCGTAATTTGATTAAACAATATAATAATTATAAAATTATTATAGATTGTAAAAGAAATAAAATTGTATGTCATTTATGTTACCCAAACAACGTTAGATTTAACGATCAAGAACATATATGCTAAAAAGTCATAGTATATAACCAATATTAGAATTTAAACATATACCATACAGAAAATATACATTCATTACTAAAATATCCGTATCAGTTAAAACTGATAAAACTTAGATATAAGAAAAGAATTGCAATCCCAGTTAGTGACATTTAAAGCAGCATGTTCGCTTCAAAATAGCTTAATTACTTTTAATTAAGAACGAATTATCAGTAAAATCCGTTTACAGTATAGATTCTTATCGATTACTGATCCGTTGTTTTCTAAAGTTAGTCATTACAGAAATGATCATTGTTTTGAATCTAATTATTGTACTAAACAGAAGGACTAGTTCGATGATGACTGTGTAAATGCACGTAATACATATTTGCAGTCTCTAGATGTGTTTAATTGTGAGAAATCAAATATAAACAGGATTAAGCTGTGTGATGATAAATTGATGTATAAAATGTTTTACGAAACAAGAAAAATGCTTATCACAAAATAAAGATGTTAGAAATAGAAAATTTAAGGAAAACTAAGCCAAGAGAATTTTGGAAATATTTTAAAAAAGAAGACGAGTAATGCTGGTAGTAATAGGATTTCGATGGAAGAATTTAAGAATTATTTTGCAAATATTAGTAATGATATGTTTAACTGTAATAATGGTAATCCGGACTAGACAATCCTATTGCTGTTGATGAAATAGTAGCTGCAGTAAAATTGTTGAAACGTAACAAAGCTTATGGTAATGATTGCCTTTTAAATAAATACTTAATTGAGAGTATTAATACTTTATAATCGCATAAATGTGATCTATTTAATGGCATTTTAGACTCATTTTAGCTATTTTCCTGAAAAATGGATGGAAGGCACAATAATACCGTTACATAAGAAAGGCAATAAGAATGATGTAAATAATTATAGAGGCATCACACTTGTTAGTTGTTTGTCAAAACTATTCACAACGGTAACAAATAAACGATTAGAAGGATTTTGTACTAAACATAACACTATTTCGGAAAAAAAAGAAGACGAGTAATGCTGGTAGTAATACCATTTCGATGGAAGAATTTATGAATTATTTTGCAAATATTAGTAATGATATTTTCAACTGTAATAATGGTGAAGCTGAATATTTTTGTGAAAATAATGAGTTTGATTTAGCAATGAGGTGTTTCCGGACTAGACAATCCTATTGCTGTTGATGAAATAGTAGCTGCAGTAAAATTGTTGAAACGTAACAAAGCTTATGGTAATGATTGCCTTTTAAATGAATACTTAATTGAGAGTATTGATACTTTATAATCGCATAAATGTGATCTATTTAATGGCATTCTAGACTCATTTTAGCTATTTTCCTGAAAAATGGATGGAAGGCACAATAATACCGTTACATAAGAAAGGCAATAAGAATGATGTAAATAATTATAGAGGCATCACACTTGTTAGTTGTTTGTCAAAACTATTCACAACGGTAACAAATAAACGATTAGAAGGATTTTGTACCAAACATAACACTATTTCGGATGCGCAATTTGGATTTCGTAAAGGTAGATCTACTGTAGATGCCAAATTCATACATATGTCATTTGTTCAATAATACTTGAATGAAAATAAAAGATTATATGTTATATTTGTAGATATGATGAAGAGTTTTGATTCTATTTATAGAAACGGTTTATGGTTAAAAATGTATAAATGTGGTATCAAAGGAAAGTTACTTAGGATTGTAAGAGATATGTATAAAAAGTTAAGTCTTGTGTTAAGTTAAGTTCTTACTACTCTGAATACTTTCAATATGCTGTCGGTTTGCGACAAGGGGAGGTAATGTCTCCACTTCTGTTTTCATTGTTTATCGAAGATTTAGAATTACATTTACAAAGTAATGCCGATTCGGGTTTGTTGTTAGATGATATAGTTTTGATACTTTTGTTATTTGCAGATGATATGGCCATTATAGGAAAAACTCCTGAAGAAACACAAAACCATTTAGATAATTTATACATGTATTGTAAAAATTGGGGTCTTAAGGTTAACCCAACAAAAACAAAAATTGTCTTTTAGATACTGAAAAGTGGTCCTATAACGGTCATGAAATACAGACAGTCAATGATTTTAATCATCTTGGGACAATATTTAATTACACAGGAAATTTCGCTCTAAACCAGGAGCATTTAACTGACAAAGCATTAAAAGCATTGAATGTATTGTTATGCAAATATAGAGAGTATGACTTAAAACCAAAAACGTTATGTCAATTATTTGATGCTTTTGTAGTTTCTATATTAAACTATTCTTGTGAAGTTTTGGGCAATTCAAAGTCAAACGAAATTGAGCGAATTCATCTGAAATTTTGTAAAAGATTTCTACAACTAAAACAAAATACATGCCATGTTTTTGTGTATGATGAATTGGGTAGATATCCATTATATGTCAATAGGTTTATTAGAATCATTAAATATTGGTTGAAACTCGTAAATACCGATAACATTATATAAAAAACTGTATACACTATGGCAGTCAGAGATAGTGAAAACGGTTGTAATAAATGGGTTTCATCTGTAAAATTACTATCAAATGAATATGGATTTTCATTTGTGTTTGATGATGTTAATAACATCAATGTCAATGTATTTCTGTATGACTTTAAAAGTTGTGTTGTTGACACTGTTAAGGAAGAATGGTTTTTCTATTTTAAACAGAAGTTCTGTCTTGTACTTATATAAAAATGTTAAAACTAGTTTTTGATTATGAATATTACCTGGACATACTTCCTTGATGTTATAGATTTTACTTTTGTAAACTAAGAATGAGTGGTTTACAACTTAGAATCCAAACTGGTAGATACAATAGAAACAGAATCCCGCGTGAAGAAAGATACTGTCTATGTTGTAATCAATTAGACATTGAAGATGAGTACCATTTTACACTAATATGTAATTGTTACTCAAATCTAAGAATAAAATATTTAAAAAGGCAATATTACATTACCCATCTATGTTGAAATTTATAGAACTTTTGAACTCTAATAAAAAAAAGTCGAACTTATTAAACTTGCAATGTTTGTCAAAGAAGCACTTGGTATAAGAAGTGCACTACTAAATATTGAGTGTTAAAAGCCCATGCTCAACCTCCAGAAATACATTGTTTTAAATCTGTTGCTAAGTACTTATATAAAACTATAAATTTATTTTCTAATGTGTATGTATATATATGTCTATTTCCTTTTCACGTTGACATTTTACTGTATATAACGTGTTATGTATTGTAGACGATGTACTATGTACAAGTCTAAATAAATGTTTGTCTTGTCTTGTCTTATAATGTGTCGCTGTTTTTTTTTTTTTTTAAGTAATACTCTTCTATATATAGCGTGACAAATAGTTTAGACATTAACAATTGTTTACGGCGTTGTGGTGCCGTTCAACCGAAGTTCAAATATATTTTGGTGAGATTTTCTTAGAAATTCTTAATAAAGATTCAACTGTGTTGTTTATAATAGCCTTTACTACACGTTTGTGATTGCAAAAATGTCTTCGAAAATGAATTCTTTTTTATTCCACAAAATTGTGAATGAGCTTCTTTAAATCGCAGAACATACAATTACGCAAGAAAATTTCTAGCTGAAAATAAATCCTGATGAAAACCAGGTGTAATTATATTCATAAATAACTTGAAAATAGGCATAAATATGGAAGTAAATTTGGAAGCATTGTTATTATTTTGATTGAAAATTAGGATACAGGCAAAATTACAGACATTATCTTATGATAACTGTAATTCGTCTTAAATAGCCTGTCCGACAGAAAGCTCTTAAAAAAACTAAGTGATTTACGATTGCAGTCTAAGTTAATAAAATATAACGATTATTGAAAATGTTGTTAATACGAAACACATTATATCACCTTTTCAACACTTTTGACAAGACTGAAATGCAGCTGCAATGAATTTAACAATGCATTAATTACACATTTGTCTTTTTGCATGCACGAGTTGGTTCTGTAACGATAAAATCATTGCTTCTTACCTTCAAGTTTTAGTATTATTTAGGTAGAATAGCAAAGTTCTTGTACAGTTTTAAAAGACAGTAGATTTCAGTATCTGGTTTGTGTTGTGTATCTCAAGGGTGTAAATAGGAAAAGCTGTTTCATTAATTTACGAAATATACATTTGAATGATTACTCACGTACATTTTAAAAACATTAGGTGTTGTTTCAAAAGCATTGTCTGCGATATACTTTATGCTGTTCTTGGACATATGTCTGAAACGAAATAAAAAATATTTATTGTCGTTTAAAGACACAATATACAAGAAATAAAAAGAAACATCTTAGCACTATACCGTCATCAGCTATTCAACTTTAGTTAGGGTGGGTTGCAGAACTGATCAGGATTAAGGATACAGAAAAGAACAATAAACACAACCTTCTTAGGTCCTTAAGGGACTCCAAAGATTCGTAAAATATAGTTTATGTCAAGAAAATAGACCAGCAGGACCTAAATTGCATGTGTTTATTGGTACATTGTTTACAAGTTTGCGACGGTAACCACCGAACTTTGAAAGCAACTATGAAGAGGTCATTTACTCGTACCTTCAGCAATTACTCCTCATTTCAGTTCATGCAAAAAATGGGACGCTTATCTGCTTAGCTCGACTGTTTTGAGACTTAAGAAATGGCCTGTATGAATACAAGATTAAGTGAAATAAAAATACAAAATATACTCACATTTCACGTAGACCTGGGAGGTTACAAAAAACTTTACTGTTTATCGCAGTTAGGAAATTGTCCGACAGGTCGCTGGAAAAAATGCATATTATATTAGCCAAACCAATTAAATCAGGTTACTTCTTTCAGATCATTTCTGAATTTTTAACACGTAAGTTCTAAAGCAATGAAATCGTCCCTCTGTCTAGTTCGATAGTTTGAAAGAAATACATGCAACCAGATTAAAACAGTTTAACATTTGTTTTAAATTGTAAATAGTGAGTCGAAATGATGATAAAAAGCTAGACCTCAATGACAACAGATTCCGTTTAATCTTTTAATCAATACTTAGTATATAAATATCAAAAAAATAAAAGTTTAAAAGGCAGAAGGGCACTGTCATAGAATGATTAATTCGTGAAAACAGACTTACATTTTTCTAAGTTTTGGCAAGTTATAGAACGACCTTTCACTGAGATTTCGGATCTGATTTTTACGCAGCTTTCTGTAAGGAAAACGAAGATATAACTTTTCTTAACAATAATGTTATTTAAAAAGACAGTTTTGAAGATTTACAATTCACTTTTCACTTTATATGGCATTGTATACTTCACAAAAGAAATGCGATCGCTTTATGTCTCTCTTAATGATGATTGTTACATCACAATAAAATAAAGTAGTGCTACTTCATGAAGTGAGTATGAAAGTCATCTTACGAAAGTCTTGTTAACGTAATTGCACTGTAAATTTACGAAACATTCGAGTCTTCTGACATTGAGACAGTGAATCAATTACATTTACTGTTATTGCCTACGGCTGAGAAACGTTGCAATTTAGAGTGTTTACTTTTGTATTCTATATCGTTCCATTCGTATGGAAAAATACTGTGGTATATTATCATCAGTATTTACTAATGTCTTCATTTGTGTTCAATAAATTTACATGCGTATGTTCATTTCAGTTCAGTTACAGTCAATTTATGTAAGGTTTACATGATATTTTCTATAAAGCTGTGAAAACATGATATTTAGCACGTTTCAACACTTACATGTGGTCCACAATCGTAAACTGCCTGAATGCATTCGTCCAGATTGATGGGATATGGTTACCTTCAAAGTCTCTATGGTTACAAAAACGTTTAACAATTTAATATCAAGGTTTTCAATAGATAACAATACATAAGATAGATGGTGCAGCGGTCATTTACTAATAGACAGTCTGTAATTAAGCAAGCAGCAAGCGTTAATATAAATGAAAAATGTCTTCTTTTTTTCGTAGATATCATTTCAGATTAGAGCTAATATAATTCTATAATCTTTTTAAAAAGAAAATTAGGAACTTGTTGGAATAATCAGGGTTTGGTATATTTTAAAAGTCTCAAAACAATTATACTTACAATGTCCTAAATCTTGCTGAAATATTACCATATAGAATATCAAACAGATGACTAACGGATACCTCCGGGGCTCTCAACACCCTGAAAATTGTAAGAAGAATTATGTTCTTTTGTGTATTGAAAGGCAGTATTAAATCTTTAAATGTCGTCTGGTCATTTGTTACAGTTGTAACAGGAAATCTGTTAGTATTTGCCCATGGAAAATGAATTTATAAATACTATTTCTTGTAATTTCTTGATATAGAGCAAATAAATATTTCTCTCAGGACAGACGAACAGGGCAACAACGAAAACACCGTCTGCGATTAAAAGTTAAAATACTTCTTTATCAGGGATCTAACGGCGTCTTTATATCAAACAATTTTATTGTGCTTCCTAATTCCAGAAGAATTATATAGAGGATATTTGTTTATTTTTGTGGAAGATGAGAATTTATTTCATCGAGTGAACACCATATGTGATATTTTCACGAGTGGCGCAGCTTTTTATTTTATGCCAACACGTCAAAAATGGGGTTTTTATGACATTTTTAATCAGGGCCTTCAATAAATTCCCCATGGTGAGCCCCAAATCAGTTAATGCGTACTTTGGTTACTGCGCATAAAAAAAGTGCAGACAATCTCCAATACATATGATAACTTTACTTCTGCTGAAATAAACTGAATACACTTTCATCAAATAACATTTATTTTTGTCTACACAGTTTATCAATATTTATTTAATTTTTGATATACATACTTTAATTATAAAAGCGGATTAATACTCAATATTCAATATTCAATCAATTGAATTGAAAGTCGGCCATATTGGATATTGTCCATGTGAGTTATGTAAACAAATCAGACATTTTAAATAATTTATGGCGAATTTCATTATTGTTCACAACTAGGAATTCAATATTATAACTGGATTTAACAAGGTAAATAAATTTCACTCGCTGTCACTGTCTGAAATACAGCGGATTCTCTTGTATTTACGTGGTGGGGAAATTCCTGAAGTTTCATCAAGCAGGCCAGCTTTTGGACTGGAATTTATGACCTGTTGAGATAGTTGCTGGGGGTGCAGTTTTAGAGGAATTGAAATTGAAAGTAACATTTCCATGAAAGTGACTGTTCATGAAAAATCCTCTTGGTGCAGGACCAGATTCACTATTTCCTGCAATCATTGGAGCAGTGTGGTTCTTGGCTGAATCAGGTAAAAAAGTAGTTCGGGCACAAACAGTGTATTATCAAAATGGTAATTTCACTGATTCAAAACAGTGTATTATCATTTTTATCTCACTGATATTTCCCTATATTTCAGTGGTAGGCATAAAAATAAAGAAGTTATTTTTATTTTTGATATAGATCTGTTGTACGATATTCACAGAGCAGTTCGGAAGACAATAAGCTATAATAAAAGTTTTGTGTAATTATAGTATTCATATTCAATTGTAAATTATCAGTATATCTGTGGAGACTATGGTTATGTCTTTTTATCCATCCAAGGTCGTGATATAAGTGACAGGTTACAGATAAATGTTCGTGTAATAAATTGTCAAGGCCTATTTTGTCAAGGGTATTTAAAAGAAAGTGATGTTGCAGTGGTGTAAAATAGGGGGAAAACATCCATACACTGTAATGGATGAGATGGTAATAATCTCACGTTGAGCGATACAACAGATGGTAACTGACTACTTTTTGGAGCGTTTTCAGAACAAAAATCAGTTTCTAGTAAAAATGTGTTATTACTATTTATTCCGTCAGTTTCATTAAATTTCGATGAATTTTCTAAAATGTCTTACCTATTCTGAATATCAAGATAAAATGAAAACATAAATTCTCTTAGGTCTGTTGAATCAATATAATGCCTTTGTGTCATATATTCTAGTTTTGGGCTGCGTCACTACAGTAATACTGTAGAAAGATTTATTTGTCAAAATATGTTGTATCTCTCTAAGATTATTGATGAATGGACTTGCTGTCAGACAGTATGCTTGAGAACAAAGCCAGTGAACTCTAAATCTCCAGATTGTGCAGTCACTTCCTTATTTCTGTAATTCTTCAAATAAAACAAAAAAATAATAGATTTAATAACTCAATTTTTTTATTTCTCTAAGGCGAACTGCAAGTTTTTACCTTCCTATACTTGCTAAATTAAAGGAGATATGTAATAAAAAATTTACAGACGAATAAAGAATGATATTACAGGAAATGTGATATGGTAGAGAGAAAAAAAAATCAGAGTTTTTAAGGCAATGTCTTAACAATATTCCGTCCCCAAGCAGTTAGCTGCAAATGGCATTTGTCATTTATTTTAAATTATCTCTTTTTTTCAATACGCAAAGCTGAGATACTTTTGAGACCATCAGTCTTCACGTAAAAGCCCCTGTGATAGCATAATTATTGTATAAAGCAAAAGCGTGTAGTTATTGACTGTCAGGTATAAAGAAAAATTATTTCGAATCTTTCCTCGGTTGCTTTACAACTTAGCGAATTGTTGTTGTTGTTGTCGTCGTAAAAAGATAAAAGCTAATCTACAAAGCAAAGGTTGAGAAAAAAAAAGATAAAGATTTGCGAAAATGTCAACTTTCTTATAATTTTAAGAACATAATCATAATTATAGTTATATACGTCTCAATAAATAGAATACAGACGTCATGTCAGAGGATACAATAGTCTGTTATATCCAACTTGATTTGATTTATAAATGAAAATATATATTATAAACTTCTTAATTAGAGATTCTGGACGAGAGTTATTCTTGAAGAAAACTCATGCCCTATTACTCCAGATCTAAGTAACTCACTATTTCAAATACCTTTGGTTAGGTTCAAATAGAGGAACATACATTATTTATCTGTAAAAGTTAAAGACTGAGTGAGCATTCAGTGAACTAATGAGACAAGAGATCTTGATTAATGGCTTCACACTTGAACATTAGTTTGAAATGTCACTCTATCATTATAAATCACATGATTTGATAGAAACTCAAAATGACAATACACCTAAACTTGAAGCTTTCATACCGCCTCCATTATGTCTAGCATGTCTGACTTTTGAAGACATAATCATGACTTTCTGAATTGAGCTTTCTCAATAAGTGTCATTGGTACGTTTTATAGTGTTTGTCTGTCTTCATTTTCAAGCTTTATTGAGATCTTCTGAACTGTATTTCCAAGTCTTCAAAGTAGACAATATTAACAGCTCTGGGTCTAAGGTGTACAATCAGTAAAAACCTTCGAGTTTACAGTTCATCTAAAATATATATTGGTAAGTATATTTACAACAATCATATGTGATACGATTTCTAGCAATTTCAATAAGAAATTGAACAATTATAATTTCTACGTAAACAAATATCCACATCTCCATTCTTCAAGAAGTCCTGAAGACTTTGAATAGAGAGCAACAGAAAAAAAACATTATGCATATGTTTGTTCTAAAAGGATAGTTGCCTCAGACAAACTTCTTCAAGATATATGTTACTGCCTCCACCTTTAGTAAGGTAGGATAAACTGAAAACTGAACTGTAATTGTAGTCCTTTTTAAATCATTATTCCGTATAAAACATTACATATAAAGGTAGTTCAAACGCATACAATTTAAAAAAAAAAAACAGAAATGGCCAGGCACTTGAAAACAAAATTGTGCAAATTCTTCCATCATTAATTTTTAGCACAATTATGCGTCAATGCGCAACACAATGAGACATGCGCACTTATCATCAAGAGACGATTGGACTAAATCAGAAGTCAAAGGTTAATTTTAGATTCTTTAAACATCTCAAGAATAAGTGACGCTACAAATAATTCCCAAACTGAGTCAATATTAGAGTTAACCACGACCTAACTTAATGTTTATTGATCTAGGGGACTTCAATATTAAAGTGAACCACGACCTAACTTAATTTTTATTGATCTAGGGGACTTCAATATTAAAGTGAACCACGACCTAACTTAATGTTTATTGATCTAGTTCCAGTTTACTTAAGCTACGGATCTAAATTACTATAATGTTATGCTGTTGTACTTTTAATGAATCTGTTTTAGTGTAACTGATGATCAAGCTGCTTTTTTACGCTATATATTTCTGTTGTTTTTTGTATACTGATTTTGTTTCTTTCATCAACAACAAAGTGTCCTGTTTCATATGACATTTTGATTGTGTGTGAGTTGATTATACGGTTGACTTTCAACTTTCTAAAGTGAGTATAGGTTATTAAACTCTGACAACTAAGTCTGAGAAACGGGTTTGACGCTTAGTGGTCTAGAGCATTTGGGTTTTTAGGCAAATCGATATTTTTCCGATGCATTTCATCGCGAATGTTTCTGACACGGAAGTTCGTTACAATGAAAATCAAACACCACCAGAGTTTACCACATTAGAACTGATATGAAACGGTCTGGATTCTAGTCATCTGAGCTTCACAAGGTTTACTGGAGATGATTTGAAGGGTTTTTTTTTTCTTTGAATGCCAATTTTATATGTTTATCTGTGTTAGGAAAGTGTTTATTCAAAAGTTTATTAACAATTTATTGAACATTTTCTTTATGTTTGTCGATGTTTTCATTCTAGGTTGGTAATTAACCTTTGTAAAAGCATAACTTTTTTATTTTAATTAAGATAGGCAGAGATACAGACATAAATCTAATCAAAGTATTCAGGAAGGGAAGATACATTGAGACCATTATATTATAAAAGTTGTTATTGCAATCTTGGTGACATTTATTCAGTACAGTCTGGTTATTATTTTTAAAGAATATGATATATATGTCTGACTCAAAACAATGAAAATAAGATTTATTATCAATCATGAAAACACAAATGGTACACATGTTTGTAGTGCTCATATATAGCATCTATGCAAATAAAAAAATTAAAAAAGGATAATTCAACAGGAAAATAAAAGACAAGTATGTTTGTACTGGATTATCGAGACAACGAACATACAAGTTCATGTACTGTAGATAGTGATTTTAAGGCTGAGACGAAGTAACAAACAATATAATAGCAACATGTAAACCTAGTTAATTTAATTTCACATGTAAAAGTTACCAATCAATTATACACATATGCCCCCCTCCCCCACTTACTCCCCGCTTAAACTGGAACTGGAAAATTTCACCACCTATTTCAACCTAAAAATGGGCAACTCGGACAAACAATATTTATGTCACCTTTACATGTAGCAATTTCTGCAAATAACAAAATATCAAAATCATGTCTGTTCAAAATGCTTTACAGAATTTTTCTTCGTATAAGTCTTTGATATCCAGTGTTTGTTTCATCGCTGGTTGCCTTTATTATGCCCCCAATCGAAGATGAGAGGGCATATTGATTTGCAAATGTCGATCAGTCGGTCGGTCAGTAAGTCGGTCGGCAAACACTAGAACGCTTGGACCTAGGTTCCTCAAACATAATATGTAGATTGGTTATGACCAGTGAATGATTTGTATAGTTTTTCAGATCACAAGGGTAAAGGTCAAGGTCACGGTGACCTTGCATAGCAAAAATGTTTCCGATCAATTACTCCAAAACGCCTGGGCCCAGCTCCCCAAACTTCAAAGGCAGGTTGGTCATGACAAGTAAATGACTCCTATAGTTTTTTAGGTCATTAGGTCAAAGGCTAAGGTCACAATGACCTTAAGTATCAAAATAGTTTCCGATCAATAACTAAAGAACCCTTGGGTTCAGTTCCCTTAAACTTGGTACGAAGGTTGGTCGTGACCAGAAAATGAACCCTTTAGCTTTACAGATCACCAGGTCAAAGGCCAAGGTGACATTGACATTGAAAAGGAAAACGGTTTCTGATCAATAACTACAGAATGCTTCGATCCAGGCTTCCTTAAACTTCATAGGCAAGTTAGTCAGTGGTCAGAAGATCACCTCTTTAGGTTTTAGGGTTACTATAGCAAAGGTCTAGGTCATAATTGACCATTAACAGGAAAATAGTTTCCAATCAATAACTAGAGAACCCTCGGGCATTGGCCTCACAGACGTAAGTAAGGGTTGTCTCCCTTTTAATGACTACTAAACCAATTCAGTGCTGCCTTTCGCTCGGAACGAAAAAATCAAAACAAATCTGAATGGTGCACTAATGTAAAGAAAGAAGGATTTAAGTCAACTTGAACAAAATTTTTAAACAAGACATATAAAGATGAAAAGTAATAAAAACAAGATTACCTCAATGAAAAGTAAACAAAATTTTATTTTAATGTTTGCCATTAAGATATTTTAACCTTGACATAAAAGTTTGTTGTTTTTAATTTCTACAAGGGATATAAATTAAAATACATTTCCAAGTAAGTTGTGAAATCAATTACTGTCTTGGCCAGTCATAAAAAGATGTTTATAATATTCGACAAGACATAGCATGTAAGACCTTTCCAGTAAAATAAATCTATTTATATGTTTTATATATGAATATGACACTATTTAAGCAAGTGATGTATTAAATCAAATTTCATGAATACGTTGTTACATTAATTTTTCTGTAAAATAAGCACCCGAAAAGGAAGCAATATCATCTGTTTGAAGAATGTTATACTGTCTTTTTAAATGTTTATGAAGGTTAGTAATTATTTTGCCTTGAAAATGTCAGTGTTTTGCGTTATCCTGTTATAAATAAATATTATTCAATAATGAATATTCCGCAATATTTTGTCTTATCCTGATTCTCTTCTTGTTTTCCAGACGATCATAATTGAATAATGTTCTAGCTTTTACAATGAATTTCCCGTCCAGGACATACAATATTCTTCTCTAGACATGTGAATATTGATCATGTGCAAATGCACCTTTTGCACGTCCTTCAAATGAAGATAAATTTTAAAAGTAATTCGTCACATGGTTTTAAGGACGTGTTTGCATGTTCTTTATATTTTCTTGAGGGAATAGACATGTTAATTGTTATGCTTCCTTGAAAACAGAAATACGATACAACATTTTTTCATTTCACTTCATGTTTTTATTGTTGTTGTTTTTTCTCTTTTTTGTGGGTGGAGGGGAATGGGTTGGATTATCTAACACATATTCGATGAGTTTTATGCAGTTATTTTATAAACAATAACTTATTAACAATTTAAAAGATATTATCATTTTTCTGGCAAATATATGACACTAAAATAGGACTTCTGTGGCCGAAGAAAGAAAATCAGAAAAACAATTGGCTATGAAGGCAACTTGATTGACCTTACCCGCAAAATAATTTTTCTATGACAGGTTTAATCAATATCCAACGTGCATAAAAGTTTTGAATATGCAACTTTTCTAGCTGTTAGGTGAACAATGATTCAGATACCTATAACGTAATGTCTCCGAAGCGAAGTAGAAGCTTTTGTTTCAGTACAGCGGTATGTTTCATCTAGCATTTAGCGATCTTTTAATATTTTTTAAATATTATTCTGTGTAAATGTTTTTTAGTCGGAGCATGAATATCTCTTACCACAGCATCGACATTTCCTTAACTAGACTTACGTGACGCAAAAAACTGGCCTCTTGATTTATTTTATTTCACATGAATATTCTCTCTTCCTGTAAAGAACGCCAGAATTCTAGGAAATCTAAATCAGACTACTTGTGCATCTGCTGAATCGCTGTGTTATTTATTCATATTACTAATCGAATAAATTTTAATAGGAGATGAATATACACAGAATTGAAAAAAGCGAAGTGATGTTCTTGATACGTATGAAAGGACCAGTTACTTTTAACAAATATGTCGTCGACAAATAATGTCTCATATATACATACACACGTAGGCAAACATGTTTTTTTTAAGTTACTTACTCGAAGTATACCGGTGTTCAAAATAACAACATAACATGACATGACATGACATGGCATTACAATACATCACATTACATAACATCACATAACATATATATTTTATTCAGCATTAAATAGTATATACAAATTTATAGCCGACACATACGACGAAATACATAATGCAGAGTGAAAGCCGTTGGAAATCTTTCGATTAACAAATGGACAATAACGAATCTTTCAATGTCAATATCGTAAATCAAATTTAAATCAGTTGTAAAAGAATAAGCTGATGTGCATGTGAGCTTTTAGAACCAGTGATTGTCCGGCGCCCCGCGTTCGTCGACATCGTCCACATTTACTTCAAAGACTACCTCCTTGAAAACCAGCAGGTCGAATTTGATGAAACTTGCCTTGGATGTTCTTTGCATAAAGCGAGCAAAATTGTTTAAACGATTCTGTTTCATCGCAAATCTGGTCCACAAAAGCTAAAATCGAATAAAAAAAGTGAAAACTTCAAAACGCTTCTTCTCCGTAACTGCAAGAAAGTGAAATAAGATATTTGATATGTAGCATCGTCTAGTGTTCCTCTACTAAGTTTGTTAAAATCATGGCACCAGGGTCAATATCGGCCCCATCCCAGAAGCACATGATTTTACATAGGCTTATAAAGGGAAGACTTTGAAAATCTTCTTTGAAACAACAAGGCGTAGGGCTAAGATATTTGGTAGGTAGCATTTTCTAGTGGACCTCTTCCAAATCATGGACATAGGGTCAAAACTGGCTCCGCCCTAGCTGCAACATGATTTTACATATGCTTATATGGGGGAAAACTTTTAAAAAATCTTCTTTGCAGAGGGCTAAGCTACTTGGACCAAGTTTGTTCAAATCATGACCCTAGGGTCTAAATTGGCCCAGCCCCATCTGCAACATGATTTAACATAGGCTTATATGGGGAAAATTTCAAAAATCATCATGTTGGAAACTACAATAAATTTGACATACAGGTTCACCTAGAGCTCCACAACAAAGATAGTGTAAATTACGCGCCTTGGTCTTTAAAGACTCCGCCCTGGGGGTCACATGATTAAGTAAAGACTTACGTGGGGAAAACATTTTAAAATCTCATTCTATGAAACCACAAGGCCTAGGGCTTATATATTTTGCATGAAGCATTATCTAGAGGTCCTTTAACAAGATTGTTCAAATTATGCTCCTGGGGTCAAAATTGACCCCGCCCCAGGGGTCACTTGATTGTTTTTAAAGAATAGAACAGGAAAACGTTTTTTCTAATCTTCTTGTCAGTAACTACTATGCCTTGTGTTAAGATAGTTAATGTGTTACATGGCCTAGTTGTCCTCTACGAAATTTGTTCTAATCTTGGCCCTGGGGTCAAAATTGGCCCTGCTCCTGGGGTCACCTAGGAAATAGGTTTTTCAACTTTGCATCAAAGAGCCTTCATTTATTGACAGATGTCTTAGATATTTAGTAAAAAGGCACGTTGCATGAAACTCTGCCATTTCTTGAGACAAGGTCAAGGTCACCGGGCTGAATTTTTTTGTAGTTTCCCCCATACAGTCTTTATTTATGGACCAATACCTTAAGTATTTTATAAGTAGGTAACTTGCAAGGACATCTACCCTTGAGTGGGGTTTGAGGACACTTTGGGTCAAGGCCACAGAAGCCATAAATATATTTGTCTACTGTCTGTCATATAGTCTTTACCTGTTGATTTACATTTTAGATATTTTATATAAAGACACCTGTCATGAACTTCTGCTATTAACAGGGGTTAAAGGCTAAAAATACATTTGTATA
The DNA here is from genome assembly GCA_012932295.1 of Cyclina sinensis. Classification (NCBI taxonomy): domain Eukaryota; kingdom Metazoa; phylum Mollusca; class Bivalvia; order Venerida; family Veneridae; genus Cyclina; species Cyclina sinensis. The sequence continues at coordinate 4,203,232 of JAAONU010000013.1, forward strand.
CTTTATCTCACAGAGCCTTCATTTATTGACATATATCTTAGGTATTTGGTATGTAGGTACCTTGCACTGATCCTTAGGTGTGGTTTAAAGTCACTGGAACAAGGGCAAGATCACCGAAGCTTATAATAGATTTTTATTTACTTTCTGTCATAAAGCCTTTATTTATTGACTAATAATTTAGATATCTGGTATGTAGGCCATAAACATCTTCCATTCACTGCGGTCCAGGTCAAAGTCACCAAGGTAAAAAATATGACCTTTTTTATACAGCCTTTATTTATCTTAGATATTTGGTATGTAGGTACCTTACATAGACCATTACCACGGGGTAGAGTTTAAAGTCACTGGGGCCAATTTCAAGGTCACAGAGGTTAAAACAGATTTTTCTACCATACATCATAGTGCTATACCCCCATTAGATTCAATTCCAACAAAACTTTCATATAAAAAACATTTATAAACAACATATCTCCTTTCTTTTCCTGAACCAATCTGGTCCCATCATGGGTTCCAAAGGTATGGGAGTCAAAAGAGGCATATTTTGCCATGTCTGCTTTAAAGTGATTTCACAACTTAGGTTATCTTACAAACCACTGGCCGAGTCTTCATTTACTGACAGAAAACTTAGATGTTTGGTATGTATGTACCATAGACAAAAGCCCTTAAGTAGGATTTTAGGTCACTATGGTCAATGTCACCGAGGCTAAAAATCAAAATTGACCCAACCCTATGGGTCACTTGGTTTATATAGACTGACATAGTAAAAAAAACTATATTTTGGTAAAACTGAATGCGGTAAAAACTTTTAAAACGGACCAAGTCATATATCTATCTCACACCTGAACTGGACGGTAATAATTTCGTGCATATCCATCTTAGAAGTGAAACTTTTTGTTACTTCTAATATACATCATTTCTGAATTCTCGATGAGTTTTCAGCATTATCTCGACGGTGATTTTAAAAGCTAATCAAACTCTGTTTTAATAATAAAATTTGACAAAATAACAACAAAACAGAATTGCCATAAACTTAATAGCAATAAAGGTTTGAAGTTGACATTAGACTTGTTTTGGGATGACTGTCTCAAAATGGTGCTACAAACATGTTAACAGCATAATGCTACTTACTTTGTGCTGTTCGTTTTCTACACTGTATCAAGCTAGCTGGAAGGTATTTTCAGAAAATGACCTTAACAAGCTTTCCTAAGGCACGTCTTTCGCAATCTACCTATATACTGGTTATGTAAGATCTACAGATTTCGGGCAAATAATGGCAACATTTAGTTTACAGGAGAAGTCAGTACAAATATCTGTAATGTTTCTTTTAAACGGTTTCGCTAATTTTAGTGACAAATATTATGATCTTTCTTATGCAGTAATGCATTTTTGAATTTTGTACAACTGCAACTGACAAGCAATACAGCTTCAAATCTTCAAATGAATTAATCTTGTGCCGTAGAAAGTGTGTGTGTGTGCGTGTGTGTGTGTGTGTGTGTGTTTTATTTATCGAATAGTATGGAAAGATTCCGTATCAGTTAGTTTACAAAATCTTTTTAGATGCCTCACAACGGATTTATAGAATATCAGAATTTGACAAATGTCCTGATTTGCTAATAATGTATGGTCCAGTAATTTTGAGAACACGCTTCCTTTCTCATATTGGGGCTTAACTGACAATATTTCTCACCATTGTAAGACAGAGAAGTTTGCTTGTGCGTCACAAACACGTGTTTGTATATAAAAAAACGATATTCAACGAAACAATAATACTGTACGCGTACACGAACATGATTTCTTTGTAAAAAAACAAATCTGTTTGAAAGACAAACAGTTGAGCACACGTAATTGTCTTAAAATGTAATGGTATATTTTTTGATTGATTCTTACTTTATGAATGCTCTGATCAGATATAATGATTTTAAATAACATCATTTAAAAAGCTGGACTAGTACAATTCGGAATGAAACATTTTAGGCCTTATAATAGCCTGTTACTGATATGTTTTCGTTTCAAGACCATGGCTTTTGTTTAGACGAGTATACTTCGAAAACTTATGTTTAACCTGTACAAACATGAGATATATTACTATATAATTATATGTACATGCGTCAGTCATTTGCAATGTAGCAGTATGTGTACGTTGGTTATTGTACTTATAAATAAAACAATTACAACACAGTACAAACAATTGCTTCTAACATCAGTCTATCATTTTTTCAAAAGTATTTGCTGAAATAAGTGAATCACATGAAGACGGTAGACTGAAAGCTCACACGTCATAAGATATAAAAAAAGAAAGTGTTTGATTAACCATTTCCTAATTGTTAAGAAACTATATATCTTCTCCCAGACAAAAAAGCATGATGATGTGATTGCGTGTTCTTGATAAGCTAAAACAAAAAAAAGAATTGTGACGCTTAAATCTCTTCTTTCAGAGTCTGTATAGAGATTAATAGCTTCATCTACTCTCCAAACGTAATAAATCATTGAAAGCGACGTATGTCACATATACTTCACACTTAATTCTTGTCTCTGGTGTCTCTCAAAACCGCATTGAATTTCACTACTATTAATACTTGTCAAGCCATGGTATAACGATTTAAAGCAGCTCGTTCACAGATGGTCATTGACTAAGAATTTGATTTTTAACTATCTGTGTATTACGTCTACCAATACTCATCTACAGACGCATTGTCACTCTCTGCAACATTTCGTGGTTGTAAAAAATGGGTAGTTTCTCCATAGTTACGAACGGTATAGAACCTATATTTATAATTTCTATTTTCATGTGTCGTCACATGACTGATCACATTCACTCTTTGTGCATGCGCTAACTTATATGAACAAAATCGCAGGCATTCGTTTCATGGATAAATGCCCCGAACCAGTATAAAACCAACACAAGGTAAGGAAGTTCACAAGAAATAATCTGAGAGTCACTTAACTTTACTTCAAACATGATTTAAATTGTCCCTCCAAACATCGCTATCAAGGTGTTGCTATAATATGATAAATGAAAGTATATCAGCTGATTCGAGTTTATCTACATGATCTGTCACAAAAATACATAACGTCCACTAAAGACTTCAGTTTATTTATACAATAAATCTGAAACTTGATTCAGATATTTAAATTGAGTTTGTTCAACATTTTAATAACAAATTTCTATTACTAATACGTAAGAGATCGGAAGTGGTGTCACAAAAAGTTTTGTTAACCAGCGATGAAATTCATTTGAAAGAAATCAGAGGTACGGTGGGAAAAACAGTGTTTTCACTTTGAATGGAATTATTTATTTCTATATTTAGAAAAAAAAGATTCACTATCATAGACAATACAGTTACATTGCATCTGTCAGCTTAAATAAGAGGAAAAAGTCTGTTAGAAGTACGGTGACCCTCAGATTCATTCTTGTGAACTTTTCACACTTTGTGTTGGTTGTAAAGTGGTTCAAAACATTTATCCCTGAAACGAATGCCTGTGGAGAGATTGGTGATGACCCAATGTTGCGGAACGTGCCTCGTGGTACAGCAAACAACTGCTTCGGGAATACCGTATTTTTTATTTAACCGGAACTCCTCAGGAAGGCGTTTACGAAAAATGCGTTTTCCCGTGTAATGTGACCTACGCAACCCGACTTGTTTTTGTCAGAAAACAAAGACTTTATCAACATTGCAGGGAGAGTAAAACCTTTTTTTTAATTCAGTCGTTCAGCTGTGCTACGATGAAACGCAACTCTTTTTTTAAATTGTACATAAGCAAAGTAGAATTTGGAAAAAAGGCATTGACATTTTATATTATATTTTAATAAATAAGTGATTTAATACTGGCACTGTTATTTGACCGAGGGCAGTCGTATTGGCCCGAGGTCGAAACCCGAGGTCCAATACGACTGTCCCGAGGACAAATAACAGTGTCAATATATAAAAAATTAGTTATTGACAATTTTATCAAATAACTACATGTAATGAAACTTAACACTGATTTTCCTCACCCTCAACATTTTCCCAGACGACTAATCCATGTTAAGTAAACGCTTGTTATTTTGTGAAATAGTCACGTTGTAAATTTAGCAAACGTGGTTAAACACTAATAATAGAAATTAAATATTGATTTAAATTTGAAGAAACGGTCCCGAGTTCAAACACTAATTAATATGCAAGCTGTCAACACTTAAAACAAACTGGCTGCCGTTTCCCCTATCTTCCTGCAGCAATTCAATATCCGATTTTGGCCCTGTGTAATCAGCCAATGAAATCTCTCAAAATGAGGACTTCATATCTATATCACTTTACGGCACGGGGCCGCTAACTGATATAGATTTTGGCCCTGTTATAGAAGAGGCCGTAGTGATATTGGACTTGGTCGGTGCCCTTTTATAGGTTAATATTATTTAGATATTTAATAATGTTACTTACAGTATTCTGGTATTTCCTTTATTGACCGCTTCATTTAGGCACGTGGTATGATTAGATAGCCAATCATCAGTGGTGTTATAAATTGTCCTGAAATAGTTAATGTTAGATTGCAATCCACTCATCTCAAAATACACGATTGGGAACAAAGAAGAATAGATCATTGCTAAATGTTAATTTGTATTTATTTGGGAATAGAAGTAGGTCACTTGAAATTAGTCGCACGGAACTAATAACTGTTAATTATTAAAGATCACTTGTTCGAACCATCTTTGTTTTGTAGCTTTCGTTTCCTATCTAACATTCGTTTTTCTTCTTTTACTGAAATACATGGTCATGTATGTTGCCTTCGAATGCTTCTATCTAAGATATACAGTAAATATTTCAGTTTGAAAAAAGTGGAACTGAAAAAGACGAATGGTATATAGTGTCTACCAGTTGCAGTCCATACTCAAAGATAAATGGGAAAAAAACAAGAAATACTTCCTGCTATAAGACACAATATAAACCATCTAAAAGCAACAACAACAACAATCAGAATAATAATGATGATGACAATAATGATATTAAAAGTAAAAACATGATTATCATTCTATATAATAATGATGATGATTTTATGATGATTGTAAAGATGTGTATCCTAACTTTTAAAGCACTCCATCTCCAACCAAAAAATCTGAACAAATCATTTACAAATGAAAATTTAGTACTCGACAACCCAAGGTTCAACAGCTAAACTAAATGTTATAATAGTAGTCTTTATATAGAGAATTCTTGTACAACTTTATGGGTGGATAGCAATTTAAATTAAATGTACACTTTCTAAATGGAAAGACTTTTAAATACATTTTTTCTTTACCTCATCAATGAATTTTCATTTTATAATGAATGAGCTAATTAGGTGCTTAAGCAATATATCATTGGTTAGTTTCAAGATATGTCCCTTTAATGATAAATACAACGTCTTATATATTCATGATTTATTCAACCAAACAATGTATTTAGATTGTAGAAACTGCCAAGAGGGTTCAATAGAGTGAACATTTTTTTATTTTAGCTATGACATTTCTGGTTTCCATTTCTTTATTCCTGAAGCCATTCATCATATATACGTATAACAGTTTTAAAATATATTGACTTTTATTCTGATACTTTATGTATTATACCGAATTTTAAAAGTTCTCTATGTTTTAATGCACTTATTATTTAGGTAAAACACAGTGTTTCAGTGGAAAATGTTAGTTTTACCATTATCAAACCTTGAGTAGTAGATCTATAAATAGCCCGTAAACAAGGTGTCACCACACACAATTTGTCACATGGTTAGTAAAAGAAAGAATCAACAAACAAACTTTACATTTTAATTCGTTCAACGTGCTGTCCAACAAAATTAATGTTGGGACTGTCAATATTCTTCAATATTTTGTCTCTTTTGCCATTGTGACAAGCGTTATGTTTATTATAAATTCAGAAATTCTGAATAGGGTCTCATGACTTTTTAACGTGATCGTAGCTTACTTAAAACTAGTGGATATATAGAGATTAATAGGTAAGTGTCTTAATATGAGAAAGTTTATCTGGCAAGGCGTAGGAATTTATCGGGTGAGCCGAAGGCGAACCCGATATATACCGCAGCCGAGCCGGATAAACTTTCTCATTTAAGACACTAACCCAGGCACGGATTTACCGGGGGGGCTTATAGGGCCCAAGCCCCCCCAGCTGGCCCGTTTGTAAAAAAATAAAAGGGCTCATTTTCAAAGACTCTTAAACATTTTATTCAGCTCTTTTCACCTCGTAACAGAAACACAGTCAACTTTTCAATTTGCAATGGTCATGCAATATTGCGTAACAACTGATAACGAGTTTGCAACTTTATTGCCGTGTATATTACACAATGTACCGTATATTCGGCGGCACGGATTATCAGAGAATTCACCAAACTCATCAAGATGTATAGTTTTAAGCGTCTAGTAACCTTGACGTATTTGATAAAGTTGTTAAATGAGCGTCTGCTGGCCATGATCAGTTGCCTGACGATATTGTGCAAACTCCAATCGTAACAACTCGGCCTTTTCCGACAACCTCGTATAAAGACATATTGAAGTCGCCCGAGGTGTTCCGAATGGTGCAAACTCCACACAGCGGTTCCATACTTACTGCCGAAAGTCATGTCACGTGATGATGGTCGAAAGTAAATAAACAAAATTTTAAACTTTTTTTCAAGTTACATTTTTTAAAATTTCATTACACACAGGCATGTTTAATAGATGCAGTTCCCATTGTAACTATACTAAACAGAGAAAAAAATAAATTCTTAAAAAAAGTTCATACATGTTTATATAGCTGAAATCCAGCTAAGGTTAGCCCGTGTCTGCAGAGATCTTTCCAAGAATGAAGGGGAGATCACTGCGAGGAGATTGGATAATGTGATTACGTTGTTATTTGTTATGAAAATTAATTTATTGATAAATTATTTGTTTCAGAGGACTTTATAAATATAAAATAAAAAAAAGTTAAAACTTGTCATATGTTTTTTGCTTTAGTTGAACATTTCAAAAAAATACCAGTATATTTCTTTTAAATTCTCACACAAATTTCATTATATTTTTATGCCTAAAGGCACCAAAATGGGCCATTTAGTCCACCTTTTTAGAAATTTTTCTTGGGGGAGGCCCCCCAAACCCCCCCTACAGAAAGGGGTCACCCCCTTCCGTACCTTCCCCCAAGCCCCCCCAGTCAAAAATTTCTGGATCCGGCCCTGCTAACCTATTATTCTATTTATCCTGTCACATCTGGCATTTGTCAATAAATTACTAGGATATTGAAAACCTATCTTTAAAGTGTTTCAAATGTCAAGGTTATCTGTCAGGTGAACATATACACAAAAAATAGTTCCAAAATTTCGATAATTTTTTTCCTTAAATGATCATGCTATATTATAAGATCTAGATATTGAAATATTTAATTTTTATTCAAGTAGTCTCTGTTTGTAATAACAACCATTTAATCACTTTCTTCTGATTAATAATAATATTGTTTATAAACACAAAACTAGTCCATGACGTCACCGGTGATGACGTAGCATGTGCCGTATAAAGCAAAATTTATACGACCCTCCTTTATCGGGTCGGATATGAAATAATCGACAGGATAAATCATCCTTTTAGTGAAAGTGTTTTATGAAGATTTATTGCTTTTTAGATGTTCAAAATGCTTATTAGAAACCTAGTTTTATCACATATGTTGTGATATTTAAGTATATTACATCTTTGTAGATGAAACAGGATCTTTAAAAAGAACCTGTAAAAACTTTATAGCTTGTTCCATAACATAGGTATAACAAAACTAAATTAAAGCACGGGCTAAAACCTGAAAACGTAAAAGTATCACAAAGTGAGTACTGAATTGAAGTTAAGTACATTTGTAAATTTTAAAAAAGAATAGAATTTTCATCATTGATGTGGGCTAGGTAATATATCTAGTCTTAAAGTATTTAAAAAATATAATGTCATTAAAAATAATGTTGGTAAGGACTTGACAGACCAAGCTGTTTATTGCTAGCTGAGACTATAATATATCATCATATCTCTTATTCTGACATGAAGCTCTACAACTGTAAAAACATTATCAGTACAAACAAACTCAATCCCACATTTGTTGTTACAAAAATGACAATCCTGCACAGAAAATTTATCTTAACCACAGTGTAATTTCCGCAAGAAAAAAAATATGAACAAATGGCCCTTGTTTGTTGTTGTTGTTGTTGTTGTTGTTGTTGTTGTAGTCCTGACGAATGGTCTTGCAGTGTTATTTTCTTATTGTTAATTAAGTGCTCTTATATTTTCAATACGTCCTGTCAGTGGCATGACGAGATACAAATTTACTGGCGAATTAAACAATATAACTAATGATATTTTACCGATTCAAAGTTTCAAGAGATCCATTATTTTGTGAGTTATCGTTTATTTTCATTTGTTCTCTCATTATATTGATAGAGTAAATGTTATCTGCTTTACTGAACAAAATTGATTCTCAATTAAGTCATTTGTTTAGATATGACGTATGAATCCTCTTTAAACTTATAAATCATAATTCTAGTTGTCTGAAACCTAGAACGTCTCATTTTTTCACAAAAAGGTTGCGAAAGCTTCCAGATTGAAGTATTTCGAGAGTGCCTAATACAAGCCGATTGCGAAACATTAATAGCTGAAGACTCAAACTTCGATCATTTCAACATCTACTTTTTAGATTAATTTATTGCTATTCATTTGAGGTCGGCCATTCACACACTTGAATATGAACATAAACATTTATGAATTTCAGAAAATTTGTGTTACAACAAATGCATATCCAGAATCTATATCATCTTGATCATACTTGAATGCGTGAAGGTTACTAGAATAAGTGCTTCACAAATGATTGGTCATCTTGAAGCCTTGACTTCATCCTGTTACTTTTAAAAAAGAAATGATAACTAATTCGCTAGCTGATTCTTCGTTTAAAATTCTTTCGATAGTTGAAGTCACTGTGATTTGTACTACTGTCGGAATTTCGGGTATTGCCTTGCTGTGCATAACACTGAAAAGTGCAAATGTCTTACGAACCTCACTGACAAAGGTTTTGGGAAGACATAAGATAAAGCACCCATCATGTAGCCAAGGAACTTACTTTCCTTTTTAAAATTGTTTCCCAACGCAAAATTTATTAAAGCAACTCAATAACAAAGTATGCGATCACGTGTTTGAGTTGCCGACCAGCAGAATGAAAGATCCCATTGGCCTAAAACACGGCTCATTTGCTTCTACATATTACGAAGCATCCGTTTCTTGATTTTTGTAACGAATATTTGCTGAATATTCCTTTTTAATCACTTTATAATTAAATCATTTTGTAGTAAATCAATAGAAAAGAAGAAAATAAATTTCCCCAGTCTCAATAAAATAATAAGGTCCTTTTTACTTATCCCTTTCTTTAGAGTTCTATGTCCATGCAGATTCAACACTGGATGTCAGCTGGGTAGATGTGACTATTTGTGAACGACTTCGTGCCAAAAGAAAAAAAATCAATGGTTGGTTTAAGTAATCCAGCGGTTATTTTGTCAAATTGCTTTCAAAATACATCCTTATTGCAAAGAACCTTATTTTGTGTAAATGCATTGTTTGTTTTAAAATTACTTACTTCATGCTAATATTCCTAACAGTGTGCTTTCATGTCTTTCTTTTCTGCACGTCTGGTGTGAGAAAGACCTTGTGATAAAAATAGATTTAACAAGCAAAATTCTTTGTCATTTTTTAACCCTGATCTTTGTATGACTTAAGAATGCAGTTAACATTTCAACTTTATTTTGTCCTTTTAATTTGGTGGGGGAGTCAAATTGAGTATCTTTCAGTAAATATATAAAAAAAATGAAAAAGATTGGTGATGTGATTGCACAAATTTGAATTACACGGATATTGATTTGAAATGTAACTGCTGCTTGTTTCTTACATCTTGTGTTTTTATCTCACGCGTATTTCTTTTTTATAACACAAGCAGAACAATAATAGCTTGTCTGATAAAAATACATATATATACATACATTTCACCTTCGTTAGAAGCATAGTAAAATATCTACAGCATGTTAAAAATCTGAAACTACATGCACCAAAACACAACAACATTTTTTTCTCTTAAATGGTCTTGGTATTTTAATTTTGAAGTACGTTTCTTTTGTGGCTTCTGAGAGAATAGACATTAGTGGTCAGACTACATAGGCTATACATGCTTCCAGTTATATTAACATATTAATGCATAGTTATATATAAACGTGAATTCAGTCATATTTACATGCAACGGTAAATGTAGACATATTTACATATTAAAGTCAGTCAGTCATATTCACATATTATAGTAATTATTGCATAAATATTCTTACGAACAAGAAAGTTCGCAACAGAAACATGTTATACGTCTAAGAATACACCACCCAGAACAGGATTTGAACTTCGATCTTACCGCATCGAAGAACAACACTCAAACCACTGAGCCAAAGAATCGATTCCCAGACACGCTTTTCCAGAGGTTGTATTTATATAATTTTAGGAAGGTATGCTTTAGAACGTAACAATATTAACAGTTTTATGGTAAATTCAGACATATTTACATATTAAAGCAATATCAGACATACTTTCATATATTATAGTGAATTCAGACATATTTACATACCATAGTGAATTCAGACGTATTTACCTACAGTGAATTCAGTATTTTATATACTCGTGAGTTCAGTCAAATTTAAAAGTATTATCGTGAGATCACAATTATCATGAGATTGCAAGTTGATTGTTATGAAAAAAAATGAATTTCTACATCTTTACAAGAGAGAAAGTATATACATTAGTGATATATCTACAAGGCTTGTCTCTCTTTTGTCAGTGGAGAAAATATTTTAGAACATTACATATGTCACATTTGTATACATGAATGCAGTGTTTGGACATGGTATATTTTCATGTATATTCGGAAAAAATGTTCGAGTTATTCATTTGATTTCAGAAAAGCTAAACTGCGTATATAAATATAAAAGTTTTGGATATATAGCATGCTTCTGATCTACATTTTAGTTGAAATATCTTTTTAATGTTGCAGCCTTTCTTAACATTGAATAACATCATAAAAGAACAAAAGATAAAACTCTCTGCTGCACAATAATTTTGATAAAACTGCGGTGCTTTAAAACAATAAGCTTTATTACCAATCAAACTGTCTGCTTTTAAACATAAAGCATATCTAAAGCAAAGATTTCTTTCACGCTATGTAAAATATATTTCTTTAAAGAAATATTGACTTACCATATATTTGATAAACAATCAAATAATTTGCCATTTTGTTCTTTGTTTATAAACATAGTATGTCTTCAATTCATTAACGTAATAACAATTATGTGTTTTGAGACAATCTATACTGTGTGAAATCCGCAAACATAATGCAGAACTGGTCCCGATGGAAAAGAATCTTTCTAAAGTCGTTTAGTTTAAAATTTAAAAAATCTTTGTGGAGATTTGCCTGCAGCAAGAGAAGAATTTATTTGTTCTTTCTCTCAGTATAACAACAACATGAAATAATTTACACCGTCTATGCCAGTAGTTTCTGATAACTGTTTACTTTGATCACTTTATTTCCTAAAATCAGGTGAATGGAATTTAAATGATTTTTTTTTTTCGAAGTCAAACTGAAACAGCATAGGTATATACAAAAATCCAATTTACTAAAAGGTCAGTATGAGAGGTTTTCCATTGATGTGCTTTCATTATTTCTTTATTTGTATTATATTTCCTGTCGTCTAAAGTATAAAAAACAAGAGGGCCATGATAGCCCTAAATCGCTCACCTGAGTCTCATTGCTCAAGTTTCAAGTATCGTTATTGGTTGTTATTGGTGTTCGTTGTTATCAAGTTTGAAAAAGTTTGCATTACGTTTGAAGACTCAGGGTGTAATGGTACTCACACTATTTAGCAGAAATAGTTTTGGTCTACAGGTCTCTGTGAACTTGAACTTTTACTTACGGACCCCCAAAACAATAGGGTTCTTTTAATATAATTACCCTATGAAGTTTGAAGGTTCTGGGTGTAATGGTACTTCAGTTACTGAGAAGAAATAGTTTTTACTCTACAGATCCCTGTGACCTTGACTTCACCTACTGATCCCAATAACGATATGGTTTTTACTGAGTAAGGGCAATAATCCTATGACGTTCTAAGGCTATGGGTTAAATGGTACTCCAGTTACTGAGAAGAAACAGTTTTCACTCTAGAGGTCTCTATGAACTTGACCTTTGACCTATGAACCCTAAAAACAATAGGAATCTTCTAATACAGTTACCCTATAAAGATTGAAGGATCTGGGTATTATGGTACTACAGGTTACTCAGCAGAAATACTTTTCAAGCTACAGGTCCCTGTGACCTTGACCTTTGATCTACCAAACCCAAAAACAATATGGTTCTTCTATTTAGTAAAAGCAATCACCCTCTGAAGTTTGAAGGCTTTGGGTGAAATGATACTCTTGTTATTGAGTGGAAACGGTTTACAGTCTTGAGGTCCCTCTGACCTTGAACTTTAAACAACAGACCTAAGAAACAAAAGGGGGTTTTCTATGTAATATGGGCAATGATCCTGTGAAGTTTGAAGGCTCTTGGTCAACTGGTACTCAAGGTATTGAACGGAAATGAACTGTAACAGGCAGACAGACCAACAGACACACACGAACAGGGCAAAAACAATATGTCTACACCAGAAGGGCGGAGTTAAGGGAAACATAACAATGAGTAATAGAAGGTCCAGCCCTTGATGTTTCAGAGTAGCAGATTTTTTAATTTTCCCTATATTTGTGTAAAAACCAAATGTCCTCCGGGTGGGACCAGTTTTGACCACAGGGTCATGATATGAACAAACTTAGTAGAGGTCCAGTAGACAATGCCACAAACCAAATATCTAAACGTAAGGCCTTGCGGTTTCTGGCAAGAAGATTTTTAAGTTTCCCTATATAAATTTAAGTTTTCCTAAATAACTCTATGTAAAACATGTGACCCTAGAACGGGGCCTTTTTTGACCCAGGGGCTATGATTTGAAGAAGAGGTAGAGGTCTACTAGACAATGATGTACACCAAATATCTTAACTCTAGGCCTTATGGTTTATGACAAGAAGATTTTTAAGTTTTCCCTATATAAATTTATGTAAAATCAACTGACCCCTGGGGTGGGGTCAGTTTTGAACCAAGGCTCAAAATTTTAATAAACTTGGTAGAGGTCCACCAATAATTTTTCATACTTAATATCTAACCTACAGGCCTTAAGGTTTCGGAGAAAAAGATTTTTAAAGATCCAAATTTTAAAATCTACTGTTAGCTTTAGTGACCTAGAAATGTAATGGACCAGAACCATTTGAACAATCTTAGTAGAGCTTCATGCAAGGAACATCTCAGGCAATTTTATTAAATTTGGCCAAGAGGCTTCAAAGGAGATGTTTGAAATCTAACAGCTGCTTGTTTCTTATATCTTGTTTTGTTCTCATGCGTATTTCTTGTTTTTATAACACAAGCGGATCAATAATTGATAAAAATACATATATTTAAATACAATCATCTTACTTTAGAAACATGATAAGATATCTACAGCATGTTAAAAACCTGAAACTACATGCACCAAAACAGAACAACAATATTTTCTTTTCTTTAAATGTTCTTGTTATTATAATTTTGAAGTATGTTTCTTTGGAAATTTCTGAAAAAATAGACATCATTGGTCAGATAATTTCTGATTTTAGTTTACTTTTCTACTTTGTAAGCAAATAACCCTGACGAAAGATGTTAAGCTGGTTGTGATGTAACGTTTCAAAATAGCTTTAATATATCTTTATTACTCGCTTGACCTCCGAATATATTTTTATTTTATTTTGCCGCGTTCATTATGGCAAAAGTAATAAACCTGCAACAATTATCGCATTTGCCTTCAGGCGAGTGTTCCAGTAATATAGTATCGAAGCCAAATGTCTCAGTATGCTAACATGATGCCATATATACTGACTTTTTCAAATTAACATTTCACTGTGCTGTCTAAATCAGCCCGTACTTACTTAACAGCTGTCACAATTAGAATTATTTTTAACGATCATATATCATAATGCATTTAGAAAGGCGGCTGTTACAGATATTATTCATGTGTTATCTTAAACAGTTGAAAGCTTTGATGATTTACCTTTTTTATGAATATTTGTGTAAAGAAGTTTTACATGTAATTTGATCGGGAGTCTACAGTTATGCTAAATATGACGATTTTCTTCTAAACAAAATTTATAGCAGACATCAAAATTGTTTTTAACTTTTGGCCAAAGGAAAATGTCGTTTGGTGTTCAATATAACAATAGTTTTACTTGTTTGGAGATACTTTTTCTTTTTCTTTGTCTATGTTTTCACTTGTTTAAACTACAAAGGTACATTATTGCCTACTTTTTTAGTTTTATTCATTAAATACACAAGACTGTTGATATTCATGAAACATTCTTCAGATGGTGTATAAAATTCAAATACTTGGGTTTTGTGCTCTTTCAATTGCCTGCATATCAGTATAATTTAATGTATTTTGAAAATATATTGTAATCTGGTAATATGTATGGTAAAAGAAAGTAAGTAGTCTTGAAAATAGGTGTAGGTTAATGTCGTAAATTGAACTGAAAAACAGAAAGACTCTTGAATAGAATGAAACGCATTTTTCAAAAGCAGGATACAATATATAATATTCTATACATGCATTCATATTAAGGTATATGTATATATTAACGTGAATTCAGTCATATTTGCATGCGATAGTGAATTTAGACATATTTACATATTAAAGTCAATCACTCATATTCACAAATTAAAGGGAAATCCGTTCTTACTTAACAGCTGACACAATTAGATTTATTTTTAACGAATATATATAGATTGTATTACATCAAAATGTATTTAGAAAGGCAGCTGTTACAGAACTTATAATTGTAAGCTGAAACAGTTGCAAGGAAATGTCGTCTGATGTTCAATATAAGAATGGTTTTACTTGTTGGAAGGGTTTTTGCTTTCTCTTTGACTATGTCGTAAACTACAGAGTTACATTATTGCCTACTTGTCTTAGTTTTGACTTATTAAATAAACAAGGCTGTTGATATTCATGAAACATTCTTCAGATGGTGTATAAAATTTAAATACTAAGGTTTTGTGCTCTTTCAATTGCCTGCGTATCGGTACAGTTTAATGCATTATGAAAATATATTGTTCTGGTATCTTTATTGTTAAGATAGGTAACTTGTCTTAAAAATAGGTGTAAGTTGATGTTGTAAATTGAACTGAAAAAAACAGTAAGACTCTTAGATAGAATGAAAAGCATTTTTCAAAAGCAGGATAAAATATATTATATTTAGTTGTATTAACATAATAAGGCATATTTATACATGTATATGAACGTGAATTCAGTCATATTTACATGCGACAGTGAATCGATACATATTTACATATTAAAGTCAGTCAGTCATATTCACATATTACAGTGAATTCAGGCATATTTACATATTATATTATTTTCAGATATATTCTTACGAACGAGAAAGTTCGTAACAGTAAGATGCAATACATCTTAGAATACACCACCCAGAACAGGATTTGAACTCAACACTTAAACAACACTCTAACAATTGAGCTAAAGACTCGATTCTCAGACACGATTGTCAGAGGTTGTATTTATACAATTATAGGAAGGTATGTACTAGACCGTAACATTATTCACAGTTTTATAGTGAATTCAGACATATTAACATATTAAAGCAATTTCAAAAGGGTAACTTTAGAGAGATTTGAAATGACTCGAAGACATATGTCACGGGAAGAAGACGCCAGGGCAGTTGGTCGTCTGATGGCAGGACAAAGCTAGCGTCAAGTAGCAGCCGTATATGGGGTTAGCCAGAGTGTCATCCAGCTGTAGTGGCAAAAGTACATGGACACCTGTTCTTTCAGTAGACGTCCTCAGAGTGGACGCCCGAAGTCGACGTCGGCCCGTGCAGATCACACTATTATTGTTATGACAAAACGTCATCGTTTTGAGTCATCCGTTTCACCCAACAAGGACTTCAAAAACGTTTCTGGTGTTCATATTTCAACTCAGACGTTTAGAAACCGACTTCATGCCGCAAATTTACGTTCCCACCGACCTGCTGTGCGACCGCCGTTGACTAGGTAGACACCGGAGAAATCGATTGCTCTTTGCTCAGGACTATATCCATCGGCAGCTTAGACCATACCGCCATGTGCTTTAAACCGACGAGACTAAATTTTATGTAGACTTCAACGATGGACGTCGGAAGGTTTAGCGTCAACGTAACAAATGTTACCGCGACTGATGTGTAACGGAACGTGATCGTTCTGGCGGAGAGTCAGCACTTGTATGGGGCGGCATTTCATATGACTGGACGCATCGATGTCATTAATAACGGTACAGTTAATACTCAACGTTACATCACCTGACAGCGAGATCCTCATGCCTCATATCATGATGCCATTGGAGAGGAATTCATTTTACTGCACGATAATGCTATCGCATACTGTGCCAGCTCGGTTTCTCAGTTCCTAAATGAGCAGAAAGTTGATCGAATGGACTAGCCTGCTCAATCATCTAACATGAATTCGTTGGAGTATGCATGGGACACGTTTTCACGTTTCTGCTCGACAAAGACACCATCTAGGCAGGAACTTGCCGCCGCCTTGTCAAGGAGTGGAGTCTCATACCCCAAAGAGACATTAGGAAGCTGATACGCAGCTTGTCTTCACGTGTCAGAGAGGACTTTTATGCACTTGGAGGTCGTACTCATTATTGAAGACTGAAAAACATGGTAAAACATTGTGCTCTGTGGATGTGTTTACCCCATCCATCACATTTAAAACACTTAAGTTATAAATTGTGAGAATTAACTGGTCGGTGGTTTTAGGAAATTATTAAGCAAAGAATGGATTTTGTACTGCATATAACAGTAAATCATGTCAATATATGATTATGTATGTTATAACTTGGTACATTTATGACCCTTAATTTATTTTGTTGAGTGTACTATCGTGAATTCAGACAAATTTACATATCAAAGCGATTTCAGACATACTTCCATATTATAGTGAATTCAGACATATTTATATATCATAGTAATTTCAGACATATTTACATATTATAGTGAATTCAGTTATATTTACTTATTATAGTGAATTCAGACATATTTACATATACTGAAATCAGTATTTTATATACTCGTGTGAGCTCAGTCTTATTTAAAGGTATTATCGTGAGATAACAATTATCATGAGATCGAAGCTAATTGTTATGAAAAAATGAATACAGAGAAAGTATATACATTAGTGATATATCTACAAGGCTTGTCTCTTCTTTGTCAGTCGAGAATAATATTTTAGCACAATACATATGTCACATTTGTAAACATGAATGCAGTGTTTGGACCATATTTATATATTCATTGTATATTTTCATGTGCAATCGGATAAAATGTCCGAGTTATTTATTTGATTTTGGAGAAGCTAAATTGCGTTTGAATATTAAGTTTTTAATATACTCACATGCTTTTGATATACACTTTAGTTGAAATATGTTTTTAATTTTCCAGTCTTTCTTTACATTATATAACATCATGCAAAAAATAAAAGAACAAAAAGAAAACCTTTCTGCTGCACAATATTTCTGATAAAATTGCGATGCTTTTAAACAATAAGCTTTATTACCAATCAAACTGTCTGCTTTAAAACATCAAGCATATTTACTTAGACAAGACGTTGTAACATAAAGTTGTGTCTCTTTTCATCGCCTTAATTTGACTGTCTTCAAAATGTTTTATCTATTTTTAACAAATGCATCAAACTCCAAATCAACAAATCAAATGTGGCTATCAATAGATCAGCCATATCTGTGCTGTTTCGAATTTACTGTCATGAACGAAACGTTTCTCAAACGCTATTTAAAGTATATATTTGGTAGACGAAATATTGACTTTCCATATGATAAACAATCGAATAATTTGTCTTTTTGTTCTTTGTTGATAAACATGTAGCTCAGTATTACCGAGCAGTTTGTATTCAATTCATTAACGTAATGACAATTATGTACTGTGAGACAATCTTTACTGTGTGAAATCTGCAAAAATAATGCAGAACTGGTTCCGATGGAAAGAAAACAATCTTCCTTGTGTCGCTTAGTTTAAATTTAAACAAATGCTTTTGGGATAGTGCCTGCTACCAGAAAAGAATTTATTGTGTTTTTTTTCTCTGAGTATTACAACAACATGAACTATTTTACACACGCTTAAGCCAATCTTTTCTGATAACTGTTTACTTTGATCACTTTATTTCCCAAATTCAGGTTAATGGAATTCAAATGAAATTTGTTTTCCGAAGTCAAGCTAAAACAGCATATAGATATACCAGAATCCAATTTACTTATAGGTCAATATTATATAGAGGCTTTGTATTGAAGTGACTATATCAATTCTTTATATGTGTCATATTTCCTGTCGTCTAAATTACAAGAATCCGCAAAGTATACTTTTATTATGAAAATCAAACATTTCTGTAAAAAGTTATCAATGCCATAAACATATGCAAATTTACCAAATTTTGTCTTTACTCAGATTTAATATTTTCAGATGACGCCTTCACATTTTCATAATCATATTCAGAAAAGTATCACTTTATGCAATTTGGAAAACAAACACAATGTCGGGGAAAATGTCGGAATAAACCAAATGAACACAAGGAATGACTCAAGCACTTGTTTAAATTTCTCTTCTAAATTTCATGATAAAGGAGCAATTGCTTATACATTTAAATAGGCCCACTATGAAATAATGAGAGTTAAATTCATTTCATTCGAAAACAAATAATTGTGAATGATATTGAAAAAATTTCTTACCACTATTTCTCTACCTACAATCTATCGATTTGTTTTATAAAAACCTTAGCTGCCCATATAAATACACACTTACCAAGTTAAAATAAAAAATCAAAATTAAGATTATTTAAGAAAGCTAACTCCGTCACCACAATTAAGTGCTAGGGCAAAAAACTTCATGTATATTGAATACAACCACGCAGATGTTATTGTCTTCTCTAGGCCATTAAATTATTACTACTTGACAATGTTAAATTCCAAAGTTCCTGAAATTGCATGAAAAATACGGTTCACTAATCCCGGCCTAAATGTTGGTAAAATGTTTTAAGAGCATGATGTAGATGACAAAAGTACTTAACTGAAAAAGAAAATACACACTTCCTTAAACATTAAGAGATTTTCGATTTCGCTCTGAAAAAAACTTTCCCTTCTCATTTGTTCAGAAAAAAATATTTGGATAGCAATGTATTTATTTCTCTTGTTAAAAACATAAGACTCTTATTAACTTTTAAAACAAAACTAAAATAATTGAAACTTAAATGAACATGTAAAATTAGGTTTATTTAAACTTTGACAAAAATCAACAAAATTATGTTCATTTAATAAAAAAAATATCGAAAAAAAATTTATTCATGACTCTGGGTTGTGTTCCTGACAGAAAACTTTACTTACGCGCTTCTAGCAAATTGCTCTATTTCAATATGACTGTCGCAATCTTTTGAATAAGATGTACCCAACATATGAACTCCAAACATCGAATGCACAAAAATCCATAGCAGCATGACACAACGAATCCTGGCCCTGAAAGACTGATTTATTGTATTGTAACCCTAACTTTTGTGTGACTTTTGATAATGCAGTTAACATTTCAACTTAATTTTGTCCTGTTAATTTAGTGGGTGGAGTCAAATGTAGTATCTTGCAGACATGTAAATATATTAATAAAAGATATTGGTGATGTGATTGCACAAATTTGAATTGCGCGGATATTGATTTGAAATGTAACAGCTGCTTGCTTTATCTCATGCTTGTTTTTTTTTTATAACACAAGCAGAACAATAATAGTTTGTTCGATAAAAAAGCAGTCCACTAACTTTAGAAACATCGTAAAATATCTACAGTATGTTAAAGACCTGAAACTACATGCACCAAAACACAACAACATTTTTTCTCTTAAATGTTCCTGCTATCATAATTTCGAAGTATGTTTCTTTTGAATTCCGAAGAGAATAGATATTCACTGGTAAGATAATATCTGACTGTAGTTTACTTTTCTACTTTGTAAGCAAATAACCTTGACGAAAAATATTAAGCTTGTTGCGATATAACGTTTCAAAATACTTACATATTTCTTTAATATTCGCCTTTACCTCTGAATTTATTTTATTTTGCCTCGTTTTACATTATGGCAAAAGTAAATAAACCTGCAATAATTGCCGCAATCGCTTCAGGCGAGTGTTCCAGCAATATAGAACCGAAGCAAAATGTCTATGTATGCAAACATGATGCCATACATACTGACTTTTTCAAATATACACTTCATTGTGCTGTCTAAATCAGTCCGTTCTTACTTAACAGCTGACACAATTAGATTAATTTTTAACGAGTATGTATAGATTGTATTACATCATAATGTTTTTAGAAGGGCGGCTGTTACAGAACTTATTCACGTGTTAGCTTAAACAGTTGAAAGCTTTTACGATTGACGTATTTTATTAATATTTGTTTAAAGAAGTTGTACATATTAATTGATCAGGATATATAGCAGACATCAAAATTGTTTTTAACTTTTGCCGCAAGGAAAATGTCGTTTGATGTTCAATATAAAAATGGTTTTACTTGTTGGAATATTTTTTTCTTTTTCTGTGACTATGTTTTAAACTACAGAGGTACATTATTGCCTACTTGTTTTTATTTTGTTTTCATATCGGTAGAGGTTAATGCATTATGAAAATGTAATGTAATCTGGCAATTTGTATGGATAAGGTAGGTAACTTGTCTTAAAAATAGGTGTAAGCTGATGTCGTAAATTGAACAGAAAAAACAGTAAGATTCTTAGAATGAAACGCATTTTTCAAAAGCAGGATACAATATATTATAAGAAATGCATGCTTTCAGTCCTATAAGGATATCAAGGCACGTGAATTCAGTCATATTTAAATCGGATAGTGCTTTTAGACATATTTACATATTAAAGTCAGTCAGTCATATTCACATATTACAGTGAATTCAGACATATTTTACATATTATTTTAATTTCAAATATTTTCTTACGAACAAGAAAGTTCGTAAAAGGAAGATGCAATACATCTTAGAATACACCATCCAGAACAGGATTTGAACTTTCATTTTACCGCATCGAAGAACAACACTCAAACCATTGAGCCAAAGAATCGATTCCCAGACACGCTTGTAAGAGGTTGTATTTATACAATTATAGGAAGGTATGCACTAGACCGTATCAATATTCACAGTTTTATAGTGAATTCAGACATTTTTACATATTAAGGCAATTTCAGACGTACTGTCATATAATAGTGAATTCAGGCATATTTTACATAGCGATTTCAGACATATTTACATATATTATAGTGAATTCAGACATATTTACATATTATAGTGAATTCAGACACATTTACGTACAGTGAAATCAGTATTTTATATACTCGTGAGTTCAGTCACTTTTAAAAGTATTATTGTGAGATCAAAATTATCATGAGATTGCGAGCTGATTGTTATGAAAAAATGAATTTCTACATCATTACAACAGAGAGGTATAGACATTAGTGATATATCTATAAGGCTTGTCTCTTTTTTGTCCGTCGAGAAAATATTTTAGAACATTACATATGTCACATTTGTATACATGAATGCAGTGTTTGGACCATATTTATATATTCCTGGTATATTTTCATGTACACTCGGATAAAATGTCGGAGTTATTTATTTGATTTTAGTAAAGCTTAATTGCGTTTGAATATTAAGTTTTGAATATATAGCGAGCTTCTGATCTGTATTTAAGTTGAAATATGTTTTTAATTTTCCAGCCTTTCTTTAGATTTTGAAACGTCCCGCAAAAAACAAAAAAAGAACAAAAAGAAAACACTCTACTGCACAATAACTCTGATAAAAACTGCGGTGCTTTAAAATTTGAACAATAAGCTTTATTACCAATCCAACTGTCTGCTTTTAAATATAAAGCATATTTACTTAGATAAGATGTTGTTGCATAAAAGTTGTTTCTCTTTTCATCGCCTAATTTGACTGTCTTCAAAACGTTTTTTGCTATATTTAACAAATGAAACAAATTCCGAATCAATCAACAGCCTTTTAAGTTTGATAAGGTTCTTCTGTAAAAGAAATTTTTCTTCAGTATATCAGCCATATCTGTGCTGTTTCGAATTTATTGTCATGAACGTAACGATGTCTTAAACGCTATTTAAAGTATATTTCGTAGAAGAAATATTGACTTTCCATATGATAAACAATCGAATAATTTGTCTTTTTGTTCTTTGTTGATAAACATGTAGCTCAGTATTACCAAACAGTTTGTCTTCAATTCATTAATGACAATTATGTATTGTGAGAAAATCTATACTGTGTGAAAGACGCATAAATAATGCAGAACTGGTCCCGATTGAAAGAAAACAATCTTTCTAGAGTCGCTTAGTTTAAATCTAAACAAATTCTTTTGGGGATGTGCCTGCAACCAGAGAAGATTTTTTTTCTCTGAGTATTACAACAACATGAAATGATTTACACCCGCTTAAGCCAGTCGTTTCTAAAAACTGTTTACTTTGATCACTTTATTTCCCCAAATCAGGTTAATGAAATTTAAATGAAATTTGTTTTTCGAAGTCAAGCTTAAACAGCACAGGGATACACCAGACTCTAATTTACTTAAAGGGCAATTTCATATGAAAGGCTTTCCATTGAAGTGCTTTCATTATTTCTGTATTTATTTATTCTTTATAATATTTCCTGTCGCCTAAAGTATAAAAAACTGCAAAATATACTTTTATTACGAAAATCAAACATTTCTGTAAAAAGTTATCAATTCCATAAACATATGTTAATATATATATATAATTCTGCCTTTACTCAGATTTAATATTTTCAGATGACGCTCTGACATTTTCAGAATAAACCACATTCACCAAAGTATTTGTTTATGCAAATAGGAAACCAACAAAATATTGGGGAAAATGTCGGAATTCACAAAATGAACACAAGGAATGACTCAAGCACTTTTGTTCAAATATCTCTTTTGAATTTCAAACTTAAAGGAGCAATTGCTTATACATTAAATAGGCCCACCATGAAATAATGAGAATTGATTTCATTTTCTTCGAAAACAAATAACTGTGAACGATATTGAAAATATCTTGCCACTACGTAACTGTTCTCTATCTACAATATACCGAACTATTTTTTAAAAAGCTTAGCTTCCCATATAAATACACGCTTACCAAGTTGGAATAAAAATCAAAATTTAGATATTTTTAGGGAGCTATATCCGTCACCAAAACTTCATGTATATTGATACCACAACGCAGATGTAAGTGCCTCCTCTAGACCATTAAGCTATTACTACTGTTAAATTCCGAAGTTCCTAAAATTGCATGAACAAAACGGTTCATTATTCTCGACCAAAGTTTTGAAATTTTAAGAACGTATGAACGCGCATCTGGAGCAAAAATTAATAAGGAAAAAACAAAAGATATTTTACTCGGGAAATTAAAAAATGAAATCCCAAAATTCATTGAAATATCATGGACGCGTGATTCTGTGAAAACACTAGGTATATGTCATGGATATAATATAAAAACTGATGATATATGGAGGAAAAAAATAACCAAAATAAAGTCGTGTTTTCAAATTTGGAAGTCAAGAAATCTTTCTTTGAATGGTAAAGTGCTAATTATTAAGACTTTCGTTTACTCATGCATTAATTACGAAATAGAAACTAGGGGGATACCGGAAAATTATGTAAAGGAGTTAGGAAAATTAATATATGAGTTTTTATGGGACGGTAAAAAACATTTAGTCGGTAAAGAAACGCTTAAGAGAGAAAAAAATGACGGAGGATTGGGTCTTTATGATATTTCTGATTTAGTTATGGCCCAGAAAGTTAAAATGTTATATAAAATCATACATGAGCCAGAACAAACCTGGAACGCGATTGGAAAGTATTACCTGCGGACGTTAGATTCGAATTATAATCAAACGTATTTCATTTGCTCAGTTACGTGTTTCAACCGCGTAAAGTTATTTAAAGAAATTCCAAAATATTATATGGAAAGTTTAAAATATTGGAGTAATTTTTTGAAAACATTTAAACCAAATTCACAAAAGGAAGTTTTGAACTGCAATCTGTTTGGTAATGATAATATTAAAAATGGGAACAAGCCTATCTTTTTTAAACGGATTATAAGTAGGGATATAAAATTTATTAAAGACTTATACACTGATACAAAAACATTTTACAGTCATGAAGATCTTTCGCGTAAATACGGGTTCTTTAACAAAGTTGAAACTAGCTTAATCGATAAAACTATTTCAAGTATACCTTTATCTTACATCAACTGTTTGAAGGACAATGAATCAAAAAATGTTAAATGTAAATTGTGGAGACACGATCTGCATATTCTTTCAAATGAGGGTAAGAAGATTTTGCCATCTGAACTTAAATTAAGCTTGATATTAAAACATTTGGTTAAAAGCTTTAATAGGCCTTTAAAAGCAGAAATTAAATGGCAAGAACGTTTAATGATAGAACAAACTATTTCATGGCCTCGCATATGGTCAAACATATATACTTCCTTTGCATCTACAAACGCAAAAAATTTACAATTTAAATTCCTTCATAACTCCCTATACACGGAGGACAGATTGGTACACTTGGGTCTTTCCAATGGAATCTGTAAAGTTTGTAATACCGAACGAGAAACGCTAAAGCATCTTTTTTTCGACTGCATAAAATCTAAAAAAATTATATGCGAAGCACAGAATATTATAGACAAAATAAATTCTAGGTTACTAGATAAAAAAAGAATCTTATTAAATTATAATAATATAGTCCTTGGTGTCTATAATTCACCTGTATCTTTCATAATAAACACTGTTATATTTGAGACAAAGTGGAACATATGGAAACATCGTAATAAGTGTAAGAATTCTTATCAAACAACGAATGTAAATCAATTTATATACATGTTAAGGTACAATCTGAGATTTTTATTGAAAAGAAAACTTATATTTTATGAATATTCAAATATTATAGATGAGTTGTTTTTGTTATCTCTTTAATGTACGCCCTTCGTTTGTGTTATCTTTCAATTTCGTTTCGTAGATAAGATAACACAATGAGACGATAAAGGGTGTGAATTAATTTCGACTGGTTGAAATATTATCAGATTCAGAAGGATTGAATAATCTATTACGTAAAACATTGTTTATGTTGTCTACATTTGCGTTATAATATTGTCATGTATTTGTTCAATTAAGTATTCCATTATGTGTATGTACTGTCTATTTGAATGTACATGTTACTGTAGAAAAAAAAGCAAATAAAAAAAAAAAAAAAAAGTTTTGGTAAAATGTTTTAAAGAGCATGCTGTAGCTGACAAAAGCATTAATCTTAAGGAGAAAGAAAAGCACACTTCCTTAAACATTAAGAGTCTGGAAAAAAGCTTCCCCTTGTCATTCGTTTTGAAAAAGAATATTTGAATAGCAATGTTTTTGTTTCTCTTGTCAAAAACAAATGACTCTAACTAATTTTAAAAAAAAATAAAATAATTGAAACTAAAATGAAGCAAGTAAAATGCTGTACAAATATTTTATTTCTACGATATCTTATCTAAGTTATATGAAAAAGAGTAATATGATAATACAGCAAGTATTATAAATCAGTCTTTAAATTGACAACATGATAATGAAATATGTTTATTTAAACTTTGACAAAAAACAACAAAATTAGGTTCATTTAAAAATAATATCGAAAAAAAATAATTCATGACTCTGGGTTGTCTGCCTGACAGAAAACTTTACTTACGCGCTTCTAGCGAATTGCTCTATTTTGATATGACTTTCGCAATCTTTTGAACAAGCTGTATCCAACATATGAAAGCAAAACATCGAAAGCACAAAAATCCATAGCCGCATGGCACAACGAATATTGGCCGCGATATTTACTTTTCCTCAATACTTCATGATGCTTTCAAAACAAATGTGCTTACTAAACAACTGCCACAATGGAATTATTATTAAGCGAAGGTCTGCAATCTTCAATGTCTCTTCCAATATTTATAATAACGGATACAAAACAATTCACTTTCATAGGGATGGTGATAGCTCTTGACAAAGACTAAATTTTTGTTTACTTTTCTCTAATCTTAGAAAATAAAAGACAAGACAAATGCACAGGCATATGTCGATTCCCATTAATGAATAAATGGTTTACTTTGTGACTAAAAGATTTCCCTTAATCCACAAAATGTTTACCACTTGTCTTAATTCAACTGTATTTGCTAAGCAAATTGCCGTTAACAGAATTCGATTACATAAAGTTAACTTCACAAAACGGACTGGATAAAGGAAACTTTAGACCGTCATGATTTAGGTATCGTCACAGAATCGGGGAAAATGGGCGAGGGGGGGGGGGATAAAAATGAAACTTAAATGAACATAAGAAAAGCAGTCGGTTAAGTTCTTTAAAGGTTCCTTAGAGGCTTAGACTATATAACAAGATCTATTCAGTACGGTTTGACAAGCAATTATACAGTTGTGCAAAAAACAGTTTACGAATTATAGAACAGAATGAAAACAAATGTATTTAGATCACTTTAGAAAAATAACTTACGCGCTTCTAGATAATCGTTCTATTTTTATATGTCCGCCGCATGCATTTGAACAAAATGTTACTGATATATTAAATACGAAAGTCGAAAGCGCAAACATCCAAAGCCACATGACACAATACATCTTAATCATCTCTTTAATTCACCTAAATATCTATCAGGTTTACGTGACATTCACAGAGTGAAAATGACTACTGGAATTTTATTTAAGACGATTATGTCTTTATCGATACAAATGCAAAATATATTGCGAATTCACATCGACTGGAGAGTTTTGCACTGCGTCTGAAGAAGCTATACAAGTAGGCACTCTTTCGCTTACTCCCTAATATTGTTCTAATTAATAACTTTTAAATTTCACATTTAGAATAGGCAAAAGAAATGCATAGTTTAGAAAATATATTTCTACATCATAATTGCTCTGTACAACTGAACTATTACTTTTATTTGACCGACGACATAAGAAAAAGGGCACTCGGACATAATTTTTCTAATTTTGAACGAATGATATCCGAGGATTATTGACTGATCATTTCAGCTTATTGCACAGAATAGAAACGATATTCTATAACGTTGAAGAAGAATTGACGCGCAAAATTAATATTCATTGAAATAACGTCGCTTACCAAAATTTGACGTGAGAATCTATTTATGTTCCGTTTGGAAGTAAATTAGTACATTTATATATTTGAATTTTATCTATTTCATTGTAAAATTCTATAACTTTTCAATGTATCCCATCAGAAATATAAATTTAATCAATCAAAGTTGCGTTTTATTCAGGTATCATTATTTTTAAACAAGAAAGAACTCTTTCAAAAAACTGTTGCCATGGTGATGGTCATTAAAAATTTTGGCATTATTATGTAGAACAATATTCAGGCTTTCATTTTTTACGTCAACTTTGTTTTTACAGAGGATGAAAAAATTGTGACTTTTAGCTGATTTTCAATTCAGTTTATTTTAATAGTAAGCAAGCCCGAGTGCCCTTTCTCCCGTGTCTTTGGTCATTTAAATGAATTATATATAAAATTCAACACGGCTAGACCAGCTGTCTATGAAAGCTTATAGCAAATGTCTTTTCTTTTTAATTTCCGACATTAATTTGTCACATGATGTTGCTCATTGCTCTTTCTCTCTCTCTTGTTTGATAAACAGCTACAGGCTGATTTGTCTGGCAGATATTACAGAATTAACGTTGAAATTGTTGCATCCATCAGAAACATTTTAATGTCGGTGGCTTGAAGCATTCTGAATCTTTCAGGAAATGAATATAGTATTAGTTTTTAACCCGGTCATAACTCTTGATTGTTTATTATAAAATCAAATTACGAATGACTTCATTGAATATTCAAACTTACTAATTTGAGTAAATAAAAGATAACATTAACTGCTATTTGCATGATTTAAATAATTGTAAAATAATTGCTTTTTATATAATCAATCACTTCCTGGATTACATCTCCAGCGTGTCACCTCTGGACCACTGACCCGCATTTATTTCATTGAAATAAATGTCTTTTGTAACATTTATTTTACATAATTATTTTTGCTTAATATTCAAAAGCAGTGTGTAATGATTACAAAATCTTAATTCACTTTCTATGTTCTATTTAGATACATATGTCTTAATATGCATACTTTCATAATGTTATTGTATCTTCTTTGTTCTATTTAGAAACACTTTCTGGTGCATAATATTTATTGTGAACCATCGTGCTTTATTTTTCAAACACGTTTTAACTATTGCTTTTAGCCACCGGACGAGTTGATCTGTTTGGTATAACTGCAAACCAGATGTTCTCAACTGAATATTCTAAATATTAAGCAGGGGTTTTATCATTATTTATTCATTTGTTGATTATTCTATTTTATTATAAGTACCTTTAGTACATTTCTTTATATATGTGTGGTCAGTCTTGTTCAGCATTGTATTTCCAGCATTTATACGCTATATATCAAACAGGTTTGTTCAGAATGTGACATTTTGGAATGAAAGCAAAGCTGGTTTGACTGCGTATTGTTATAAATAACTAATCAGTTGTATTATTTCCTGCTTCTTTTGGCTAATCTTACTTTCCTAAGACCTACACAGATCTCCTTAACAGACATTTTAAACAAGAAACGCAATATTACTACTTAGTTGATAAGCAATTGGCAAGGCTGAAGTATTTAACAATACGGAACGTAACAACAAAACATACCGAAATTAAAAATTACTTAAATGTTACTCAAAATTGTAATACGCCAATGTGTTATTAAACATTTATATTGTAAATAGTATCATAAAGTATTGTAAATAAATGTGTATTCTCACGAACATGAAAGTCCGTAACAGAAATTGAATACACACCCCAGAGCGGGATTCGAACTCCGATTTTAGCGCATCGATGCCAACATTCTAACCACTGAGTCAAAGAATCGATTCCCTGACGCAGTTGTCAGAGGTTGTATTTATACAATTAGTGCAAGGTATGCACAAGACCGAAACAGTTTCAGAAAAATAAGTCTCTACTTGATTTTCATTAAACGTTTACAACACTTATTATCAAAACTACTAATATTTTCATAACCTTAATCTTGATAAATATTTGTGTACAGAAAAAGTTGAATGACCATAACTTTGAATTATCTAAACATTGTAAATCGTGACATACAAATTATGAATAAAACAACTTCTGATTAGACAATCAGAGGATCTTCACCAGTCATAGGAAAATATTTTTCGCATTATTCGGTTAACGTAACCTGCGGAAAATGACTTTAACATTACTCTGGTTTTTATGCTCCCCGAAGGGAGAGCATATAGTCGACGACTTGTCCGTCAGTTGTCCGACTGTCCGTCTGTTTGGTTTTGGTTTGGTTAAAACAATATTTTATTTCAATAATCACGTACATGTATATGTTAACAATTTACATAATACTACATGTATTTGAAAAGGATTGAGTAGAAAGCAAATAAGCTTTTTTGGAAACTCTTTCCTTAAATGAAGACATGACAAATAGTGAAGAACATTTACCTATCAGAACAAAATATTGTTTGATTGTATTTCTTTCTAAAATAGAAAAATACCAATACAAAGAAACTTATGTTACTCAAATTGCCTTATTCAATGAAAATATGCTACAAAAACAGTTACTGTTTTTGTTATTTTAAATAGAACTTAAAGGGCATTCTAGTATGGCTGTTTACAGCTGACTTTATATTTGGCAGTATTATGTTCAGGGACAGAGAGAAAGAGAGAAGTAGAGTTTGATTGCTAGAAGTATTGGTTGCAGTGAGTGTTTAAGATGTATGTCACTGATACATTATTTGATTGGTATAAGTCTGTAATCGTATTATGTAAATCTTTTCGTTTGTTGTATGAACGTGTGAACATGTTCAAAAATGAATTTATTGTGTTGTGGGTTGCTGTTGTCTCCATATAATATGATTTGTAATGTAGGCGTTGTGATTGTTCTGATATTGTCAATAAGTTGTCTCCTCTGCAGTTGAAATCTAGTGAATGTGAAAAAGAAGTGATGTGTTGTTTCATTATCTCCACGTGCACAAAGAGAACTATCGATGATGTTCTTTGAGTATAGATGCTCATTTAGTGAACTGCAGTGATTTCTAAGACGTGTATGGTAGATTTTTGTGTTTTTCTGTCACCATAATAAAATGTATAGGTACTTTTTGACATCCTTATTCAGATTATATTTAAAGCTGTTGAGAGTCGGAGCATGTTTTAGTTCAGTAGGGAGTAAGTTCCAGTCAGATACTGTTTGCGGAAGGAAAGAGGACGAGAAAAGACGTGTGTTGCATTGAAGGTTTCTGACGTTGTCTGCATTTCTAAGATTATATGCCTACGACGTTTGGTACTAATTCAGTGAGATAAGGTGGAGTTATGTTGTTTGACATTTTATAGAAAAGAGTAAGTCTGTGTTCTTTCTTTGTTCTTTAAGAGGTTGGAAACAGGTTTCTGAATAGAGGTTTTGAATGGAAACGAGTTTAGTGGACCCAGAGATGATGCAAAGCGCTTCGAGTTGAATTTTTTCGAGTTCATCATTCATCATAGGTAGATAAGTTGTCCCAGATAACATCAGAGTATTCAAGCAGAGGTCTAATGAAAGCTGTGTAGATGATCTCTAGAGACTTAAGATCGAGAATAAATTTTAGACTTCTCATGATATTTATTCTTTGCCAAGCTTTGGATTTGATGTTTTCCACATACTTATGCCAGGATCCATCGTTTGAAAAGGTGACACCTAAGTGCTTCTGAGAATTTACTTCCTGGATTTGGACATTATTAATCCTGAGAGGAGGATGATCTGGTTTGTGTATTTTTCTGCTGAAAAGGAGAGCTTCTGTTTTGGCTGGATTAAAATCAACAAGCCATTTGCCGAACTAGACATTTTAGATAGATCAGAGTCAAGGCTAGTTGCAGACTCTTGGGGGTTGTCAACAACAATGTAGAGACTAGCGTCCTCATCGAAGAGATAGAAGAATTTATTTCTTGGACTATATCATTGATATATATCAGGAAAAGTAAAGGACCAAGTATTGATCCTTGAGGAACACCAGAGTTAATAGGTAAGACTTCAGAAAAAGTGCCAGAGAGAACAACGCGTTGGGAACGCCCATAAAGGTAGTCACGAAACCAGTTTAGTAAAACGCCAGATATACCAGTATATTCAAGTTGTGAATAAGACAACGGTGCCACACACGATCAAATGCTTTTGAAATATCATAAAAGACAGCTCTAACTTCCTTGTCTTCGTCGAGGGCCTGACAAAAGGAATGACATAGCGAGACTAGCTAGTTTGAAGTTTAGTCATTTGTGACGAAGCCAGATTGGAGAGAAGTTATTGTATTGTTATTTATAAAGAAAATGAGAACGTGTTTATGTATAATGCGTTCGAATACTTTGCTAACTGTGCTAAGAAGAGAAATAGGTCTATAGTTAGAGGCAGATGTAGGGTCGTTCTTTTTGTAAACCGCACAGACGTTTGCTGTTTTCCATTGGATCATTGATTTGTTGAAAAGATGGAAAAGTGGATAAGCTAGTTCTTGTGAATGTTATTTTTAAGATTCTGTTGTTGATCATTTTCGGGCCTGCTGCTTTTTCTACTTGTAAAGATTTCAAAGTAGCTGATACCACGTCTTGTGTTATATGCATATTTTGCAAATGTGATTGATTTGCTTGAATATTTATATCTGGAAGAGTTTTGTTGTTGTCATTGAGTTTTGTTTGAGAATGGAAAAATGAGTTAAGGAGATTTGCTTTATCTGGATCTGATGTTAATATTGAACCATGCTCGTCTTGCATATGTTGTATACCTGTGTTTGGTGATAAATGTGAAATACGAAGTTTGAGTATTTTCCAGAAATCTGACGATTTAAGATTATCTGATCGTAGTTTTTCTGCAAGTTTCTTAGAGTGCTGGAGTTTTGCTTGTCTAAGAAGAGTAACTTTTTTTACTTCTAATTTGCTTGTTAATTTGCCAGTGTCGTGGGTTCTGTGTTTGTTTTGCTTTGTCGTATGCACGCTTCCGTTTTCTGATTTGTTTTCGTATTTCGTTGTGCATCTAAGCTGGTGAAGATTGACGTATAGTTACAGTTTTGTTTGGTACATATTTAGTTGTTATCTGGTTAATTTTGTCAGAAAAGTTTTTGGTGTAAGTGTCTTTTTTCATGTTGAATAGTATCCCATGGGAAAAGAGAGACCTTCCACCTAAGACCCGCGTAATTACCTTTTTCATACTGCTATACTTTTCTTTTGAAGCTATGGAGATGTGGTATAGAAGAGTCAAGTATACAGTAGGATGGTGATATCTAATAGCCTGATCAAGGAAAGGATCTCCAACTCCAGATAAAGATACTTTACATGACGAAGAGACAAGAAAAAGATCGACCAATGAGTTTGAAGACTCATGTCACTCGTGTAAAATGTGTAGGTTGTTGAATAACTGTGTCATATTGTAGTGTGTTGTAATGTTTATTGATTTTTGTAGCAGAATTTTGTTTTTGCATATCAAGATTAAAATCACCAGTTACTACTATGTCTGACACATTCGTTCGAAAAGCAAGGCCAATTGAGGTTTCAATCTGAAAAAGAACTAGAGGACTTGAATATGGCGGGCAATAGAATAAGCCGCAAAGTAATTTCTTGTTTTTCAACAAGAGCTCCAGCCATATACATTCAACACCATGACATTCTAAGTCATGTACTCGTATTGCAAGAATCCGGCTTTTAACATAAACCAGAATACAGCCATGGTTGTCCGTGCCTGTATCTTTTCGAAAAGGAAAAGAAAAGTTTTGACATTTTAGAGAGTTAATATCAACAGACGCTGCAAGCCAAGTTTAAGTTACTGAGATGACGTCAAAGGGATCAAGTTCGCCTTCCACAATATTCTTTTTCTTTAGAAAGCTTTGCACATTATAATGCACAAACGATATAGAGTTAGAAAAGTCGGATATTGAAAGAAACGAGGATTCCGAATTCAATGAGACATTAGAAGAGTCCAGTTCATCTGGTCCTGGATTTTTGTGTATATCGCCACTGAGATGTAGAATAATAGACATCCAAATTATTAGTTCGAAGTGAAGTTCTGTTCGGTTTTGTCCAGAGTATAACTCAAACACCAACGAAGGGATTTACTTTAAACGTCATAAGATGATAGAAGACAATGAGAGTAAGTGCAGTGCACAAGAACCTTAACTCATCTTTTCTAGTTTTCTCATTATCTTCCCTTTGTACATTTTGCTTGTCGGAGAAGAACTGTTAAAACATGAACGCATTTAGTTGATATTTGGCAAATTGATAAAGGGCAGTGGTAGGAATTGCATTGTTCGAAAACCATAACTCTAGCTGCCCTTATTTTTAGTTATTTCCCTCTATACTTTGTTAATATGTTATGATTTTGCTTGTCAAGAGCATAACTCTTAAACTAGTAACGGGATTTATTTGATGTTTAAGATATTGATAAAGAGTGTATACATGAAATGTCCTGTTGAATAATGGTAACTGCCTTGCAATATTTTTCAGTTATCTGCTTTTATTACATTTTAATGCTTCTCGGATTTTGTCCGAGGTATAATTCAATAACCAATTCAAGAAAGGATTTACTTATGACTTCAAAAGATGATAGAGGACATTGAGAGTAAGTGCAGTGCACAAGAACCATAATTCATCTTGACTACTTTTCTCATTATCCCCCCTTAGTACAATTTGCTTGTCCGGGGTATAACTAAAACTATTAAAGGCTATGTTAAAATTGGGCACACAGAAGGGAGTGGTAGGAAGTGAAATGTTTAAAAACAAGAAATCTAGCTGCCCAAATGTCTTAGTAATTTCGCTTTATAGGTTTTGATAATATATTAATGCTTAGCGTATTTCTAAAATTATAAAAAGCATTCGTTCTGTAAAGTCTAGAGCTAAGTTATTTTGCATGGAGTGTCATCTAGAAGCCCTCTACCAAGATAATTCAAATAATGTGCCTGTGTTAAAATTTACCCTATCCGAGAGGTCTTATTTGTGTGAAATAAAAATTTTTGAATATCTTCTTTTCAGAAACCGTAGGCCCTAGTCCTTAGATAGTTGGTAGGTAGCGTTGTATAGCTTACTTTTGCAAAGATTGTTCAAATTTTTCCATAAAGTCATTGTTCTATTGAAGTCTTGATCTTTTTATTAAAAAGGTCGTAAAAGATAAGTTCCATTTATGAGTTATAACAAAGAGACATACGTTGTATTTGATGGGCCAGGAATTCCTGTTAGATTCAACTATACAAGAACAGACATTAAACTGTACATCCTGAATATGATTAAAACGTTAGATTTCCATACCCATATTGAAATCTCCTCTATAACAGATATGTTTAAAAATGATTATCAGTCAAAGAAAAAGAAGCCTTGCTAAGCCAAACAGAGAAGCGTGTGTAATGAATCAGTTTGTTTTTAGGCTCATCAAGGATAGTTTATGTATTTGTTTTCTTTGCTTTTTTGGTCTCCTCTGAAGAAAATTAATTTGTTTTTTTCTGAATAAAGAATTACTTCGAGATTTTCCAATTTTAATATTATGTTACTATGTGTTCTCTTCAATCTTCAAGGACTTAGCCAATTCAAAGATTTAACAATGACAATTTCTCAGCTTTATGGTATTTTGACAAAGATTGCAATGAAACTTTATTTGGAGAGAATTTTTATTTGTATGCTGACAATGTCTAAGTTAAAATTACCATCAGTACGAAATACATCAAGATACGAAGGGTATCTCAGAATTTCGTTAATTGGTATATTTTTAAAGAACTTTTTTTCAAAACAAAGAAACAACTACACCATCAAAAACATCAATCAAGATTTCATATCACAGCCAAATTTAAAACAACGAACAAGTAAGGTTTTACAATACATTCAAGAAAACCGCTACCCATTATTGAACGTATCCCGGTACAAAATACTGTCAAACTGCGAAATTATGTTCTTTGTGTTTCAATCTGAATCTCTTAAGCAAACTGAAAAGCTTGGCATTTACTTAAAGGACATTTCCCTTCATTACTGTTTTCACTTGCCATGTCAGACCGCAAAGAGCTTCATCAGACACACTCCCGTCCAACCTTGACGCTTGCTTGCCACTTAAACAAGAGATTGGCTGCAGGATCTCGAAAAGTTTCAGGTCAGTGTTTCGCTTAGAACTTTGCAAAATTTAATCACCTTGCTGAGTTTCTTATCCCCTGTCGACGTCACGATGAATTCGGCAATGTTCGTCAGCAACAAAGGACGTCGGTATGAAAATCCCTAGTGGAAACGTTTACACACTTTTAAGTTGCAAAAAATGACGTCTTGGTGAGACGTAGAAAGCAGACCTAGTTTGTAAGAAGACGGCAGACGACAAAATACAATATCTGTGTTTTATTATAAAGATTATCGTCGAGCACTGTGAATGCGCCGCAGGAATGAATATCGGTTTCTACAGAAATGCAACAGAAGCTTAAATAAACATTAAACAAATGTATTATTTGATAGCAACGTTACTATATCAAATAAAACTTATGTGTATATTGGTAAACAAATTTAGTGTACAAAGGGACACTCCTCGTACATGAAAATGTCTTCTAAACCAACTTACTAAACATCTCTTTATTTTATCCCAGTCTGAAACTCAATGCCGTTGTTTTTTAAACTGTGACCTTAACTTTCCTGTAACCATTAATAATAATTAATAATCATATTGTTGTTGTATATCTGTACTATATTTTTCAGATATATCATGTAAATATAGTAAATACTTTACAGTCAACCTTACGATAGATATTGTTGTTTATTATTGTGACATTTGCATGAGTATTACAATAACATAACAAACAAGGAGAAAAAAGACACCCGGCCCATTGGGCCTATATGTCACCAGCATAATCAAAAGGCGCCATTAATTACACAAATTGGGATATTTCATATATACATAGGATAAATATGAAGAACAAACTACGGCTTTACGACCTTAACATCAGCTCATTATTTGTGCGGAAAAATCAATAAACTATGAGGATATATTAGTTAAATATTAGATATTGTACTTCTTATATCACTTCGTTTAAACAGAATTATTAATTTTAATAAATTTTGAAATCTAAAGTAATTGTGTTTAACGAAGCTATAAGATCGTAGGTGGAAAATATATTTACGACCATACAAATAAATATAGTAAACGTCAGATGTGCATAAATATAAGCAATAAAATAGCTTAAACATGAACAAAGGAAATGTTAAACCAATGTTGAAACGTATGATAAGCATCAAAAACTTCAAGCCATTGTTTAACAACAATACATAAATGAACAGATAAGCAAGAACGTCAATAATGTGTCATAAAACAAAAAAATACAATGACCTTTACATTTAAATTCATGAAAACATTATGCTTCTCCTTTTTAAGAAAGAACATACATGGAATTTTGCAAGTTTTCTTGGGTGATTTGATATAATGTATGCAAGTCTCTGGTTTATGTTCATTTAGTCATTATAAAGAAATAAATCTGTGTATTTTCACGCAGGTCAGTGTACAATTCACATTGAAATAATAAGTGTTTCTCATCATCTACTAAATTCGATGAACAAAGTCTACATTGTCTCTGATCAGGTTGCTGTCCGATATATCTTCCAGTTTCAATTTTAAGTGGTGATATACCCGTTCTAAACTGACATAATATCGAGCATTCATTTTCATTTAAATTTACAGTAACGTTATCTTCAGATTTAAAGTCATTCTTAAACAGACGATACGTTCTAAGTTTCGATACT
Source organism: Cyclina sinensis (assembly GCA_012932295.1). Taxonomy (NCBI): domain Eukaryota; kingdom Metazoa; phylum Mollusca; class Bivalvia; order Venerida; family Veneridae; genus Cyclina; species Cyclina sinensis. The sequence continues at coordinate 4,240,238 of JAAONU010000013.1, forward strand.
GCCTGAATGTCTTCTTTAGATATCTTCTTTTGAAATGTATTCGTTTTTCAATTGTTTATATGCGAATAAAGAAAAAACAAACATTGGTTCCATTATAAAGTGCCACTTATTTTTGCTTCCTTGTCCTTAACAAGTATCTTATACAGCAAAAGGATATACTGACCTATTTTGTCAACTTTATATCCTGTAAATCATGTGCCATTTCTTGTAAATCATCTGTCACCGACGTGATTGAATACAGTATAAAAGCCACAGTAGTGTCAATAGTGATTTTTTCACGCGTGGTAAATCCTAAACGCTGAATCAATATAATCAAATCATTCATTATCAAATGAGAAATACATAGCAAAGACGGTATTCTTTCCGTGCAGAAAGATTTTGAAAAATAGCAAAAATCATTAAAAGGAAATACGTTGAAAGGTAAAATGTGACTTTATCTTCAACTGATATTTTTCAAACAACTGAGTTTCGAACAATACCGTGCACAGCATGTATAGCTTCTAAAAGAACTGTAAAAAAGCCGTACAAAGCATGTAAATCTTCTAAAGGAACAGTGAAAAAGCCGTACAAAGCATGTATTGTTTCTAAAGGAACAGTGAAAAGGCCATTCAAAGCATGTATAGTTTCTAAAGGAACAGTGAGAAAGCCGTACAAAGCATGTTTAGCTTCTAAAGGAACAGTGAAAAAGCCGTACAAAGCATGTATAGTTTCGAAAGGAACAGTGAGAAAGCCGTACAAAGCATGTATAGCTTCTAAAGGAACAGTGAAAAAGCCGTACAAAGCATGTATAGCTTCTAAAGGAACAGTGAAAAAGCCGTACAAAGCATGTATAGCTTCTAAAGGAACAGCGAAAAAGCCGTACAAAGCATGTATAGCTTCTAAAGGAACAGTGAAAAAGCCGTACAAAGCATGTATAGCTTCTAAAGGAACAGTGAAAAAGTATCCATTGCTCTTCAGAAAGAAAGAGGTTAGTTTTACACTGTTTCTTATCATTCGGAGTCCATGGAACCAACAAAAAACGGATGAAAATGTGAAAACGGATATTACTTAAAGAAAATACGTGCATCTTTTATGACCGTTTAAAGTTCATTTTCTTGTACTTCCACGTACATTGTATCTAGATCTGTTAGAAGGAAATCAACATGGCAGTAAACACATGTTTGTAATGTTAAACAAAAATATATTAGGGAAACATTGTTATAGAAGGCATATCGATTGTGAAAATCCACGATCTTACGTGACTGTATTTATCATTCTTATTATCTGCATAATTTGGGATGATAATTGACTGGTGTCTGATATGTTGGTTTCAATATGGAATTGTTTATCGTGACTGAATTGAATCGGAAATGAGGGAGCTTAATGCCAAAATGTAATGTTTGTCTGCTTTCTTTTCTTTTTAACCAAACATATTCCTATATATGGAAAGTGTTAGATTTTGTAATCAAGATAGCAAAAATTATTGCAATAAGGTCTTAGTATGCTTAGAGAGCTACCATATCTGATAGTAACAAATATGAGAAAATTTATACTTGCCGGTTTTGAAAAATATAAGCATATGAAGAACAGGGCGCTTATGCTTTTTTTACAGGTTCAGGAAACTATTGACTTACGTAAATCCTGTAAACGTACTATACCTGAATAAATTTGAATTAAGTTTTTGCAATTAGTATGCAAATATAATCAATTATAAGAATATTAAGTCTGTCTCAGTTTTTTATATTGTAGTTGTTTTTTTCTTGTTTTTTCTTTCTTTTTCTTGGTTTTGTTGTTGTTGTTATTTGTTTGATATATTGACACTAACGTATTATTTCCATACATATGATCATAAAAGTTTGACCATTTTCCCGACAGCAAGTCCGACAGAACATTAAGTTATTGTCTGACATTTGTTATAGTGTAACGCGCGACTTTTTAATTGCACGTAGAAATGTTCTCTCTACATAAAGTTGTGAATAAGTATTTTTAAATTTGCATTAAGACTTTGAAAATTACATAATACTTTTCAATGGATTAATCTGGTGACCTAAGTGTGTCTCTTTGCTACTGGACTCCAGGCTCCGCCTATCGTGCGATCAGGTAACTATACAACCAACTCGAACGATCCAAATCAAAAGTGCTTGCTTTGAATCGCTGCATTTCTGAAAGTATTATACAAACAATAACGAGGAGGTCGTGTCTCTTTGCTACTGGACTCCAGGCTCCGCCTATCGTGCGATCAGGTAACTATACAACCAACTCGAACGATCCAAATCAAAAGTGCTTGCTTTGAATCGCTGCATTTCTGAAAGTATTATACAAACAATAACGAGGAGGTCTAGACAAAGTCCATATTCAATAGAACATTTTTGTTTGTCAAATAACACTAGAATGTGAAGAAGACGGGCACACTGTTTTGAGGGATGTAACAGATCTGGCATTTAAACTGCATTATTGTTGTTTACTTTACTGACAGCATGAAATGTGTGTATTTTACAGACACACATGACATTGCACAAAATGCTGCAGCTATTGCTACATTTGAAATATCATTTACACACGCAGCTAGTTACCTTTTTTTATATTTGCACTATACTGCTACACGAACAAATATGCATAGATATACTGTTTTTCTTTCATTTACGATCCACTGACACGATTGTCATGGATTCGGGAACTATTTCAAAATGTCTTCACCTGTTGCACATAAACGTCAGAATTCTAGAGAACAGAAGGACAATTAGATAAAGAAGAAAGTTTCTCCTTTCTTGTTAATAAAGGATCATTTTCGTATTACAAAAACATTATTCCAGTTATTGTTAAACAACACTCTATAACAACTAGCACATGTCTGGTAACCACAAAAAACTCACTATGTCTACGTATTACTCTGAAAGACGCCTTTTTTTCTTGATAATTCATATAGCGCTCAGTTCGACCTCCCTATTTGTATTTAGATGTAAATGTATTTCTGGTCCGTAAACTCTGAACTTGTTTTCGAAACCCTGGGTAAAAACTCAAAATTTTAGAATATTTAATAGATTAAGTAAATGGAAAATGAAAAGCCCTTTTTTCACTTCCGTTACCACATTTGTATGAGGACGATTTCATCTTTATTTTGAAATGCCATGTATAAAACTATTACATTCCGAATTCGAAAGTCACAATGCACATCCTTTTCTAATTTTTTATACGTTCTATGTGCATCAAAGAACATTTACTATTCAGAAAATGATTTCTGATCAAGGCAAGATGAATACTTTAATCAAGGCACTGTTCTGTGGGCGTTTCTTTTTCTGCTAGCACAAATACCGGTCCCTAGACAACAGTATGTTACAAATTCAGATCTTAACTAAACATCTGTGCCCCATGCATCCCAAAAGATTCTTTTTCTAAGAAGATTACCTATAGATTTTTCACATTTGTTCTAGACAGTTCATTATACTTGAGTCTGCAAAAACTCAAGATTTAGAATTGAATTCTTAAGGAAAGAGCAAATTTCTTTTTGAAACAAAGTGTGTTCAGGATTGAATTCTTAAGAAAAGAGCAAAGTTCATATTCAAATAAATTGTGTTTATCATTTGAAGAAAACTTTACATGTTTAAAAGATATAAAATATTTTTTCAGTTTGTAACAGATTGAAGTTATTCTTAACAACCGATTAAATGGAGTTACACAGTTAACAAGATGTGTATTTAACATTAAAAAAAGTAAACCAGTCTGACATGTTTGTTTCCATGATATAATCCTGTTTTAGATACAGATTGGCTTTATCGCGTGCAGTTATTTCATTGGCTTATGCGTGATGACGTATTCCAGTAATTATTGTATAATGAAATGGAACATTGAAGCTTCTTTATATTCAGGGCTGTAAAATCCTTAATAAATTTACTTAAATACATTGTTAAGAAAATGCACCCGAAAAGCAGATATTACTAATTAATCCGTGTAAACATCATTTATCTGTTTAACTACTGAATTAAATATACATCATTTTCGAGAAAACATTATTAAATTTTCTAAATGATGAGAAATTTTCGAATACATGTATAAAGGTTGCAATTAAGGTTTTTCATTACGATCTTTGCTGAATGTTTTGATTTTAAAAGTTTAAAAGTGAAACAAATTTTGGAAGTGTAATTCGTTATAACATACTGTTACAAAGAGTCGTAGATCTGAAATAATCAAAACCTTGCATTTAGTAAAATAGACACAGTACTAACGTAATAAAGAAAACTGTTGGGTTATACTATTTTTACTACTTAATACTGTTTTCACTGTCAAAAAGAATTAATCAACTTTTTAAATAATAAACGAATTTGTATAAAGAAAATTAAATATTATACAACCGCCAATAAATTTGGTGTTAAAACCGTCCGTATGCGAATATGTATGTAGAAACGGACATTACGGTGTTCCGTTAGGGTCAGCGCGTTCTCCCTGAGAACACAAAGTGCGACAGTATGATGGTGACAGTACGATGGTGAAGCGTGACAATGCGAAAGTAAGATGGCGAAGCGCGACAGTACGATGGTGTCAGTCTATCATATTGTCGTACTGTCACCATCGTACTATCGCACTTCACCATCATACTGTCGTACTGTCACCACCCGACATTACGATGATGACAGTACAACAGTACGATGGACTGTCACCATCGTATTGTTGCGCTTCACCACCGCACTGTCGTACTGTCACCATCGTACTGTCGCGTTTCGCGTTCTGAAGGAGGACGCGCTGGCCCTAACGGAACACCGAAGGAAATAGTTTGTCTTAATATGCCTTAACATTTTTTTCGATTTTTTTATTTCCGACGTATTCTATTCTTTATTTACAAAAAATGCATATCCATCTTTCTATTTTCTCTTGTTTGAAGCTTCAAGCAGCAATAACATAACCCTCTCCCCACCAACCCACCCAATATCTTGCTAGTGCCCAATACGATATTTTGTGAACAAGGCCTTCCAGACAAATTATGTCACTATCTATTTAAGCTATGTCTCTTCCAGTTTGCGGACATCACTTCTTTTTGAAATGAGTTTTACACAATTGCTCCGATTTCACTAAGTACATAAGGGTTGCAGTTGATATGTAAATGATATATGGAAAATATTTTAGTTTTTTTTTTCTTTTCTTTTTTTTTAGCGGGGGAGGCCTCATATTTTTAGACAAATGAGCGGCCTGTGACCAGTCTATTTGTAAATCTCACACAACAAGCAGTATCAAACTTTCAAATGCTTAGTGGAATGTTTGCAAACAGATAACAGTTAATGTTGAGAGAAACTGGAGGAGCGATTGTCTTTAAATACGCATTGAATGTTTTGTAGACTAGTATGTATTCTACAGTACGCTCATGTATTAGACTTGGTAATTCGCATTCTAGCTTTTTTTACTCAAATGTGGGCTTGAAGCAAGGCGACCCTTCTTCGCCACTTTATTTATGTTTTTGTGAATGTCATAATGAATAATATAAATTCTGAACTAAGAGATCTTTCTACTATCGATGAACTAAAACTATTTTTATTACTGTATGCAGATGATCAAGTTGTATTCGCTAAAAGCAGTCACTTTTAAATGATATTGAACATTACTGCAATATTTGGAGCTTAAAGATTAATATTCAAAAAACTAAAGTTATGATCTTTGAAAAGGGAAGACATAGTCACTCAGATTTTTTCTTATATGGTTCACCCCTTGAAGTTGTGGCAAGTTTTTAATATCTCTGCATCAACTTTTATAAAAATGGACATTTGTATAGAAGCCAAAAAGATATAGCGAAACATGCCTCTTATGCATTGAATAACTTATTTAAAAGTTTTGAAACAATTGAATTACCAAACTCTCAAAAATGTAGCCTTTTTGATACCCTTGTGTCATCTATTTTGCATTTTGGAGGTGAGCTATTTTGATTCAATCCTTGTACAGATCTTGAGCTAGTTCATAAAATTGTTTAAGAAGAATCCTTTATGCGAAGAGATCCACTAATATAGCAGCACTATATGGAGAACTAGGCCGAGTTCCTCTGATTATTATACAAAAAGTTAGGATGATTAAATACCGGATAAAAGTTCTGAATTTACCAGAAGATAGCTTAGTAAGAAAGGTATATATAATGCTTAAAGAAGATGCAGACTCTTCAAGGTCATATAGAGGAAGAAATTGGGCTTCTCAAATTAAAGGTCTATTAGAAGACCATGGTTTACGTCATCTATGGACTGATCAGCTACATGGAGAAATAAATCTTTCAATCATCAAACAAAGAATTTTTGATATATATTATCAACAGTGGTACTCAAACATTAATAATTCTAATAAGTTAAGAAGTTATAGTATTTTCAAACATGACTTCAATTTTGAAATGTATTTAGGATATATAAAAACTCCAAAGTATAGAATAGCTCTCTCAAATTTTAGAATATCTTCGCATGATCTAGTAGTTGAGACAGGGAGATTTAATAATACACCGCCTGAAGAACGTAAATGTTACTGTTGTAGTATGAACTTTATTGAAACAGAATTCCATTTTCTCCTTGTATGTCCTTATAAACGAGATTTAAGAAGAAAATATTTTAAACCATATTTCTGCCATTGGCCAACAGTGGGTAAATTTGAAACAATTATGTCATCTCATTCTAAAAAGGTTCAATTAGGTCTGGCAAAGTATATTTATCAGGCAAACCAGAAGCGTAAAAATATTATATCTCCCTAACAATGTACGGATTTCTATATATCTATTTACTTAGTGTAGTTCAATATTTTCTATTTGATTAGGTTAAAGTTTAGTACATGTATATATAACATGTCTAGCTATGTTATATAAGTGGAATAGATTATGACTATTTTACTTCATGACTGTATGTAGTTGTATTTCTTATAACTCGGGTGTAAAGCATATAATTTTATTTCTTGACTCGTATGCAGTTATATTTCTTATGACTCTGGTGTAAAGCATACGATTTCTGTAAGTTGTACGATAAATGTATGTTCAAGAAAATAAGTTTCCTTTTGTTCAGGATATTATTTATTTCAACTATTTTATGAAGCATATTTTGAGTATACATTGATACACTTGTATAGGCGTTTTAAGAAATGCTTCTGTTACTCTCACCATTGTTAAGCATATATTGCAATAAACATTGTAAAATGTTTGTAGGCAAATAAAATCTGTTGTATTGTATTGTATTGGTAACATGCTGCTCATCTGTCTCAAAGTCTTTCATAAAACTTTTGTTTTATAAACAATCAAATTGCAACAATCACTAAGCATTTCACAGCTTGCAACGCCTTTGTCTACATCTAGAATATCAGATAGTGAGAACCAAAAGAACCTGAATTCTTTTCCATATATCATTTAACATAACAATTGCAACCCTTTATATCACAGCCATCTAGTTGTAGCGGCAAACAATATTTCTTCATGTATGTCCGTAATTCAAGGATGTTGTACTAAGACCACGTTATGGCCACAGGTGCTAGGAAAATAACTAGAAACTTAAATATGTATCTAAATGAGTATCAATCAGTACATTACGACTATACTGGATGTATAAAAAAGGGGAAAACGCATATCAGGAAAACGCATATCAGGAAAAACCACAGTCAAAAAACACAGCCTCCCTATACAGTCAAAAGTAGAGGAAAAGATAGCATAAATTTATTTATAGTAAGAAGGTCAAAGCAAAATCGTCACAAATAACAAAAATATTCTACAGTCATACACAAGAAACAAATGCACTTAACACTACCATAACCATATTTTTTTTAATATAAAATGCTGTCCCCATCGGCCTAGAACTTCGGCTTCCAAACATGTGACTGTGTTCAACCTATTTATTGAACATCTTCCTATACCAATGATTTTCAAATTGTGTTACGACCTGCTGTTTGCTCAGTCGATCACTTAAACGTGCTTGTTAATAACTTATATAATAAAAAAAAATATTACGTTATATTTTTTTATTTACTTTTAGTTGATCTTAAGGTTGTGATTGTTATTGCTTTGTTTTTCTGATCGAAGAGTAGTATCCAGATTTTATTACATGTTTTCATTTTGTTTTAAAAATGCGTCACCTTCCCGTTTGTACGTTTAAAAATGTTTTTGAAAACGTAACTGAACAGACGAGGCAAACAGGCCGCGTGGGTAAGTATTCGCGCAGAACGTTCCTAAGAAAGGTCCAAGGAATCAACTGTTTCGCGTACGGTGCGGCGGCGGTCTTTTAGAAAAAAATCTTAATGGACCTCGCCAATGTTTACGTTATCAGCAATAGTCGTCGACCAGAACGTGCCTTGTCACCTAAACTCTTTTATGGAACTACTCTGCAGTCTGTCCTCAGATCATATGTGTCACTTGTAGACTGTTCAAATCTTTCGTGTGAGGAGCTTCCTATATCTTGTTAAACGTCCGTTGAATAACCTAAACTCGCGCCAAATTTCACGTTATTACTTAGGAATTCTCATTATGACGCCGTTACGATGTCGTATGCGTATATAGAATGACATACAACGGGTTTAAGATATTACGCCAAATCTTAACGGCGTTATTTCGAAGAATGTTTTTCGGAGAAAGCGTCTATAGTACGTATTTGACTGCTCCAGGTTGCATTTACTCACACATTTAGCAAGTCCTTCGATAAAAATGAACTATTTTAAAGGAATTTGTTGATATTATGCAGATTTTTTTATTAAGCATTATTTATTGACTGATATTTTCAAGGCGATATGACGCAAAATAAAAAAATGTTATAAATAAATTCTTCAAACTTTTTATCAACCTTTGTAAACACAAAGAAGTTAATCAGTAAGTCTATCCGTTATGATTATAAAAAAGTAATGTTTTGGAGAGGCAAAAGGCAACAGTAGACATACAAAGGTATATCTTTGTCAACATTGAACTGCAAAACAGCAGAAATCATTATAACAAAACGTCTGCACAGTGTCATTTTGCCATTATATTATTCAGATGATATTGTATCGTCTGCAAACATGGAATATAGGGAAGGGCAAGCTAATGGAAGCTTTACAGCTGTCAATATCTAGTTATCAAATTTTTATGATGTAACTTGTCGACAAGCTTAGCTTTTAAAAAAAGCTAGCAGCCGGCCCGTTGACAAAGTAATTTCGGCATGAAGTTTATATACTATGGTGTAATAGTTGATGGTGTGTACATGTGCATGATGGACTATCAGTTTTTATTACACCCTTAAGCATTGCATAAAACATTATTGAATACCATTGCCAAACCGTGACGTCCCCAACTACTATGTTGGACAAAACCAATGCGAACACAAAGACGTAAACATCATTTCTTCAGATATTTATCGTTACACCTTATCATTCCTTCTGTTAAAGCTACTCAGCCTACTGAAGAGTTTTTACTGTCATAAATGAAGCACGCAAGACACGCATGCAAACAAGCAACACTATTTCTTCTTGTAACAGGAAAGCACATAGGAAAATCTGCGTTTTTTAACTCCACCGATGTGTGATTTTATAAAATATTTTCTGTCAAGGCATTCCGGAATATAGTGATTCTGAGCGTGTAAACATCGAAGGTGGATATTTTACTTGAAATTTGAAATGTAATTACCCACATGTTTCAGTATTCAAACACGTCATGTTTTATGAACTTTCCTAGGAAGTATAGTTGATTGTAATAAAATATAACCTTTTATTTTATGCAAAAGGATAATTTCTGTCTCACTGGTCTTGGAATACCCTTGCCAAGTATATACGAACAGAAGAACTCTCGCAAACTCACATATTTTAAAGAATTCAGTCAGTAACTGAAGTATAAAGGAAATATCTCACCATCAATTAAGGTATGAAGTACTTAACGCAGAAATAATAATCTTTGTAAGTTTTCTTGAAAGGAACAAAAAGCGGCATGAACACAACATTCCTGATTTACATATCTTTAAATCATGTTTCTGTAACAGTCAGGCATATGAAATCAAACAGCTGGAAAGTGTTTCTCAAAAACGACACTGTAATAAACATAAAATTGTGACGTAAACAACTATTGTTGTACTGAATTTTAAAAAGGTTTTGTCAGTAAAAGCTAACGTCTAGACATCTGCCATTCTGTTTTCCCTGAAGTATGAATTTAAAAGTAGGAAGCCAAGCATAGTTAAAAGGAAACAGAAAACGAATTCTTTGGTTAAGTCAGTCAAGACGTTACATGAGCACGTTTAGTTTTTCACATCTCATGGTTTAACCTACATTCTGAAACTGTCGACCATTTTTGTTTACTTTTTGACAAAATCTATGATGTTTCTGGAGATATCCATGGATCCAAACGGGACAGGGCAATATGATATAAAGACTGACTTCGTCAAATACAATATTTGATTTTTTTGTGAGTCAATTAAATTTATTTACAACTATGAAAAAAACAAGAGCTGCACGTAAGACAGTCAATGTTCGTCTATTCGAATTATGCTAGAAGAAAGCAATGTTATACACACTGTATATGTATATGACAGTAAGCATCAGCAAGGGAAGTCATTGGATGTTTTATTTATGGACAAACTACAGACTAAAGTTAATAAACTTACAAGCTGAAAGATGTATATAAAGCTTTAATGTGGAGACTGGCAATATTTCTTAACAGCTAAGTCTAAAAAGGGGAGATTAATTTTGTAAAACCGGGTAAGAGTGATCGGACCTTGCAAAGTGACCTCGACTAATGACTCAACCCCACATGTAAAGTTTCCAAACATGTATCTAACTGTGGAGATACGCAATATAGACAAAAACTTTAACCTAAGGATAAAATAGGCATGACTCTGAAATTACCGTTGACCGAGTAATTTGACTTTCAGAGTTAGAAAGTAAGCATGTGAAGTTTGAAGCAAATTTCTTTGATAGTATACAAGATATTAGCCTTTCATAAAAACTTTAATCAACACCGACGCCATGGTGAGTAGAATAGCTTTTACATTTCTTCGAATAGTCGAGCTAATAAGTTTTATTCAAATTGTGTTGCTGGTTCGACTCAACTGTATGGTAACATATTCGATTTATATGCTTTACCTTAAATGGGTCTGAAAATAATCTCTAGTTAATGCTAGAAACCAGGAATGTGAAAACAAATATGTTATGCAAAGCATGTATGCTTATATCTTTTTATAGTTTTTTTGTGTGTTTTCGTTCTGTTCATAATTTTTCATTGCTCACAAGAAATCAAATGATGTAATTTTGTTAACCTTCACAAATTTAAATGGGATTTCTGTAGTTGCCTCTCCAGTCCCAATGAGAAAATGCCAAAGAATATTCGACGGGTATTTAAGAAGTCTTTCTTATTGAAAAGGACTTTCATGGGTTTCTAGTAACTCAATTAAATGTTGACTGCGTCGATATTAAGCTTGTGAATGGCAATTATTTATTACATTCGGTTGAGACACGATTCTAGACAGAGTTAGAATTCCTTTGGGTAGAATTTTTATGGCACTTGTCGCGGATTTTACGCTGTTTAACAGAGCAGATATGACATCACTTGATTACAAGTTTAGGCATTATCATACTAGGGCAACTGTTAACGTTGCCATGTTAATTCAGTCTTGTTTGCGCGATTGCGCGGGTTCCCATTTGATTTATACTGTATAAGAATTTTAAACAAAATATGTTCGAGGGAGCGCAAGTATCGAATCATTTAGTTTTATTTAAATTCCAAGGGTTGGACCATTTAATCTTACAAGACAGATAGATAACGACAATTTGTTGAAATGTTAAGAAGAAAATGTCTGTTTTTAAGCTGAAAGTATATTCTTGTTTTAATTCATAAACATTGCGTTTAAAAACTACTGCATATTTTTTTCATGCAAAACTAGTGAACTGTGATTCATGTTAAAGTAATACGAAACAAAAATACTCTACTAACCTGGCCTCCTCGATGAATTGTTACTCAAAAACGACTTAGAATCGAAAGATATCACTGAGTGTGGTAGGCGGAACAGAGCTGAAGTCACAGAAAAATGTTTCTCATCGAATTCACTTGATCATTTCACTTACTCAGATATATACATTACTGCAAAAAATATCTACGTTAATTCGGCCAGACTTTAAATAAAATTCCTGGCCGCTGATTCGATCAAGAACACAGGAAGAGACGATGTGAACCATAAGTGACAAACTGAATGAAAACAAATATCGTAAACATAGAAAGCGTTCCGCTTGTTAAATAGCATCATCCTATACAGTGGCGGGAATCTTTTTCCGCTTGTTAAATAGCATCATCCTATACAGTGGCGGGAATCTTTTTCCGCTTGTTAAATAGCATCATCCTATACAGTGGCGGGAATCTTTTTCCGCTTGTTAAATAGCATCATCCTATACAGTGGCGGGAATCTTTTCCCGCTTGTTAAATAGCATCATCCTATACAGTGGCGGGAATCTTTTTCCGCTTGTTAAATAGCATCATCCTATACAGTGGCGGGAATCTTTTTCCGCTTGTTAAATAGCATCATCCTATACAGTGGCGGGAATCTTTTTCCGCTTGTTAAATAGCATCATCCTATACAGTGGCGGGAATCTTTTCCCGCTTGTTAAATAGCATCATCCTATACAGTGGCGGGAATCTTTTCCCGCTTGTTAAATAGCATCATCCTATACAGTGGCGGGAACTTTTTCCGCTTGTTGGATAGCATCATCCTATACAGTGGCGGGAATCTTTTCCCGCTTGTTAAATAGCATCATCCTATACAGTGGCGGGAACTTTTTCCGCTTGTTGGATAGCATCATCCTATACAGTGGCGGGAATCTTTTCCCGCTTGTTAAAAAGCATCATCCTATACAGTGGCGGGAATCTTTTCCCGCTTGTTAAATAGCATCATCCTATACAGTGGCTGGAATCTTTTTCCGCTTGTTAAATAGCATCATCCTATACAGTGGCGGGAATCTTTTCCCGCTTGTTAAATAGCATCATCCTATACAGTGGCGGGAATCTTTTTCCGCTTGTTAAATAGCATCATCCTATACAGTGGCGGGAATCTTTTTCCGCTTGTTGGATAGCATCATCCTATACAGTGGCGGGAATCTTTTTCCGCTTGTTGAATAGCATCATCCTATACAGTGGCGGGAATCTTTTTCCGCTTGTTGAATAGCATCATCCTATACAGTGGCGGGAACCTTTTTCCGCTTATAGCATCATCCTTTACAGTGGCGGGAATCTTTTTCCACTTGTTGGATAGCATCATCCTATACAGTGGCGGGAATCTTTTTCCGCTTGTTGGATAGCATCATCCTATACAGTGGCGGGAATCTTTTTCCGCTTGTTGGATAGCATCATCCTATACAGTGGCGGGAATCTTTTTCCGCTTGTTGGATAGCATCATCCTATACAGTGGCGGGAACCTTTTTCCGCTTGTTGAATAGCATCATCCTATACAGTGGCGGGAATCTTTTTCCGCTTATAGCATCATCCTTTACAGTGGCGGGAATCTTTTTCCACTTGTTAAATAGCATCATCCTATACAGTGGCGGGAACCTTTTTCCGCTTATAGCATCATCCTATACAGTGGCGGGAATCTTTTTCCGCTTATAGCATCATCCTATACAGTGGCGGGAACCTTTTTCCGCTTATAGCATCATCCTATACAGTGGCGGGAATCTTTTTCCGCTTATAGCATCATCCTATACAGTGGCGGGAACCTTTTTCCGCTTATAGCATCATCCTATACAGTGGCGGGAACCTTTTTCCGCTTGTTAAATAGCATCATCCTATACAGTGGCGGGAACCTTTTTCCGCTTGTTAAATAGCATAATCCTATACAGTGGCGGGAACCTTTTTCCGCTTATAGCATCATCCTATACAGTGGCGGGAATCTTTTTCCGCTTATAGCATCATCCTATACAGTGGCAGGAATCTTTTTCCGCTTATAGCATCATCCTATACAGTGGTGGGAATCTTTTTCCGTTTGTTAAATAGCATCATCCTATACAGTGGCGGGAATCTTTTTCCGCTTATAGCATCATCCTATACAATGGCGGGAATCTTTTTCCGTTTGTTAAATAGCATCATCCTATACAGTGGCGGGAATCTTTTTCCGTTTGTTAAATAGCATCATCCTATACAGTGGTGGGAATCTTTTTCCGCTTATAGCATCATCCTATACAATGGCGGGAATCTTTTTCCGTTTGTTAAATAGCATCATCCTATACAGTGGCGGGAATCTTTTTCCGTTTGTTAAATAGCATCATCCTATACAGTGGTGGGAATCTTTTTCCGCTTATAGCATCATCCTATACAGTGGCGGGAACCTTTTTCCGCTTATAGCGTCATCCTATACAGTGGCGGGAACCTTTTTCCGCTTGGTGGATAACATCATCCTATACAGTGGCGGGAATCTTTTTCCGCTTGTTAAATAGCATCATCCTATACAGTGGCGGGAATCTTTTTCCGCTTATAGCATCATCCTATACAGTAGCAGGAACCTTTTTCCGCTTGTTAAATAGCATCATCCTATACAGTGGCGGGAATCTTTTTCCGCTTGTTAAATAGCATCATCCTATACAGTGGCGGGAATCTTTTTCCGCTTATAGCATCATCCTATACAGTGGCGGGAATCTTTTTCCGCTTATAGCATCATCCTATACAGTGGCGGGAATCTTTTTCCGCTTATAGCATCATCCTATACAGTGGCGGGAATCTTTTTCCGCTTGTTGGATAGCCTCATCCTATACAGTGGCGGGAACCTTTTTCCGCTTGTTGGATAGCATCATCCTATACAGTGGTGGGAACCTTTTTTCGCTTGTTGAATAGCATCATCCTATATAGTGGCGGGAATCTTTTTCCGCTTGTTGGATAGCCTCATCCTATACAGTGGCGGGAACCTTTTTCCGCTTGTTGGATAGCATCATCCTATACAGTGGCGGGAATCTTTTTCCGCTTGTTGGATAGCATCATCCTATACAGTGGTGGGAACCTTTTTTCGCTTGTTGGATAGCATCATCCTATACAGTGGCGGGAATCTTTTTTCGCTTGTTGAATAACATCATCCTATACAGTGGCGGGAACCTTTTTCCGCTTGTTGAATAGCATCATCCTATACAGTGGCGGGAACCTTTTTTCGCTTGGTGGATAACATCATCCTATACAGTGGCGGGAACTTTTTTTCGCTTGGTGGATAACATCATCCTATACAGTGGCGGGAATCTTTTTCCGCTTGTTAAATAACATCATCTTATACAGTGGCGGCAATCTTTTCCGCTTGTTAAATAACATCATCCTATACAGTGGCGGGAACTTTTTTTCGCTTGGTGGATAACATCATCCTATACAGTGGCGGGAATCTTTTTCCGCTTGTTGGATAGCATCATCCTATACAGTGGCGGGAATCTTTTTCCGCTTGTTGGATAGCATCATCCTATACAGTGGTGGGAACCTTTTTTCGCTTGTTAGATAGCATCATCCTATACAGTGGCGGGAACTTTTTTTCGCTTGGTGGATAACATCATCCTATACAGTGGCGGGAATCTTTTTCCGCTTGTTAAATAACATCATCTTATACAGTGGCGGGAACCTTTTTTCGCTTGTTGGATAGCATCATCCTATACAGTGGCGGGAACTTTTTTTCGCTTGGTGGATAACATCATCTTATACAGTGGTGGGAACTTTTTTTCGCTTGGTGGATAACATCATCCTATACAGTGGCGGGAATCTTTTTCCGCTTATAGCATCATCCTATACAGTGGCGGGAATCTTTTTCCGCTTGTTGGATAACATCATCCTATACAGTGGCGGGAACCTTTTTCCGCTTATTAAATAACATCATCTTATACAGTGGCGGGAACTTTTTTTCGCTTGTTGGATAGCATCATCCTATACAGTGGCGGGAACCTTTTTTCGCTTGGTGGATAACATCATCCTATACAGTGGCGGGAACCTTTTTTCGCTTGGTGGATAACATCATCTTATACAGTGGCGGGAACTTTTTTTCGCTTGGTGGATAACATCATCCTATACAGTGGCGGGAACTTTTTTTCGCTTGGTGGATAGCCTCATCCTAAACAGTGGCGGGAACTTTTTTTCGCTTGGCGGATAACATCATCTTATACAGTGGCGGGAACTTTTTTTCGCTTGGTGGATAACATCATCCTATACAGTGGCGGGAACTTTTTTTCGCTTGGTGGATAACATCATCTTATACAGTGGCGGGAACTTTTTTTCGCTTGGTTGATAACATCATCCTATACAGTGGCGGGAACTTTTTTTCGCTTAGTGGATAACATCATCTTATACAGTGGCGGGAACCTTTTTTTCGCTTGGTGGATAACATCATCTTATACAGTGGCGGGAACTTTTTTTCGCTTGGTGGATAACATCATCTTATACAGTGGCGGGAACTTTTTTTCGCTTGGTGGATAACATCATCCTATACAGTGGCGGGAACCTTTTTTCGCTTGGTGGATAACATCATCCTATACAGTGGCGGGAACCTTTTTTCGCTTGGTGGATAACATCATCCTATACAGTGGCGGGAACTTTTTTTCGCTTGGTGGATAACATCATCTTATACAGTGGCGGGAACTTTTTCCGCTTGTTGGATAACATCATCCTATACAGTGGCGGGAACTTTTTCCGCTTGTTGGATAGCATCATCCTATACAGTGGCGGGAACCTTTTTTCGCTTGGTGGATAACATCATCCTATACAGTGGCGGGAACCTTTTTTCGCTTGGTGGATAACATCATCCTATACAGTGGCGGGAATCTTTTTCCGCTTGTTGGATAGCCTCATCCTATACATTGGCGGGAACCTTTTTTCGCTTGTTGGATAGCCTCATCCTATACAGTGGCGGGAACCTTTTTTGCTTGGTGGATAACATCATCCTATACAGTGGCGGGAACTTTTTTTCGCTTGTTGGATAGCCTCATCCTATACAGTGGCGGGAACCTTTTTTCGCTTGTTGGATAGCCTCATCCTATACAGTGGCGGGAACCTTTTTTCGCTTGGTGGATAACATCATCCTATACAGTGGCGGGAATCTTTTTTCGCTTGGTGGATAACATCATCCTATACAGTGGCGGGAACCTTTTTTCGCTTGGTGGATAACATCATCCTATACAGTGGCGGGAACCTTTTTTCGCTTGGTGGATAACATCATCCTATACAGTGGCGGGAACCTTTCTTCGCTTGGTGGATAACATCATCCTATACAGTGGCGGGAACCTTTTTTCGCTTGGTGGATAACATCATCCTATACAGTGGCGGGAACCTTTCTTCGCTTGGTGGATAACATCATCCTATACAGTGGCGGGAACCTTTTTTCGCTTGGTGGATAACATCATCCTATACAGTGGCGGGAACCTTTCTTCGCTTGGTGGATAACATCATCCTATACAGTGGCGGGAACATTTTTTCGCTTGGTGGATAACATCATCCTATACAGTGGCGGGAATCTTTTTTCGCTTGGTGGATAACATCATCCTATACAGTGGCGGGAACTTTTTCCGCTTGTTGGAAAGCCTCATCCTATACAGTGGCGGGAATCTTTTTTCGCTTGTTGGATAACATCATCCTATACAGTGGCGGGAATCTTTTTCCGCTTGTTGGATAACATCATCTTATACAGTGGCGGGAACTTTTTTTCGCTTGGTGGATAACATCATCCTATACAGTGGCGGGAACTTTTTTTCGCTTGGTGGATAGCCTTATCCTAAACAGTGGCGGGAACTTTTTTTCGCTTGGTGGATAACATCATCCTATACAGTGGCGGGAACCTTTCTTCGCTTGGTGGATAACATCATCCTATACAGTGGCGGGAACATTTTTTCGCTTGGTGGATAACATCATCCTATACAGTGGCGGGAATCTTTTTTCGCTTGGTGGATAACATCATCCTATACAGTGGCGGGAACTTTTTCCGCTTGTTGGAAAGCCTCATCCTATACAGTGGCGGGAATCTTTTTTCGCTTGTTGGATAACATCATCCTATACAGTGGCGGGAATCTTTTTCCGCTTGTTGGATAACATCATCTTATACAGTGGCGGGAACTTTTTTTCGCTTGGTGGATAACATCATCCTATACAGTGGCGGGAACTTTTTTTCGCTTGGTGGATAGCCTTATCCTAAACAGTGGCGGGAACTTTTTTTCGCTTGGTGGATAACATCATCTTATACAGTGGCGGGAACTTTTTTTCGCTTGGTGGATAACATCATCTTATACAGTGGCGGGAACCTTTTTTCGCTTGGTGGATAACATCATCCTATACAGTGGCGGGAACTTTTTTTCGCTTGGTGGATAACATCATCTTATACAGTGGCGGGAACTTTTTTTCGCTTTGTGGATAACATCATCCTATACAGTGGCGGTAACCTTTTTTCGCTTGGTGGATAACATCATCCTATACAGTGGCGGGAACCTTTTTTCGCTTGTTGGATAGCCTCATCCTATACAGTGGCGGGAACCTTTTTTCGCTCGGTGGATAACATCATCCTATACAGTGGCGGGAATCTTTTTCCGCTTGTTGGATAGCCTCATCCTATACAGTGGCGGGAACCTTTTTTCGCTTGTTGGATAGCCTCATCCTATACAGTGGCGGGAACTTTTTTTCGCTTGGTGGATAACATCATCCTATACAGTGGCGGGAACCTTTTTTCGCTTGGTGGATAACATCATCCTATACAGTGGCGGGAACCTTTTTTCGCTTGGTGGATAACATCATCCTATACAGTGGCGGGAATCTTTTTTTCAGCCTATGCGACTGCTCCACCTTATATAACATGTATTAAATTTGAATCGGGTCAGGATTCAATTGCAAAATAATGGTGATCAATGCCCTAAGCATTCAGTAACATCAGGCCTTTTCAAAACATAAAACCAATTGACTTGACTGTCCGGATAATCAATTAACTCTGTTTTATTTCGCGGATCTCGCGTGCGGTGTGGTTTCAAGTAGTTTTTTAGACAAGACAAAAACACTCATCGGTGTCTTGTTCTCATGCAAATGACAAGTTGACAAGTTCAATAATGATATATGTTTTTGTAAGAGACACCAAGAACATGGTATTAAATTCACACAACGTGAAATGATGCCTACAAGAGTTCAGACACAATCCTTTTTTAATGTAAAATTTATGTTTTATTGAGGCAATCATTTTTATCACTGATTTATTGTTAAACTTTTTGACAAGCGGTACTTAATGTGTTTTTTATTTACGAGAAGAAAAACGGTTTTATCTCTAAAGTCTGCAATAGAAAATGGAGTGTGTCTTATATTGAAGGTATATTATAAGTCCCCCGTGTATGAAAAATCTATATCAGACATAAAATTTGAACTTTAGATGGAAGAGATACATTATGATGCTAAGTAAAAATTGATGTTTTCAGTTACATAACCTACTCAATTATTGACAGTTTATAATTTAAAATTCAAACCTTTTTTTTGCACTTTCTTCTTTACTGTTGAATTTCAATCTGGTAAACACTGTTAACGAGCAAGAAGGCAAATAGAATAGGCTTGAAAAGAAGTATAATTTCGACAGTTATCAGTCTTACATTTTATCAACTCTTTCCATAATTGTTTTAGTGCATTTTTCTTCTTTCTCATTTTGTTTGCCAAATACCTAAAATACCATATGGTATTAAGTTCTTTGAATTTTCCATAGCACATTTTTTTAAATTTATGTTTCTGGTTTTATGAATATTTGTATATATGGGGTTGTATTTAGTTGTGCGTATTTGGTGAATACTTGTTTGAAGCATAGTTGTAGCTCATGTAAATCCTGTTATAATGCTCCCCGAAGGGCGAGCATATATATCTGCCGCTTTGTCCGTCCGTCCGTCTGTCCGTCCGTCCGGCATAATTTTGTCCGGAGCATAACTTGAAAACCCTTGGACATAATTTGTTTAAACTGCACACAGTAGTAGAGTGCAGTGTTCAAGAACCATAACTCTGTTTTGCCCCGTTTTTGAATTATCTCCGTTTTTAGAAAAATCTTGTCCAACGCATAACCTGAAAACCCTTGGCATAATTTGTTTAAACTGCACGTAGTGGTAGAGTGCATTGACGCAAAGAGCAATGACAAAGAACCATAACTCTATTTTGCCCCGTTTTTGAATTATCTCCCCTTTTAGAAAAATCTTGTCCGGAGCATAACCTGAAAACCCTTGGACATAATTTGTTTAAACTGCACACAGTAGTAGAGGGCATTGACGCAGAGTGCAATGCCAAAGAACCATAACTCTATTTGCCCCGTTTTTGAATTATCTCCCTTTTTAGAAAAATCTTGTCCGGAGCATTACCTGAAAACCCTTGGAGATAATTATGCTCCCCGAAGGGCGAGCATTTAGTTGCCGCTTTGTCCGTCCGTCCGTCCTGTCCGTCCGTCCGTTCATCCGTTCGTTCGTCCGTTCGTCCGTCATAATTTTGTCCAGAGCATGACACAAAAACTGTGAGAGATATCAAGACCAAACTACATAGGTAGTTAGATCTCATGTAGGAGCAGTGCAGTGCACAAGAACCATAACTCTTCCTTTATTAATTTTTTGAGTTATTGCCCTTTGAAATTTCTCATACTTATTTTTTGTCTGGGGCATATCTCACAAAGTATAAGAGTTATCAACTTGAATCTTTATAAGTAGATAGATCTTATTGATGAGCAGTGCAATGCGCAAAAACCATGACTCTTGCTTTCTTAGTTTTTGAGTTATTGCCCTTTAAAATTTCTCATATTTATTTTTTGTCCGGGGCATATCTCACAAAGTATAAGAGATATTAACATGAAACTTTATTGGTAGATAGATCTCTATCAGGAGAAGTGCAGCGTGCAAGAACCGTAACTCTGTTTTGCATTATTTAGGAGTTATTGCCCTTTGGTAATTTTCATGCTTTAAAAAAATAAATATTAAACAATAGCCGTTTTGGAATTGGGGGAGCATCCATCGGTTCTACTGATTTCTTGTTTTTGTATATTTTGTCTTTCTTGGTAAATGGTGTTTTTAACAGTTTGTTTTAGAAATTCTGTTTTATAGCGAACATTTTGAATTACTCGTGTTTTGATAAGATCATTGAATGCAGCTTGAAATAAATGCAAAACTTTAAAAGATATGCGTGAAAATTTACACACAGTGAGATTAAAGCACTACAAAAGTCTGGGATGCTGCAACTGATTTTACCGTTACACTTATCTTAAGATTAATCCAATAGGCAACGCTTAATCTTTACCAACTAGACAATTTCTTGAACATTCAAGAGTAACCTCGTGGGTAATAAGTCCAAAAAAAGAAAGCAAGTTAGTAAGTGATTCGTCCTGTGTTTACGAGGCAGTTCGGATGTGATATTTCAGTTCTACAGAAGCAACTTTCCGAAAGACTGATGACGATGCTCGTTTGTGACGTTATGACCAGTTGACCAATGGCTGTAAAGGCCCGAACTTAATTTTTACATTACGACAATGTAAAAATTTTCAAATATTAACAAAACCTACCTTTCGATGTTTCAAGGGACCGTTTTTCGTACAGGTATGCAGATATTTACATATCGTAATATTTTGATACTTTTGCTATTTTAATGCGTGGTAAAATGTCTCAAAATCAAGTCTCAGGTAAAATGTAAACAACGCCTAAAAGACATTCATGTTCCAAAAGTTTATAATTTTACTACAGATAAAAAGCAAATTATGCGTCTGAAGTCAGTGCTCCAGACTTGTCCATCAGTTTGCTATCAAAGTGTCAGGACCATGTAAATGAAATACATGTATATGTATTGTAATTCAAAAGGTACCTGGCTTGTTTTGATTTCTTTTTTATTTTCATTGTAATTGTAAAGATCATGTGATTGATTTATTGTGTAATTTTTTATATACAATTAAATCTCCTGATTTTTTAAAGTAAAAACAAAAAACAGGCATTGCACTGCATTTGTAATTTATTGTCTTCCATGTTTCTCTTTTAAATGAACTCTAATGTATTTTACCGAAGTATTTTGTATTTGTTTATAGAACTTACAGTCATTCGTTCAAAAAATAAAAAGCTTCATGCATACCGGTGCATATTACATATGATCTAAGATTCAAATGTTAATTGAATATGTGCTGCATTTATTAAGTTGCACTTCCTGTATATAAGTCAAATGGTAGTCCAAGAGGTGCAGTTATATTGCAACGGCAGAGAAAGCATCTCTAAGTCTGTTTAGTGGTAGGGTTATTCAATAAACTTTTAGTACGGGACATTTTAGAATGATTTCCTATTACAATGACATTTGTTCAATTCATAACTGAGACAATGTTCCCGAGCTTTTATCCCCAAAAATGTTTCATATATATACATACATATATGTATATATTATCTACATATCAAATGTTGTCACTATGATTAAAACAATGAAAAACACCGGGCATAAAAAGAAATTTTATGGATTGTTTGATTTCCTTTTTTCCTATTTTCTAACGTTTCTGCCATTAAACATGTCACGAGACATTCTCTGCGGCGACCATGGGGAAAACGGTTAAATATCAAAGTATTATTTTTTATACTTTGCAGTCCCCACCCCCTCCACCCTTACTGAAGCATTTTGTTAACCGATATATAATACACAGCTTTTTAATAATTTACAACATTGTATCTCTGAATAATATAGAAAACTTCCCTTTCATGTTTCAAGGAGAGCTTAATCGTCTTGTATCGATATTTCTAATTCATAAAAGCTAGGAAACTGTTAGTAAAGAGTTAAGAAAAAGGACTGAGCTTAATCAAAGGCAAAAGAGAGAAAATAATGGTAAAAATTCAATTGTTCCCTATGTGGGCTAATGTGGGGGTGGGGGGGGGGATGACAGCTTTGTTGAACTGATCCAATGTTTGTTACGAAAAAATGTCTATTAGTTGGTTTGTCTATTGAAAAATTGCTCATTTGGAAAAGAGACTAATTTTAATAGCTGTTGGAGAGATAAATTAATAAGATAGCAGATGTGAATGCCATTAACAAAATAAATTTGAGAACATCAATGAAAGTGTCCGTAGGACAGCGTCACAATCAGATTCTCCTTTCAGCTACTTTAAAAGAAAGTCTATT
Source organism: Cyclina sinensis (assembly GCA_012932295.1). NCBI lineage: Eukaryota > Metazoa > Mollusca > Bivalvia > Venerida > Veneridae > Cyclina > Cyclina sinensis. The sequence continues at coordinate 4,263,228 of JAAONU010000013.1, forward strand.
AAGGATTCTTTCTTCGAATTGACTTAAGACATCAGGATAAAAGTTATGGACATTTAGTAGATAATAACTATGTGATAATATATTTTGAGAACACTTAATTCGTGAAGTCACAATGCCGTCACCATAAACCAAATAGCGCAGACAGAATGGAGGCGGTAAAAATGTCCTTTTTGTTATTAGGCGTTCAAGTAAAAGATAAATTGACATATACAAAACTGGAATGTTTAGTTTGACTTTTTCACTTGTCTAAGGCCTAACTACTAAAATATTTAACTCTGTATTTGTTATTCTTAATTGTGATTGGTTGAAAAAAACAAGACGGAATTCGTTTTTATATATACACTAATTAAATTTCCTGTATGATCCAGTAAATGCCCCAAATAAATGCAGAAACCACACTTTTTTTAATATGTAATCATAATATATAAGAACTCAGTCAAGGGTATCAATCAATTGTTATAATGGCTACGATGATGGCGATGATAAGAAAGAATATCATGCTGATGATCTAACAATTTCTGATGATGTTGATGATGTAAATGATGATTATCATAAAGACGATGATGGCGATGATGTTATTAATGGTGATAGAAATGACGACTAGTATCTGTGCACTTTGTATCAACAGACTTTAAACGGAGACAGATTTTCCGACACAGTCGGGGAACAAGCATGCCATGAGCTTTTAAGATTGATAAATGTCTACCTTTTTCATGTCTGTCAACTCGTCATGTGGTAATTAAAAGATAGTGTAATCTATATCATTTCTTCCTTAATACCTATCAATTTGATAGTGCAACCCGTATCATTACTTCCTAAATACCTTACAGTTTGGTTTTGAAAAATACGACAGACTTCATAGAAAGGAAGTTTAACGGCTATGTGCTTTGCCTAGAGGAGCAAACTCAGTTCAAGGCAATTTAAGGTGTCTTAATGCAATGAATATAACAACAAATTTGATGTAGTAAAAATACCATTTTGTTTTATGTTGACCTTTGTATCGTCTGTAACGCAGACATGTATATATCTCTTTCATTTCCCTCTCTACAATAGTAACTGTATAAATTACTGACTAGCTTTAAGAAAAATTCCAAATGTACATTATGCATTCTTAACCTGACAAAAAAAGGATTCAAGAATTTCCCTGCTTCTAACAACAGTTAGTTTTGTTGTTAACTATATCGTGTGCGTGCTTTTTAATCTATCAACATATGTTTTATGATGTTTCACATATATAAATATACTTACGTATTCTCTGGTATTCTTTAGATGATAGGCCATCTGAACTATATTCACTTGTTAATTAGCCAAATATATTGATATATTGTTATATGTCAATTTGCCAGAAAAAAAATGTTGTTGTCTTTATAGTAATGTATCAGACTTCGTAAAAACTCATAACTTTATTCACTTCTGAACAATATGATGTCTTTATAGATATGTGCCAAACTTCGTAAAAAGTCATAAGTTTATTCACTTTTGGATAATTTGAATTGTCTTTATACAAATGCGTTATATACAAATGTATCAAAACTAATCGCATTATCATTTCTGGATAATTTGAAATGTCTTTATAAAAGAATACCAAACTTCGTGTAAAGTTATAACTTTATGTAGTTCTTATACATGAATTGCTTTTATACAAACATATTATATAAAATTAAATAGCTTTACCAAGAAGGAAGTTCTTTGTGCGTCGTTTTCTTTAACAGAACAACATATTTAGATTAAATAAAACCTTAAGAGTTGCTATATGAATACAAGAAACTAAAATACCTAAAAAAACTTTTAAAACATCTTATGACTTTGTTTTCCTGATAAAAGTTTTTTGTTGAAATCCTTTAAGTAATTGTCGTTCCATTTTAAAATTCTTTTTAAAGTAATTATTGTGCCTTTTTAAATTCTATAAAAGAAATTGTCTTGTCATTTTAAAATTATTTTATACAGAAACATGAGCAGATCAATTATTTAAAGTTAATTTTATGTAATAGCATATGACATATAAACTTGGTCTTAAGATTTACTAGCTTGATTTCCAGAATGTTTCCTGTTCGTATACCAGTATACTCGTAGAATGCAAGTTTTAGATGTCGTCTGAGAGAAAATGGGGATCAACGATGGACTTACGGAAATATACAAAATTCTTGTGACAGAACATGATTTATATAAAGCCAATGCAGTCTTTAAAAACTGCTTTTAAAACTTGGCTGATTAAGAAATCATCCAATAGGTTATGCTCAATAATTGAATTATACATGTGATCATATCTTTATGCAATATTTCTGGCGATACTGATAATTTGTGTATACTTGAACGAACAATCCAAGTATTCTTCTTAGCTAAATAGTGTTCATCTTTCCCACAATCGTTGACATTGTTCAATTTATGATGTGTGTTCCCCATGGTGGCGGCCATTTTAAATGATTTCTTTTTTCCAGTTGATAGACTGAATTTGGAGGCTTGGCTTCTTTTTGCAAAGCTAATGTATTTATCCGCCATTCATCATTTTATTTTTCAATGATATTTTTGTTCGTGAAATAAAAGTTCAGTAAATTGAATCGTTTTGTCTTTTTTGTTGTCAAAAATCTATAGGTATATAATAAAAGGAAAATTATGTTGTAGTAGCTGTCTTAGACCTTGTATTTTGCTACGAGCAGCGTGGGGAAATCGATATCTCGCGAGACCGAAATAATATTCTCTATTTATCTGCTTTTGAATTATCTAATGCGTTGATTCTTTTAAATAAAGGAGTTCCCTTATATTGTTCAAAAATCTAGGTCCTCTAATGAAGCAATAGCACCTATAAACAAACATAAAAGTATGTAGAGTCAGTGTACCCGGTTTCGCACTGGTCACGGTTTCGCACAGCAAATGATAATCGCAGTATTTCTCATTATGTTCTTAAAATATGAACATGCTGGCTAATTGTATTTGATAAGGAGATGTTTACCAGGAAGTTCAAAACACGCAACCTTTTGTCACGAGAGTATCGCTTCTGCTAGGGGCAGACGAAAACAAAAACAAAATATTGTAGGCCAGTAGGTCATTAAAAAAATTCGTCTTTTTTTAACAGTTTTTGTTCCTCAGAAGATATTATTACAAAAGAATAAAAGAAAATTAAGTACAGATGTAAGAATTATTTCGTTTATCTAGCATCTTTTAATTTTTTCACATGAAAATAATTTTTGAAATTATTCTACCGATGGAAAACTGACAAGCTAAAATTTACTTGATTCATTTCTTCATTTTATTTTGTTACAAATTTAATCGAACAAGATTGCAATTGGGTAGGTCATTGATTTTATTTATGAAAACTGTTGTTTTACACACAGGGGAGATAGGTCAAGAAAGAATACACAAATGGTTCCCAAGTCTATGTTTATGTCATGTTGTATGTTTGATTGATATTTTTGCTAACTATGCAAAGGTTAAAAGTTGGCTTTATTGTGCTGAATGGTAAGTTTATAAACTAATAAGTATTATTCAGTTTCAAATAGGAATTATTTGTTTAAAAATAAAAAGAAAATAGCGTGTGCGAAACCGGGTACAAAATGTGCCAATAATCGAGTGCTCCTATAATATGACGTCAGCAAAAATGACCGCATTTAAATAAACAAAATGAAAGGCAAAGGTTTCTTCTGTATTTTGATTAAGAAGTTTTAAATCAGCTTGAAGTTTAAGAGAACTTACAGCCTTAATACCTAAATAAATGTGCGAAACCAGGTACACTGACTCTACAAATGTCAACTAACTCCAAATAAAAGCTTGTCTGCAGCTTTGAGCTTTAGATAAACCACGGATTTTGTATACTATTTAAGCCTGTTTTTCAGTTTTCTGTTATTTCTCCAAGACAAAGATTATACAAAATGTGATAAATTATTTCCGTTGTACATTTTGGTATGTCTGTTCTTTAACAGTTCACATTAACAGTGTCGGTAGCGAATAACAGTGACATTAAGTGGACACAAATTGTCCAGTTAACGACCGAGCTGCATGCAAGTGTTCGTCACAGTGATATAAAATGTCTGGCTGTAATAAGAATGGTTTCGTTCATCAATTTTTATTGTCTTGGTAACAGTATTTGTTGGACAAATAGCAATAGTGGTGTGCTGAATTATCATTTAGTCGTTGAATCATTAGAGATATCTGAACTTTATTAATCGACTTAAAAAACCAAGTCATTAAATCGACTAACATTTTTGGGCCGATTTATCGGAAATTTTGCTAAACAATTCATTTCCCTGCACGATTACTTCACTTTGGTTTCAGCCTTGTTCCAGCGACGAGTAGCAAATTGTCTGTCACTCTATCTCCATTGATCTCCAGGGCTCTGGAGAGGTACTGTTTTTTAAGATTTTAAACAACCGTTACGTCAGAAATTAGCGTGCGACCAGTTGATTGATATGAAGTTTATATGAACAGACTGCACCATTATTATAGCACGTGTTCATGTATTTGTGATGTAACAGATTATAAAATTACAGAAAAAACTGAAGTAACCATTAAGTGCTGAATACCTAATAAATGTTGCTACTTTAAACGGTTCTCTGGTGAACCGAGTATTTCCGTTATACGGAGGGTTAAAAAGGACAATATTTGCACACACACAAAAAAACTTACATCCCTTGAAAGAGCAAACATTCAGACCCAAGATATATAGAATGAAGTCAAAGTTTCTTTAGAATGAGAAACAAAAAGCTGTCTAGATTTATCTGCTCCCTTATGATAAATCTTGACACTTCTTTTGGTTTTATGACTGACAATGTTTTTTTTTTATCAAAATCGTTTTAATTCAAACCAGTATATGCAAATATATCATGTTTTTTTTTTTTCATCAAAATCATTTTAATTCAAACCAGTATATGCAAATATATCATGTACTTTGTCTTAGTAAACAGGTTTTTTTAAAGAGTCAGTTGCAAAGGGGGTAATATTTTTATAAATAGAATCTTCTGTAGGGTTTAGATGATAAACAAATACGAAATAGACATTTGATATTGTTTTCTGAGATCAGCTCGAAAAATGAGACAGGTGTTTTCTACAATGTGGAGACGACGACAGTTTTAGTTTGTATAACACGAGATCATATCACGATACACAGTCTGAAATAATAAAAAAGGCCATGATCGCCCGATATTGCACATTTGAGTACCACTGCTCTAAAGTGAAAGGTATTAAGCTGAAGTAGAGCATACTATGACATCTAAAATTATGTTCACTGTATTGAAAGTTAGTTATCTAGACCCTGACCTCTATTACCTGACCAGATTTAAAACTGTATGAATGGCATTCCGATTAGTAACTAGTGACCACTGAGATGTTGCCAAATTTAAATTTCTTTTCTGTACCTTCAACAAAACAAATCACCAGGACGGTCATGGTCAGCCATATTTGAAATTAACATGCAAATCTATACATATACAAATAAGGTATGTATGTCAAGGTCATAGTAGCCAAAAGTTAATATTAATATGTATATAATAAGCAAAACTATGCATGCAGTTAAAATTCCAATGCAATAGCTTGAAAACACAGTAATTCAAGGTTAAGTTTATCCAATGTTTAAATTGAAATCTACATGCAAAACCGTACACATTGCCAAAATGTCAGAACAGAAAGTACGTCATTAGGTCAAGGTCGGCAAAAGTCAACGAAGACATCTGTCATGGCAATCTGAATTCTGTATAGAATACAATTCGGCAGAATATCATCCAAAAACAAACTGTGAGGTTTGGTCAAACTCTGTCAAGGGGTTAGAGGAGATGTCACTACAAGAAAATGTTGGCAACGCATGACTGACGATAGAAAATCAACTTCCGCAATAGCTCACCACTGAGCACTTCATGCTCAGGCGTGCTAAATTTTGGACAGGTCGAAGTATTTTAATAGCGATTGGAAAAGCCGAATTCAAACAACTTTAAAGGTAAAATAGCGAAGTTTGAAAGCGACCTTCAAGCTAAAATAAAAGTAAGAAGGGTGACAAAATACACTGACCATTCTTTTAAACTAACTAGTCTTTGCATTCTGGTTTCAGTCTTCGTATGTTTACAAGCAGCATAGTTCGACACACGTAACATAGTTCGGTAAAAGCAACATTGTCAAGCACAATGAGCATAGTTCGGTACAAGGAGCATTGTTCGGCACACGTCACAAAGTTTGGTACAAGCAACACAGTTCGGCACAATTTTGGAAACTTAGTTTGTTGAGCTTTATCTTTTAATGAAATCTGGCAACCCTTCTCGAGCACATATTGTTAAATTATCGACTTTTCCTTTAAGTAAATGGAAATGGATAATAAAATGAGAGCTTGATTTGAATGTGAAAACAAAATTTATAAAGAAGAACGTGAAATGTACATTTTTAAATGTGTTTATAATGTACAGTCATGTGTAAATGGCCTTAATTTCATTCTATCGAATCGAAGATTTTGCCGTCGTTACTGAATAATCTTCAAAGTTTACATCTAAAATACAATTATTTTTCTACCTAAATGGAAAGCTTTTAACTTAACTCTCTTGCATAATTATTTCTTTCCTGATCTGAATGCAATGATGTCGTTTTAATTTGATAAGGATGTAATACCAGGAGCCGCCAGAAACTTTATAACTAAACGTTGTTACACTTTTACCTTTCAAATTTTAGTAAATTGCTTTTATCTCCTCAGTGTGTAATTATCAATGATTAGATATAGCATAGGGAAACATTACAGCTAAAAATTGTAATACATTTTCTTAAAATGACTACTTAGAATAATTTTGTCTGGAAAAAGATAGCTAGACAGACTAATTTAATTTTAAATCTATTTTCATTTGCTTAGTTTTTATCTGACATGTTATAAACACTTTTCAGTGACACATGAACAGTTGTCTCCTTTCAAAAACCAGAATTCTGCACACACAAAAAGATAACTGTATCAGATTTTACGAATCACCGTACCTGTTAACTTCTAATGTCTGAAATTTTCATGTTTAAACTTTCTTGTTTCAAAATAGATACATAAGAAAAATAATACGAAAAATACTTTGGGAAAGCAATTTAAGAAAAGACTTTAAAATTGGTATACCGTACATCTAAAGACTTTCATATTGTTATACCGTACATCTAAAGGCAGCGAATTGACCAGAACATTATGCTCTAATGCGACGGCTAACTGTCTGTGGTGGCCAGGAAGTTAAAACCAATTTAATCGTTTGTTTCATTGTTTTTGTTGTCACAGTGTTGTTTTGTTGTTGTGTGTGTGTGTGCGTGTGTGTGTGTGTGTGTGTTGTTTCTTTTGGGGGTGGGTGGAGTTGGCTTTTTTCTGTCTTAAAGAGGCTGTACTCCAGATTTGATATAAAAATATTTTTTACATAAATTAGATATCTAGATGCCGTGAGATGATAACAACATGATATATACTTCAAAACTGATTATAAAAGTCAAAATAGAACAAACAAAACTATTCGCTTCAGCCTGATTTGAACTCTGGACCCTTATGTTAACAAAATTTTTCTAACGCTTTTACTGTCGCTGCATGTGTAATTATAGTTATTTACTTTAAATCTTATACAATATAGTTATACCGTTGTGTTACGGTATAGCACTATGATAGGAAAAAAATCATTGATAATATGATTATCTGACTTATTTTTTGTCAGTTAGTATGTATATGAAGTGAGCAGTAGCAGTACGCAGCAGTAGAAAAATGTGAAGTTGGCAGTAGCAGAAACAGCAGTAGCAGTAAAGAAAACGTGAAGCTGGCAGTAGCAGTAACAGCAGTAGCAGTAAAGAAAACGTGAAGTTGGCAGTAGCAGTAACAGCAGTAGCAGTAAACAAAACGTGAAGTTGGCAGTAGCAATAACAGCAGTAGCAGTAGGCAAAACGTGAAGTTGGCAGTAGCAGTAACAGCAGTAGCAGTAAAGAAAACGTAAAGTTGGCAGTAGCAGTAACAGCAGTAGCAGTAAAAAAAGTAAAGTTGGCAGTAGCAGTAACAGAAGTAGCAGTAAACAAAACTTGAAGTTGGCAGTAGCAGTAACAGCAGTAGCAGTAAACAAAACGTGAAGTTGGCAGCGGCAGTAACAGCAGTAGCAGTAAACAAAACGTGAAGTTGGCAGTAGCAGTAACAGCAGTAGCAGTAATCAAAACGTGAAGCTGGCAATAGCAGTAACAGCAGTAGCAGTAAGAAAGTCTTAAAAGTCCGGAAAGTTTCAATGAAAATAAAACATGCTTTAACATCAACAGACCCTCGCGAGTCTATTGCGTAGGTCTGCGACTGTTTCTGACACTCTTGCAAATTTTCATGAATTTTGGTGCCAATCGGAAAAAATGTCATTTTAATGTCTAGGGACCCTCCCGTGTCGCTTTTACAGGAGTGCGACTGTTTCGGACACTCTTGCAGACTTTCAGGAATGTTGGTGCCAATCGAGAAACTGTCATTATTAATGTCTAGGCACCCTCCCGAGTCGATTTAACAGGTCTGTGACTGTTTCTGACACTCTCGCAGACTATTAGGAATTTTGGTGCCAATCGGTAAAATGTCATTATTAATGTCTAGGGACCTTCCCGTGTCCATTTTTCCGGTCTGTGACTGTTTCTGACACTCTCGCAGACTTTCAGGAATTTTGGTGCCAATTGGGAAAATGTCATTTTTAAGGCCTAGCCATCCTTCCGGGTCAATTTTACCGGTCTGCAACTGTTTCTGACCCTCTCGTAGGCTTTCAGGAATGTTGGTGCCAAAATCAAGAAATTGTCATTTTTTAATATTAAGGGACCCTTTGGTGTCTATTGTTACGGTCTGCTACTGTTTCTGACATTATTGCAAACTTTCAGGAATTCGGTGCCAATCTAGAAAGTCTAACGACCATGCTGGTTCGATTGCACCTGTCTGTGACTGTTTCAAACACTCTCGCAGACTTTCAGTGTTTCCTACTACTACTGCTGTTACTGCTACTGTCAACTTCACGTTTTGCCTACTGCTTCTGCTGTTACTGCTCCTGCCAATTTCACGTTTTACTTACTGCTACTGCTGTTACTGCTACTGCCAACTTCACGTTTGATTTAATTTCTACTGCCAACTGCTACTGCGCACTGCTACTGCCAACTTCCTATTAGTTCAGTTAGTTAGTTTTTAAGCATTAGTCATAAATATTACACGAAATTTATAAAACATGAAAACTTTCTTTTTTGTCATCTGGAGGCCAGCCCCTTTAAAGCCTTCAAAAAATTATCTTAATAATGTACCAGTATAACATATATCGGACAAATAAATGAATAATTCTTTAATAACAGCAATGCTAAGTTGTTTGTTTATGAATCAATTTCTTCAAGTAAAATAACTATTGTCACTCCCATTCAAATCTGTTTCAGTTTGCACAAAAACTTACTACATTTTTATGGTACAAAGAAAAGATTAAAAGAGTTTTAAACAGTTGATGAAACCAGCAGTAGATTATTGCTGATACATATAAAACAACGCCCACATAATAGTTCAGTCAAGTGCCTGCAATGTCATTTTCAGACCTCGCTCTTTGTCTGCTATACTTTTAAGAATCAACATAGCATGGAGGATTTGATTAAAGGCCACACAAAACAAATTTCAGTAAAATTATTTTGAAATAGTGCAACGAATTCTGAGAAGATTTTCACAGTTTTCCATATAGTTATCTTGTAAAACCAGGTCCCGCCTTCTGTAGGCCACGTCTTTAAGGGCCAAATTGTCTTGAAGGAATTCAATAAAGGGTCACCCAAGGCCCATTTTTGTGAAATTATTTTAAAATCGGGCAGGTGATTTCCGATAAGAAGATAATCAAAGTTTTTCTGTATGGAACATTTAATATTAAGGGTTCTGGGGGGAAAAGTGAGTACCATTCCTATGAAGTTACATTAAGATCGGCCCAATTGTTAAGATGATGAAGTTCGAAGGGAAACGTGACGGAGTGTCACACATCAGTGTTTCGTGCTCAGATGAGCTGAACGGACATTCAAATGGCTATGATCATCTTGTCCTGGATAATATTAATTATAAATGATATGAAACATATTCATCTTTCATGTCCTTACACTTGTACCAAACTTTCTCTTTTCCGAATTCAGACAGCTATATATTTTGACTGAAGTTGTTAGCATTGTTAACACAGCAAAAATTATAATCTAATTCATTATATCTCCGATGTCTTATTCCAACTTTTCCCAGATGGCTTGAATAAACAGAAGTTATCCAATACCTGCCACAACACTTGGTAGATGAGCTAAAAGTAGCCAGGTTTTTATATGTCATTATTCGTACTTCAACTTTTTGACTGGTAATCACTTCCTGTCATTATGAAATTTATTCTTCACACCTCTACCACACAAGATTTCATACATGTATAGATAGATGCGAATGAAGTCCACACACATTTTCATCCATCCTTCAAAGATTGGCAGAGTAATTTTTGTATCTAGAACTGGTACTTCTAAATGATAACAGTCCAAGAGTGCATTGCATTTTTTTCTTTTCCAGTGCATTTTTTTCCAGTGCATTTTTCAAAGTTACATTAGATACTTGGGGGGAAAGTGTGTTTAAGTTACACTCAATATCTAAACGCACATTGATGGGCCTCAAAACCCTAGTAGTAGAGATGGTTTAGTTGTAAAGCTCACAAACTCAATCAAGCCTATAAGATGTATCATTGGTACAGACACATAATGTATCACCTCTCAAGCTCTGAGTGTGTTATAGTAACTTTTCCCTCAAATATGATTGGTTGAGAGGTACTTTGACAGCTATTGTCAAATAACCTAACACTAACAAATGCATATCAAATAACCTAACACTAACAAATCCATTATTGTGTAGCTTTCACTGAGGATATGGTAACTTTTCCCTCAAATATGATTGGTTGAGATGTACTTGGACAGCTATGTCAAATAACCTAACACTAACAAATGCTTTATTGTGTAGCTTTCACTGAGGATATGATAAAAACTGAAATGTACTGAAATGTAGTTTTCTCCTTGACAAACACATAAATGAGGCTAGGAAACTCTACAGTCATCCCCTTCGGCATTTCTTCCAACAAATCCTACTACTTGCAGTTCTTAACATCTTCTTTACTACCAATACAAAATAAATTTTCATCAATCTTTGAATAGTATGTACATTTTGTTCGGGTCTAGAAATATTTATACTGTTCACTATCTCATCACGTATTATGAAAGGTTGCAAGACTGTTTCACAGATTTGCCAGGGATTTACAAAACAAGAAGAAATTTCTATGAAATTGGATTTTCCCGTAAGTTCTTGAATTTATATTTGTTTAAACCACAGTTTTGTCTCAGAAAATATAATGTAATAAAATCATTTGTTTAGACATAGAAATTTTCCGTTTAATAATAACGTACAAGAAGAGCCGTCTGGCTGAAGATGGCGCCCCCTTACAGGTGATCTACTGATCATGATCAACTTCCTATAAATTTTGAAGATCCTAGATTCAGTAGTTTTTCTTGAATTGACCAAAACCAATTATATTAGTAAATACTTAAAAGTTTATTTTAAAAAGTCGGCATTCTTTAAGCCTTTAGCCGTTAACAAAAATAAACATAACATGGCATCATATTACAAGCAATTTTTGCAAAACACATTCATCCATGCACCTATCCATCCATCCTTCCAGACAGACGGACATAGAGACAGATATACAAGAAGAGACAAACACTTATCACAATACATAAAAAAGTGTTATTTTTTTCAAAACATTTTCTCTATGTTTCATCGCTTCTTTAATATATTTTGAGGTTATTTGATAATGCAGTTTGTTTGTTGTTGTTGTTGGGTTTTTTGTTGGTGTTGTTGTTGACATTACCGTATTAAATTTCAGTAATGTTGACAACTGGATATTAACAAAATGTCGCTTTCTTAAATCTAAATATTTTGTATGACAATGTAAAACTGAAATTCAGACTTATCCTGGTTACATAACTTATAGACTTGGTTACACTTATCCTGGTTACATAACTTATAGACTTGGTAAGACTTATCCTGGTTACATAACTTACAGACTTGGTTAGACGTCATCCTGGTTACATAACTTACAGACTTGGTTAGACTTATCCTGGTTACATAACCTATAGACTTGGTTAGACTTATCCTGGTTACATAACTTACAGACTTGGTTAGACTTATCCTGGTTACATAACTTACAGACTTGGTTAGACTCATCCTGGTTACATAACTTATAGACTTGGTTACACTTATCATGGTTATATAACTTACAGACTTGGTTAGACGTTATCCTGGTTACATAACTTACAGACTTGGATAGATTTATCCAGGTTACATAACTTACAGACTTGGTAAGACTTATCCTGGTTACATAACTAACAGACTTTGTAAGACTTATCCTTGTTACATAACTTACAGACTCGGTTAGACTTAGCCTGGTTACATAACTTACATACTTGTTTAGACGTTGTCCTGGTCACATAACTTACAGACTTGGTAATACTTATCCTGGTTACATGACTTACAGACTCGGTTAGACTTATCCGGGTTACATAACTTACTGACTTTGTTAGACTTATCCACGTTACATAACTTACAGACATGGTCAGACCTATCCTGGTTATATCACTTACAGACATGGTTAGATGTTATCCTGGTTACATAACTTACAGACATGGTTAGACGTTATCCTGGTTACATAATTTACAGACATGGTTAGACGTTATCCTGGTTACATAACTTACAGACATGGTTTGACTTTATCCTGGTTACATAACTTACAGACATGGTTAGACGTTATCCTGGTTACATAACTTACAGTCTTGGTAAGACGTTATCCTGGTTACATAACTTACAGAAATGGTTAGACCTTATCTTGGTTACATAACGTACAGACTTGGTTAGAATTATCCTGGTTAAATAACGTACAGACTCGGTTGGACATTATCCTGGTTACATAAATTACAGACTTGTTTAGACGTTATCCTAGTCATATAACTTAAAGACTTGGTAATACTTATCTTGGTTACATGACTTACAGACTCGGTTAGACTTATCCGGGTTACATAACTTACAGACTTGGTTAGACTTATCCAAGTTACATAACTTACAGACATAGTCAGACTTATCCTGGTTACATAACTTAGAGACATGGTTAGACTTTATCCTGGTTACATAACTTAGATACATGGTTAGACGTTATCCTGGTTACATAACTTACAGATTTGGTTAGACGTTATCTTGGTTACATAACTTACAGACTTGGTTAGACTTATCCTGGTTACAATACTTACAGACTTGGTTAGACGTCATCCTGGTTTCATAACTTATAGCCTTGGTCAGACTTATCCTGGTTACATAACTTACGGACTTGGTTAGACGTTATCCTGGTTACATAACTTATAGACTTGGTCAGACGTTATCCTGGTTACATAATTTACAGACTTGTTTAGACGTTATCCTGGTTACATAACTTACAGACTTGGTCAGACGTTATCCTGGTTACATAACTAACAGACTTGGTCAGACGTTATCCTTGTTACATAACTTACAGACTTGGTTAGACGTTATCCTGGTTACATAACTTACATACTTGGTTAGACGTTATCCTGGTTATTTAACTTACAGACTTGGTTAGACGTTATCCTGGTTACATAACTTACAGACTTGGTTGAACGTTATCCTGGTTACATAACTTACATGCTTGGTCAGACTTATCCTGGTTACATAACTTACAGACTTGGTTAGACGTTATCCTGGTAACATAACTTTCAGACTTGGTAAGACTTATCCTGGTAACATGACTTACAGACTCGGTTAGACGTTATCCTGGTAACATAACTTACAGACTTGGTTAGACGTTATCCTGGTTACATAACTTTCAGACTTGGTTAGACGTTATCCTGTTTACATAACTTACAGGCTTGGTTAGACGTTATCCTGGTTACATAACTTTCAGATTTGGTTAGACGTTATCATGGTTACATAACTTAAAGACTTGGTTAGACTTATCCTTGTTAAATAACTTACAGACTTGGTTATTTTCTTGAGTGTAATGATATCAACCTGTTTCCATTTCAAAATTTTGCGAAGTTATTTTCATAGAGATGATTATTTTTAGATCGTTATTACGAGTTTTATCAGTAATACCTTAACCATTAAATCTAATGGTATCTTGTACTTTACAAACTATCCTATAAAACATATAATATAATTTAATTATATATAATACATATAATTATTTTTTCTTGTTTGTCTGGTATATAAGCCAGACAGATTTTTTCTATGTCTTGTTTTAGCTGTTTGATTTTATATATGCACTTTCTGTTTTAATTAGGATTTTGTTTGTCTTCTTAGGTCTTATTATATCTTATAAGTTGATTACTTATCCAATATGTCAAAATGCAACCTTTGTGTTCTAAGTGAGAAGCCATCAGGAGCAAGCTGTCATACTGCTGATCAATCAGAGAAAGCCATTGAGCGCTTGGCTGAGAATCAAAAGATTCTTATATTAAGCTTTATGTTTAAGGTATATAAATATAGAAATTGTTTCACGTCCAGGTTGTTAACATCTAAACCATTACAATGTTAATATAGGAATTCTTACTGCTCCACTGTGTTAGAAACTGTTTATGTCACTTTGTGGATTTCCATAACTGCTATTGTTAAAATCAGGATTACCGGTGTTTTCTTTTAAAGGCGTCTAAATTATTCAGCAAAAAATGATACAATTACCAACCAACACCTCTGTAACTTCAAAAATAATAACAAAAAAGGATAAAATATACAGTAACTAGAGATGTGTCCATAGGACACGGATACCCCCACTCCGTCATTCCGTTGTATTATCACAAAAGTCCTGTATAATGCCAGGTGTGTATAAAGTCTAAAATGTTATTTTTAGCTTTTTCAGGGGGCATAACTATGCCGATCTCCAATAAATCAATAAATGTGCGTCAAAATACCCAGGTGTGTAACTTCACATGCTGACAACTTTTCTTAGAAAGTTTCGTGGTTCTAGCAGGTATACGTTTGGAATTCCATGCGACACAAGTCTAAAAAAAATTGTTTTTGCTTAAACAGGGTGCATAACTGCCGATCTGCAATAAATTTGTGTCAAAATACCCAGGTGCGTACGTTTACATGCTGACAACTATTCTTAGAAAGTTTCGTGGCTCTACATTTGGAGTTACACGCGACACAAACCGGTCTACGTACGGACAGCGTGACAGCCGGATAGACGGACAAGGGCAAAACTATATGTCTCCCCCCAACCCCAAGTGGTGGGAGCATATAGATGCATAACTTAAACAATATGTTAAAGCTCTAACTTTGCTTATATTCCTATTCTATAAGAGATTAAATATCGAAGATTATACCTCATAAAAATTTCATAAGCTTGATCACAATACAGTAAATCTTTTTCTGAAGCTGCTCAGATCTTATGTGCGGACATTATGACAGTTACAATTTCAATAACCCAGTCACTCTTTTGGAGTTGACATAGCAACATCAGTCTAGTCATCAAACTTCTTTCGATAGGACTTACCAAACTGAAGTTGAAAATATAAAACACCCCACAGAAATACTTAAAATATCTAAGTATTCTAAAATAAGAGTATTTGCATGACTATACCTTTGTAGCATCATCCTGACTCTCTCGTCTAAAATGTGTAGTGCTTGCAACCCCAGGGTGTTTCCAGCTTGGTCACAGTTGCTGGTAGGTCGGGCTTCTTTGCCCGATATCCACTGAAATTCAATACACAATACAAATTATCATTAATATTCTTTAATGCTTAAAAACTTTATCACTGGTCACTCTACTGATCTGTCTGGCGTCAATGAGCTACCAGTTTGTTGTGTGAAGTAAGTTTTGTACATAGATAAATAATAGCTTAGGATACTCAGTCCAAGTTAGGCAGATGCTTTTTAATTTGTTTATCTGGGTTAACATAGCAATGCCGTTACAATAGTGCATACGCATTATTATGCTACACTAGTCTGAACAGATACTGCCTATTCTGCAATGATAGTGTTATTTCATCTACATTTTGCTGAGAAAAGGTTTTACACAAAGCCATGTAGTACTATCATTGATAGGTATATTAATGTCATTTCTGACATCTTTCTCTGTAATTTCGTCATGTAAAAGCAAATGCAAGATTCAGTAAGATGTCCTAAGATGCTGTGAATATAATCCTGTTTTATTGAAAATCTGAAATAAACCTGTTGTACCTTACCACATTGCTAGCAAGTCCATCACGCCTTCAACATCAGTTTCAAAACCATCATCAGTCTGAAAATCATCGGAATAACATTTCGCCTATCTCATCATCCGTGTCCACTCCTTCAATTATGATTTCTTCTATGTCGTCATAAGACTCTATAGTTAAATTAAAGATTATATCAGAAAACATTAATTCAAATCATGATTTATAAATGGTGTTGTGAACAAATGTAGGGAGTAAAAATCTATTTATTTTAATTATGTAATCAATGTGCTCTCCCAGCCAGTAATATCCATTATGAGCAGGGGGGGAAATGTAATATTACTGACCAAAGAATTAAGAATATAACACCATTTCATGATAAAGTTATAAGCTTGTTTCTTACTTGAACTAGAATAGAAGTTTGTTTTAGTTGTACAGGTCACCAACATTTACAGCAATTTTAAACACAGGAAACATGAGTAGTGGGTTCAAATGCTCACCTGAGATTATGTTGCTCTTTGCATTTCTTGCTGACTCAGAATAAATTATATTGTATTGTGTTGTATTGTGTCGAAGATATTAGATTCTTAAGTTTTGACAATTAAGTTTGCTTGAGGGTCGTTACTTAACAGGACTCCTGGGAAAAATAATTAGCAGCTTTCCTTAGTTTAGTTTAGACTCATTTATTTTACATCGATTGTGATACAAGTTCTTACAACTTAGATTCATCACGCTCGATGACTGCTTCCTGGGTTCAATACCAGTATTCGCCCAGCGTGGAGGAATGTGAAGATCGTGAGAGAATCTCGCCTATGACGGGATTCGAACCCGCGACCTCCGGATCCGGAGCCCTGCCCTCTACACCTGGACCACGGTGCCTCCGAAGCAGCTTTCCTTCCACTTCTTGATCAGACTATGAGGAAAATGCAACAGTAGAAAGAGACATCTTTATCAAAAATACAACAGCTGTTATAATGACATTGATGTCCGCTTTCATGCATCTAAAGTTTTAAGATCAATAAGGAATGTCAGCTCAGTACGGTAAGTCTAAAATGATAGGATCTGGATTCACCTACTCATCAAGCTTACGTATGCTTTAAATTTTCCGGATTCACTCGTTCTTGGGTAATTGATCGAAAACCACATATGGAGTATAGGCCACTGTGAACTTGAGCATTAAGTGGGGATATATCTTGTTGAAAACCCTAAATATAAATATTATATTTCTGACAGTAGTAGGCAAAGCAAATACCATATAATAGTACATGAATAACATGAAAGGGTCTGACATCAATGACGCTAAGGTCCATAGTTTACTGAGTTGATTTATCGTCTGTACCAATTCCTCATGACCGACAACCCATGCAGAGTTATGCTACTCTAGATTGTGTAAGATGCAAAAGGCATCCCGTTCCAGAGACACAGCTTGTTTTTTGCCACGCTCAGCATATAGCAATGATACAGAGCATAGGACCTCGGTATAACTTCTGGATCATTCCCCATACAGCCCGGACTCCTCGTGATTTCTTCCTCTTCCTCTTCCCTGTGATGAAGAGCTATCTTCGAGGCATACACTTTGACGACAGGAACGAGTTTTTCAGCACAGTACTGGCAATCCTTACTAACATTCACGCCGACACATTCAGGGATTATTTCACAGACTCGTGGAATGAGTGTTGTAGAAACTATATTGTGTTAAATGTAAAGGATTATGACCCATCCTCGTCTGAGTTGCTATTTGATATTGGGTTGACGTCGACGTAAAAATATTGTTGGCCGGCTAGTGCAAAGTGACATTACTATAGTGACTGTGATTATTTTATTATAAGTGTGAATTAAATGCAAACTGGAAAATATACTTGTATTAAAGTATGTACTTAGTAGAAGATTCATAAATATTACAAGTAAAATAATGAAATGAGAGAACTTTTCCGCGAACTTTTTATCACCCTTCGTATAAATTGCAAGCTCATTACATTTTTCGAAAAAAAATGATAATGAATTGTATTTATACAACTTTTTATTTAATTGAATACTTATTTTATTCAGTACAAATTGAAAAGGATTAGACAACAGACAAATTGCCTATATAAGTCTTCTCATAACATTGGTCAAAACATAAATATACATAGTTAAACATGGTACAACTTATATTACGTTATGTAACAATTTCCATAACAATGCAAGTTATAAAGATATTATAGAACATAAGAACAAAATTGTACACTAACAATAGTTATAGTATGATAATATTGGTAGAAGCTATTCAAAACTTCCGCCACTATATTCGGAAGGACATTTATCAAGCTATTAGATCTTAAGTAGGACTATCACCAAAGTTACGTCCAATGTGGAATTTTGTTCCTGTGGAATACAGTAGAAAAACTAGAACAATCCCCTTCCAACTGCCCCATGTAAAATTTGAAATCCTATTTAATTTGTCAGGTATATTTTCACTTTCGTCTATCAAATACGTCAATGTTCAACAGTAATATACAAGTACCTTAACTTATTTCATGTTAAAATGTGGATGAAATGAAGTCGAATTTCATAAAAGAACACTCGATGTTTATTATGTTTTTGTGCATGTGTTTCAGTAATAGAGGAAAGAGAAAGAGTGACGGCATATTCTAGCAGTGGGTGTATTAATAAATTTTAAGCAAGGATGATTTGTCAGCAGGGTGTTTGAGCATGCGTGGGATATTTGTGCGATGTCAAGCCTTGTTATAAATAGTTTCGATATGTGAGGAGTGGGCGACATTAGACTGAAATGTCAAACCAAGGTATTTGTTTGAACCTAGGAAGGCTGTGATTTTGACTATGGTTTTTCCTAATACGCATTTTTCACTATGTGTGACCTTGTCTTTTGGGGGTTAAACCTTACAGTCCATTTATTAACCCACTCTTGAATTGTATTTAGGTCAGTAATAAGAGACGTTGCACATTCAAGTTCTTTGTTGTTATCTATGATGACAAGCAATGACGTGTCATCGGCAAATAGCTTAGTTTCATTTCTTAAATCATCTAAAATATCATTGATGTAAAGGAAAAATGCATTTATAGTAGAAAAAAAATTGATGAAAATCCGTTGAGAACAACTTTCTGTTCTGTATCACATAAATAATGTTCTAGCCACTTATATAAATTCCCTCTTATACCGTAGTGTTTTAACTTAAACAGTAAACCTTTGTGTCACACTTTAGTATGTCATATAACACAAACCTTACATCTTTACCTTTGTCTAATATTGCTTAAGATAGTATTGTGAATATCAATGGAAGTTGGTTAAGCAGTAAAATCGTTTGGCTGAAATCCCCATTGCTGTTTACATACAAGGTTGTTACTTTTTACATAAGTTAAATAAATGTTTAAAAAAGCATTCTTTAACATTTTCCAATCACGCTTGTTAAAGAGATTGGTCTATCAATTCTGAAGCATGGTTGCAGTGGGTGTATAAAGGAAAAGTAAATTTTAAGCAAGGATGATTTGTTAGCAGGGTGTCTGTACTTTTGTAAATCGGAGTTACGTGTGCTGTTTTCCACTGACATGGTTACCGGTTTCTGGAGGACGAGAGGTTAAATAGATTCGTGAGTGGAGACTGTATCGACGAGATAAAATAATTCAATAATCTTTTGGACTTATATTGTGTGGACTGGGCGGTTTTGATATGTTTAGAAGTCGGATTTGGTCTATCACTTCGCTTTCAGTTACATTTAAGTTTACTATTCTGGCGCCAGTGCTTTCCTTGAATTCGGACAGGCTCGGTTCATTGTCTGTCTGAGACAGAATAGAAGTATGTGTTAAATGTTTCAGATTTCTCAACTGGATGTATAGAGATATGTTCATTACTTTGTATGGGTGGGCTAATATGATTTTTGATATTAAGTTTTGCGAGAGATTTAGTAATTCGCCACCATTTTCCAGGAGGAATGGTTTTATCGGTTAAAGATGAACAAAGTCTTTTCTTATATGACTCTTTTGAGACACGTACAGCTTTAATTACTTCATTTCTGCAGTGACGAAAAGTTTTCCAATGTTGTGGGTTATTTGTAGATTTTGCTTTTCTGTGAGCGCGATTTCTCTGAAGCATTTTTAAACGTATATTGTTATCCATAAATGGCTTATCATTCGGTCGAATTGTAACAGTTTCTAAAATATTTATGAATTTAAAGTATTTGAAACAGCGTTGTCCCCATCAAATAATAAAATGTTTTGGTTAAGCTGTTCAAAATCTGCTGAATGATAAGGATAAATTATCATTTTATATGTTGCTTTTCGAAAATTTGTCACACTTAATTCGAAACTTACATTGTGTTTAACAAACTTGTGAAGAAACATCAACGTTGTTCACTAATGTCTTGTTATAAGTTATACATAGATCAATACACGTGCCATTCCTTACAGTGAAGTTTGTTGGTTCGTTCACAATTATTTCTGTATTCGATCTTAGCAAGAGACGCCTGAAATTAGTAGAGGATTATAATATTTCAATCGCCGGTGACACAGACTGGAAGGTTGCTATCGATGGCTTTCGAAACAGTGTCATAAAAATAGTTCAATGTTTCAGCGTTTGATGAAGAAGGTCTATAAAAAACGCCTAGTAAGAATTTACCAGACAGACATTGCTCTTCTTACTATATAATTCAAGAAACGGATTCTCGATCTCGTCCATGCGTTTTACATTTAAGTTATTTCTTGCATAAATGGCTAAGTCCCCGACAAACTGATTTCTATCTTTGCGCCAAGGAGCTCGAAAACCTGAAATTTTCAATTTTTCGTTTGCAACCAAATTATTGAGATGTGTTTCATTATGCAGATAATGTTATGTTGACTCAATTCAGTTTCGATTAGATCTATTTACGGTAATAAGCTGCACATATTATTATGCACAACCGATACCTGTTTATCACTTAGACTGCATGAAGGACCCTGGATTAGGCTCGATGCCTATTGTTAATACTAACAGCATAATTACAGGCTAAGGGTAAATGCAGTTAGTAAAGTATTCACGTAGCCCGTATACGGTAAATCTCAAACATCTTAGATACATTATAATTATCCGGTAAGAGAAAAGGTAAACAATAGGTGTAAGAAAATAATGCATGGAAATTATGCTGGGTCAAAAGAATATACCGTGTACCGTTATGAGCTTACTTCCGGGCAGGTCAGACATACTAACTAAACTGAATATCAGCTATCTTTCTGTGACCTTCCAACAAACTGAACTTGTACTTTTAAGTGTTTATATATGTACTATTCGGTAACAGTATATGTGGTATAATAAGTGGCAAAAAATAACAGAAATGAATTAACAAAATAAATAGAAATTACCAATAACAACTGCGAGATGAACATGTGCATTTACATTTATGAATAAAGGAGATGCACATGTGCATTTGTGTATATAAGAGATGTACATATGCATGTGCAGGTGTATATAAAAGACATGAATGTGTGCATGTACATTTGTGTATAAAAGAGTTGTACATGTGTATTTGTGTTTAAAAGAGATGCTCATCTGCATGTACAGGTGTGTATAAAAGAGATGTACATGTGCATGTAAAGGTGTGTATAAGAGATGTACATCTGCATGTACAGATGCACATGTGCACGTACAGATGAGAATAAAAGAGATGTGCATGTGCAAGTACATATGTGTATAAAAGATATATACAGGTGTGTATAAGAGGGATGTACATGTGCATGTTCATTTTTGTATAAAAGATATGTACATGTGCATGTACATTTGTGTATAAAAGATATGTATATGTGCATGTACAGGTGTGTATAAAAGATATGTATAAGTACAGGTGTGTATAAAATTGATATGCTTGTGCATGTACAGGTGTCTATAAAAGAGATATGCATGTGTATTTGTGTACGTTGAAATGTGCAGGTATCTGTAAAGAAGTACATGTGCAAGTGTATTTGTGTATAAAAGATATGTAAGTTGGTATGTGCAGGTATGTGTAAAGGAGAACATGTGCATGTATTATAAAAGATATGTACATGTGCATTATACATTTGTGTATAAAAATATGTACATGTGCATATTCATTTGTGTATAAAAGATATGTACATGTGCATGTACAGGTGTATATAAAAGGTATGTGCATGTACAGGTGTGTATAAAAGAGATGAGCATGTGCATGTACAGGTGTGTTTTAAAGAGATGTGCATGTGCATGTACCGGTGTGTAATAAAGAGATGTAAAAGTGCATGTACCGGTGTGTATTAAAGAGATGTACATGTGCATGTACAGGTGTGTATAAAAGAGATGTACATGTGCATGCAAAGTTGTGCATAAAAGAGATGTACATGTGCATGTACAGGTGTGTATAAAAGAGATGTACATGTGCATGCAAAGGTGTGTATAAAAGAGATGTACATGTGCATGCAAAGGTGTGCATAAAAGAGATGTACATGTGCATGTACAGGTGTGTATAAAAGAAATGAGCATGTGCATGTACAGGTGTGTTTTAAAGAGATGTGCATGTGCATATACCGGTGTGTATAAAAGAGATGTACATGTGCATGTACAGGTGTGTATAAAAGATATGTACATGTGCATGCAAAGGTGTGCATAAAAGAGATGTACATGTGCATGTACAGGTATGTATAAAAGAGATGTACATGTGCATGCAAAGGTGTGCATAAAAGAGATGTACATGTGCATGTACAGGTGTGTATAAAAGATATGTACATGTGCATGTGCAGGTGTGTATAAACGATATGTAAATGTGCATGTTCATTTCTGTATAAAAGATGTACATGTACATGTGTGTTTAAAAGAGATGTGCATGTACAGGTGTGTATAAAAGAGATGTGCATGTACAGGTGTGTAAAAAAGAGATGTGCATATGAATTTGTGTATAAAAGAAACGTACATGTGTATATACAGGTGTGTATAAAAGAGATGTACATGTGCATGTACAGGTAGTGTATAAAAGGCATGTACATGTGTATATACAGGTGTGTATAAAAGATATGTGTATGTACATTTGTGTATAAAAGAGATGTACATGTGCATAGTGCATTTGTGTATGAAAGAGTCGTACATGTGCATGTTACATTTGTGTATTAAAGAGATGTACATGTGTATATACAGGTGTGTATAAAAGAGATGTACATGTGCATGTACAGGTGTGTATAAAAGGCATGTACATGTGTATGTACAGGAGTGTATAAAAGAGATGTGTACGACATTTGTGTATAAAAGAGATGTACATGTGCATGTGCATTAGTGTATAAAAGAGTCGTACATGTGCATGTACATTCGTGTATAAAAGAGATGTACATGTGCATGTACAGGTGTGTATAAAAGATATGTACATGTGCATGTATATTTGAGTATAAAGGATATGTGCATGTGCATGTACATGTGTGTATAAAAAATAAGTACATGTGCATGTACATTTGTGTATAAAAGAGATGTGCATATGAATTTGTGTATAAAAGAGATGTACATGTGCATGTTCAGGCGTGTATAAAAGATATGTACATGTGCATGTACAGGTGTGTGTAAAAGAGATCTACATGTGCATGTACAGGTTTGTATAAAAAAGATGTATATGTGCATGTACAGGTGTGTATGAAAGATATGTGCATATAAATTTGTGTATAAAAGAAGTGTACGTTTGTATGTACAGGTATGTGTAAATAAGTACAAGTGCATGTAGATTTTTGTATTAAAGAGATGTACGTGTGCATGTACAGCGGTGTATAAAAGAGATTTACGTGTGCATGTACAGGTATGTGTAAAAGAAAATTACGTGTGCATGTACATGTACATTTGTGTATAAAGGAGATGTACGTGTGCATGTACAGGGGTGTAATAAAGGAGATGTGCATGTGTATTTTTGTAAAAAAAAGCAGATGTGCGTGTGCATGCACAGGGTGTATAAAAGAGATTTACATGTGCATGTACAGGTATATGTTAAAGAGAAGTACATGTGCATGTACATTTGTGTATAAAGGAGATGTACATTTGCATGTACAGGGGTGTATAAAAATCACAGTAAAGATCAGTAAAGCCATAAGGGCACAATAGTTTTAAATTTTAAATAGTTGATCTTGACGCCATTTAAGTAAGAGACTTAAAGACAATTCACAGGATATTCCTATGAGTTTGACGCAAATTCTCTAGTAATTATGCATATTACTCTGATAAGCTAATGTAAAATCATTACATGAATGAATATATATTTAAAGCATTGCAATAGAAATGCTTTAGAAACAGTATAAAAGTAAAAGATACTTCTGTTCCTCAGAAAGAGAAAAGCAAGGAGTGTATTCAAAAACTTCAAACATTTGCTGCACGAACCAGTCACAATAAAGCCGTTACCTACTTTATACATGTTCACTGTGACGGTTACTGGAAACTGTCCTTTAAATGAACACTTTACCGTCAAATACCCAGGTGTCCTTGATAGTTGCTGAACGCTTGACTTCATAAGCTAGTTGAGACCTCTTCCGTGTAAGATCGTCCTTGATGAAACGTTGTGTACCATGCTGTGTATTATACTGATGTGTCAGTTTTCTGGCCTTCATTAACTTAGTTTTTGATTTATATAACACAAAGTGTTACTGGGAACTGTCCTTTAAATGAACACTTTACCGTCAAATACCCAGGTGTCCTTGATAGTTGGAATCACATAAATGTCTGTGCGCCCGTCAATGGATATCCCTGCCCACACCATAACTGACCCACCGCCAAACTTGTCATATGAAATCCCTCGCTGATCCACTTGTTACCGGCCGGCCTACACGGTGTCTCCTGACAATTACGTGGTTCAAGTCGAGGTTGAGAACATCCTTGGCGAATTTACTGATGAGGGAAACTGTGTTCTCTTCGTCGTTTTCAATTATTCCTGAGATACGTACATTTTGACGTCGAGTGTATTGCTTAAGATCTTCATTTTTTCCAAGACTGAACAGCGGCCATTTGAAGCCTGGAGCTTGCTTTCAAGTTCATCAACTGTAGGTTTCAATAGTTGTAGAATTTTTTGTACCTGATTCTCTAAAGTCGGAAGCAAATGATCTATGAGTTTGGATTTCACATCCGGAATGCTTCGAAGAGATGACAAGAATCGATCCATTGTGTCAGCCTGCATAACCTCAGCATCATTCTCTGTGCTATCACTTGATGCTCTCGGGTGTTTTTGCTTTTGTATGTTGCTTTAGGCGTACCTGTCGTTAAGGATTTAGCTTAGTCTTGTGACTTTCCCATTTTTCTTTTCACTGCCTTGTTTGCTTACTTTATCTAGATCTCAAAACATATCACAGAATAACACGGACTGGCAGAGTAACACGATCTGGCAGAAACCTGCTTTTTGAAAGAAAAGATTGAATGTCTTTATAACATGTTTTCACTTTGTTTGTCTTTATAAACCGTTATATCCGTTATACACGTTTGAGAACAAGTCAATAAAATATACTGCTCAAATTAATTAAAGGAGCGCCCATATAAAATACCATACGCGTTGAGTAGCTTTATGAATATCTTTTACAGAAATAACAAAATCGTTCTTTTTATAAATACAAATCGGCATTTTCATCGCCAGCAGGCACATTCCTGAACAGAGACAGTGTCCAGGATATAAACACTATCAAATTAACTTTGGTCTTACAGGAGAACAACCAATGTCTGTAAAAGCAAATTCAGGCCTGGAAACGTTTCATAGTCAATGTCAGAAATGAGTGTATCCCCCTCTGCACTCTCTGCATCGTCTCGGCATGCTCCTGATGACACGTCTGATCATATCCTGTGGTATGGCATCCCATTCTGCTACAAGAGCATGAGAAAAGCTCACGGACGTTCTGCACAGGGTTCGGACGCGAAGAAAGTCTTCGAGAAAGCATGTCCCAGACATGCTCTTTAGGGTTAAGATCGGGAGACCTCGCTGGCCAGTCTTTGACCTCAATACCTTCATCATCAAAGAAGTTCCGGACGTGTGTGCTCGAGAATTATATTGCACTAAATGAAAAGTTTCACCTATTGCAGCAGCATATGTCCTAATGATTGGTTCTATGATCTCGTCCCGATATCTCAGGGCCGTCAGACTACCTCCTGGAATCACATAAATGTCTGTGCGCCCGTCAATGGATATCCCTGCCCACACCATAACATGACCCACCGCCAAACTTGTCATATGGAATAATGTTACATTCTGCAAACCTCTCTCTTCGGCGACGCCACACCCTCACACGCCTGTCACAGGTCGAAACATGGTAGTGGCTCTCGTCTGTGAAGAGCACAGATCGCCAGTGGCGCAGTTGCCGAGTGACGTGTTCCTGGGCAAACTCTAAGCGAGCTCTCTGGTGAGCTACGGTCATAATTGGTCCTCTGGCAGGTCTTCGGGCATCCTACCATCTTCATGAAGACGATTTCGGAGAGTTTGAGTGGACACAAAAACCCCTGTAGCTTGCCGGAGGTCAATTTCAATGCCAGTAGCAGTACACTGACGATTGCTGAGGGCCAAAGTTCTCAGATATTGGTCCTGACGAGGTGTTGTTATGCGGTGACGACCTTGCCCAGGTCTTCTTGTGAATTCTCCAGTCTTCTGATAACGACTCCACAACCTGTCAACAACGCTACGAGAGACGTCTAGAACGGGGGCCACATCACGTTGCGTAAATCTATTTCCGATCATCTGCACCGCCCGAGCAACATCAATAGTTGCTAAATGACGTCGAACACCCTGGACCGTTGTCAAAAGAGCAGATACAGTAAAAAGTTGCACTAAAACATTCATTTTGTCAAATGTGCTATCGTGAACGAACTATACACATGCAAAAGTCTAAATTTTATTCGGGGGTTACACAACAAAAAGAAAAAAAATACCCATGTTTTGTAAATTTATTGTAAAGTGCACGGGTTTCTTGAGGATATTGACCGTCGATACCTACAAACGAAGTTTGCAGCGAATATCTAGTATGGGGGGCAATTTACGCCAATGTTACAAGTTTTGCATTTTCAAACGACTATTTCAGCACTTGGTTTTCTCCTTCATCCAGAAAAAAATGTGTATACATACATTTCTAACAGAAGCTTTTACACAGTACGTCCACTGAACACAAAAACCCGTGTAAGGCAGGTATGTATGACCTTGACATTGTTTTATTTGAGATACAATTAAGAAATTTGAAAACAATAAATAATTTCAAAGAATGATGGTAAAATGGTCATAAAACGTATTTGTACTCATAAATGATATGTTATGATCAAATTCTACTCGAAACAGCATAATAGTGACTATAAGTCAAGCAGAGTGTAGCAATGCTTTAAATGGTTTTTCTTTTTTCAAAATAAAGGGAGGTAATTTGATACCTTTATGGTGCTTATTTTGAAAGTACCTAGCTGTGAAAAATAAAACTCGTGTATTTGGTTTTAATTTCAATTTTATAAATTATGCTGACTGTGTCTAACAACGCACAGGCTGGAGACAGTATTTTATATCCATAATATTGTATACAGGAAGTTCTCGAAAACCCCTACTGTATACCTTCTTTGTTTACTAGCATTTCAATTTGCCTGATATTTGAACAATTTCTTATATTTTCTGCGGTTATCATTTACACATATTATGCGTTACAAATGCAATAAAACATCAAGCAGTTTTATTTTTCATATATGTTTTGCAGCCTAGTAGCAAAACGTTACAGAAACACTCTTTTCAGTCTATCAGACACTTAATTTGAACCGAAATTTGGCTTAATAACTGTAAGAACCTATCATTTCGAGTAATTAACTTTCTGAAGGACTTTGTTTGTTTGTTTGTTTGTTTTTCGGGGCTTTTTCGTTTTTTTTCTTTCTCTGAAGAACTTTGTTTCTTGTTTGTTCATTGTTGTTTTTTTGGATGTGTTTTTTTTTCTTTTACTTTTTTGGTTTTTAAATATTAAATGAAATGCAAATACTTACGCATTTATTTATCAATGAGTGCCACAGAAACCAAGTGATGTTAATTTTAGGCTACAAACAACTAAATCGACTCTCAAAGTTTTTCAATCTAGAATCAAGTCAAGATCTCATTTTATCAGCTTCTGAAAAATATTATCTTTGCCAATTTCTTGAAAGAATCAATAATGCGAAACAATTTCATTCAATTTTTCAAAGCATGACTTTTAAAATTTTCCGGTACTGATGCAATCATCTTGTGTTTTTTTCTGTGTTTATAGTTTAAACATAGTTTATTCCCAAATATATACAATTACACATACCAAAATAGGCAAATATATAACTGTACAATGAGGAAAAGAATAAGAATGAAAGACAATACAGTCTTATTTGATTCTTCTCCTTGACAAGACTTCTTAGTCATTTTGCGCTCTATAATAAATTACGCGTAAAATTGGGTGTCAGAATTGTGTTTTACAACTTGAAAATGAAAAAAACAAATAATAGATAAAATGGTCAAGACAGATGATTTTGAAAAGGAAACTTGAATAAATTAAAAACGAAAAATCGTACTTTACGGAAAAATTAGAAAGATAAACAGAAAGGAGGGCGACAGTTGAAGCAGAGAGAAAGAAACGTCTCAAGAACGCAAAATAGGTTATGTGAATCTCTTGCTATCACGTATATAATACTGAACCTGTTTATAAATAAAGATATTGTCTTGATCCGAGAAGGTTGGATCGCCAAACAGGTGTAGGTTTAAGTTAACTTCGAAATTATGAAGCCGGACAAGTAATATATTACAGGATATCCTGAAATAGTCGACACTCGAAGAAGAAATGATAATTTGACTCTATTTGTCCACAATTACAAAGAGCTGTCGGAGAAATATTGCAAAGATACAAATGGTAGTTAAGTGAGCTACATATTTAGTACATAGTCGTGTATGTAGCACTTGAAGTTTTCTTGTTCCTGAAAAACAGCATTTATGTAATCGATATCTGTTTGGATCTAAGTGCACTTTGAAAGCTGTCAGTGATTGTGCGTTTCTAGTTTCTAAGGGGAGGCTTATTCTACTCACGGATAGAAGTTGGAAGAAATGATTTGTGATAAAGTGATGTTCTACAGCTAATTCCTGGGACATCTTGCTCATTTCTAAGATTATACCGGGTATTACGTTGACGAGGAACAAGTGAAGACAAATAATCAGGTACAAGGTTATGATACATTTTGTAAAAGTGTGTCATTCTATGTTTATATCTTCTGTCAGATAGGGATTCCCAGTTACTTTCAATTTTGAGACGTTCAAGAGAGACAAGTCGTGTAGCCCCTGTAACAATACTTGCACATTCATTTTGTATTTTGTCTAGTTTTTCAGAATCTGTTTTCGTTATGTTGCTTCAGAGAACATCCGCATATTCAAGACCTGGACGAATAAATGGAGTAAAGATAACATCAAGCGACTTGCGATCTAGCAAAAATTTCCATTTTCTCATAATGTTAACCTTTGTCCAGGCTTTTTCCGGCTAGCATCTTCAGAAATGTTGACTCCGAGATGCTTATGGACCATCACATCTGGAATGTTTTGACCTAGCATTTGCAGTACAGGATGAACGGGTGGTTGGTCTTTCTAGAGAGAACTAGGGATTCAGATTTAGCCGGATTAAAAGTTGATTTGAAGTTGGTTAGCAGCAATATTTGGATCTTGGACCATGACATACAGACTTGTGTCGTCAGCAAACAGATTAATCGAAGAATTAATGTCTGCTACAATATCATTAAAGAAGATCAGAATAACAGAGGGGCCTAAGATTGACTCTTGAGGAACTCCCGCTTTTATTTCACACCACTGTGAAACTGCTGCGGGGAGAACAACACGTTGACGTCTACCAGAAAGGTAGTTAGAAAACCAAAGAAAAAGGGACCCCGTTATTCCTGCTGATTGAAGTTTTGCCAGCAAGCCCTTGTGCCAAACTTTATCGAAGGCCTTACTGATATCAAAAAATATTGCACGAATTTCTAACCTGTCATCAAGTGCCTTGCACAACGTATTGTAGATATAGGTCAGTTGGTTGACCGTTGAATCACCTGGAACAGACCCAGACTGCACAGGGGTTAGAAATTGAACTTCTCTCAGATGGTTGAACACATGCTTGAAAACAATACGTTCAAACATTTTTTCGATAGTATTTAGTAAGGAAATTGGTCTGTAGTTATTTGGAAGAGACACATCATCTTTTTTGTGCACTGCCGTGACATTTGCTTCTTTCCATGATGTTGGCATTTTAAATTGCTGAACTGAATAGTTAAAGAGTTTACAAGGAGGATAAGAGAGTTCAACAGACGCTTCACGAAGAATTCTATTAGTTATACCATCTGGCCCAGAGGCTTTATTCACGTTTACCGATTTGATGACATGGCAAACCTCTGTTGGGGATATGATTATCTCACCTAGACAAATATTTGAGTTACTAGGTTGTACATAGGGTACTTTCTTTCCCTCGTCTTGAAGAAATGTTTGTTGCAGAAAGTAACAGCTTAGGACATTCCGTATTTTTGGTACACTTTGAGCAAAATTGAAGCACAAAGCTCTCTTAAAACGTATATGTACTCATAAAAAATATGTCATGATCATATACTACTGGAAACAGTATAATAGTGACTAAAAGTCAAGCAGAGTGTAGCAAAAATGCTTAAAATAGCTTTTTTTTCAAAATAAAGGGAGGTTATTTTAAAAGTACCTAGCTGTGAAAAATAAAACTCGTGTATTTGTTTTTACTTTTAATTTTATAAATTATGCTGATTGTGTCTAACAACGCACAGGCTAGAGACGTATTTTATATCCATAATATTGTACACAGAAAATACTCGAAAACCCCTACTGTATACCTTCTTTGTTTACTAATATTTCAATTTGCCTGATATTTGCACAATTTCTTACATTTTCTGCGATTTTGCGTAATGACTTTTTTTTTCTTTCCAAACGCTATTTTGCTTGTTTAAAAGCTAAATGTAGATGAGAACGCATTGAATATTTAACACTACAGCAACACGGAGGCTAAATCTCTCCCCCCCCCCCCTTCCACACACCAGTTCGCAAGGTCTATATGATATTATCGGAGTGGGGATCTTCAAATTATTAACGATTACAGCATAGTGCCAAAACGTGACAGAAACGGCCTCTTCAGTCTATCAGACACTTTATAAATTTTGAGTAAATAATTTTCTGAAGCACTTTGTTTGTTTGCTTTTTGTGGAGAAAAATTCTCGTAAATTCCAAAACGACAAAAATTAGCAACGAAATTATCACTAATTTCAATTTGTTGTTTTATGTATTGTTTTCAAATTAATTCAAATCAAATACAAAATTGATTTCCACTTTCAACCAATCAGACAGCTTTGTTATCTTATAGCTCTGCATAAACTCTAGACAAAATTGAAATTAAAAGTTCCCGACAACATTGCTTTGATGTTTAACATTTAGTCAACGTCTCGAGTTCATGCGAAGGAAATTTACTAGCATCAGTGAAAGAGCGGAGGATTTTTTTATACTCTACCCCACTCCAACTTCAATATGTGAAAAACACCAATGTGCTTTTAGATATTTTTTACTTGAAATCATGCCCTGTTCTTACGTATACGGACATACATTTTACTGCAGATAATTGGCGTCCGCGCCGAAGCGCGACGCCCTTTTTGGCGTCCGCGCCGAAGCGCGACGCCCTTTATGGAATGAGTTCAAATTTTGTGAAAGGGTAGTTGTTGTTGTTATTGACTGTCGTTCATGTCGCGATATGGTTATGAATAACGAACTGGAGAATTTTGCAGGAAATGAATTGAAATGCAAACATATTTATATTACATCTGGACTCAGTTCAGTAAAGGTGACGTGACACAGAACGTGTTATGTTATGTTATGTTATGTTATGTTATGTTATGTTATGTTATGTTATGTTATGTTATGTTATGTTATGTTATGTTATGTTATGTTATGTTATGTTATGTTATGTTATGTTTTTAATGTTATGTTATGTTATGTTATGTTATGTTATGTTATGTTATGTTATGTTATGTTATGTTATGTTATGTTATGTTATGTTATGTTATGTTATGTTATGTTATGTTATGTTATGTTATGTTATGTTATGTTATGTTATGTTATGTTATGTTATGTTATGTTATGTTAT
Source organism: Cyclina sinensis (assembly GCA_012932295.1). NCBI lineage: Eukaryota > Metazoa > Mollusca > Bivalvia > Venerida > Veneridae > Cyclina > Cyclina sinensis. Next base: position 4,295,481 of record JAAONU010000013.1, read on the forward strand.
GTTATGTTATGTTATGTTATGTTATGTTATGTTATGTTATGTTATGTTATGTTATGTTATGTTATGTTATGTTATGTTATGTAGTTATGTTATGTTATGTTATGTTATGTTATGTATGTTATTAGTTATGTTATGTTATGTTATGTTATGTTATGTTATGTTATGTTATGTTATGTTATGTTATGTTATGTTATGTTATTTATGTTATGTTATGTATGTTATGTTATGTTATGTTATGTTATGTTATGTTATGTTATGTTATGTTATGTTATGTTATGTTATGTTATGTTATGTTATGTTATGTTATGTTATGTTATGTTATGTTATGTTATGTTATGTTATGTTATGTATGTTATGTTATGTTATGTTATGTTATGTTATGTATGTAGTTATGTTATGTTATGTTATATGTTATGTTATGTTATGTTATGTTATGTATGTTATGTTATGTTATGTTATGTTATGTTATGTTATGTTATGTTATGTTAGGTTATGTTATGTTATGTTATGTTATGTTATGTTATTATGTTATGTTATGTATGTTAAATTAACTAGCGACATTCAAGTGTAATACTGATAAACTAAACAAGACTGTTGGGACTAATTCTTCTGAAACTTTCTTTCTTTCCTTTTGCTTCCACAGTATGCAATGTTCTTTCTTTTTTATTTCGTTTTTTTTTTCTTTCTTTTTCTTTTTTATATTGCATCGTGTAAATCATATGTCACTAATAATAATTTTGTAATTTCATTGTGTTTGGGAAGGGCCAGTTTATAATGTTGGTAGAACTTTAGACCCACCCCTTTTGCTTATTGTGTAAATATTCATGTTAATGTTTTGTATGATGTAAATACCTGCAATAAAATATGTTTAAACAACAACAACAAAACTAAACTAATTCAGTAAAAATAAAATCTTGTTAACGCATTGTCGCAATTATTGGAGGTTTTACGGTAGGGCAAACCGCAGGGGTTGTTGGTTCATCTATGTTTATATGAAACCAAAACAGTTTTCCCGGAGAATGTAGTTGGATTTCCAAAAATCGTGGTAAATACTTTAACTGCTTTCAGTCATGACTTGATGTTGCATTAATGTTTACTTAAATGTACTTGTATTTAATTTTTAAATGTCATAAAACTGCATAGGCGCGCAATCAACATTGTTATACTAGTGACCTACTTTTGTAGCTAATGTTTATTTCACAAATTTCTCGATCGAAACATTACATTTCAATTGTTTAGTCATACATTGCTACATTTTGACGGAAATAAAAGGCAAAATAAGGCTCTGCAACTCTGTTTGATTTCCATGTATCATATTATTTAATAAATTTATTCTGTTGTTAAACTAAAATTAGAAAATGTGGACCAATACGGGAAAGCCCCACGAAAATACATTACCGTACATATTGTAATTGATGTACTGTGTAGTACAGCTCTTCTTTTGCCGACTGTCGAAACAATGCAGCAATAAATTGTACCATAGCAGACAGGAACTTGTTTGATATATCGTACGTTAGCTACCGTGTATATCCCGACGTACGATAACTGCAGAACGCGTCAGTTATAGCATGGTACGCACCTTTAGTTGCAGCACGGTACGCACCTCTACACTAGTTAAACGTTCAGGGCACGATTTCAGTAAAAATGACCTTGAAATATTCCAAATATGGTTAATAAAAAACTGTTGGAGGCGTTTATATTTTTCCAGATTTGTCAACCTAGAAAGTTAAGTAAGGTCAGTTCGATCTAGGCTAGCGTTTGCGCATGAAACGGCCGTGGTACTAAGCATTTTTTTTTCGTGCATATAGAAGTATAAATCGTGAATAATTTTAGTATGATATTGCTTTCAATATGTATAGGTTAGTGTTTAATAATACGCATTAACATAAATAAATTGTTCAGGCGTGCCGCACGTATTAAGTATAGGTTAGTGTTTAATAATACGCATTAACAAAAATAAATTGTTCAGGCGTGCCGCACGTTTTAAGTATAGGTTAGTGTTTAATAGTACGCATTAAAGATACTTACAAGATCATAACATATTCTCCAGCTAATTCTAGATTAAAACAAGGACAATTTGAAAATATTTATTTTCTAAAAGTATAGGTTAAACTTGTTCAAAACGTTTATAAATTTTTCTTAAATGTGCTGTAATTAACAAATTCTTAAAAAGTTTTGCCTTTTTTGTAACGAGATACGTAATATAACCAAAATTGTGTTAAGGAAACGGGTTCCGTAGCATTTAAAAAATGTTAGAATAAGTCAAAATGTGATAGTTTGCAGATTTTTCTAGTCAATTTTGTATTTTAAGACTACAACTTTGTTGTAAACTTCGTTTTCAGTCCGGTCACTCTTCAACTACGAGAAAGAGATTAATATATAGAAGTGTTCCGAATGGCGACTGTAGGCACGCCATCCTATTCAATGTGATCAAACCATAGTTGATATTTGGAACACCTTATGTTCTTTCACCTGTGAAGGACAAACAGACCTCAGACGATATTTTTAGTAAAATCAAACAACATAGTCACCAAAGTACTGTAATTTTCTTATGCAGTTATTTATACCAAATTTTCGAAATATAACTTAAGTAACGATTTAAATTTTTGGCGGGCATGGATAACTTCAGAAAAACCGTCGATATGCATGCGTGAGTCAGATTGGGCACATCGGTTATATATCCAAGTGTAATCGCGGCGCCTCGCTACGCTTGCCATGCCATAAAATTGTTATATGAGCAATGACATGGTATCAAATTTTTATTTAATAGAGATACATGTCAATTTCCATGCGTTATTTTAACTCATCTGAGCACGCTCAGGAGTGAGCTTTTGTGATAGGCCGGTTGTCTGTCGTGCGTCGTCATCAATTTACTATGTTAACACTCAAAAGACTAAAAAATTTTACCAGGTCCTAATGAAACTTGCTCAGAATGTTTGCCTTGATAATATTTCGGACGAGCTCGAAACTGGGTCATGTAGAATCTGAAACAAATCCGAACGCTCCAGAGGCCACATTTTAGAGTCAGTAATCACTATTTTCAGACACAGGGATTTATTTAATGATTTATGTCACACTTTGAAGTCAGTCAACACTATTTTCATTCAAGTTTTTTTTATTCAGTGACATTTATGTCACAATTTGAAGTCAGTCCTCAGTCACTTTTTTCAGTCACAGTGTTTTCATTTAATGATTTTTGAGTTACATTTTGAAGTCAGTCATCACTATTTTCAGTCACGGGGTTTCTATTGATTGATTTCTGTGTCATATTTTGAAGTAGTCATCACTATTTTCAGTCACAGTGTTTTACTGGATGATTTCTATAGGTCCAGCTTGGATCAAAAACTGTCACCAGCTTAAATTTGTTAACGCACTCGAGGTCACATCTTGAAGTCAGTAACTACTGTATTTTAGGCACAGTTTGTGTTGATGATTTCTAGGTCTAGTTTGAATATGAGTCATCTTGGATCAAAATGTCACTGGCTTAGATCAAAGGAAGCCACAGTTTTTAATTCAGAACTCATAATCTTTAATGAAGGTGTTTGTCTTGATGACTTCTTTCTATGTCCACTTTGAATGTGCGTCATTTGGGGACCAAAAAGGTCACTGGCTCAAATATAACAAAAACCGTTTAAGGCTTTATATAGGAATTGTCGTCTGAAACCGTATGCCTCAGAGCATATTTTGTACATTGCATCTACCAAGTTTGATCAAATTATATCCCTGGGTCAAAATTGGTGCCGTCCCGGGGGTCCTATTTGTGTAGAATATTTAATTTTTGAAGACACATTTTGTTAGAAAGCGTAATTTCTAGGCTTTATATATATATTGTGTGTAGCATTTTAAAGTTGACCTCATTGATTGTTCGAATTATTTCCCTTGGGTCAAAATTGACCTTATCCCGTCAGGGGTTCATTTTACATTAGTTGTGTAAGGAACTTTTATTTTTAAATCTTTTTTTAAAAATCTTGTCCGAAACCGTATACGTTAGAGCTTGGGTATTTTGTTTGTTGTATTGTCTAGTAGACGTCTACCAAGTTGGTTGAAATTATAACCTTTGGGTCGAAATTTGCCCCGACTGGTGGGTCTTATTTATCAAAATATTTAAACTTTGAAAATATTTTTGTCAGAAACGGTTAGTTCTGGACCTCAGATATGTGGTATGTAGAATTGTATAGTTGACCTCTACGAATATTGCTCGAATTATTTGTCTTGGGTAAAAATTCACCCTGCCCGGGGGAGGGGGGTGGGGGCACTTGTTTTACATTGAGTTGTGTAGAGAAAAAATCTTCTTGTCTGATACTGTAGGCCTTCGCCCTTAGAGATTTTGTATGTAATATGTACCAGGTTCATTCAAATCATGTCCCTTGGGCTAAAATTGGCCGCGCGCCGGGGTCCTATTTGTATAAAAGACATGATCTTTGCATATTTTCATTTTAGAAACTGTTACTTTTCTTCTGATGTTTGCTCAAAAGCAGACCCAAAGCCAAAGTACTCAGGTGAGCGATCCAGGACCAGGCATGGCCCTCTTGTTTGTAAATTTGAACAGTCTGGTTAGATGGAAGGGCAAACTGTTCAACATTTTTAAAAAAATGGTAGCAGTTCACTGGCGTTTTACACTTGACGCAAAAGATATGAACGAACTGCACTTCCTTTTATTGTACCAAACAAAGCCAAACGTCACTGTATATTCTGATCCATTTTTCTTTAACAAATGTGTTACACTAGCGTATTCAGAACACGGAAGAGGAAGAGTTGTGAGGGCCAATCACTCAGCCTTTTATGTAGGTTTCAGAATTACTGGCCTGGAAACGGCTGATAAAAGAGTTTTACTCGTGTATGTATGCAACCAAATCGCCCAGTGTTTTATTCGTAGTTGTCTGCTTCTTGTACTTATTCGCGTATACTGTATAAGTGGATATTTTCGCGCGTCAAAAAGTTCGCGAAATCACAATTTCAGAAGTTTTCAAAAGTTTCGCGGGCGGAAATTTTCGCGAATACCGAATCATTGATTGCGTAAAATCTGCAAGCTGTTAAAATCACGTATCTTAATTAAAAAAAAAATGAATAAATAAATTTTGATTAAACAAATAATGTTCTCGATTTTAACATCTTTGACATAATAACGCTATATCTTTGTATATGAATTGTAAACAATTATAGAGACAGTCAAAATTGTTTTATTTCCTTTCCTTTAATACGTGATCAACTCGCATTCAGTTAGGTGATGCTTCCTTTTAATACGTGATATCTGTGTATATGTCGCTTCTTGTACCAAAAACGCTCAAATTGTTGCATTTCAGTATTTCATTAAGTCTTGTTTTCATTCAAGGTTATCAAGCATAGAGCATATGATATCCTAGCATTTTTTGGTTTCATATTTGAAATATGCATAAAAAGCATTTTGGTAAAAGCGACATGAATAATCACATCTAATTTTTCCTTCTTGACGTGCACTCCTAGATCTTATATGAAACATTTGCATGCGAAGTGTGCAAAATATTATAGCTAAACAAGTTCGATTTTAATATTTTTATGATGTAATGAGCACTGCTAGAGTTCTTTTTTCTTCTTCTCAAAAAAAATACAGCAGAAAGTCCTTTGCTTAGACTGTACTTGAGATAAGTATGTATGTTAAAGGAATTAAGTACAAGGGAGCGACAGCGGTCGGTGTCCCATTCTGAAACTTTTACAAAGATATCCCAAGATACAAAGTACATGGCTGCTTTAATGAAGGTTTGTATATTGTGCGTTGTTTTCCTTTTTTATTTCCAAGAGATTTCACAAGAATGTTTCATCAATGCTTCACGCTCGAGTGGTTTTCAGTTCAGCTTTGTTGTTGTTGTTTTTGTGTATTTCATATTACTTTTTGTGCGAACTATTTCTTTCAAAGCTACGTTTGGTTGCATTCCAGTAATGCTATTCACAATCAAACTGAAAGTACAAAACCGAAAGGCAAAACATAAAGATAAAATGAATGGGCTGTCATTGAAAATGATGCGCAACTCAACACCCCAAATACCTATCAGACATTATTATACTAGTATGCCTGCTACCATTTTGATGTGACTGTGGAAAATTGTTAAGAATTCCATGTTTAATAGATAACGTTCATAATGACAGTACGTTGCTCTAAATTCATCCGCATGACGTGTCAAAGCTCAACACAATTTCTGTGAATTTTGACCATCCCTTTTAGGTTTAAAAGGAATGAGAAAGGTGATAAAAAGAAAGTGATTTAACTGTTAAACTCAGTATACACATGCTTGAATATTGACAGTAACTTCCGAGTCTTCAAAAACTGCTTCATGGGGTCTGTATATTAGTGGCATGGCGTTTATTTTTGCGGACTAAGATTTCGGTCGAACCACATAAGGCACATTTGTTTTTAAAATATACATATATATTTTTTTTTAATATAGGCTAGAATTCAAACACAAAATCTCGGCGTGGCTCTATTGAACAAATCTTCGTGTATAGGTGTTTGTCTTGTTAATTTAATACTGCACATGTTTTTCTTGTTAAATTTGTAGATGAATCACGTGGCTGTTGGCCAGACAGGTGGCGCAGGCTTCATGACCGGTTCACTACAACAGACAGAACACTATGTATGGAACACGGCGGATGCTCTTGGCAGGGGAGCCACAGCTGTTGTGTATTTTGGAAGACACAAGGTATGAAGCATTCATTTATCATTTTTTATTTTTTATTTATAGTCTGTCATGATAACTTAACAACCATAAAAGTACACCCAGCAGTCGAGGTCCAGGTTGCGTTACGATATTTTTGCTTTTATATGTCTGATCTTCGGAAGAACAGTGAAATAATATAGTGTGTCTTATCACAGGTGTCGCACATATCCTCATGCATTGTATCAACAGTATGTACGGGTATATATGCATTGTATGTACAGGAATACGGTCAGTCCTGCGCCTCGTTTGTATTGGAATCTTCCGCAAGACATATAATTATAGCTTGGGTAATAAGGCGCAAGAATACATTAACATGTCATTTAACAAATGTGATTCGCCATCTACAAGATTATGGTGTGGATTAAAACTAGTTCCAACATGTCCTAGAAACATACTTTGAGGCGATTCTAGCAAGTAATGGCGCATGAACTCCGAATGGATAGAGGAAAGAAAATCACTGGTGATCTGTGCGTTGTTTACAAACCAGATCAACATCCTTGTTTCGAGAGATTACAATAAACTTCGTAATATCGAAACTCATCTCGAAAGTTGGTTGTCTATTTTTTATCACAAACATTTTTCCGGATACTAGTCATCTGGTTTTTCCCTATTAGATAGTATTGTTCATCGCCTTTTTTCTGTCACGCCACTGAGATTGTGACAGTACTATAATGGTAAGTATTTGTCAATAGTTGTCAATGGTTACCGATTTATCAAATGTCAAATATTTAATTAGTTCGGTGTCTTAGCTTACAGCGGTATTTTGAAACTTTGGTGTTTAATGTTTTATTAGTTTTTTTTTTGGCAATCTTATTTAGGAGGGAAAACTTTATATATATGCGTGTGTGTGTGTGTGTGTGTGTGTGTGTGTGTGTGTGTGATCACGTTTGATCAGAATTTGCTTTAGGGCAAGTACAGGTCCGCTTAGGCTACTGATCACATACATTAACACCGTTTGCAGTGTTCGAAAAACTGTACAGCGAGCTCTTTCGAGATCATGATTGGCATACATGCCAGGTATCTCGAGCTGCAGTCAGTGAGACTGGGATTTTTTAAAAGAGATTGAGGTAAAAATAAGGGAGATTTTGTAAATTGCATCGGAACACGGCGTTTTATTCATTTTATCATAGTAAACATTATAATAACCATTTTAAATCAAACAAAGTAACAACATATTCTCTTCTTTAACTTTAATTAAGTGTTTCAATACAAGAGATAACAGAAATACGTCACTTTCAAGATTGTTTTCGTGTCATTATATGATAGAGCATGTCTCTGAACACACACTTTCCACCAGCACAATGCTGACTTAGCATGTTTAGTATGTTTCGTGAAGGGTCAAACTTAAAACAGTCACTTCTTTATCTTTCATTAAGTAAAAAACAAGTTATCAAAGAATGTTCAGTGTTCAAGAAAAGAGAAAACTACAGAATAGAATGATACTAAGAGGGGACTCTCACATTTTGTTGAATTTTAAGTAGGACTCAAATAAACATCAAAATCATTCGTTCTGGCAAGCAGATTGGTGAGGTTTAATTACTGTATGTTTATTTAAATTCGCGGAAGGATCCATTCTTGGGGTTTGTACTTAAATTCGCGCAATCTTGAATTCACGGAGACACAAAACTAAAAATCATAAATTCGCGCACGGCGAAATGAAAGTAAAAGTCAAGGGAGGCTACTCTTACTTGTTGTTAAGTGTCTAATATGCACACGAATAGGGACGATAAAACGGATCATGCTTATAATGCTAGGATTAAGCGAGATTATAGACTATAGGATTAACCCAGATTTATCTGGGTTTCAGAAATGGTATTCGGGTGAGATTGATAAAATGTTAAAAGCAGGTGGAAGTATTGATATGATTCACGTCGATTTGAAACTTAATACATGTAAGTGCCATCCAAAATATTAAGGTAGTATTAGACAAGGATTGGAAAAGTCCGGCATCAGCACTATCTTGAATATAACTGTATACGTGCCTGGATGACGTCACTAACTAATTTGTGTACTCTGTATCGTGTAAACTTTTCATTTGTGTTTGCAAACCTGGTTTTGGTAACTGCTGTAATTGTATGCTATAATTGTATGTATATACAGCTTACGGTAAAACATATTAACTTGACCAGAAGATTACAAGATCATATCATCATTTAAGCAATTTTGAATAGCACTTTCCCGAAAATAATACTATCACTAGATCAATTCCGTGGGAGTGGAGGGCAGGATGTACATGCAGAGATAACATGTAAATACTGCCAAATACTTGGGTCGAGTGGAGAAACCCGCGAAAGCAACCCTATAAGTAACCAGGTATGCACGAAAATAACGTGAAATTCATGAACAAATATAATATCTTAAGGTGGTACATACCCCGATAACTATTATATCAGAAACGAGAATAATTTCATATATTGACAGTTTGGAAACGTATTTATTTAAGACAGGTGATATGTTGCCTAATACTTTATTCCTGAAAAAATTGTACGATATTCAGATGCTTTACACTTCCGCGAAAATATGACTATTTATGAAAAATTGGGTGTACAAGTAATTGCGCTAATCATGAAATCGCGGACTGGCGATCCCCGCGAAAATTAGAAGCCCGCGAATATTTCTACACATACAGTAACTGATGGTAAACTGCATGTTTATTTAATTAGCTCGTTCACTTTCAAATGAAAATTATTTGTTAATGTACAGTGACAGAAGAACACCTGTATAACAAAAATCCTTTAGGCGTTTAGACACTCAAAGAGTGTTTGTTTCGAATGTCAGTGGCTATCCACCCCAAATTGGTACAACAACGAATCTCCTAACAAGGACTCATTTAAATGTCTGAAGTTTGTTTGGTGTACTTAGAATTTTCGACCGTCACTTTTGAAGTATTAATATTAATCAATAGAAAATTCATTCAAAAGTTTCAACGAAAATGTAATACTCTATATTTTAGGATATGCCTCTTTCAGCGCACGTTTTAACGGCAATTGCAAGTTGAATATTGGCAATGTAAACTGAAAAGTTTAAAGGGGCTGTGCTCCAGATGACAAAAAAAGAAAGTTTTCTTGTATTATTAATTTCTTGTAATATTTATGACTAATGCTTAAAAAATAACTTTCTGACAAAAAATAAGTCAAATAATTACATTATAAATTGATTTTTTTCCCATTCAAAGTGCTATACCGTAACGCGACGGTATAACTATATCGTATACGATTTAAAGTAAATATCTGTAATATCACATGCGGCGATGGTGGTGACAGTAAAAGCGTTGTAAATATTTTGTTAACATGAGGCTCCAGAGTTCAAATCAGGCTGGAGCGAAAATATTTTTTTATTCTATTTTGACTTTTATAATCAGTTTTGAAGTAAAATATTATGTTGTTATAAATCTCACGGCATCTAAATATATAATTTATGAAAAAAAAATTTTATGTCAAATCTGAAGTACAGCTTCTTTAAGCCACTTCTAACCATAATGTTTCAACACATAGACTGCTATCTTTCGCAGCATATATAATTAACATGCAATTTATGTATGTGCGCAAAAGCAATATCAAGAGGTCGAATTTCTCATAATATAAAATCATGACATCTTTTAGCTTACCAAAGCACTTTCGTGCTCTAATCCGTCGTCTGTCTGTCGTCCGTCCACAAGTACCTTGTGAACACTCTAGAGGTACCAATTCCTATCCAGCTATCAGGAAACTTAATTAGAAAGTTAAGCTTGATTACTTCTACTCTGTTTTTGTATATAAACATGTTTGGTCTAAACTAGGTCACCAGGTGAAATCCGAGAAAAACCTTGTGAACACACTAGAGGCCACATTTTCCATCCAATCATCGTGAATCTTTGTCAAAATGTTCAGCTTGATGACTTCTAGGCTATTTTTATATATAGGTCATGATTGGTCAAGAACTAGGTCACCATGTCAAATCCGAGAAAAACCTTGTGAACACTCTAGAGGCCATAATTTCCATCCAATTATCATGACACTTTGACACCAGGTGCTTGATGACCTCTAGGCGCCTTTTTATTTATGAATCATGTTGGATCAAAAACTAAGCCACCAGGTCATCCTATGAAAAACTTGTAAAAAAAAACCACTAGAGACCACATTTCCCATCCAGTCATAGTGAAACTCTGTCAGAATGTTTTTCTTGGCTCCTTTTATGTAAAGGTCATGTTTGGTAAAAAAACATAGTCACAAGATGAATTTATAAAGAAACTTTGTGAACACTCGACAACATTTCCATCAAATCATCATGAAACTTTTAAAAATGTTTGGCTTGATAACTTCTAGGCTTTTTTATGTATAGGTCATGTTTGGTCAAAAACTAGGTCACCAGGTCAGTTCCGAGAAAAACCTTATGAACACTCTAGATGCCACAGTTCTCATTTAAACGTCATGAAGTTTTGTCATCATGTTTTCTTAATGACGTGTAGGTTCTTTTTATATATGGATCATATTGGGTCAAAAAATAGGTCATTAAGTCAAACCATAGAAAAACCTTGTGAACACTGTACATGCCAAATCCACCCAAACGTCATGAAACTATGTGGAATGTTTGGCTTGATGACTTCTTGTCTTTCCATATAGGGTTCATTTTGGGTCAAAAACTAGGTCGCCAGTTCAAATCCGAGAAAATCCTTGTGAACATACTAGAGGCAACATTTTCCGTCCAATCATCATGAATCTTTGTCAGAATGTTTTGATGACTTCAAGGCACTTTTCATATATGGATCATGTTGGGTCAAAATCTAGGTCACTAGGTTAAATCACAGAAAAAAAACCTTGTGAACACTCTAGAGGCCACATTTCCCATCCAGTCGTCATGAAACTTTGTCAGAATGTTTTTCCTGATGACATTTAAATTTTCATTGTATGTAGGTCATGTTGGGTCAAAAACTAGGTCACCAGGTCAAAGCCGAGAAAAAAAACTTTATAGGAGCTAGAGGCCAGATTTTCTCCCCAATCTTTATGAAACTTTGTCAGAATGTTTCACTTGATGATAAGGTGAGCAATATAGGACCATTTTGGCCCTCATATGTTTTAATATATGAAACAGTGTAAAGTTTGTTGTAGATTACAGGGGATGTATGTGCTGTGAAAGTATTCCATGAGCGTATTGCTAGACATGTGTTCTCTACTAGACAGCGAGAAATCGAGACATTGCAAACCCTGCAACATGACAACATCGTTAGACTGCTAGCTCTGGAGACTGAGGTAGTGCAGCTAGCTTACTGTTTTACTATTAGCTGATCCATACGTAACAGATCTGTTTCGTTTTTTTAAATAGAAATTACCAAGCGTAGAAAAGGGGACAATTATTGTCTTAGTGTCTATAATATTTTTTTTAAATTCAGAAATAGATAATAGTTATAGCAATCAGTTGCTTGGGATCTGTTTCCCCTTTTCCCCAAAAAAGTTGCAGCATGTAATCATTTATTAAAGGAACGGTTTAAAAGGCTGACGAATGGCACCAAGAAAATGCATCACGGGCACGGACGTTCAAGACAAGCGATTCAAAGCAAGCTTCTGACGTGAAAAGTTTATCACTTGCTTTAGCAAGTTAAGCAGTTTGATGGCAAAATTATTTCCATTCTGAAAATAGAGTACAGCCTCCTTTGGTAATCGGGTATCCGATAATATCGCATTCTGCTCCAATATATTATCTTGTAGAAAGGGGATAATTAATATATATCTGAGTGACCAGGCAGGAGCATAGGCAATTGGTTTTCAGTATCTATGGTCAGATTTCTTTGTTTTCACAGACTGTAACTGACAATGAGGTTCTCGTGATGGAGTATTGTTCTGGTGGTTCTGTTTACAGTATGCTGGAACAACCCCAGTACGCATTCGGATTTCCGGAGACAGAGTTTCTGCTTTTCCTCAAACATACTGGTAAGCCAAGTTGACATAAAGCATCTACCATAATTACCCAATGTTGGCTTATTTTGGCAGAATCTTTATCCGACAAAAAAATCGCCGTTAGCGCAGTCTTAAGCTCACTTGATGATTCATATAACCGACCTTTTTTCTGTACTACCTGTATATCGTTCGCCCCTCATAGTTTCATGATTATCAATGTCTTCATAAATCAATGAACCAATTTTTATTGGAATCACAGGAATTCTTTCAAATGCATTACCATAAATAAAAACTTCTTTTTTTTCGGTAGCAAGTTAAAAGAAATTTGAATAGCGTTTTCCTTTTCTTAAAACTATTTTCAACTGAATTGAATTGAATTATTTTGAAACACGTCTGTATAGCAGGGTTTATTTATAGCTTCTATAACTATAGGGTTTTTTTTTCATTTGAGGAATCTTCAGAAAAAAAGATTGAATTTCAAACAGTTAAATGGAAATGTACTTTTAGTGAATGATTAAATTTCTTTACACGACCACTTTTTTCGTTTTTGGCTTGGCAAATTGTTTGATCACTTAGCAATATCGGTAACATTGTCCGTATATTTAAATGCATTTCACCAATTCTTGTAGTCAGTATCTTCGAATCTGTCAGAATGCTTGATGTTGCCGATAGATTTCACGCTTCGAACTCGAGATGAGTTTACCATTAGACTGATTTTAGATCATAGTTATTTCATTTGCACTTGAAGTGTGACAAATGATTTATTACTGAAACAGGAAGGTCGTAATATGTTATATTTAATGAGTATTTTACACTGTTTTCAGCTGATGGAATGCAGTATTTACGGTCTCAGGGGTATATACACAGAGATATAAAGCCAGGAAACATCATGAGGTTTATAGGGGAGGATGGAAGGTTGGTATTATGCATGATTAAACTAATACTTTCTTCACATGAAGTCTTCAGTACAACTTTGATATTACTTAGTAAAATATTTTCAAAACATACTCTGCTTCAAAGTGAATTTTCAAGGCTTTACACTTTAAAAAAGAAGCTTCCTGAATCTATCCCATGTCCCATCCCAGAATGAAGGAAGTTTAATTGACGAAGGAAGTAAGAAGTAACATCTAGACACGAGGATATTTAATGTATATCTTCGTGCACCGATTACAAAAAGAAAGCCGGATCGTCGTTTAAAAAACTTCAGTCTAAAAAAGTAAGAGAAGGTCAATTAAATCTCTTTGTTGAGGAGATTTTAAAATAGTCCAGACATGTAGATGGAATTCAGCGTATGGCTTGATCATGCTAATTTTTCGTATGCTACCTTTGCTTTTAAGTGAGTAAAGGAGGCCCTTTTTCATCTTCATTTAACACTGACTCGGGTTTTAAGATGAGGACGAACTATCCCCGTGTAGCCACTTTAATAGATCGCCAGATAAAGGCAAAAGAACCCAGTTTACCTGACCTTGTGACGTGGCGCTTAATCTAAGTAAAGTATGGGCGTTGTAGGAAGTGGGTTTGTTAATACTAAACTAAATATGGAAGGCTTAATAAATTTTTGTTTTGAACATATCTTTGGAAAAATCGATTTATGTTTACAAAACCGTTTTAAACAAATATAAAAGAAGATATAACGACCAATGGTTTCGCATTGATTGCTTCCTTGTTGACTCGTTATTTTTTGCAGATCATTGTATAAGTTGACTGACTTTGGGGCTGCCCGGGAACTACAAGATGATGAAACATTTATGTCGATTTACGGCACAGAGGAATACTTGGTAGAATCGGCTCTTCGTTCTTTGTTTTCGCGCGCATGTATGCGCACGCGCACTTGTATGCGCACGTGCACTTGTATGCGCATGCCTAAGTAGTAAAGAATGTAAATATCTGTGGTCATGAGGACCTGATTTTCAAAACATCATAAAACCTATATTGTGAGAACAAGGGCATGGCTTACTCCTCGCAGTGTTAATTTTTTCTTGGAGACCCATGGTACTATAAAAAAATGGAAAAAAAAGTCTGATTATCAAAAATATAAGTGAACAGAAGGTTAGCTGTTTCTTACAGAACTATGATATTTCGTTCTGTCAGGTTGGCGGGGCGACAACACGACACAACGTCGTATTTGTCGTCGTGTTGGCGCAACAAAACGACATTTTAAGGGTACCAAGGTGACATTTCCATACCCGCCAATACAACATTTTCATCGGTCGTTTCTGAGAGCCTTGAACGTCCTGTTGGCGCCCCCAAATGGTTGTTCTGTCGTGGTGGCGCATTAACTGGATTTAACCACGACAGAACGACAAGTTGGGGGGCGCCAACGCGACATTCAAGAGTTGCCAGAACGACAGATGCAAGTGTCGTCTTGTTTGATATGAAAATGTCGAGTTAGAGCCCTAAAAATGTCGTTCTGTCGTGTTCGGCGAGGCGACAACACAAAAGAACGACCAATGAGCGCGCCAATTTCGACGGAACGAAATGGCAGAAATAATGCACCCTACATAACTGATTCTTCCTGGTAAACTGACCGCCAGATACTTTGACTTTGATTATTAGAGTGTGTTATATCAACTAAACCAAACATTTTGGTAATATGTTTATATAACAACCATATTTCATTTCCAACTGACAGTATCCAAAAATGTATGAACAAGCTGTCCTTCGGCGACCTGGCCTGCAGGCATTTGATGCCTCTGTTGATCTGTGGAGTCTTGGAGTTACGCTGTATCACGTTGCCACAGGCCAGTTACCCTTCCAGCCTTTCGGTGGACGAAGCAATTCATCTACAATGTATGTAGTTTACGTATCGTTTTTAAATTTGTATTTGAAACAACCCCAGATATCTAACATAGAATGACGGCAGTAAAATCAGTGTTTACAAAAACACTTGAGAAAAATTTATTTGTGTACATGAAGATCTGGACAGAACTTTTTAGTAAACTTATGAGAACCTTAACTTAAACATTTCCGAAGGTTGACATATCTGATAAGGTTCTGAGCCAGTTTGTTTTGATGGTATTTCGCCTACCTATGTAAGCAAATCTGACCACCTGTTTGTTCGTCGTATAGACCGTTCCATAATTGTTAAATTGACCGCCGCCATTATGAAGATCACGTGACCGTCCGCCATCAAAGGACTGCTAAATCTGGCTATATGCTCTATATGCTTAAGTTCCGTATAAATCTGTATAACTTTAGCACATTTCAAGGTGACATACTGCCCTGTATCGCGTGAATTTCGTTGCAGAATAAACATTTTTGTGTCGCCTGCTACGAAGTAGCCGCGACATATAGGGATCACTTCTCTGTCGTCTGTCCGTCCGTCTGTCCGTCCGTCACAAAACTTGTCCGGACTACTTCTCAGAAACAGCTAGTGCGATTTCATCCAAACTTTACAGGAATGATCAGTACCAAGTGTAGTTGTGCATATCATTAGCATTTTCCAGTCCAATGATTTTTGTGAGATTTTTATTTTTAAAGTTTGTCCGGACTACTTCTCTTATACTACTAATGCAATTTGAATGATATTTTACAGGATTGATCAGTACCTCAAGTATCTGCGCATATCTAACGGTTTTTTTCGGTTGAATAATTTTTGGCTGAGTTATGGCCCTTGAATGAAAAAGGTGTTTTGGCCAAATAATGAATTTTGTGTTGCAGGCTTCACAGTAGCTGCGACATGCTAAAAAGTAGCCATGACATAAAGGGATCACTTCCCCATCATCTGTCTGTCTGTCCGTCCGTCTGTCTGTCGATCTGTCCGTCACAAAACTTGTCCGGACTACTCCTCAGAAACTACTGGTGCGATTTCATCCAAACTTTACAGGAATTATCAGTACCAAGTTTAGTTGTGCATATCGTCAGCATTTTCCAGTTCAATTATTTTTGTCAGAGTTATGGCCCTTTTATGATTTTTATTTTTAAAGTTTGTCCGGACTACTTCTCTAATACTACTAAAGCAATTTTAATGAAATGTTACAGGATTGTTCTGTACCTCAAGTACTTGCGCATGTCTTAAAGGTTTTTTGGTTGAATGATTTTTGGCTGAGTTATGGCCCTTGAATAAAAAAAATGTGTTTTAGCCTACAAACTGTCCAATCACCTCTCAATACTTCTGTTTAATTGGCTATCATCAGGTGACACATGTGATCACTGATCGCCCTTGTATTGTACTATTATTACTTTTTTGTATGTTTTATTCCTGACTTGAACATATTATTAACTTGAATTATTTAACACATGGAAGACTGTGAAAAAGACCATGGACTTTTCAAAGTGGAAGCTTGAGTTGTGTGAACCATATAATATGTGTAAAACACAAATAATATTGAAAGCACTGTTTTCCTTTTCGAAAGTTGAAACTATGATTTCAATTCTTAGAACAACTCTGAAAGCTTACAAAATGGACAGAATGACAAAACATCTCGCTCATCAAACGCATGTTCACTCTATTTTAACTAAAACTTGCTTTATTCTTTGATACAGTTTCAAAGAATACTGACAATAAATATGCATTATTTAGCGCTTCTGTAATTATCAAACTGTCTTTTGTCTTTCGCGGTGTCCTGTGGTGAAGGAATGTGGTTACGTAATAAGGGGTGACATACTGTCTTTGTTTTGATAAGTCACTGTTAATTATCATTGTTGGTATTGCTTGATCAGTCACAGTAAAACACTGTAATAATGAAATTTGCTCTTGAGAAAATGCCTGAAGGCTATAAAACATGGGCTTCATTTGTTTCTGATTGTTATATGAAATTTAAGAATATATATTCTTCCTTACAAGCAAGTTTTCAAGACCGTATGGAATTTAGCATCTGTTGCCATATGGACCTATTTTTCTATTCTTTATTTCTTACATTTGGGAAATCTGTTTTTGCAAAGTATTGATACGTACAAGATGTGTGTTTGTGTATGCTGAAAGAAAGTAATAGCTGCAAGCCACACATTTGTAAGATAATGATCTTACAATAAAACGTTTGCTTTCCTTCTTCTTATTTTCAACATTATTGTTGATGATATTTCTTGTATTACGGAAAACAAAATTATTATGACTCTTATATAACTGTACCTTTTTGGTCACATTTTTAAAGATAGATATATGTACTTTCTAAAAGCAGTTTTTCGTGAAATTTTGATAAAATAAAAAGAATTAATCTAGCGGAGAATATCGCAAGACCTTTAACAGTTCAATAGATTAGGACCTTCATTAAGGCCATTAATAGATTTAGATGTCAGCAGAAAATCGATTACAAATATACTTTTTTCAGTTAAAAGACCTTGGGGTAGATCTTTGCTGATAATAAATGCTTCATGCGGTTTATAATGTATCTGTTTCTCTAACATACAATGTCACAATCACATTACAGCTATAAAAATTGGGACTTTTTCTAAGCTCTGCATTATTAAACTGCTTCAATCTGCGCAGTCCCTTGATGGCGGATGCAAGGGAGGTAATCGGGTAAGTACTAATTTCTGGAACGGTCTCGACCATGGTATATTTTATTTAGGAAAAAATATAGAGTCAACTTCGACATATTATTGCCAAAAGTCAACACTGACTATACTAGGCAGGTGCGTGTCAGGAATATTAAAATTGTAAAAGATAAAAACAAAGTAAACAAGATTTTTACTAAAGATCTTACTAAACATTTATTGTGAACATTTAAAATCAATAAAACTTGTTCAGTCCACTGATAAAAGCTGATACAGTTGGGGTGGAGCTGGAGGTCATTTGGAGTCAACCAAATTAGTTCTGCTGTTATCATTTTTTGACCTTTTTCATATATGTTTAGGTTTTTCTTTTCGTTGTATATTTCAGGCATTTAATAACATCAAGAAAACCACAGGGAGTGATATCCGGTGTGCAGAAAACACACCAAGGAGAGATCGAGTGGAGTCACACGTTACCAGCAACCTGTCAGCTCGCAGAGTATTTTAACCTAATTTTTTTGTATATCCCATCATTATCTGTAGTCTTCTCCATTTTTCATTTACTTTGAATTAAACTTATTCATTTGACGTCGACAGACAAGAAAGGTCGAGAAACTCGTGTTTACTTGAATTTGTCTCCTTTTCTTTTTAGTTTTGAACTTATTTATTTTACATGGATTAGGAAGCAAGTTTTTGCAACTTGTATTAATCTCTCTCGATGACTGCTTCCTGGTTTGGAACCAGTACTCACGCCGAATTTGACATTTGTGGAAAGTCACTGTATACTCTCACCCCTGGTTGGATTCGAACCAGCGACCTCCGAATAGAGAGTCCGGTGCTTTAACCCCTTCTAACCTCCTTTGACGAGGAGCAGTGGTCGAATTCGTCAGTCTGGAATCATATATAAATTCTCTATTTTATTTGATCGTGCTTTGAATGTTAATTTTGACTCTTGACTTAATATTTAGCACTAAGTTAATAAACCGTCATACCTGAAGATTATACAGTATTAATTTTGTTGAAATAATATCTTTTTCTCATTGCAGATATCTGAAACATGTGCTGAAACAAATGCTTGCTGGCTTAATGGAGACGGATCAAAGGAAAATGTGGTCATTCGAACAGTTTTTTACTGCAGTACATAAACTTGACAACAAACTAATTTTGAATCTGTTTTCATGTTGCACAGCAAAGCACATTAGACTCTTTGTTGACAAGACAGACACGTAAGCACATCTTATTTTGATCACGTGATTACTTGGGAGCGTCTGTCACAGTTGTGTCACACGGCCATCTCCGGAATCTTCCGTGAGGGTTTCAGGGAGAATCGACGTCATTTCTTATCAAATGGCATACAATTTCAAAAGATTATCACAAGATTTACGTAAGACTGCACTCTAAAAACAAAACAAGGATACTAGTATTGATAAGAAGATAACCCTCTTTTCAGTGAATTCAGTTTTTTTATATAATTACATTTAAATGTCCTAAAAAGGGTTTGTCCACATAATATAAGTATTTTAGTAACATGTAAATTCTAGTCAGTTACAGGAGGTACTTGATGGCGTTAGTTATTAATATGTAACTTAATGCAAGGTCAAAGTTGATAAAACTTGGTAAGAATGTTTCTTGAATGAAGCTCTATCTAAGTTATTCAAAGGTCAATTCCATTCCTTGCAGAACTCTTTTGGCTATGGCAGCAAAAATGAAAAAATTAAAAATCTTCTTGTCTTAAACAACTGGCCCACCCTCTGAGGTGCAGCATTTGTCTGACTTCCACCAAATTTATTCAAATAATGTCCTTGGGGTCAGTATTGATCCCGCCTGAGGGGTTACACATTTTACTTAGAAGTATAAAGCAAAATCTTTAAAATTCTTCTTGTATGAAACCACAAGGCCTTGAGTTCTGAAATATGGCATGAAGCATTGTCTAGTGGACATCTACTAAGATTTTTCAAACTTTGTTCCTTGTCTCATTTTGACTGTACTCAGGGAGTCAGTTGTTTTACATTGACTTATATAGGGAAACTCTAAAAGTCTTGCCAGAAACTGCAAGGGTGACAATTTCTGAACTTTAGTGTGTGAAGTTTTTTAAGTTAATGTCCTTGGAGTCACTATTAGTCCCACGCAAGGGGTCAAGTGTTTTACATTGAAATAGATGGAAAAATCTTTAAAATTAAATTTGTATGAAACTACATGACCCAGAGTTTTATTGTTCAAACTTCGGTCGTATGGTAATTTTAGGCTCTGCCTCAATAGTCATATGTTTTACACAGTCTTATATAGACAAACTTTTTTTAAAATCTTTTTATCAAAAACTGCAAAGATTAGACTTTTGAACTTTGGTGTGGAAGTATGAGAGAAACTCTACCAAAATTGTTCAAATTATCCCCCTGTAATCATTATTTGCTCCACCCCAGGGGTCACATGTTTGCTCCACCCAAGGGGTCACATGTTTTACATAGAAATGCATGGGAAAAAACCTTATCTGAAACAAAAATCCCCAGAATTTTGAAGTTTGCAATAAGCATTGAGCAGTAGACGTTTACCAAGATTGTTCAAACTTTGCACATTGGGTCATTTTTTGTCTCCACCCTGAGGGTAAGATGTTTTACATGGACTCTTATAGGCAAACTCTTTTCTTGTCAAAAGCAAGACTTTTTAAATTATGTTTGAAGCATTGCCTAGTGAACCTCTCCAGTATTGTTTAAATTATGCCCCTTCTTTAGTTCTTACTTTTATTTTAATGATACATACATTACATGGCACTTGAACTTGTCATTCTTAGCAGTGTTACTCAGGTGAGCTCCATAGGGCCATTATGGTCCTCTTGTATCAATACAAAAAATAAATGCTATTTTCTGATATCATGCATTACAACGATGATTCAAGTACATCTTGGAGACATCTTACTTGGTGTATTTTAACATTTTGCAAGATAACTAGAAATTAAAGGAGTTAGTAAACATTGTAGATAATGAATATTTTTCACCTTTTTTATAAAAAATGACAGATAAAAAGTAACAATAGATGAATATGATAAAAATAAATAATTAAATTTTCCCTGCTTGAAGATAAAAACGATTATAGTAGTTGTATGAGTTAAACTTAAGATCTTCATTTTTCTCATCCCCTACTGTTTTCAAATTATCAAAGATTTACTGTATTTGAAATGAAAAAAAAAAGTTTTGATTTCATAAAATGATAAACTAATGCCTTTTTCTGGATATCAAGAAATGCTTAAAACACAGTAAAAGGGTCCTGCAATTTGTTTATGTTTTAATTGCAGATTTTGTTTTAAAACAACAACAACATTGATTTTATTTGACTAATGGTATTGAAAGGCAAATAATTGTTTTCGGTATTTTACCACTTTTCTTTCTTAAGCAGAAGTGGATGTCTTTTGTCAACATTGTGTCCATTTTACAGGTATTCAAAACTTCAAGACAGATTGGCTGCCGAAACTGAACTACCTGCCATGCAGCAATTAATTCTTTGGCATGACAAAGCTCTTTCTGACATCATAGACTCGTCAGCACCAGTAGAAAGCTATCCAAAATCTGTGATAAAGACCCGACTTTATTTGATAAACAAGATATCCATGGAAAATTATTCTCTACACATATTTAGTATACGTGAGTTTTTGTCCTCATTCAGACTTTGTTGGTAAAAGCAATGTTTCTGTTGATGGGCAAGACAATGCTTTTTTAAAAACAATTTCAACATTAGATAGTAAACTATATTTTGGTAAAAGCTGACTTATATTCAAATATTCAGAACAGGGTTAACTATGCCTGTGCATTGACGATGTGAAATTGGGAAAAAGTTCTTTTTTTAGAGCTTTTTCAGATGACTTTATCAATGCATTTTTGTAATTCTTTTTTGATATGAATTTCAGCTAATTTTCCAGAGGTGAATCCAGAAATAGAAAACCTAGAGGCAGATGCAAAGTCTACGAAGAAAGCAAATTCCATTGCCTACTTAATTTGTACAGCAATTGAAACATTTTTAGAACAACAAAAACACTTAGTCAAAGGAGAACTATTTTTCAGGTTAAAGTGAAATAGTTATTTAGTTTTTAAAATGATCCTGTTCCTTTATCTAATGCAAGAAAAAAGCATCTTTACAAAGAGACACTGAGTGCTTGGATGAGTTCTGGTTTTAAAATTATGCCTATTTTGAAACTTTATATTAATTGACATATTAATTGACTAGAGATATCATTCTTGACATTTAATATACCCAGTGTTGTGTGATTTACACTGTATTAACAGTTTGACCTTAAAGGTGACAGTAAATGTGAGATAAAGTTTTTGTTGTTAATATATTGAAATCTGTTTCACTTTCAGGCATTTTGTCAAATGTCATGTGAGCCAGTCAGAGGTGTTAGTACCAGAAATCCACCAGAGAATGATGGAAACCAGGATTCACCAAGAATCATCCTCAAAAACATTTAATTTGCTTCTGACGCTGTTTACTACATTGGATTCATTTATTCATGTTGAAGAAATGATGTCTTCTAAAGTGGGCACTGCTGTGCAGTTAAGAGACACAGTAAACCAGTTGATTGAATGTCTCAGAGACGAGTCCCTTGAACAGTTTTATGAGAAGGTACTGTGTGCTAAAACTCTGATAGCTGTAATTATAATTGATCTGCTGCCTTTGTTTGCCATCTGCCATCTTTTTATCTTTACTCCAGCAGCCACATTTTTTTACAGATGATCTTTCGGTCAAGCCCCACACTGGGCCTCATTGGGTCAAAAACCAGGTCAACAAGCTAAGATCATCAGAAAGCACTGAGTCAAAATTTTGCCAAGTCTGCATGGAACTTAGATTTTAAGTTTTGATGTTTGCCTTCTGTAGAGAATGTGTGTTCCTATAATCTCTAGAACACAGATAAAACTGTAACAGATGAGGATATTAACAAAGTGACCAGCTCAGAATGATCAGTGGAAAATCTTGTGAACACTCTAGAGGTCCCGTTCTTGCCTTAGTCTTCATTACACTTGGCCTGACTCAGATTGATTGGATTAATGTTATCTAGAGGGATTTTGAAACTGTGTTATGTTTGGTCAGAAAGTAGGTAACCGGCTCAGATCAGTGAATAGAATTCTTGTGACCACTCCACAGGTCACATGTTTACCCATACCTCATGAAATTAAGTTATAATAGGTGTTTTGATGATTACAAAAACAGATTAGGAAAGGTTCATGTGGGGTCATGAAAGTCACCTGCTCTGTTCAGGTGAACTGAATATCAAAGATCACGTTTTTACCCAACTTGGAAGACTGGTTTCATAGGTTGGAGAGATTCGAAGATTCAGTTATTTGGGGAGAAAAAAAACCCAAGATTCAAGGTTGTTTAGCTCAGAAATCTTATCTCTGTATGAAAGATTATATATGACCTTCAGGGCCGGATCTAGAAAATTCTGACTGGGGGGGCTTGGGGGAAGGTACGGAAGGGGGTTACCCCCTTCCGTACGGGGGTGGGGTTTGGGGGGCCTCCCCCAAGAAATTTTTCTATAAAAGTGGAGTAAATGGCTCATTTTGATGCATTTTAGGCATAAAAATATAATGAAATTTGTGTGAGAATTTAAAGAAATATACTGGTATTCTTTGAAATGTTCAACTAAAGCAAAAAAACATATGACAAGTTTTAACTTTTTCCATTTTATATTTGTAAAGTCCTCTGAAACAAATAGCAATAAATTAATTGGCCTAACAAATAACAACGTCATCAAAATATCCAATCTCCTCGCAGTGATCTCCCCTTTATTCTTTGGAAAGCTCTCTGCAGTCACGGGTTAACCTTAGCTGGATTTCAGCTATATATACATGTATGAACTTTTTTTAAGAATTTTTTTTCTCTGTTTAGATTAGTTACAATTGGAGATGCATCGATTAAAGATGCCTGGGTGTAATGAAATTAAAAAAATGTAACTTGAAAAAAAAGTTTAAAATTTTGTTTATTTACTTTCGACCATCATCACGTGACATGACTGTCGGCAGTGATTACTGTACTGAAAGTATGGAAGAGAAGTAACCGCTGTATGGAGTTTTGCACCATTCCGAACACCTCGGGCGACTTCAATAAGTCTTTAAACGAAGTTGTCGGAAAAGGCCGAGTTGTTACAATTGGAGTTTGAACAATAGGCAACTGATCATGGTCAGCAGACGCTCATTTAACAACTTTATCAAATATGTCAAGGTTACTAGACGCTTGAAAACTATACATCATGATCAGTCTGGAGAACTCTCGGATAATCCGTGCCACCGAATAAACGGTACATTGTGTAATATACAAGGATATAAAGTTGCGAACTCGTTATCAGTTGTTACGCAATATTGCATGACCATTGCAAATTGAAAGGTTGACTGTGTTTCTGTTACGAGGTGAAAAGAGCTGAAAAAATGTTTTAGAGTCTTTAAAAATGACCCCTTTTATTATTTTTTTTTTTACAAACGGACCAGCTGGGGGGGGCTTGGGCCCCATAAGCCCCCCCGGTAAATCCGTGCCTGGACCTTTAGGTTTTAATAAGGACAGTCGTACTAAGATGAGCAATATAGAGCCACCATGGCTTTTCTTGTTCAAAAATATTCCAAACCTTATGCTATTTTTTTAAGTTGGCATAGTATATTAAATACAGATTTTGGAATGTTGTTTTGTATAATCCCCAATATCTCTAAATATATTTAATTGACAGCTAACAATGTAACTATATATAAAGTAAAGATAATTACTTCGGTGCATGCTAGTTTTTGTTTTCAGATATACACTGTATGTGTAATTCTTAATTTTCTCTGAATATAGATTATTGACAAATAACAAAGTAACTAAAGATAAATATCTTTGTGAATGCTTTTGTTTGTTTTCAGATATATACACGCTTGAATGAAATTCAGGTTTATCTTGGTGTTTTAAGTCAACGTATAAGAGAGCAAGAGATAAATAGACTGATACTTGTCTGTGGATGTACTGAAGACGATCACTGGTAATGAACTATTGAGATACATTCTTTATACAATGTACAGGCAGTTAGAAAAAGAAATATCAATAATAGGTTTTCTGTCAATCAGAATATATCTGATTCTAGATTTGTCACAGGTACAGGAAAAACAAAAGCATCCTGTGGATATTGAATCTTATTATTTGTACACATATAGGTAAAGGGTGAATAAATAATTGTTTATTGATATGTACTAGTATTACTTATCTCTTGTAAGTGTTTCAGTTTACACTGAGTAAAATTCATTTTTAGATGTTACAGATATAATGATAAATGATACATAAAAAATAAATAAATGAAGATAATACGCTTACACATGTTTGCAATGTTATGAAATTAGATACATTGCAGTGGTTAGTGAAACTGCGAATTTTGGCTCTTATATAGTAACATTTTGTACAAAATAAGTAGTGAAGGCTATGTGATTAGCAGTTCAGAATTGTCAGTTGAAAGATATTATTTTCTATTTTCAGCCTGTCAAAGGCAAAGACATTTAGAAACAAGATTGGGAATGTGTCAGGAACGATGGTGAAGCATCGAAAATATGGCGACCTACATAGTCATGAACACTTCATTC
The DNA here is from genome assembly GCA_012932295.1 of Cyclina sinensis. Taxonomy (NCBI): domain Eukaryota; kingdom Metazoa; phylum Mollusca; class Bivalvia; order Venerida; family Veneridae; genus Cyclina; species Cyclina sinensis. The sequence goes on from JAAONU010000013.1 coordinate 4,321,062, forward strand.
ATAAGTGTGAAAAGTAAGAAAGAAAGATCCTAGAATGCTAATCAAGGCCATGAACTAAAATAGGAAAATAGTAAAAAGGTTAAAAGCAAAGGTGAAAAATAGGAGGTTAGAATTTCAAAATGCTGATCAAAGTTGTGAAATGTAAGATGAGATGAACGATGTTTTATAATATGTGAGATAACAAGATAGATGACATGTTAACATTAACTGATTGTAGGAAATGTGAAAGGTAACAGAAGGAGATAACAGAATATTAATTGTAATTATGAAATGAAAGGTAAACGATTGAATTGTAATTGTAAGACTGGGAGATAAAATAATCTTATTCAGAACGTGAAAAGAAAGCGAGAGAGAGTGAAATGAAAGAATGCTGGTATATAAAAGTGCAAGGTAAGAGAGATTTAAGAATGTGAATCGTAAGATTAAACAATTTTAGCAGGACTGATAAATTATAAAAATGCTTATCCTATTTGTGAAAAGACAGCCAGTGATGATTACATAATGCCAATAATAAATGTGAGAAGTTGCAGAGATGTAATACAAATAGGAGCTGGAGTTGTGATAGGTGAGCAAGTCAGTTAACAGAAAAGTGAAAATAAGTGTAAATAGTACAATAATAAGATGACTAACTGAATGCTGAAAATGAGTGTAAATAGTACAATATTAAGATGACTAACTGAATGCTGAAAATTAATGTAAATAGTAAGATATTATGATGACTAACTGAATGCTGAAAATTAATGTAAATAGTACAATATTATGATGACTAACTGAATGCTGAAAATGAGTGTAAATAGTACAATATTAAGATGACTAACTGAATGCTGAAAATTAATGTAAATAGTAAGATATTATGATATTAAGATGACTAACTGAATGCTGAAAATTAATGTAAATAGTAAGATATTATGATGACTAACTGAATGCTGAAAATTAATGTAAATAGTAAGATATTATGATGACTAACTGAATGCTGAAAATTAATGTAAATAGTAAGATATTATGATGACTAACTGAATGCTGAAAATTAATGTAAATAGTAAGATATTATGATGACTAAATGAATGCTGAAAATTAATGTAAATAGTAAGATATTATGATGACTAACTGAATGCTGAAAATTAATGTAAATAGTAAGATATTATGATGACTAACTGAATGCTGAAAATGAGTGTAAATAGTACAATATTATGATGACTAACTGAATGCTGAAAATGAGTGTAAATAGTACAATATTAAGATGACTAACTGAATGCTGAAAATTAATGTAAATAGTAAGATATTATGATGACTAACTGAATGCTGAAAATTAATGTAAATAGTAAGATATTATGATGACTAACTGAATCCTGAAAATTAATGTAAATAGTAAGATATTATGATGACTAACTGAATGCTGAAAATTAATGTAAATAGTAAGATATTATGATGACTAAATGAATGCTGAAAATTAATGTAAATAGTAAGATATTATGATGACTAAATGAATGCTGAAAATTAATGTAAATAGTAAGATATTATGATGACTAACTGAATGCTGAAAATTAATGTAAATAGTAAGATATTATGATGACTAAATGAATGCTGAAAATTAGTGTAAATAGTAAGATATTAAGATGACTTAATGAATGCTGAAAATTAATGTAAATAGTAAGATATTAAGATGACTAAATGAATGCTGAAAATTAATGTAAATAGTAAGATATAATGATGACTAACTGAATGCTGAAAATTAATGTAAATAGTAAGATATTAGGATGACTAAATGAATGCTGAAAATTAGTGTAAATAGTAAGATATTAAGATGACTAAATGAATGCTGAAAATTAGTGTAAATAGTAAGATATTAAGATGACTAAATGAATGCTGAAAATTAGTGTAAATAGTAAGATATTATGATGACTAAATGAATGCTGAAAATTAATGTAAATAGTAAGATATTATGATGACTAACTGAATGCTGAAAATTAATGTAAATAGTAAGATATTATGATGACTAACTGAATGCTGAAAATTAATGTAAATAGTAAGATATTAAGATGACTACATGAATGCTAAAATCAAGTGGAAATAGTAAGATATTACGATGACCACATGAATGCTGAAAACTAGTGAAAATAGTAAGATGTTAAGATATCTACCTGAATGCTGAAAACTAGTGAAAAAAGTAAGATATTAAGATGACTACCTGAACGCTGAAAACTAGTGGAAAAAGTAAGATATTAAGATGACTACCTGCATACTGAACATTAGTGTAAATAGTCAGATACTGAGATGACTATCTGCATGCTGAACATTAGTGTAAATAGTAAGATACTAAGATGACTACCTGCATGCTGAAGATTATTGGAAACAGTAAGATACTAAGATGACTACCTGCATGCTGAACATTAGTGGAAATAGTAAGATACTAAGATGACTACCTGAATGCTGAAAATTAGTGGAAATAGTAAGATACTAAGATGACTACCTGAATGCTGGAAAAATTAGTGGAAATAGTAAGATACTAAGATGACTACCTGGATGCTGAAAATTATTGGAAATAATAAGATACTAAGATGACTACCTGAATGCTGAAAATTAGTGGAAATAGTAAGATACTAAGATGACTCCCTAAATGCTGAAAATTAGTAGAAATAGAAAGATACTAAGATGACTACCCTGAATGCTGAAAATTAGTGTAAATAGAAAGATACTAAGATGACTACCTGAATGCTGAAAATTAGTGGAAATAGAAAGATACTAAGATGACTACTTGAATGCTGAAAATAAGTGGAAATAGTAAGATACTAAGATGACTACTTGAATGCTTAAAATTAGTGGAAATTCTAAGATACTAAGATGACTACCTGAATGCTGAAAATTAGTGGAAATAGTAAGATACTAAGATGACAACCTGAATGCTGAAAATAAGTGGAATTAGTTAGATATTAAGATGACTACCCTGAATGCTGAAAATTAGTGGAAATAGTAAGATATATAAAGATGACTACCCTGAATGCTGAAAATTAGTTAAATAGTAAAACATTAAGATGACTTCCTGAATGCTGAAAATTAAGGTAAATAGTAACATATCATAATGACCATATGAATGCTAAAAAACTAGTGTAAATAGTAAGATATTAAGATAACTACCTGAATGCTGAAAATTAGTGGAAATAGTAAGATACTAAGATGACTACCTGAATGCTGAAAATTAGTGGAAGTAGTAAGATACTAAGATGACTAACTGAATGCTGGAAAAATTAGTGTAAATAGAAAGATACTAAGATGACTACCTGGATCCTGAACATGATTGGAAATAGTAAGATACTAACATGACTACCTGAATGCTAAAAATTAGTGTAAATAGTAAGATACTAAGATGACTACCTGAATGCTGAAAATTAGTGGAAATAGTAAGATACTAAGATGACTACCTGAATGCTGAAAATTAGTGGAAATAGTAAGATACTAAGATGACTACCCTGAATGCTGAAAATTAGTGTAAATAGAAAGATACTAAGATGACTACCTGAATGCTGAAAATTAGTGGAAATAGTAAGATACTAAGATGACTACCCTGAATGCTGAAAATTAGTGTAAATAGAAAGATACTAAGATGACTACCTGAATGCTGAAAATTAGTGGATATAGTAAGATTCTAAGATGACTACCTGAATGCTGAAAATTAGTGTAAATAGAAAGATACTAAGATGACTACCTGAATGCTGAAAATTAGTGTAAATAGAAAGATACTAAGATGACTACCTGAATGCTGAAAATTAGTGTAAATAGAAAGATACTAAGATGACTAAACGAATGCTGAAAATTAGTGGAAATAGTAAGATACTAAGATGACTACCTGAATGCTGAAAATTATTGGAAATAATAAAATACTAAGATGACTACCCTGAATGCTGAAAATTAGTGGAAATAGTAAGATACTAAGATAACTAGCCTGAATGCTGAAAATTAGTGTAAATAGAAAGATACTAAGATGACTACCTGAATGCTGAAAATTTTTGGAAATAGAAAGATACTAAGATGACTACTTGAATGCTGAAAATAAGTGGAAATAGTAAGATACTAAGATGACTACTTGAATGCTTAAAATTAGTGGAAATTCTAAGATACTAAGATGACTACCTGAATGCTGAAAATTAGTGGAAATAGTAAGATACTAAGATGACAACCTGAATGCTGAAAATAAGTGGAATTAGTTAGATATTAAGATGACTACCCTGAATGCTGAAAATTAGTGGAAATAGTAAGATATATAAAGATGACTACCCTGAATGCTGAAAATTAGTTAAATAGTAAAACATTAAGATGACTTCCTGAATGCTGAAAATTAAGGTAAATAGTAACATATCATAATGACCATATGAATGCTAAAAAACTAGTGTAAATAGTAAGATATTAAGATAACTACCTGAATGCTGAAAATTAGTGGAAATAGTAAGATACTAAGATGACTACCTGAATGCTGAAAATTAGTGGAAGTAGTAAGATACTAAGATGACTAACTGAATGCTGGAAAAATTAGTGTAAATAGAAAGATACTAAGATGACTACCTGGATCCTGAACATGATTGGAAATAGTAAGATACTAACATGACTACCTGAATGCTAAAAATTAGTGTAAATAGTAAGATACTAAGATGACTACCTGAATGCTGAAAATTAGTGGAAATAGTAAGATACTAAGATGACTACCTGAATGCTGAAAATTAGTGGAAATAGTAAGATACTAAGATGACTACCCTGAATGCTGAAAATTAGTGTAAATAGAAAGATACTAAGATGACTACCTGAATGCTGAAAATTAGTGGAAATAGTAAGATACTAAGATGACTACCCTGAATGCTGAAAATTAGTGTAAATAGAAAGATACTAAGATGACTACCTGAATGCTGAAAATTAGTGGATATAGTAAGATTCTAAGATGACTACCTGAATGCTGAAAATTAGTGTAAATAGAAAGATACTAAGATGACTACCTGAATGCTGAAAATTAGTGTAAATAGAAAGATACTAAGATGACTACCTGAATGCTGAAAATTAGTGTAAATAGAAAGATACTAAGATGACTAAACGAATGCTGAAAATTAGTGGAAATAGTAAGATACTAAGATGACTACCTGAATGCTGAAAACTAGTGAAAAAAGTAAGATATTAAGATGACTACCTGAACGCTGAAAACTAGTGGAAAAAGTAAGATATTAAGATGACTACCTGCATACTGAACATTAGTGTAAATAGTCAGATACTGAGATGACTATCTGCATGCTGAACATTAGTGTAAATAGTAAGATACTAAGATGACTACCTGCATGCTGAAGATTATTGGAAACAGTAAGATACTAAGATGACTACCTGCATGCTGAACATTAGTGGAAATAGTAAGATACTAAGATGACTACCTGAATGCTGAAAATTAGTGGAAATAGTAAGATACTAAGATGACTACCTGAATGCTGGAAAAATTAGTGGAAATAGTAAGATACTAAGATGACTACCTGGATGCTGAAAATTATTGGAAATAATAAGATACTAAGATGACTACCTGAATGCTGAAAATTAGTGGAAATAGTAAGATACTAAGATGACTCCCTAAATGCTGAAAATTAGTAGAAATAGAAAGATACTAAGATGACTACCCTGAATGCTGAAAATTAGTGTAAATAGAAAGATACTAAGATGACTACCTGAATGCTGAAAATTTGTGGAAATAGAAAGATACTAAGATGACTACTTGAATGCTGAAAATAAGTGGAAATAGTAAGATACTAAGATGACTACTTGAATGCTTAAAATTAGTGGAAATTCTAAGATACTAAGATGACTACCTGAATGCTGAAAATTAGTGGAAATAGTAAGATACTAAGATGACAACCTGAATGCTGAAAATAAGTGGAATTAGTTAGATATTAAGATGACTACCCTGAATGCTGAAAATTAGTGGAAATAGTAAGATATATAAAGATGACTACCCTGAATGCTGAAAATTAGTTAAATAGTAAAACATTAAGATGACTTCCTGAATGCTGAAAATTAAGGTAAATAGTAACATATCATAATGACCATATGAATGCTAAAAAACTAGTGTAAATAGTAAGATATTAAGATAACTACCTGAATGCTGAAAATTAGTGGAAATAGTAAGATACTAAGATGACTACCTGAATGCTGAAAATTAGTGGAAGTAGTAAGATACTAAGATGACTAACTGAATGCTGGAAAAATTAGTGTAAATAGAAAGATACTAAGATGACTACCTGGATCCTGAACATGATTGGAAATAGTAAGATACTAACATGACTACCTGAATGCTAAAAATTAGTGTAAATAGTAAGATACTAAGATGACTACCTGAATGCTGAAAATTAGTGGAAATAGTAAGATACTAAGATGACTACCTGAATGCTGAAAATTAGTGGAAATAGTAAGATACTAAGATGACTACCCTGAATGCTGAAAATTAGTGTAAATAGAAAGATACTAAGATGACTACCTGAATGCTGAAAATTAGTGGAAATAGTAAGATACTAAGATGACTACCCTGAATGCTGAAAATTAGTGTAAATAGAAAGATACTAAGATGACTACCTGAATGCTGAAAATTAGTGGATATAGTAAGATTCTAAGATGACTACCTGAATGCTGAAAATTAGTGTAAATAGAAAGATACTAAGATGACTACCTGAATGCTGAAAATTAGTGTAAATAGAAAGATACTAAGATGACTACCTGAATGCTGAAAATTAGTGTAAATAGAAAGATACTAAGATGACTAAACGAATGCTGAAAATTAGTGGAAATAATAAAATACTAAGATGACTACCCTGAATGCTGAAAATTAGTGGAAATAGTAAGATACTAAGATAACTAGCCTGAATGCTGAAAATTAGTGTAAATAGAAAGATACTAAGATGACTACCTGAATGCTGAAAATTTGTGGAAATAGAAAGATACTAAGATGACTACTTGAATGCTGAAAATAAGTGGAAATAGTAAGATACTAAGATGACTACTTGAATGCTTAAAATTAGTGGAAATTCTAAGATACTAAGATGACTACCTGAATGCTGAAAATTAGTGGAAATAGTAAGATACTAAGATGACAACCTGAATGCTGAAAATAAGTGGAATTAGTTAGATATTAAGATGACTACCCTGAATGCTGAAAATTAGTGGAAATAGTAAGATATATAAAGATGACTACCCTGAATGCTGAAAATTAGTTAAATAGTAAAACATTAAGATGACTTCCTGAATGCTGAAAATTAAGGTAAATAGTAACATATCATAATGACCATATGAATGCTAAAAAACTAGTGTAAATAGTAAGATATTAAGATAACTACCTGAATGCTGAAAATTAGTGGAAATAGTAAGATACTAAGATGACTACCTGAATGCTGAAAATTAGTGGAAGTAGTAAGATACTAAGATGACTAACTGAATGCTGGAAAAATTAGTGTAAATAGAAAGATACTAAGATGACTACCTGGATCCTGAACATGATTGGAAATAGTAAGATACTAACATGACTACCTGAATGCTAAAAATTAGTGTAAATAGTAAGATACTAAGATGACTACCTGAATGCTGAAAATTAGTGGAAATAGTAAGATACTAAGATGACTACCTGAATGCTGAAAATTAGTGGAAATAGTAAGATACTAAGATGACTACCCTGAATGCTGAAAATTAGTGTAAATAGAAAGATACTAAGATGACTACCTGAATGCTGAAAATTAGTGGAAATAGTAAGATACTAAGATGACTACCCTGAATGCTGAAAATTAGTGTAAATAGAAAGATACTAAGATGACTACCTGAATGCTGAAAATTAGTGGATATAGTAAGATTCTAAGATGACTACCTGAATGCTGAAAATTAGTGTAAATAGAAAGATACTAAGATGACTACCTGAATGCTGAAAATTAGTGTAAATAGAAAGATACTAAGATGACTACCTGAATGCTGAAAATTAGTGTAAATAGAAAGATACTAAGATGACTAAACGAATGCTGAAAATTAGTGGAAATAGTAAGATACTAAGATGACTACCTGAATGCTGAAAATTATTGGAAATAATAAAATACTAAGATGACTACCCTGAATGCTGAAAATTAGTGGAAATAGTAAGATACTAAGATAACTAGCCTGAATGCTGAAAATTAGTGTAAATAGAAAGATACTAAGATGACTACCTGAATGCTGAAAATTTTTGGAAATAGAAAGATACTAAGATGACTACTTGAATGCTGAAAATAAGTGGGAATAGTAAGATACTAAGATGACTACTTGAATGCTTAAAATTAGTGGAAATTCTAAGATACTAAGATGACTACCTGAATGCTGAAATTAGTGGAAATAGTAAGATACTAAGATGACAACCTGAATGCTGAAAATAAGTGGAATTAGTTAGATATTAAGATGACTACCCTGAATGCTGAAAATTAGTGGAAATAGTAAGATATATAAAGATGACTACCCTGAATGCTGAAAATTAGTTAAATAGTAAAACATTAAGATGACTTCCTGAATGCTGAAAATTAAGGTAAATAGTAACATATCATAATGACCATATGAATGCTAAAAAACTAGTGTAAATAGTAAGATATTAAGATAACTACCTGAATGCTGAAAATTAGTGGAAATAGTAAGATACTAAGATGACTACCTGAATGCTGAAAATTAGTGGAAGTAGTAAGATACTAAGATGACTAACTGAATGCTGGAAAAATTAGTGTAAATAGAAAGATACTAAGATGACTACCTGGATCCTGAACATGATTGGAAATAGTAAGATACTAACATGACTACCTGAATGCTAAAAATTAGTGTAAATAGTAAGATACTAAGATGACTACCTGAATGCTGAAAATTAGTGGAAATAGTAAGATACTAAGATGACTACCTGAATGCTGAAAATTAGTGGAAATAGTAAGATACTAAGATGACTACCCTGAATGCTGAAAATTAGTGTAAATAGAAAGATACTAAGATGACTACCTGAATGCTGAAAATTAGTGGAAATAGTAAGATACTAAGATGACTACCCTGAATGCTGAAAATTAGTGTAAATAGAAAGATACTAAGATGACTACCTGAATGCTGAAAATTAGTGGATATAGTAAGATTCTAAGATGACTACCTGAATGCTGAAAATTAGTGTAAATAGAAAGATACTAAGATGACTACCTGAATGCTGAAAATTAGTGTAAATAGAAAGATACTAAGATGACTACCTGAATGCTGAAAATTAGTGTAAATAGAAAGATACTAAGATGACTAAACGAATGCTGAAAATTAGTGGAAATAGTAAGATACTAAGATGACTACCTGAATGCTGAAAATTATTGGAAATAATAAAATACTAAGATGACTACCCTGAATGCTGAAAATTAGTGGAAATAGTAAGATACTAAGATAACTAGCCTGAATGCTGAAAATTAGTGTAAATAGAAAGATACTAAGATGACTACCTGAATGCTGAAAATTTTTGGAAATAGAAAGATACTAAGATGACTACTTGAATGCTGAAAATAAGTGGAAATAGTAAGATACTAAGATGACTACTTGAATGCTTAAAATTAGTGGAAATTCTAAGATACTAAGATGACTACCTGAATGCTGAAAATTAGTGGAAATAGTAAGATACTAAGATGACAACCTGAATGCTGAAAATAAGTGGAATTAGTTAGATATTAAGATGACTACCCTGAATGCTGAAAATTAGTGGAAATAGTAAGATATATAAAGATGACTACCCTGAATGCTGAAAATTAGTTAAATAGTAAAACATTAAGATGACTTCCTGAATGCTGAAAATTAAGGTAAATAGTAACATATCATAATGACCATATGAATGCTAAAAAACTAGTGTAAATAGTAAGATATTAAGATAACTACCTGAATGCTGAAAATTAGTGGAAATAGTAAGATACTAAGATGACTACCTGAATGCTGAAAATTAGTGGAAGTAGTAAGATACTAAGATGACTAACTGAATGCTGGAAAAATTAGTGTAAATAGAAAGATACTAAGATGACTACCTGGATCCTGAACATGATTGGAAATAGTAAGATACTAACATGACTACCTGAATGCTAAAAATTAGTGTAAATAGTAAGATACTAAGATGACTACCTGAATGCTGAAAATTAGTGGAAATAGTAAGATACTAAGATGACTACCTGAATGCTGAAAATTAGTGGAAATAGTAAGATACTAAGATGACTACCCTGAATGCTGAAAATTAGTGTAAATAGAAAGATACTAAGATGACTACCTGAATGCTGAAAATTAGTGGAAATAGTAAGATACTAAGATGACTACCCTGAATGCTGAAAATTAGTGTAAATAGAAAGATACTAAGATGACTACCTGAATGCTGAAAATTAGTGGATATAGTAAGATTCTAAGATGACTACCTGAATGCTGAAAATTAGTGTAAATAGAAAGATACTAAGATGACTACCTGAATGCTGAAAATTAGTGTAAATAGAAAGATACTAAGATGACTACCTGAATGCTGAAAATTAGTGTAAATAGAAAGATACTAAGATGACTAAACGAATGCTGAAAATTAGTGGAAATAGTAAGATACTAAGATGACTACCTGAATGCTGAAAACTAGTGAAAAAAGTAAGATATTAAGATGACTACCTGAACGCTGAAAACTAGTGGAAAAAGTAAGATATTAAGATGACTACCTGCATACTGAACATTAGTGTAAATAGTCAGATACTGAGATGACTATCTGCATGCTGAACATTAGTGTAAATAGTAAGATACTAAGATGACTACCTGCATGCTGAAGATTATTGGAAACAGTAAGATACTAAGATGACTACCTGCATGCTGAACATTAGTGGAAATAGTAAGATACTAAGATGACTACCTGAATGCTGAAAATTAGTGGAAATAGTAAGATACTAAGATGACTACCTGAATGCTGGAAAAATTAGTGGAAATAGTAAGATACTAAGATGACTACCTGGATGCTGAAAATTATTGGAAATAATAAGATACTAAGATGACTACCTGAATGCTGAAAATTAGTGGAAATAGTAAGATACTAAGATGACTCCCTAAATGCTGAAAATTAGTAGAAATAGAAAGATACTAAGATGACTACCCTGAATGCTGAAAATTAGTGTAAATAGAAAGATACTAAGATGACTACCTGAATGCTGAAAATTTGTGGAAATAGAAAGATACTAAGATGACTACTTGAATGCTGAAAATAAGTGGAAATAGTAAGATACTAAGATGACTACTTGAATGCTTAAAATTAGTGGAAATTCTAAGATACTAAGATGACTACCTGAATGCTGAAAATTAGTGGAAATAGTAAGATACTAAGATGACAACCTGAATGCTGAAAATAAGTGGAATTAGTTAGATATTAAGATGACTACCCTGAATGCTGAAAATTAGTGGAAATAGTAAGATATATAAAGATGACTACCCTGAATGCTGAAAATTAGTTAAATAGTAAAACATTAAGATGACTTCCTGAATGCTGAAAATTAAGGTAAATAGTAACATATCATAATGACCATATGAATGCTAAAAAACTAGTGTAAATAGTAAGATATTAAGATAACTACCTGAATGCTGAAAATTAGTGGAAATAGTAAGATACTAAGATGACTACCTGAATGCTGAAAATTAGTGGAAGTAGTAAGATACTAAGATGACTAACTGAATGCTGGAAAAATTAGTGTAAATAGAAAGATACTAAGATGACTACCTGGATCCTGAACATGATTGGAAATAGTAAGATACTAACATGACTACCTGAATGCTAAAAATTAGTGTAAATAGTAAGATACTAAGATGACTACCTGAATGCTGAAAATTAGTGGAAATAGTAAGATACTAAGATGACTACCTGAATGCTGAAAATTAGTGGAAATAGTAAGATACTAAGATGACTACCCTGAATGCTGAAAATTAGTGTAAATAGAAAGATACTAAGATGACTACCTGAATGCTGAAAATTAGTGGAAATAGTAAGATACTAAGATGACTACCCTGAATGCTGAAAATTAGTGTAAATAGAAAGATACTAAGATGACTACCTGAATGCTGAAAATTAGTGGATATAGTAAGATTCTAAGATGACTACCTGAATGCTGAAAATTAGTGTAAATAGAAAGATACTAAGATGACTACCTGAATGCTGAAAATTAGTGTAAATAGAAAGATACTAAGATGACTACCTGAATGCTGAAAATTAGTGTAAATAGAAAGATACTAAGATGACTAAACGAATGCTGAAAATTAGTGGAAATAGTAAGATACTAAGATGACTACCTGAATGCTGAAAATTATTGGAAATAATAAAATACTAAGATGACTACCCTGAATGCTGAAAATTAGTGGAAATAGTAAGATACTAAGATAACTAGCCTGAATGCTGAAAATTAGTGTAAATAGAAAGATACTAAGATGACTACCTGAATGCTGAAAATTTGTGGAAATAGAAAGATACTAAGATGACTACTTGAATGCTGAAAATAAGTGGAAATAGTAAGATACTAAGATGACTACTTGAATGCTTAAAATTAGTGGAAATTCTAAGATACTAAGATGACTACCTGAATGCTGAAAATTAGTGGAAATAGTAAGATACTAAGATGACAACCTGAATGCTGAAAATAAGTGGAATTAGTTAGATATTAAGATGACTACCCTGAATGCTGAAAATTAGTGGAAATAGTAAGATATATAAAGATGACTACCCTGAATGCTGAAAATTAGTTAAATAGTAAAACATTAAGATGACTTCCTGAATGCTGAAAATTAAGGTAAATAGTAACATATCATAATGACCATATGAATGCTAAAAAACTAGTGTAAATAGTAAGATATTAAGATAACTACCTGAATGCTGAAAATTAGTGGAAATAGTAAGATACTAAGATGACTACCTGAATGCTGAAAATTAGTGGAAGTAGTAAGATACTAAGATGACTAACTGAATGCTGGAAAAATTAGTGTAAATAGAAAGATACTAAGATGACTACCTGGATCCTGAACATGATTGGAAATAGTAAGATACTAACATGACTACCTGAATGCTAAAAATTAGTGTAAATAGTAAGATACTAAGATGACTACCTGAATGCTGAAAATTAGTGGAAATAGTAAGATACTAAGATGACTACCTGAATGCTGAAAATTAGTGGAAATAGTAAGATACTAAGATGACTACCCTGAATGCTGAAAATTAGTGTAAATAGAAAGATACTAAGATGACTACCTGAATGCTGAAAATTAGTGGAAATAGTAAGATACTAAGATGACTACCCTGAATGCTGAAAATTAGTGTAAATAGAAAGATACTAAGATGACTACCTGAATGCTGAAAATTAGTGGATATAGTAAGATTCTAAGATGACTACCTGAATGCTGAAAATTAGTGTAAATAGAAAGATACTAAGATGACTACCTGAATGCTGAAAATTAGTGTAAATAGAAAGATACTAAGATGACTACCTGAATGCTGAAAATTAGTGTAAATAGAAAGATACTAAGATGACTAAACGAATGCTGAAAATTAGTGGAAATAGTAAGATACTAAGATGACTACCTGAATGCTGAAAATTATTGGAAATAATAAAATACTAAGATGACTACCCTGAATGCTGAAAATTAGTGGAAATAGTAAGATACTAAGATAACTAGCCTGAATGCTGAAAATTAGTGTAAATAGAAAGATACTAAGATGACTACCTGAATGCTGAAAATTTTTGGAAATAGAAAGATACTAAGATGACTACTTGAATGCTGAAAATAAGTGGGAATAGTAAGATACTAAGATGACTACTTGAATGCTTAAAATTAGTGGAAATTCTAAGATACTAAGATGACTACCTGAATGCTGAAAATTAGTGGAAATAGTAAGATACTAAGATGACAACCTGAATGCTGAAAATAAGTGGAATTAGTTAGATATTAAGATGACTACCCTGAATGCTGAAAATTAGTGGAAATAGTAAGATATATAAAGATGACTACCCTGAATGCTGAAAATTAGTTAAATAGTAAAACATTAAGATGACTTCCTGAATGCTGAAAATTAAGGTAAATAGTAACATATCATAATGACCATATGAATGCTAAAAAACTAGTGTAAATAGTAAGATATTAAGATAACTACCTGAATGCTGAAAATTAGTGGAAATAGTAAGATACTAAGATGACTACCTGAATGCTGAAAATTAGTGGAAGTAGTAAGATACTAAGATGACTAACTGAATGCTGGAAAAATTAGTGTAAATAGAAAGATACTAAGATGACTACCTGGATCCTGAACATGATTGGAAATAGTAAGATACTAACATGACTACCTGAATGCTAAAAATTAGTGTAAATAGTAAGATACTAAGATGACTACCTGAATGCTGAAAATTAGTGGAAATAGTAAGATACTAAGATGACTACCTGAATGCTGAAAATTAGTGGAAATAGTAAGATACTAAGATGACTACCCTGAATGCTGAAAATTAGTGTAAATAGAAAGATACTAAGATGACTACCTGAATGCTGAAAATTAGTGGAAATAGTAAGATACTAAGATGACTACCCTGAATGCTGAAAATTAGTGTAAATAGAAAGATACTAAGATGACTACCTGAATGCTGAAAATTAGTGGATATAGTAAGATTCTAAGATGACTACCTGAATGCTGAAAATTAGTGTAAATAGAAAGATACTAAGATGACTACCTGAATGCTGAAAATTAGTGTAAATAGAAAGATACTAAGATGACTACCTGAATGCTGAAAATTAGTGTAAATAGAAAGATACTAAGATGACTAAACGAATGCTGAAAATTAGTGGAAATAGTAAGATACTAAGATGACTACCTGAATGCTGAAAACTAGTGAAAAAAGTAAGATATTAAGATGACTACCTGAACGCTGAAAACTAGTGGAAAAAGTAAGATATTAAGATGACTACCTGCATACTGAACATTAGTGTAAATAGTCAGATACTGAGATGACTATCTGCATGCTGAACATTAGTGTAAATAGTAAGATACTAAGATGACTACCTGCATGCTGAAGATTATTGGAAACAGTAAGATACTAAGATGACTACCTGCATGCTGAACATTAGTGGAAATAGTAAGATACTAAGATGACTACCTGAATGCTGAAAATTAGTGGAAATAGTAAGATACTAAGATGACTACCTGAATGCTGGAAAAATTAGTGGAAATAGTAAGATACTAAGATGACTACCTGGATGCTGAAAATTATTGGAAATAATAAGATACTAAGATGACTACCTGAATGCTGAAAATTAGTGGAAATAGTAAGATACTAAGATGACTCCCTAAATGCTGAAAATTAGTAGAAATAGAAAGATACTAAGATGACTACCCTGAATGCTGAAAATTAGTGTAAATAGAAAGATACTAAGATGACTACCTGAATGCTGAAAATTTGTGGAAATAGAAAGATACTAAGATGACTACTTGAATGCTGAAAATAAGTGGAAATAGTAAGATACTAAGATGACTACTTGAATGCTTAAAATTAGTGGAAATTCTAAGATACTAAGATGACTACCTGAATGCTGAAAATTAGTGGAAATAGTAAGATACTAAGATGACAACCTGAATGCTGAAAATAAGTGGAATTAGTTAGATATTAAGATGACTACCCTGAATGCTGAAAATTAGTGGAAATAGTAAGATATATAAAGATGACTACCCTGAATGCTGAAAATTAGTTAAATAGTAAAACATTAAGATGACTTCCTGAATGCTGAAAATTAAGGTAAATAGTAACATATCATAATGACCATATGAATGCTAAAAAACTAGTGTAAATAGTAAGATATTAAGATAACTACCTGAATGCTGAAAATTAGTGGAAATAGTAAGATACTAAGATGACTACCTGAATGCTGAAAATTAGTGGAAGTAGTAAGATACTAAGATGACTAACTGAATGCTGGAAAAATTAGTGTAAATAGAAAGATACTAAGATGACTACCTGGATCCTGAACATGATTGGAAATAGTAAGATACTAACATGACTACCTGAATGCTAAAAATTAGTGTAAATAGTAAGATACTAAGATGACTACCTGAATGCTGAAAATTAGTGGAAATAGTAAGATACTAAGATGACTACCTGAATGCTGAAAATTAGTGGAAATAGTAAGATACTAAGATGACTACCCTGAATGCTGAAAATTAGTGTAAATAGAAAGATACTAAGATGACTACCTGAATGCTGAAAATTAGTGGAAATAGTAAGATACTAAGATGACTACCCTGAATGCTGAAAATTAGTGTAAATAGAAAGATACTAAGATGACTACCTGAATGCTGAAAATTAGTGGATATAGTAAGATTCTAAGATGACTACCTGAATGCTGAAAATTAGTGTAAATAGAAAGATACTAAGATGACTACCTGAATGCTGAAAATTAGTGTAAATAGAAAGATACTAAGATGACTACCTGAATGCTGAAAATTAGTGTAAATAGAAAGATACTAAGATGACTAAACGAATGCTGAAAATTAGTGGAAATAGTAAGATACTAAGATGACTACCTGAATGCTGAAAATTATTGGAAATAATAAAATACTAAGATGACTACCCTGAATGCTGAAAATTAGTGGAAATAGTAAGATACTAAGATAACTAGCCTGAATGCTGAAAATTAGTGTAAATAGAAAGATACTAAGATGACTACCTGAATGCTGAAAATTTTTGGAAATAGAAAGATACTAAGATGACTACTTGAATGCTGAAAATAAGTGGAAATAGTAAGATACTAAGATGACTACTTGAATGCTTAAAATTAGTGGAAATTCTAAGATACTAAGATGACTACCTGAATGCTGAAAATTAGTGGAAATAGTAAGATACTAAGATGACAACCTGAATGCTGAAAATAAGTGGAATTAGTTAGATATTAAGATGACTACCCTGAATGCTGAAAATTAGTGGAAATAGTAAGATATATAAAGATGACTACCCTGAATGCTGAAAATTAGTTAAATAGTAAAACATTAAGATGACTTCCTGAATGCTGAAAATTAAGGTAAATAGTAACATATCATAATGACCATATGAATGCTAAAAAACTAGTGTAAATAGTAAGATATTAAGATAACTACCTGAATGCTGAAAATTAGTGGAAATAGTAAGATACTAAGATGACTACCTGAATGCTGAAAATTAGTGGAAGTAGTAAGATACTAAGATGACTAACTGAATGCTGGAAAAATTAGTGTAAATAGAAAGATACTAAGATGACTACCTGGATCCTGAACATGATTGGAAATAGTAAGATACTAACATGACTACCTGAATGCTAAAAATTAGTGTAAATAGTAAGATACTAAGATGACTACCTGAATGCTGAAAATTAGTGGAAATAGTAAGATACTAAGATGACTACCTGAATGCTGAAAATTAGTGGAAATAGTAAGATACTAAGATGACTACCCTGAATGCTGAAAATTAGTGTAAATAGAAAGATACTAAGATGACTACCTGAATGCTGAAAATTAGTGGAAATAGTAAGATACTAAGATGACTACCCTGAATGCTGAAAATTAGTGTAAATAGAAAGATACTAAGATGACTACCTGAATGCTGAAAATTAGTGGATATAGTAAGATTCTAAGATGACTACCTGAATGCTGAAAATTAGTGTAAATAGAAAGATACTAAGATGACTACCTGAATGCTGAAAATTAGTGTAAATAGAAAGATACTAAGATGACTACCTGAATGCTGAAAATTAGTGTAAATAGAAAGATACTAAGATGACTAAACGAATGCTGAAAATTAGTGGAAATAGTAAGATACTAAGATGACTACCTGAATGCTGAAAATTATTGGAAATAATAAAATACTAAGATGACTACCCTGAATGCTGAAAATTAGTGGAAATAGTAAGATACTAAGATAACTAGCCTGAATGCTGAAAATTAGTGTAAATAGAAAGATACTAAGATGACTACCTGAATGCTGAAAATTTTTGGAAATAGAAAGATACTAAGATGACTACCTGGATGCTGAAAATTATTGGAAATAATAAGATACTAAGATGACTCCCTAAATGCTGAAAATTAGTAGAAATAGAAAGATACTAAGATGACTACCTAAATGCTGAAAATTAGTAGAAATAGAAAGATACTAAGATGACTACCTGGATGCTGAAAATTTTTGGAAATAGAAAGATACTAAGATGACTACCTGGATGCTGAAAATTATTGGAAATAGAAAGATACTAAGATGACAACCTGAATGCTGAAAATTAGTGTAAATAGAAAGATACTAAGATGACTAAACGAATGCTGAAAATTAGTGGAAATAGTAAGATACTAAGATGACTACCTGAATGCTGAAAATTATTGGAAATAATAAAATACTAAGATGACTACCCTGAATGCTGAAAATTAGTGGAAATAGTAAGATACTAAGATAACTAGCCTGAATGCTGAAAATTAGTGTAAATAGAAAGATACTAAGATGACTACCTGGATGCTGAAAATTATTGGAAATAGAAAGATACTAAGATGACTACCTGAATGCTGAAAATTTTTGGAAATAGAAAGATACTAAGATGACTACCTGGATGCTGAAAATTATTGGAAATAGAAAGATACTAAGATGACAACCTGAATGCTGAAAATAAGTGGAAATAGTTAGATATTAAGATGACTACCCTGAATGCTGAAAATTAGTGGAAATAGTAAGATACTAAGATGACTACCCTGAATGCTGAAAATTAGTGTAAATAGAAAGATACTAAGATGACTACCTGAATGCTGAAAATTAGTGGAAATAGTAAGATACTAAGATGACTACCTGAATGCTGAAAATAAGTGTAAATAGAAAGATACTAAGATGACTACCTGAATGCTGAAAATTGGTGTAAATAGAAAGATACTAAGATGACTACCTGAATTCTGTAAATAAGTGGAAATAGTAAGATACTAAGATGACTACATGAATGCTAAAAATTAGTGTAAATAGAAAGATACTAAGATGACTACCTGAATGCTGTAAATAAGTGGAAATAGAAAGATACTAAGATGACTACCCTGAATGCTGAAAATTAGTGTAAATAGAAAGATACTAAGATGACTACCTGAATGCTGTAAATAAGTAATAATAGAAAGATACTAAGATGACTACCTGAATGCTGTAAATAAGTGGAAATAGTAAGATACTAAGATGACAACCTGAATGCTGAAAATAAGTGGAAATAGTAAGATACTAAGATGACTACATGAATGCTAAAAATTAGTGTAAATAGAAAGATACTAAGATGACTACCTGAATGCTGTAAAAAAGTGGAAATAGAAAGATACTAAAATGACTACCTGAATGCTGTAAATAAGTGGAAATAGTAAGATACTAAGATGACAACCTGAATGCTGAAAATAAGTGGAAATAGTAAGATACTAAGATGACTACCTGAATGCTGAAAATTAGTGTAAATAGAAAGATACTAAGATGACAACCTGAATGCTGTAAATAAGTGGAAATAGTAAGATACTAAGATGACTACCTGAATGCTGAAAATTAGTGTAAATAGAAAGATACTAAGATGACTACCTGAATGCTGTAAATAAGTGGAAATAGAAAGATACTAAGATGACTACCTGAATGCTGTAAATAAGTGGAAATAGAAAGATATTAAGATGACAACCTGGATGCTGAAAATAAGTGGAAATAGTAAGATACTAAGATGACTACCTGAATGCTGTAAATAAGTGGAAATAGAAAGATACTAAGATGACAACCTGAATGCTGTAAATAAGTGGAAATAGAAAGATACTAAGATGACTACCTGAATGCTGTAAATAAGTGGAAATAGTAAGATATTAAGATGACAACCTGGATGCTGAAAATAAGTGTAAATAGAAAGATACTAAGATGACTACCTGAATGCTGTAAATAAGTGGAAATAGTAAGATATTAAGATGACAACCTGGATGCTGAAAATAAGTGTAAATAGAAAGATACTAAGATGACTACCTGAATGCTGTAAATAAGTGGAAATAGAAAGATACTAAGATGACTACCTGAATGCTGTAAATAAGTGGAAATAGTAAGATACTAAGATGACAACCTGAATGCTGAAAATAAGTGGAAATAGAAAGATACTAAGATGACTACCTGAATGCTGTAAATAAGTGGAAATAGAAAGATACTAAGATGACAACCTGAATGCTGTAAATAAGTGGAAATAGTAAGATACTAAGATGACTACCTGAATGCTGAAAATTAGTGTAAATAGAAAGATACTAAGATGACTACCTGAATGCTGTAAATAAGTGGAAATAGTAAGATACTAAGATGACTACCTGAATGCTGTAAATTAGTGTAAATAGTAAGATATTCAGATGACTAACTGAATGCTGAAAATTAGTGGAAATAATAAGATATTAAGATGACTACATGAATGCTAAAAATTAAGGTAAATAGTAAGATATTAAGATGACTACATGAATGCTAAAAATTAAAGTAAATAGTAAGATATTAAGATGACTACATGAATGCTAAAAATTAAGGTAAATAGTAAGATATTAAGATGACTACCAAATGCTGAAAGTTAGTAAAATAGTAATATGTTGAGATGACTAACTGAATGCTGAAAATTAATGTAAATAGTAAGATATTAAGATGACTACATGAATGCTAAAAATTAAGGTAAATAGTAAGATATTAAGATGACCACATGAATGCTGAAAATTAGTGTAAATAGAAAGATATTAAGATGACTACATATGAATGCTGAAAACTAGTGTAAATAGTAAGATATTAAGATGACTACATGAATGCTGAAAATTAGTGTAAATAGTAAGATATTAAGATGACTACATGAATGCTAAAAATTAGTGTAAATAGTAAGATGCTGAAATTAAGAGTAAAGGATATTAGAGTAAAACAAATCAAGATTGTGAAAAGGTGAGAGTGGGATATAACAAAGTGTCTTTCATAAGTGTAAAAGGTGTGGTAATTCAATGACAGAATGCTAATTGTAAGTGTGAAAGGTCAAGATTGAGTGGATAGAATGCTTATCATTAGAATTGTATGTAAGAGCTTGAGATAACAGAATGTTAATTGTAAGTCTGAAAGGTAAGTTAGTGAGATCATAGTTTGCATAAGTGTGCAGGTAGGAGTCACATTCAACAGAATGCTCATTATTATTAGTGTGAAAAGTAAGAGAATGACACCTTTTTCTTTTTCTGCTCCAGACAGAAACTTCAGGAGTACACTATGTTTATGTGGTCTCTAGCAATAGAACATTGCAAAAAGAATCTCCAGGACTGCTTTAAAAGTACACAAAGAGAGATGGGGTAAGTGTAATATGCTGTAAGAGTTCTTGTTTTTTGCTTTTTTGCTTTTATTTCTCTGTCTGCTTGTTGTCAGACCCATATTCGTAATATTTACTCACCAAATGTACATTTTTAAAAGAGATGAAGGGTACCTAGATTTAAATGTTTGCATCAAAAATAAATAAATGTGAAAATAAAATTATTAACTGTTAGTATTGAAAACACAACTTTTTTGCTCAGATGCCATCATTGGGACACATTTTTACTAAACTTTAAAGAAACATTTTACTAATCAGCAGAACTCCAAGTGGTAGTCATTGAAAGAAGTAAACTTAATATAAGGTAGAAGACATTACCATCAATGTTAACATCAATGTTTTAAAGAAACCTGACCAAGCATCTTGCTAGGACGAAGAAAGTAGAACAGAATATAGAATCAGTCAGGGCCAGTTTACTTCAACTGAGTGAGAGACTTAAACAGGTAAAACATTTCAGTGATAATGTTATGATTAAATGTTGGCATTCCTAATAATAATTATTCAAGTCAGGTTTCGAGTCCCTGCCAGGGGCTTGTTCTGATGCGGTTGGTTGGTGAGCCACCAGCTAGTTAAGGAATGGTTACCAATTGCCTTGCACATAGGATAAGGAATCGGGGACTAAATGTGTGGACTAATAGAGGTGTCTCATAAGCCCGGGAGGCTGGCCCTTTCAGTATGGGTGACAGTATAATAAACAAGCACTTTACTTTTTATGCCCCCACAAAGTGGGGTGCATATAGCGTTGCACTTGTCCGTCCGTACGTCTGTCCGTCCGTACGTCTGTCCGTACGTCCCGAAATCTTGTGACCGCAACTCCTCTTAGACCGGATGGCAAATTTTGCTTAAACTTCCAGGGATGAACAACCTTAATGTGTAGATGGTAGTAAAGGAAGGAATTTTCGCTGCGACCAAATTTAACAGAATTATGGCCCTTTGTTGATTTTTTCACTAGAAATTTTGTGAACGCAACTCCTCTTAAACCGGATGGCAGATTTTGCTTAAACTTCCAGGGATGAACAACCTTAATGTGTAGGTGGTAGTAAAGGAAGGAATTTTTGCTGCGACCAAATTTAACAGAATAATGGCCCTTTGTTGATTTTTTCACTATATACCATATAGAAATTTTGTGAACGCAACTCCTCTTAAACCGTATGGCAGATTTTGCTTAAACTTACAGGGATGAACAACCTTAATGTGTAGATGGTAGTAAAGGAAGGAATTTTTGCTGCCACCAAATTTAATAGAATTATGGCCCTTTGTTGATTTTTTCACTATATACCATATAGAAATTTTGTGAACGCAACTCCTCTTAACAGATTTTGCTTAAACTTCCAGGGATGAACAGCTTTCATGTGTAGATGGTAGTAAAGGAAGGGATTTTTTCTGTGACCATATTTAAGAGAATTATGGCCCTTTGTTGATTTTTTCACTATATACCATATAAATAATTGAACATATAAATTTTACATTTGTAATTTAATTTAACATGTACATAAGGTTACCTGTAGATCATTTTAGGTATATGTACAGAAAAAATCTTACATACAGGATATATATGCTCTTGTTTATGAGCACTTATGCATAGTGGGGGCATCCGTGTCCTATGGACACAGTTCTAGTTTTATTCAAAGTAAAAACAGTTGAGGAAGGAACTTGATATATTATGTAAATTAAAGTAGAATTCCAACATTCAAACATTAATTGATGTTCTTGAAAGAGGGGTTAAAGAATATTGTGATCAGTTGATACATACTCATGTAATTGAACAAATATGAAAATACTCAGACACAGTTTGGAAATAAAAACCATGAAACGAAGTGATGTCATGTTGAATGATACATAAGATCTTGTCTCATCAGATCTAAGATCGAGTGTTGTATTGACATTTACTCTGTTGATGTCATTTATTTTTGACTGCGACTAGTTATGACATAAATCCTGCACATTCACCCAGCCTGTTTATGAACTACAGTGTCTACTTTTTAATCAGTAAGTTTTTAATCAACTCTTTTACAAATAATGAACTGAACTGCTCAAATTGGAAAATGGAGGCAGGATAATTGTTAAAATGATTGTTCTGGTTCACTGACTGTACGGAATTTGGTAGGCAAATTTGACAGTGTATTGAATAAACTATCTCATTAGAAAGAAGACAAATGCAGATCTGTGATAGGAAAGATAACAAATCTTCTTGAAAGAACCTTAGGACAGGGAAAAAGATTGGACTCGAAGGCAGTACACATCCCTGTTTCAGACAAGCGAGACCAGCCAGCAGGTGCCGAGGTAAGTGTGTCATCCTGCAATGACCTTAATGACTCATTTCTGTCAGATGAAATAATAACCAAAACGAAACAAGTTCAGTACATGTATGGTTTCAGAGTACTAAAAAGTACTAGAGTTAACAGACATCTAAATACTCTTATGATGGACAATTAAAGTTAAACATTGAGGGCTAAATATCTAAAGTTGTATTTGTTTAGGACATTTAAGTAGAACATTATGTAGATTGCAATGATTTTCTATGCCTTGATGGTTGTACCCTTTCAGTTAAGATACTGTTTATCATTGAACTTCACAAAACCTCATTAATACAAAAGACATATACTCAAGGACACACATTTTGCTTCATTTTGTAAGATTTTACAACTATAGGTTGCAAATTTAAGAATTAAAAAAAGTGCAGTGCCTCTTTTATACAGATGTGTTCCAAATTATTATGATCGTGTACAAAGGTACCGGTATTTCATTCTATTTTAAAGGCAAAAAATTGGGTAGAAGATGAGTGTATTCGTTCTGAGTTGCCTTTGCAAGAATCGATTTCCTCGGAAAGTGATTCCTCAGGAAAAGAAGGGGCGTCTGCACCAAAAAACCAGAGGAAAAAACTGCTTGACAAATTAACGAAAGAGTAAGATATTAGCTGTCAATTTCTACCAAACTAAAGTGGTTTTGTATTTAATTAAATTAATGGGGTGTAAAGTGTGTCTCCAAACTTTTAAACCATAGCTGTAGATTTATGAGCAAGCCAGTCATCCACTAGGAGTGACAGTCTTGAGAAACATCTGTATTCATTTCTTTACATACCCGGTACTGTCCTACTATTGTGTCTGAAGGAATTGCCTCTTGAAAAAACTTCTCCACAATTACTGTAAAGCATACATTTTCATGTTATCTGTTTTCTCTCTTCAACAGCATAGTCTAAAGCTTAAGTCATACAGTTTAGTTTATAAGCTTTTAGCATACAACATTTCAGGTTAAAACTATCACATCAACTAAGATCAAATTTGGTTGCTGCAGACCATTATGTAAATTTCAACCAGGGCTTGAGCTAAGATTCTCTGAGTATGAACTCACTAATTTTTAATTACTGGTATCCACAACACTCGTTGCATACCATCTTATTTAAGCTGTTAGCCATAGAACTACCTCGTTTTGAATTTGGTTGACTTTGATTAATGTTTTTATTTTTTTTACACATTTAAGGTTGTTATCCCTAAAATCAGACAGCAATGAGTTGAAACAGCTTGTGGTGGAGAGCGGAAATGTCATGAATCAGTAAGTATGAATGTTTGTATGAAAGTAAAGTTCTATAAGTTATGCTTAAACCAGTGTTAGTTAGATCATTCATGCTTTTAACACTCAGTATAAAAAGTTCTTATTCCCGTCTTAATGACATTTTTTTTATTATCAAGAAACCACGTCAGCCCATCAGTTTTTAAAATGTAAGGAGTAAGTTTTAAAATGTTTATATATGTATGAGTGAAAGAAAGATAGAGAACTTACTATGAACTTACAGTTGGAGTTCACTTTGTAATGACATTAATCATATGCAACTATATAGTGACCTTTCTTCAGCAGATTCATTTTCAATTATTATTTTATGCATTTATTTTGATCACCGTTTTGCAATGCTGTCAACGATGGGTCACTTATTAATTCTTGTATCTCTTGACATACTCTTGCTTTAGTTTTATAAAACCTTTAAAATTGTTAAACTTAAAAGACTTCATCAGTACATAAACAGCCCTTACAAAACAAGCACTTAACTAAAACCTTTAATATTGTAGGTTTCTCACAGAGACTTCAAACCTACGTATAGAAGGTTCTCTTGACAGCGATCAGCGGCGGTACCCACCAGATGACACGTAATGGATGCCAAGAACTGTCTTTCTACAACTTAATCCTTACCGCCAAGGAAAATATTCAACCTGCTATACAAGCTGTGCAGTCTGTTAGATAAAGTCTTGTCAGTTCGATTCGGGCAAACCCATTTATCGTGTGTTGAGATGTTAACTAAACACTGATCATGCTGTGACATCATGGTAAAGGTTGGGGCTAAATGATTTTATCAAGGAAGCAATTCTCTTACATTAATCACAACTCTTTCATTCATCACTTGTATTTAAAAGAAAGAAACTTGACTTAAACCGTTAAACTTTTTTTACAAATGTTCTAGGTTATGCAACAATAAACACTTGCCCAAACTTTAGTCCCACCCCTTGGGAGTTTTCACTTTTAACTGTGAGACTGTGTGGTGTGGTAATATTCCTAGAGATCGGAACTCCAACTAGGAGATATGGCATGTATTGGTAGTCTACAACATTTCTTGACATAGACTATTGAATACCAAGGTAATACAGCTGTTGCTTTATTTTTTGACTTTGACTTTAGTTTTACAGAAAGGCTTATGGAAATGTTTGAAAACATTGCTCTGCTAAAAACTCTGTTTGCCAATGAAAAGCAATCCCTCTACCAACATAGTCCATATAGACTTGTGAAGCTTTTAGAAATAGACTGAATGTACTGTGGTCGTTCCAGAATCTGACTGGTGAAGGTTTATGTTACCCTAGAGTCCTTTCTTCAAAACTTGTGAGGGTTTTCAGCTAACCTGAGCACTGCTCAGGGTGAGCTTTTGGGATCATTGATTGTCCGTCAACTGCGTCGTGCGTTGTCAACAATTTCTTTTGAACGACATCTCCTCTTAAACCGCTAAGCCAACATTGACAAAACATGCATGGGATATTCCTTGCATGAAACTCTACCAAAGTTGTTCAAAGAATTAAATTCCATCAAGAACTCTGGTTGCTATGGCAACTGAAAGGAAAAACTTTGAAAATCTTCTTGTCTGAAACCACAAGGCCCTGAGCCTTAAGATTTGGTCTGTAGCATTGTCTAGTAAACCTCTACGAAGTTTGTTCAAATTATACCCCTTGGGTCAAATTTGGCCCTGCCCCAGGGATCAATTGATTTTACATAGGCTTATATAGGGAAACTTTAAAAATCTTCTTGTCTGAAACCACAAGGCCCGAAGCCTTAAGATTTGGTGTGTAGCATTGTCTAGTTGACCTCTCCCAAGTTTATTCAAATTATGCCCCGGGGTCAAATTTAGCCTTGCCCCGGGGGTCAATTGATTTTACATACCTGGTAGGCTTTTATAGTGAAACTTTTAAAAGCTTCTTGTCTGAAACCACAAGGCCCTGAGCCTTAAGATTTGGTGTGTAGCATTGTCTAGTGGACTTCAACCAAGTTTGTTCAAATTCTGCCCCTGGGGTCAAATTTGGCCCCACCTCAGGGGTCAATTGATTTTACATAGGCTTATCTTGGGAAAACTTTGAAAATCTTCTTCTCTGAAATGACAAGGGTCTAAGCGTTAAGACTTGGTATGTAGTATTGTCTAGTGGACCTCTACCAAGTTTGTTCAAATTATACCCCTGGGGTCAAATTTGGCCCCACCCCGGGATCATTGGTTTTACATAGACTTATATAGGGAAAACTTTGAAAATCTTCTTGTCCTAAACCACACGGCCCTGAGCCATAAGATTTGGTATGTAGCATTGTCTAGTGGACCACTACCACATTTGTTCAAATTATGCCCCTAGGGTCATACTGGCCTGCCCCGGGGTTCAGTTGATGGTACCTAGGCTTATATAGGCTGGCAAAACTTTAAAAAACCTCTTGTCTGAAACCACAGAGCCTAGAACTTAGATATTTTAAATGGACCATCAGCTAGAGGTCATCTACCAAGTTTGTTCAAATTATGCCTCTTCAGTGAAAACTGGCTCTACCCTGGAGGTCACTTGAATTTGTACAGATTTATATAGGGAGAATCTTAAAAAAACTTTTGATGTTAGCTCAATAGCAGACCTAAAGACAAAGTATTCAGGTGAGCGATCTAGGGCCATCATGGCCCTCTTGTTTGAGATTAACTCTGTGCAAAGAAGAGCTTAGAGAAAGGGCACACTGCTTCAGTTTATCACTCCTTTCTACAAGTTTTTTTGTGGGGGAAAAAAGGAGGAGATATGCACTTCTGTTTATCACTAGAGGTCGAAAATTAAAAACATTCTTGGCGTGTGAGTTTTTGAGTTGTATATGGCATTATTTTAAGCAACCATTACATTGATTGATGTGTAAGTGTATTGTCATTGTGGGTTATATAAAATGTGTTAGATTACTGTTGTTGACTGTTCCCTTCTGACTACATCACTGGTTTCAACATGATGTGATTCAACACATATAACGTCATCACTTTACTAATAATAAAACAGTGGGAACATACCATTTTTATTTGAACTTTTTAAATATGTATTTGTGTATAAATGTTTTATTCACTTAAAATTGCATGTAGAATTAGCATATGAAATAATAAAGCAAGTCTAGGGCGTAGTTTCCTGTAATCTGCTGCTCGGACTCGTTATGTATATTATTATATAATTTGATGTATGTGATATATTGTATTTGTTATTTACTGATCACTGATATGGAACACTGAACAGTTTTTCCACTCTGTTCTTTCTTCATTGCTAATCACTGTCTTGTTTCTGTTTGATAACAATCTTAATTTTACACATTTAACACATTTCTTTTATAACTACCTACAATTTGTACAATATCAGAGCAAGGATGTAGAAAGGAACTGAAATGAAGTTCATTGAACACTGTCATAGAATAACTGTGAAGTAATAAAACTGTCAAGCAATGTTACATTGTAAGCTTAACATGGAAATGATTGGTTTTTTTTTTCTGAAGCAAATAGATCCCTTACCGTCACAAATTGTCTTTCCATTTTTATTACAAACTTCTGAAAATGCTGACTTTAAGTATCTGTATGATACAAATTCAGATTTATATAATTAATTCAGTTTTGAACTTTTAAAACAGTCACATCCAGACCTGAAAATTCATCTGTTATTTTTAAAAGCAATGCAATATGCATGAGGGTGTGTTAGAGTGGATTAGATTTTTCAGTAAGTGATGCACCTCTTTTCACAGGTAAGTCAAGCTACAATGAATTTTTACTGATACGCATCTTACCTGATGTTTCACAAGCATTAAACATCACCATTTCATTCCATTCATTCATTTTAGCATGTAATTTAAAGTAATATTTATATTGCACAATATTAAGCAACCACTACTGAATATTTGGTGGGGTTTTTTAGCTCACCTGAGCGAAAGCTCAGGGTGAGCTATTGTGATCGCTGGATGTCTGTCGTCTGTCTGTCGTGTCTGTTCACATTTGCCTTGTGTATGCCATAGAAGCTGTATTTTTCATTGGATCTTTATGAAACTTGGTCAGAATGTTTGTCTTGATGAAATCTAGGTTGGGATTGTATATGGGTCATCTGGGATCAAAAACTAAATCACGGGGTCCAATCTAAGAAAAACCTTGTGTATGCAATAGAAGCTGTATTTTTCATCCGACTTTCCTAATATTTGATCAAAATGTTTGTCTTGATAAAAAATAGGTTGCGATTGTATATGGGTCATCTGGGGTCAAAAACTAGGTTATGGGGTCCAATCTAAGAAAAACCTTGTGTATGCGATAGAAGCTGTATTTTTCATCCGACTTTCCTAATATTTGGTCAGAATGTTTGTCTTGATGAAATCTAGGTTGGGATTGTTTATGGGTCATCTGGGATCAAAAACTAAATCACTGGGTCCAATCTAAGAAAAACCTTGTGTATGCGATAGAAGCTGTATTTTTCATCCAACTTTCCTAATATTTGATCATAATGTTTGTCTTGATAAAATCTAGGTTGGGATTGTTTATGGGTCATCTGGGATCAAAAACTAAATCACGGGGTCCAATCTAAGAAAAACCTTGTGTATGAGATAGAAGCTGTATTGTTCTTCCGATTTTCCTAATATTTGGTCAGAATGTTTGTCTTGATGAAATCTAGGATGGGATTGTCAATGGGTCATCCAGGGTCAATAGAAGACATTCTGTTCAGCTACAACAATGAAACATTAGATAATTTTGCATGCAGATTAAATCTTTGTCAAATTGTTACATAGCAATCATTTGACTATAATTGTAACATGGAATATCAATGTATTATTTATAACATAAGCCTTTAAGTAGTTACCGGTATTGTTGCATGAAAATTATTTATGTTGTATGCATTAGACTATTGATCATGGCATGCTACATGTATGAACATAAAGTGATACTGTGGCACCAAGACTTCACTTCTCTACTGAATTTCACTTTCTATTAGATATTTGACATTCTCGAGTTAACCCTGTGTTAATAGATATTTGTTTTTGTTTTTTGTTGTAAATGAAACAATTTCGTTATGTTTAAACAAATGCCTTGAGAACGAATCCACGTTTATCCCAATACACGAGACGATTCTTGTCCTTATATTGGTGTAAAGACTTTGTTTAGCAACTAATCATGCTAGCTACTTTGTGATTCCACTTTATCTATATATGATATAAGCATTATCCAACTTCATGTTACACATGTTTTGTTATACTGACTGCATCAGAATCATCATGTGCTGACATGAAGCAACGCTGCTAACATAAAATGCTTCTGTAGGTATACGTGTTGTGGTTGGTTTGACTCCAAACATGCAGTGACCCCAACATTTAGTTAGTTATTCATTTTCAGGAGTGAAAATGTAAGTTTAATGTAATCACTTGTCTTCTTTGCATCTTACATGTTTATAGACATGCATGATTTCGAAACTTGTATTACTTTTGGGAAAACTAATAAAAGAATATCTATAAAATGAAATGTTAGTATTTGTCTATTTTATTGGAGTTGGTTATAACTTTTCAGATAAAGTAAGAATTACATTAAAATTTAGTGTAATTTAATTTTCATAAAACACAATCAGATAAGCTGAAACTTTTGGCAAGCTGTTTTTACGGAGGCAAACTTTGTTATAGTACAAAGTCATAACATAATTAAAAACAGAAAATACAAAAACATCAATAACATCATTCCACAGAAAAAACATTAACAATGTTTCATAACAGGACTCTTGTATAGGCTGATATGAAAAATTGCAAGTCAATTTGTATTTTATTAGCATCAACTATCAACAGTATTGTAAAACTGCATCATCTGATCTGTAACATACTCGACAAAAACTTTGTCACAGACCTACTGAATTAGTAAAAAAAGTCTGGCCTGGTCTAGAGTGTGGCATTGGGGCTGCCCCCCTCCCCAACACCCACTAGTTGACCTAGAATTCCTCTTACAATACTAATTTCATTGTTGTTGAAAATGTTGTTTTTAATGTTAATTCCAATACCCAAACCAAGGTGTGTCTGCAACTCCACTCTACTCCAGGTTCTTGTTCTAGGTAGTTGAACATTAACTTGACTGCAGGCTTTGTAGTAATTACGAACATAAGTACACCTAGAACAAAATTCATGCACAGGCATTATAAAACTTCTATTAATTACATCTACATGTAGCATATTTCTGAGTATCCATGCAGCTTTTCAGACCTGACTTGACTTTTATTACTCAAAATCTCATAACATTCTTTCATTGTAAAGCATGCGATATATGAAATCTGTCCTAGGGCTGTTTCCCAGTCTATTAAGCAACACATCTGTGGTAGTTGGTAACCAGTTAACACTGTACTGACAAGTTAATACGCTTGGCTTAGGGAGCCCTCTGGATCTGTGACATCATTCTCTCCACATCATTACCGGCAGTACTTTCATTATCCAGTTCCTGTAATAAGACAATATCTACAAATATACTGTTTAAACTCATTTCAGCTAAGAATAATTATCATATATCCTTTTTTTTTATTCAAAAAACTTCTGCTGTGGATAATTAACATGTATCTTTCTTTTCAAAAACAATCTTTTCAAAAACAATCTACAAATGATGTTCATTATACTTTCAAATACGTTCCAAGTATTTCAGTAACTACAAACTGTGTGTTATATCAATGATTATGCCTTTTCTATTACATTTTGAGGTAACTAGCCTACCATAAACATTCAAAATACTTAAGTAATTAGTTCAGTGAAGTTTGAGTTAGAAGTTACCTGACACTGTCATATGTTCATGATTTTTACTGACTAATACATCAAGCACATACAAAGAAAAGTTCCGAGAAAACGAAGTCCCACATTTTTCTACCTTCCCTCAGACCAGTAATATTCTCACTGCTACATAGTGAAGTAAGAATTATGTATTATATATACCACATCACTAAGGTCATCTTCATCAGGTAATGTCTCTCCATCACTGTCACCGCCACCCTCTGATATCATAGTAGACTGTGATAGTATCTCCTCACCCTAACAAACATTAAACATGCAAAACAAAACCTATCCAGAACATACATAGAGCCGAATGCAAAAAAAGGCTATCTGCATCTTTGTTTAATATTACTTAGAACGTTTTGCCTTCACTCCTCAATACAGTCTTGATATAAACGTACTTTCACCGTAAAATAGCAAGTTCAGATTTTGCATTTTCAAACAGATATTTCGGGTCTCTGCTATACTCCATATCCTTTGGGAATTTCAGGTTGGAAAATATATAGTCTTTTACATTTTAGTGTTTGATTAAGAAGAATTCTAACCATCTGTAAATCAAAATATCAAACTGGTCAATTTTATAACATAATGAGAAGAAAAATACCATTTGGTCTTTCTGGACACAGAAAATAATAGGTACCTGAAGGTCTCTGTTTTTGAGATTCCCAACCCAGAATGCTTCAAGACATTTATTGACAGTAAGCATTGCTTTCACACGGAATACAAACACTTCAAGGGATCTCTTCAACATCGGCACATTGTTGGTCAGGGAAACATCTTTGATTATCTGTAAACACAACTGATCTTGTTTCAAGGAGTTTGTATTTCAGCTAATTTGTTGCTGAGTGGGTTTTCAATAAAGAAAATATATTGACTACTTACTACAGACTACCA
This sequence comes from Cyclina sinensis, assembly GCA_012932295.1. Taxonomy (NCBI): domain Eukaryota; kingdom Metazoa; phylum Mollusca; class Bivalvia; order Venerida; family Veneridae; genus Cyclina; species Cyclina sinensis. The sequence goes on from JAAONU010000013.1 coordinate 4,353,618, forward strand.
TCAACACAGGACCATCTTTACTTGACGATAGTTTCCTAACATTTGTATTTACAATAGATCCTATCTGTCACAAAAGCTCACTCAGTCCTTGTAAGTGCCTTTATTACTTAAATCAAAGGGGTGCATCAACCATGCCTAATTACTGAAATACAATGTTTTTATTTGCTGCTTTTTTCTGACACAACACTTACATCTTAAACTATCAATCTAAGGTGATATTTCTAAGTTTTCGAAAAAACAAAAGCTTCATGAACTGTGCAATTAACTCTCCCTTTTAAATCAAACAAACCTTAGAATGTCCACACATATGATGCAAGGCCCGTGTGCTTAGCTGCATGTTTTTCAGCAGACCATGAATGTCCTGTCTGTGAGTCTTAAACATGTGATCTAACAGAGGCATTCCCAGTCTCAGAAACACTTCAATAAAATGACGTCCATACTGAAACGGTAGTTTTGTACTTCACTATCAACTGTAAGACTTGCTTATAAGCTGTATAACTCAAGCTAGAACAATATAATGCATTTCTTGCTAAGTATAACAACTTCAGAAAGTTAAGAAATTTGATTTCTCTTGATATTCTTAAAGGACAAGACCATATTTGTAGACAATTAACATTTAATGATAGTTCAACTTTCTATTTCACAATAACATTACCACATCAATACTTGTTTCTCATCAGTGACATGCAAAAACCCTAACCACTGAGCCAAAGAATTGATTCCCTGACGCAGTTGTCAGAGGTTGTATTTATACAATTATAGGTAGGTGTGCACTAGACTGTAACAATACAATATTTTCAGTTTCTTACAAGATCTTTTCGAGAAAAATGCTGAAGAACTAAAAGAGACTTTATACAATGTAATGTCAAAGGCAACATGTGCCTTCTTACACAGGGGAAGTAAGTTCATGCAAGATAGTCAGGTACATGATTAGATCACACAAGATAGTCAGGTACATGTTTAGATCGCGCAATATAGTCAGGTACATGTTCAGATCACGCAAGATAGTCAGGTTCATGTTCAGATCATGCAAGATAGTCAGGTACATGTTCAGATCGTGCAAGATAGTAAGGTCCATGTTCAGATCCATGCAAAATAGTCAGGTACTTGTTCAGATCATGCAAGATAGTCAGGTGCATGCTTAGATCATGCAAGATAGTCAGGTACATGTTTAGATTATGCAATATAGTCAGGTACATGTTCAGATCATGGAAGATAGTCAGATGCATGTTCAGATCATGCAAGATAGTCAGGTGCATGTATGAAAGAACATGTGGGATAAAGCCCATGAGTAACTAGAAATGGGTTTTTGATTGAACAAAAACATATGTCTCCCCCCAGCCAGATGCTGCAGGTAGTATTGAGTCAGACGATTGTAAAATTTGACATTTAACCTCCAAATGTGACCTTGACCTTGAGACACCACACCCGCAGAGTGGGTTCTGCACGTCAACTTGATGAGGTGAACATCTGACCCAAGTTTCATGAAAATCCTTCAAGGGCTTTGGAAGATACAGAGCGGACATGATTTTGTGGCATTTGACATTTAACCTCCAAGTGCGACCTTGACCTTGAGACACCATACCTGCAAAGTGGGTTCTGCACGTCGCCTTGATGAGGTGAATATCTGACCCAAGTTTCATAAAAATCCCTCAAGGGCTTTGGAAGATACAGAGCGGACACGATTTTGTGACGGACAGACAGACAGACGGACGGACGGACGGACGGACGGCCGGACGGACAACCAGGGGAAAAACAATATGTCTCCCCCATTTTTGGGGGGAGACATAATTATGAACTTAGCAGGCCATCATCTCAGCCCAGTTCCGACTTTAACATTAAAATAACAACTTACCTTAATACAGGTACCAAGGTTTCCTCTTCCATCAAATGTCTGAAAAAAACATAACTAAGAGTTTACTTAAAATTTTGTACTGTAGTGTCTGTGAAAAGGCTGTTTTAACGCTGAACATGAGTTTTTGTCAGCGAAAATAAATGAATAATGATGTTACTTCTTAAACAATTCGCACGGAAAAAAAAATCTGCTATAAAGTGAAGTAAATTTTATGTGAATAGCCATTTAATTCCATCTTGAAAATTAAGGACAAAACTGATGATATATAATCATATTATGAATGATGACATTTGAGGTAAGGAGATATTGAAATGTCTTAGGAATTTTAATAACCCAAGGGTGATTATAAACAAAACATGTATACCTTGACCAGTTTGACAAGAATATGCAATATCCTAACAGCTACATTCCATCTGAGCAACTTGTCCATCCATGTCTATATCAAATTTGAAGATTACATAAATGAAATACTCAAGACAGTAATTGTTTAGAGAATGTGATGTCATATTCAGCCACGGATGTTCATCAAATCTGTTCAAGTTTAGAATTAAAGTTCTGACACAAGGCAGTTAGTAACAGTCTAAAGTAAAATACAACAGTAAAGCAATTCTTCAAATAGATTAACAAAAATCTGACCTCTTACTTATACATAAATTATTATCTCAGATGAACATATTTTGAAAAGTCCAATTTTAACATAGCACCTGTCCCTCAAACTTACGTCAATCAGGTCTGATGACTTAGCTGGAGGTATACCTTTCACGGCTTCAATAACTTCACAGAATAACACACGGTAATATACAGAATATGAAGACCTGAAATAAGAAATAAGCCATAAAATAACTTTATACTATATCACAAAATCTTGTTCTACTTTGAGATTACCTGATAAAATCTTTTTCAATATTTCTAGCTTTACTAAGAACAGAATTAAAACTGATAAGGACCTTTGAGATAGCAAGGAAGATCTTTCTGAAAACACAACTAACACAGGTAGATAAAATGTCACTCAAAAATCCATCTTTAAAGGGACATGTATGTGGCAGCACACAGTTACAGTATAACTGACAAAATATCCTAGTGAGGGAAGACTGAATCTACCAAGCAGATGTTTACTAGTATCTGTATTTACTAGTATCTGTATTTACTAGTATCTGTATTTACCAGTATCTGTATTTACCAGTATCTGTATTTACCAGTATCTGTATTTACTAGTATCCAACATATGGGCACTTAACTTAAGAAGTTTTCAGAGGCAAGAACACCTAACATTGCATAAAGAATCCTTCTTACCTAGTCATTGTGGGGTAGGTCGCTGAGCAACCATTTTTGTCAGCATCCAAGAGTTCTGGTATAGCAGTGGAGGCTATACTTTCAATGGCAATCAGTGGATCCTCTGAGTTCACAATAAATGACCTATAATTCATTAAGGCAGATTGCAAAGTTTTTGTCAAAGACTTTCACTTTTAGGGGAACAACAGCAAGCACTGAAGGTAACTGAATACACCCATAATGCCTCAAATTATGAATTTTCCACAAAAAATCAAATTAAATTCCATTTAGTTTAAAATTCTTGATAGAACTTTGCTGTTAGAATAATGAATGATAATGGATCCCAAATTTTCCAGAAGTCACTCTTTTTCATCATATCAAACAATGAGTAGAGATTTCAGGGTGACTTAAATAATACAAACAATGTGAAAAGTATTGAAATGTAAATAAAATGTGTGGAGGAGCAGAGGTCGAAGGGGAACAGTGTTTAGACTTTGCCAGTGACCCGTATCCTAACAGGACTCAGTCATTAATGACTTTCTGCATTCCCCACTTTCGACTTGAGCACTGGTCTGAACCTAGGAAGCAGTCATCAAAGAGGTACTAATCTAAGTTGCAAGATCTTGTTTCCCAATTGATGTTAAATAAATAAGTTTAAACTAGTGAAGTAAAAATACTTTATAATTATCTGTAGTTGTTCATTAAATTTGCTGCCTTTTTCTCTCTCACCATCAGCACCTAGCCATTCTCTCTTCAAAAACTCTTCTGTCATTGGCACTGGTAAAAAAAAAATCAACAATCCTTGTATAAATTAAATCATCTGCTTATTTTGCAATCTGATGTACATGTAGGATAAAACTATTAAGCCCTGTACAACTACATGTCAGGACCTTAAGTAATTAAAACAAGAGCACCGCTGGGCGGAGCATTATATGCCCGAACGGTTTTTTTGTTTTCTAAGTATGATGCATTTGAGGAATCCTTAGGCTTTAAAATTAAATGATTTGCTTTGAGTTTTTTTTTACCTCTGACCTACTGGCCTCAAAATAAATAGGGGTCATTCACCCAATGTGTGCAACCATCACATGAATTTTGAAGTCTCTAAGACAAATGGTTGTCATGTAACAGAGTGAAATGATTCTAATCATTTAGATCACTGTGACCTTGAACTTTGACATACCAACCCTAAAATGAATAGGGGTCATCCACTCAATGTGTGCAATCATGATATAAAGTTTGAAGTCTCTACATGTGTAACAAATAATTGTCAAGTTACATGGTGGAAATGGTTTTCAATGTTAAGGTCTTGACCTTGACCTTTGATCTACTGACTCCAAAATCAGTAGGGGTCATCCACTCAATGTGGGCAATAATCACATGAAGGTAAAAGACTGTAGGCCAAAGAGTACTCAAGTTAACGTCCAGAAACCAAATTGCTAACGGATGGACGGACGGACAGACAAATGCCCTGGGCCCTAACATTAAGTGCCCCTTCGGGCTTATAACAATGAATACTATTATAGATTTTTTGACTAGATAAACTGGAATATTTCACCATCTGACTAGTTACTTTTGGTAAAAATCACAACCTTTCTGCTATGCATATTTCACTAGTGATAAGAATTTTAGCCTATACCAGTAAAACCATAAAAACACATGTATCCTTATACAAGCCATCTAAGAACTATTTTCACAACTTCCATCTGAAGTAAAGATAAAAGATTGGCTTTTTGTTGATGTTAACCCCTACTTGACATGTTGTAAAGTATAATTGTGACCCAGTGCAACAAAAAAATGTTTGAAGGACATTTGTGCTGCTTTCTTGGACTGTCAGAAATTCTAAACATAAAGATATTTACATAACTAGAAATGTGTCCCTAGGACAAGTGTGCCTCAAAGGGTAGTCATTTCCCAATGCAAGGGGTGGAGAGTGGGTTGTCAAGGTATAAGAAAATTAGGTGCACAACTTTACTACTGGTATAATTTCCTGTGAAGTTTTGTGACCCTGGGTGCAAAAGTAATGGCTGAGTGTATGAAACAAAGTTTTGTAGCAATTTTAACTAAATCAAGGGGTATAACTCTGCTCCACTTGCTGATATTTATCCCTGTAAAGTTTCATGATCCAGGTTGCAAGTGTTGGCTAAGCACATGACACAAACTTTTTGGTAGCTTTTTTTTCACTAAATCAAGGGCCATAAGAGGAAGGGATAAGAAAACCCTAGTTGCACAACTTGATTTGCTGAATCTCTGTGAAGTTTCATGATCCTAAGTGTAAAAGTGTTGACTGAGTGCCCAACCCAAACATTCAGACAGACTGACAAGAGAAAATGAAAGTGAGCCCCCCTTACAAGGTGACAATAATCTGTATGTCTGACACACTTCTCCACCTTCAAGTGACTACTTTGTTTTCTTAGGCTTTCATTAAAAACAAAATATCCTTGAATACTTTGTACTACTTCAGTAACAGGGTTACCTAGTGACTTTGTTAGTTGTTTGTCCTCCATTTTCTCACAGAGACAGCTCATCAGTTTGAGTAGAGCCACTGCTGTAGTTATATCAGGTACTGTGTTTGCAAAGTTACCTACATACTTCACTGACATCCTACAGAAATAAACGAAATATTTTACAAGTTCATACTGTTGCTGAATTTCATATCATTTGACTTGTTTGATAGAAGTGATTTCATACCATCTATAGGAAATATGCAAGTTTGTTATAAATTTATGTAGAATTTTCATTATTTCCATATACTATATGATATTAGATCTCCTTGGTTCAATGCATAATCACGGCCTGAAAGCATGCCAGAGTATATTTCTACCAAATACATGTATTTCTTCCACATTATATACAAATTATCAAAGAAACTGTCTTAAACCACTTTATACTTATACATGTATTTATGAATTTAACCTTTTAATATGATCAAATATTTAAAATAAATTTCACACTTTCTCTATTCCAATCTCTCTCTGTAAATTAGTAAATATAACCATACTGATAATCATGAACATATATTGTCATAGAACAGTTTAATGTTTCCAGCAATCACCCCTAAATAAGAACAAATAATTAACAATGAGTGTATAACCTACCTGACAAGATCCTTCATTGACATCTGAGTGTGACCTGATGTCTTCAGTCCTCTGAACTAACACACCTAAGCCCTCCTTAAGTAAATCTCTATGCTCTGACATCTGGAAAGCCATTCCTAAAACAGAATTTCAAACATCCTCTAAATTAATGATATTAACTCTTATTCTTTATTTGCTTATGGTTATACACAGAAAGACTATGAGTCCTGGTGCCCATTCATCTTTGACTTCTTAATTATAACAGCTAATAACATCACTTCAAAATGATACAAAAATCAACAATTAAAAAAATCATACAAAATCATAGAAAAATCATACAAAATCAACAGTTAAAAAAATCATACAAAATCATAGAAAAAATCATGCAAAAATCAACAATCTGAAAGAAGCAGTGTAAAATTTAGAACAAAGGAGACCCACAATAAAGACCAGTTCATTATAAAGACAACATTTAGACTGGTTTTACTTCATTCATTATAAAGACAACATTTAGACTGGTTTTACTTCATTCATTATAAAGACAACATTTAGACTGGTTTTACTTCATTCATTATAAAGACAACATTTAGACTGGGTTTAGAAGTGGAACTTTACTCTTTTTTTAGGAATTCTTTTGGGTTTAAAGTTCTTGACTAGTCAGAACCTTAACTTCAACTGACATAATCTTCTTTAGTACAAACGTACAACTTGATGACAGTAAGTTTTGAATAAGGGTCATTTCTGTGAAACACATTAACCAATCCCAGGAACTTGAAGGCATTTTCAAAATGGACTAACCACCTTTTAGAAGGTTTGACAAGGAAATACTCCTTTATATAAAAGAGACCACCCAGGAAAGAATGTCTTTATTTTCCTTTCCTGGAGTGGGACATGAGTTTTACTGGAATGGCCCTAATGACAATGATATGATGAAGGATAAAAACATTTCCTCAAAGTTTGTTTTTTCATTATTTTATTCATCTTTTGAATTTATCTTTCAACTACTGAAGATGTCTTTCAACAGGTTTGTTTCATTTGTAACACCAAGAAGAAAATTTTTGAAAAGAGACAAAGAGAAATATGGTTTATATGTAAACAATAAAAACTAACCACTGAGAAGATAAGGAGCATTGCATGTAACAGTTGCTGGAAGCTTGCTGCGGCTACCTGAGCCTCAGGACTGTGACTTCCAGGCCCATCTAACACACCATCATTTTCGGCTATCAATGTCTTAAACAGAAAAAAAACTTGTTGATAGCAAGGTAAACACGGCTGTCACAGAAAGACATTTTACTAACAGTTGAAACCATAAACAATTTTGGTAAACAAGAAACTATTTACTATCAAAAATTAAAAACACCAACTTGCTGTTCTAATCAGCATGAGAAAACAGCCTACATGTGCTTGTTACTTCTCAGTACAACAAGAACCAATTTTTTATTGATTTCTAGCCATTTTCTCATTTAAATGTAAGTACCCAGCTATAAAAATGGACTATGATCTAATACATGCTTCTTTAAAAAAAATTATGCAGAAATGGGTACATCTCAAAAGTCTGCTTCAGTTCAGCAGTTCACATTAAAAAGTTCAAAAAGAAAAAAAAAAGGTGTAAAGGTTAACGAATAATTTGATCCTTTAACCTACTGCCAGAACAGAAGTAAAGGATTCCCAGTTGTTGCTTGGCAGAATCAACTGCTAAGGATAAAGGTGAGTAACATCCAATTCAAGTACTCAGGAGAGCTTGAAAAAGCTCAAGCTCACAATATAATGTATATACTTGTGCTCAGGTAAGCTACCACAAGTAGGCTGAAGATTTCTATACCTGAAAGAAACCACTTGCTCCTTCCAGATGGTTACAAAGGGCAGGTAATAACTTGACAACATTTGTGGCAACCTGTAGTGGGGTAAGTGTATCAAGATTGGAAAACCCCACTTTCTTTTCTGCCTTCACCTGAAAACAAATTTCAAATGAACACACACTATACAGTTCACAATCACAAAAGGTTACATACATGTAAATTGTACAAGTATTATGCACGGGCAAGGACAAGAGCATAAACGTAAAGTTAAGGGATTATTTTTTGTTGTTATTTCAGGAAAGGAATGGTTCAAGCATAAATCCATCCGTAGTTTCCAACAAGAGTTGAACAGGACTACTCTAAAGATGTTATTCAGTTACAAAAAAAAGAACTGCTCCTTCATTTAATGGAACTATTTTTTGTTTGTTTGATTTTATTGGTGCTTAATGTATCATAACTAAGCAGTCAGTCCAAATGTAACAAGTTTTCATGGGTATCCAAACAGTTTTCTAACCAATCTCTCCGCAAGCAAATGACTGCTTTCCTGCTTAAATGAGAGGTGAGCGACAAATGACCTTCAGATGCATTGCCCAAGATCAATCATCACAGAAAAAAAAAATTAGCTGGCCCTTGAGGATTAGAACAAAGAACCCCTGGATTGACAATCCCAGGCTCTACCGTGCTAGCCAGGTCAGGTAAACTTTTTCAGTGAGGCTATTTTATAACATTAAGCTATGATAAGCTATATATTACACAGATCCCTACTTTGAAGAACGTCCTCCTGTTTGAGGATGAGGCTGGCAGTGAGTGTTCCAACTTTCTGCAGAGGTCCTCAATAAGAAAGTTTACTTCAGCCATTCCAAGTGACAGTTCTGTGCTATCCTATTAAATACAACAATCAGAAATATATCAGCTATCCTGCAGTTTTCTGTTTTGACCTTATAAATATCTATTAATATTCTAATTAAAATTCTGTTAATTTTGGGTGTTTTTATTTAACAAATTTATCAAAAGTAAATTTCTAGGAGAAGTTCTCCCAACTTTAGTAAACTGTATCTTGTGGTCTGCTTTCTTGAGACCTACAGTGTTTGCAACATAGAAGGAATGTGAAACTCTCCGTAACATTCCAGAAACAGGACTCGAATCAATGACTGTAAGGAGCTTGACAATCTACCACAACATCAAAGATAATCCTCCAAAGTTAGATCTTTAAGGGTCTCCTTTACGTTGCATCAACACCTTGTCAAATACCCTACCACTAAATATGCAATAATTTAAAATCACCCTGGAGTGTCCCCTTGCAAGGAACAGAAACTTACCTTTGTATTCATATCTGAATCTAGCATTGCTTGCCTAATGGAACCAGTATTTAGAATAGTGAACACAGAAATATCCAGCTCTCTGCAATGAAACAGATATACAATTGTGAATGTGTTTTGTTAATTAAGCAACCTCTTACCTGCCTTCTGACTCTAGCCTTTGGCTGACTACCCAAGATATTACCTTGATATGTCATCCTTTTTACAAAGCTTGACAAGCACTTTTGGACCTATTTTATTTGCAATTACTTACATTTAACTCTCTAATCACACTAAAGGGAAGTTTAAAAAATTCTGGGGGACTGGAAGCTAGAATAATTTCTGTAACAATGTCATTAACTGAAATATTAGTAAGCAAGTAAACAAGAGAATACTCTTATAAGTGGATAGAAAACATCATCTGAAGTTTAAAGTTTAGCCAATTTTTTTTCTGTGGCATAATCAATCAATATGATAATCATAATCATTATACCGGCCTTGATGTCCAAAAAGGTTACAGGGTATTAATGTAAAAACTGACTCATTAACTGACCTAAAAAAGGGTTTATAAGCTGACAAACAGACTTGTGGCTTTTCCATCTTTCTTCTCCTCTTCCAGCTGACTCTGACTAGCTGCCTGGGTGTTATTCTGTGGAACAAAAAAGAATGAGTACAAGACTTGGGAAATATTCGTGTATGCAAACTTCAGAAAATATCTAAGAGTAAATCAACTTGTACTTCCACATTATTTTCATAGATGGGAGTGGAACTGCAAATTTGGTCCAGTAATGTAACCGATTTTAAACAGCAAGAATTGCATTAGATCCATCTCCTGCTGACCAGTATATCTGAAGTCTACTTTGTCTTTACATTAGTTATATTTCTTTCACAGGTGTAAATGACCTTGAAACGACTATGAGTTCAACTCTGAACATTTTTGTACATACCAGTGTTGTGTTATTTAACTGTGAACTATCCCTGCTGTTGTCATCGCTATCTGATGCTGGTTTACTTGGCTTTTTCCCCACAGTTTTCCTGAAGTGAAGTGGTTATAATATTTTATCATTATATCTATCAATATATCATCATTGGTCCTCTATTCATCTAACTTACAAGTAGTGGGTTCAGATAAGTCATGTATGATACTCAGACCTATTCACTGATAAGATCATTAACTGACTGGTTTTATAACCAAGCAAACCACTTGACAACCCTTCAGTGACACATCATGACCATTGTTTTCATTACTGGCAAACACTGAACTATGCTTACCCCTTTAAAGAACACATCAAAAGATGCAAGAAACTTTCACATTCTATCATATTGGTTTTTTATCTACAAGGAAACCAATGGAAGTCATTTCCAGAATTACAAAACACTGGCTGTAACATAGGTTGTTATATTAGTATCAGGCTTCCTTAGAAAGAGCAGTGGTTGAGTACTTAAGTGCATGCAATTCAGAGATCACTCGTTGAAATCCATCACAGATGAGATTCTACTGTGATTTTCCAAATCCCACACTCTCCTACAAGAACTGGTATGAATCCAAGATGCAGTTTTCAAATGGGATTAATTTGTTTTAGTAGCTAGAGCTCGTTTCTTAATCAATGTTAGATAAATGGCTTAAAATTAAACTTAGGCAACATATAATAAGATAGTAGATGTCCTTACTTCCCTTTCTTTACTTTTGTTTTTGTTTCACCCTTGCTGCCAGATGCAATGTTCAATGGTGGTGTTATTTTTTCATCAAAATCAAAATTTGCAAGTGGGGGCTTGAATGTGGGTATATCTGTGTTAAAGTAAAAACAATAAAAACTTCCTTGTTCTTTAAAATTCTCATTATAATGAAAAAATTTTCATGTTCTATTCATATTATTACACAATTAAATCATTAAAATAGCAATGACAACAAACATTAAATCAGTTAAAACTGAGTTTGTCAGTGATGGCCCTACTCTATGCATGATTGCATCTATACAAGTTCAAAAGAAATTCTGGCACAAAACATACTAACAGTATATGCCTTCTACTGAACATGGCACATTAAAATATGAAGATGGCTCATTTACAATAAATCACGAAAGGGCTATTACAAAAATCTCCAAAAGGGGGCTAGAATATTTCTTCACCCCACACCAACATTTATTCAGATAGCATTCACATGCCGACAATAACAATTCTAGTTCAAAGTCATTCTAATTCTTTCCTAATTCTAGAATAAGTTTACCTGACAAACACTGCAGCAGTAACTTCTGCAGCTCAGTAATGTTGTGGAGTCGTGTAAGTACCTTTCCTTTAGTTTCTGCATCAGACTGGCTGGAAAATCCATTCACCATCTGAGAACAAGTATGAAATATTTACAATAACTTTGGGTTTAAATATAATTTTTTTACAGTTGGCAATAAATACTTATAAAAGTGATTAAGACATCCACAAACTGTACAGAAATTTTACATTAGATTCAAAACTCATGAATAACATTATCTAACAGCAGTGGAATTCAGTGAATTCTTTTCTATCGTTTTTATAATCCGAGTTCTAAATATAAAAATTGTTTTCACAAATTTATGACACATTTCAGAAGATATTGAACTTCTATTAGTTTCTGGAGTGTAGGACAATAGCCCACTAGGACAATAGCCCACTAGGACAATAGCCCACTGGACAATAGCCCACTAGGACAATAGCCCACTGGGACAATTGCCCACTAGGACAATAGCCCACTGGGACAATTGCCCACTAGGACAATAGCCCTCTAGGACAATAGCCCACTAGGACAATAGCCCACTAGGACAATAGCCCACCAGGACAATTGCCCACTAGGACAATTGCCCACTAGGACAATAGCCCACTAGGAAAATAGCCCACTAGGACAACAGCCCACTGGGACAATTGCCCACTAGGACAATAGCCCACTGGACAATAGCCCACTAGGACAACAGCCCACTGGGACAATAGCCCACTAGGACAATAGCCCACTGGACAATAGCCCACTAGGACAACAGCCCACTGGGACAATTGCCCACTTATTTGCATTATTATGCATTAATTAAGAAATAGAAAATGTAATGAGTTTAAAACACAAGTATTCATAAGTCAGCTGTGTAGACTTCTTTTTTAATTCTGGCATTTCTCTTTAAACAAACAGCAGATCTAGATCCAATGGTTTTTTACCAGCTCTATACTTTTTACTCCTGTTTTATTTGGTTGACACAGGGTATAAATAAGTAAAAAACACATTGTATAACTGAATATGAAAAGTTAATGCAGACAAAGTATAGACTGTGTATTTAAAATATACAGATGTGAATATTAAAACAATTAAACATCAATATTATTAGATTTTTATATCTGCAGCCCTTTTGATAAGCAGTGGGCTATTGTCCTCCCTGACAAATTTAGCTGTGGGCTATTGTCCGGTGGGATATTGTCCTAGTGGGCTATTGTCCTCCCTGACAAATTTAGCTGTGGGCTATTGTCCAGTGGGATATTGTCCTAGTGGGCTATTGTCCGTTCCCCTAGTTCCTGAGACCACTGTATTTCTTTATGCATTATACAGATGATCATTTCAGAAAAACAATTATAAAGATCTATGTCATATACTGAATGGTCACATGATTAAGCTAGGTCAATATGGCATGTTATATTGATCGGCTGTTGATGGAAACTGGGATATATAAAAAAAGTAGTCTTAGTTAATATTGCATCAATCCTAATACTTCTTTTTAAAACTAAACTTAAAAATAAATCAATTTTAACAAATTGTTGTTGAGAACTCTGCCTATTGTTTCCCTAGATAATAACTTACTTCTATGAACCAGTTAGTACAGTAGAATAAGGAAGAGACAAGAATTTCCTTCTCTCTCTGAGACAACGGTTGAAACTTCTCATACACGTCTTTTTTAGCCAGATACACTGGACATCCTGTAAAAGACCTTGTGTATTATACCTTTTATAACTGATCCATATTCAGTTTTGCAAATCTCAAAAAGCTAGGAAAAGAAATGATGAAACAAAAATAGCATTAAAAACTGTAATACACCCTGTAGTTCATTTTTAAAATAATCAACAATCTTTAAGCCAAAAAATATAAGCTTCAATTCTGTGTATGTCATCTTGCAATTGTTCAAATGACAAATTAATGTTGTGACAAAAATAATCAATAGATGCATATTTGTACTCTCCACACTCTCAACAGTTAAGTGGAAAGGGTCTTCAAGGTGCGCTTGATCATAGCTGGTGCATGTATCACGTTCTTTAGCAAAGAACTCTAACAAAACACTTGCCTCTGTTCACCTAGCCCTATGTACTTCATTTCATTTACTCTATCTGTATGAATACCCTGTAACTGTATGTAATACATTTGTGAGACAAACTTTACTTCTAGGAAAGACTGACAACCCATATTTACCTAATAAAGCATCAATGTTTTCAAGAGTTCCATGTTGCCTCTTCTTCACAGACTCTCAGTAGCCTGGCTGATGGTGACAGGCAAAGTGGATCAGTCACTCCACTGCATAAGAAATGTGACAATTTCTGCATTCGCAATTACCCTATTTAGAAGTGTCTAAACTCATTTCAAAGCTGAAGACTTCCTGCTCCTGACCTATACAGACTTACAGTTACACAGATCAGGTTGACCTATCCTAGACAACAGAAGCTGCCCGAAATATCAACTAAAAAAGTACATTTCATAATGGGTTCAATCAACATTTTTTAATTTAATAACATTAGCACCTGTGTGCTGTTCAACCATAAACAACACCCCATAATTTCAATGAAAACTGTGACTTGTTTAACAGATAGTGTACCATTTTTTCACAGTAGGAGGCAAGTAAGACGTCCATACCTTTCAGTGTAAGCAGACAAAGCTGTTCTACTCTTGTACTTTTGTACAACTATAGGTAACAGGTTGATTGCTATTCCACCCTCAGATTCATCATCTAGGCCATACAGACATCCCATTGTAATATTGCCACTTCTGAAGACACAAACACTTGATGAGGTATTTGGCAGTCGAATTTCCCTTGCCCAACAAACAAGAGAGGCAATAAGCCATAGCACTCAAATTTTGTCACACACTGTATTCTTTAAATATGTACAGTCATTGAAATAAAGCAAATTCTTGGTCACTTTCACACAAACAGCAACATGTAATTACATATTTGATCTAAAGTTTAAACAGGTGATACAACAGAAAAGAAAAAAAACTTTTGACCTGCAAATACCTATTCAAATCTATTTATTCTAGATTTTCCAGAATTAAAACAGCATTCACATGCTGCTAGGGATTATGTTCCTTGTTGCTATATGCTAGCTCAAAGCTCAGAAATGTTTAAGAGAAACAACCAGAAAAATGCTCCCTATATACCAGTACATTTACCAAGTTTTTAAGACAGTTGTGATACATCTTTGTGTTATAAATTTATATGCTTGTCAGCTGTATTTTCACCAATTTGAAAACTTGGCGAAATACTGCATAAGAAAGAAGTTTCTACCCATGCAAAAAAGTATTTTTAGCAAAAAACAGGAAATCTAGAATTAAACATACTCTGTTGGCATATCATCTTCAATGTCAACAACAAATGAATCCTGGAAGTCCATTGTCAAATTCTCACTGATCCAGTCCTGAAATTCATTCAAAATTTTAATTCTGTTTCTTTTTTTATTGGGAATTTAATGCCAGTTTCAACCCCTGGTGATATCCCAGTGTTCAGTGCATCTAATAAGTGTTCCTGGGTATCCAACCAGTTTACTAACCAATCTCTATGCAAGGGACTGACTGCTTCCTCACTTGAGTCAGAGATGAGGGACAAATAACCTTAAGAGACACGTTCTTCGAAATCAACTATTAGAAGTAAATTTAACTTGCCCTGGTGGGGTTTGAACTGAGAACCCATGGACTGAAAATCTGATGCTCTACAGAGCTGGCCAGGATGGCTAACAAAAATGAATTTTGATTAGTATAATGCATTTTCAAATAGTGTTTTATTACATCTGTGTGATATCTTAAAATCTTTTCTCACAGAGTGGTATTATTTCAGCTTGTTAATTTTGGTCAATAGGTAATACTATGAGATTTAAGATAGATACTCTTTTCATGCTAGTTTATACAAAACCTGATTATGTTGTGTGAAATTATTGGTAAAATCAGTTTTCATTGTTAAGAAACAGGTTGTAATATTCTCTTTTTTTAGCTGGAAACTACCAGGAAACCAGTACATGAGGCTTAGTCACTGTATACTGGTTCAGCTCCTAACTTCCTTAAATACTTATATACGACCCCTGTCAGTCACTGTATACTGGTTCATCTCCTAACGTCCTTAAATACTTATATACGACCCCTGTCAGTTACTGTACCACAACTTTTGAATGTAGTTGTCCCTGAGCTACGACAGGCAGACAGTTCATCCATGAAGAGTGCATAGGCTTCTGGTGATTTACAACTACTGGACCTGACCAGGCCGAGCAGACTGGTCACCTGTTTGTACAGGTCCTCACTCAACTCCTCTTGAGTACAGGAATTCTCTGTGCTGGTTTCACTAGCGCTGAAATGTGTTCATTGTTTAATCAGTAACATTGTGCGATACTAATCTGATTTATAGGTAAAAGTTAACAGGTAGAAGATGCTGCATTACACACAAGTAAAATTTAACTGTGTGGAGAACTTCACATTTCACAGTGAAGTAAAGGTGCTGTAAGCCTAATGACTCACTTAACAGAAATAAATACAAACAAAAGACTAGGATTTTAATAAGGCTGTCATTGTGACCTTGACTTTTGATCAACTGACCTCAAAATCAATAGGGATCATATGCTGACCATGTTCTAGTTCCAAGTTTTGTTTACCTATGTCAGAATGTTCCCATATTAACTGCAAGGATCTTACACAGGCTGTCACTCTGAACTTGACCTTTGACCTAGTAACCTCAAAATCCTAAGAACTTTTATTAACCTGGACCCAAGTATTTGCCACTTACTGATCAGACGAGAATTTTACACAGGTGACAACTGTGACAGTGACATTTTTCCTTGTGGCAAGGGCAATCTATTGTTCATGCCCAATAACCCTATGAAATTTAACAAAACAAGGGCCAAGTGTTTGCCAGTTATCAGTTGGACAAGGATTTTACATAGGTGGCCACGGTGACTGTGAACCTTGATCTAGTGACCTTAAATCAATAGGGGTCACCTGCTAGTCAGGCCCAAACCTTGGCCCAAGTGTTTACCTGTTATTCATGTGGGACATAAAAAGACCTAGGTCAATTTGTTATATTTTTAAACAACATGTATCACGAATTTATATTTTGCTAATGGAGATATATGATGTAACATGATTACATGTACCTTTTATGAGCTATACAACTGACAATCATCACAGCACCAATCACACCCATTCTCTTGTACCTGAAAATTCAATGATAGATCATTTCTACAAGACAGTCCTTCATCTGACTACCATCTTGTGACTTACTGACACACCACTGAATTAGACACCACATTTAACCTCCAAGCTAAGTGGTCCAGCCATATAAAAACCAAATACCTGTGGACCTGCTGATTTCTTCTGAGACCTAGCAAGTGAGATTTTAAGTGCATTAAAACAAACTTACTGATAATTGTATTACATATGTTCTTATTATTATACTCTAAGCATGTCAAAGAAAGAATAAAATCCATGTAGAAATGAAACACTTGCATACATTAAAACAGTTCTATCTGAATTTTACAAACTCCCAGATAAACAAGCAGTTACAGGTATACCTTAACTGCTACAAATGAATAAAGAGATTTCTCAAGATACTATAGATTGGTACTTACTTATGGTTACTGTTTGACAGCTGTTTTCTTATCACAATATGTAGGTCATCCTGAAATAAAAAGAATGCTATAGGTCACCTTGACCTCACTTCTTTTTTCTTATTCATGATTTTCTTTTGCTCAAAGAAGTATTTAAATAATATATATTTGAAAAATACTTGTCATTTCAAGACATTGTTTTTATTTCGTTGGAAATATTGCATGATCCAGAATTCAGAGAGAAATCACCCCCAAAAATCCTGCATATCAGTTAGAACCAAACAAGGGCAACTACTCTGCCAACAGAGTTATGTTAACAACCTTAGTTCTTCTATCTAATGCCTGCTGTGCCCAGAAAAGCAAATCAGCATTTTCAACTGAATATCATTAAAACTGAAAACATTATTGGTCTGACAATATCAATTAATCAAAACTGGAGCTAAGTGCTCCTCCTTCCTTTATCCAACTTGAACATTACCTGTATAAGGCCTCCTTCCTGTGGATTTTTGAATGCCAGAGCACTAAGCATGTAGTACAGCTTTCTGATCTGACACACGGAGAGATTATCCAAGTAATCTAACACACTCTGAAACGTACAAACATTTACATATGTCCATTTCATGTTAATAATAGCAGGCAATTGCATTACCTTTTCTGAACATGATTCTTTGAATCAGCACAGCCTT
Organism: Cyclina sinensis; assembly: GCA_012932295.1. Taxonomy (NCBI): domain Eukaryota; kingdom Metazoa; phylum Mollusca; class Bivalvia; order Venerida; family Veneridae; genus Cyclina; species Cyclina sinensis. Next base: position 4,371,402 of record JAAONU010000013.1, read on the forward strand.
GATCATTTGTTCTTAGAATCAAAATTCTTGTATCACATTTTACTTCTTAGAAAAAGTTCTGAAGGAACCAGTGAATGTTTTTATAGTATATTATAAAATCTGTCTAATGCAAAACATCTGATCGCCTTTCAACTGTAAATCACTAAACATACACTACTGCAGCTTTCCAAAATACTCAAGCCAGAGTCAAATTCAGAATTTGAAAGTGATTAAACTATTCTGGCTAGATTCATAGGAAACTTACTTTTTACACACAGTCATGATCAGATATCTGAGTATAAAAATGATATACATCAGTACAAGGAAGATTTTGTTAATGAAAGAGTAACCCTTCAAAACAGTCATTAGTTTTTACTTCGAAGACAATTTTATGTCTACATTCACTTTTATAAGGTATTTCTTCACAAGGCTTCAAAGAGACAATAAGTAACCCACCTCGAACTAGCTTCCAGCTCAAGTATCAACTTCATCAGAATGCCCCAGAGGGGTATTCAAACTTACAACCTGCCACTGTCAGCAGAGGCCTTAACCAATGAGCACTGAAGACAAGTTTGACATATTAATTACATATACATGTATGAAGAAGCTGTCAAGTCAGAGGAAACTTACCTTCACAAGAATTGCAAAAGGTGCCATTTTCTGTAGATGATGATTGACCAGGTATGCCAGTATGTCTAGAGATGCATCCACTTCCCCCTCAAAACCACTACCAATGTGAGCCACAAGATTGCCTACAATCTCCTGTAAGTTGTTATAAGTTGATAAAGTACTAGAAATACAAACTGGAGATGTGTTCACCCTTTTTTTCTCAAAATTTTCTTTGTAAATTTTTATATGATTTTCGGCATATGATTTTCAAACATAAAGTTAAAATCATCAGAACATCTAAGCTAGTGGCACTGATTTCTGATCATAGACTTCAGAAGTCTCCTTTAAAACTTAATTAAAAGCATTTGAATAGTTTAAAAAGAGTAATTATAATATTCCCATGTATAGCAAGTGCAGAAGACTAAACCTTATCCATAGCCACCAACTGTACTCATAATAATTCATACATAACTGTTACCTGTTGGTGGTAGGGGTCAAAAGCTAGGAAAGTCTGTTTATATAGAGCTGATCCAAAGTATGTCACTGGAAGTTCAGGGGACCTCAGCAAAACTTCTGCCAGACCTGAGCAAGGACTGAAAATAGCCCTTGAGCACCTGTAAAACATCAAGGTACATACACCAGCTGTTCATGTTAGCACATCTAACTCTAGGCTTGGGCTATCATAATATAAGCCTATCACTGGAAATGATTCTGAAACTTACTAAAGTACAGTAGAACTATCACCTTTGTTATCCATGGGGTGAAGTGCAAAGTCTGAAGGGTTCCCAGTCTGAATCCAACCTTGAGCTTAGGATGTATCATATATCAGTAGGTGTTAAATTAAACAAAATCAGCCCGTATATCTGATTCAATACACAAAATTTGGCACCAGTTATCAAGATTAACAGCTCTTCTTTCAAGAGATCAGTTCCATTGTCAAATCTGCCTTGAGCCCAATTAAACTAAACGTGGATATTTTTCATCAAAATTATTACAAATCATGATAAAATATAACTTGCAATGCTCCCCTCACTCAAAAAATACTTGGCTCTTATTCTACACTAGTGACATAAAACCTCAAGTCAGCTCAAGTCAGACAAGCAGACATGTACCTGTGAATGTATGCTGTATATGGGTTTGATATAAGCCTCTGTAAAACATCCTGATCGAATCTTGTTCCTGAACAAACTCTCCACCACCTTCTTTCTTGGTGTGCCATGTAGTATGAGCAACAAGAAGAAATCTATCACCTTCTGGTTGCTAGGTTGCTTCACTGACTCTATGGCCTAAAACACAATCACAAGGCTAGTAAAGGGATCAGGATACAGATACTTACACTCTAGTGAGGACATAACTCTCTTTGCCTTAAAACAGATAAGGTGCAAGTAAATGCTTGAATGTTTTTTTTGTAAGGACCTAAAATCAGTTTTAGTCCCTTAGAAGTGGTGTTGTTTTTGTTAATTTTGTTGTTATCTCCTTCCCTTTGTTTTAATCTACAGAAAATTTTTGAAGATTTTTTTCACTAGAATAAGTTTAACCTGATACCGCTTGTCAGCAAGTTCACGCTAAGTAAATTGTGCCAAGTTAAAATGAGTATGACTCATATAAAGTGGGTACCAAATGGAAAAGTAACAAATCCATACGGCTCACTTAAAATTTCAAGTAGAAACAGCCCATGGTTCCGTTTCTAATTTCCAATTACTCCACACCTATCACAGAATCGATGCTGAAAAGTATTGTATATGAAGTTCCTTTCAAAAGCGAATACACAAAACACCCCTGCTAAAACTGGTAAAATTTATAAGTTTCTTTTACTGTCTTCAGCTACTTACTTTTATGACAGCATCTCCAACATGCCTCTGGAACCGGACGGCAGACTTCACTGTTTCCAGGATAATTGTTTCTACATCCTCATTTGTACTTGTCTCTCCATTACTTCTACAATCATATTACAATTAAAGCATTAGCTTCTTCAGGCTTTTTTATACTAACGTTTCTCAGCTTGATAGCAATACAAGTTATTCTAACTTAAATTTCATCACTCTCGAGACAACGCATGTGACAGAAGCAATCACATGTGAAAAAGGCCAGTAACTTTTATTCCTAGTGCAAACTTTCAACTGGGTGGACTGAGAATTGTGTGGATGAGGTTTGTCTGCCCAAGGACACATCTCATGGTCAGGCTGGGAACTGAACCTGTTACTTACCAAGTCAACAGCAAATGACTTCATTACCAAGGTACTGAGTTTTGTCAGAAGATTCACAATACTACCATCCAAGTTCAAAGTCACTTTGTTATATAATGTCACTTTACCTATTTATTGAAAAATGGCATATTTACTGATTCTTTTTGTTGCTGCTGCCTTTCCGTGCTGTTGACAAGTCAAACTCAATATTAGCTCTCAACTCTGTGACAACCTGGAAACAATAAGAAAAGATTAGGTTAATTTCTTAAAACACGATGAAAGTTTTAGGGCCATTACAGTGAAACATATGTCACATCCCTTGAAGGCAAATAAATTAATTCAGTTAAGTGGGGGATTCATTTACATGTATCCAGGGAGTCTTATTTTGTCACATTAACTTCTAAAGGGTGTTGTTCCATTCTGAATGTGCCTTCCAAGGGCAGAATATATGTTTTACTGGAATGGACCTTATGTTTATCTGTACATCTTAATTGGGAACATTAAGTATGTGTACCTGCATTTGGTAAGAATACTAACATGATGAAAAAGTGCAAATCTGTATCCAACACTTTTCAAGTGGAGACAGAATTCTTAAAAATGATAAACAATCTCTCTATTTCCTTTCTAGAGTTCCCTTAAGTGGCATCTCAAGCAGAGGAATTTGAAGCTTTAACAGCAAGGTCAGTGTTCAAACCTGCACCTCTGGGTTTACACTCTAACCCTCTACCCCTTTTCTTACACAGCAATGTTACTGACTTGTACAACTGAAAAGGTAAATTCACTAAAAAGACCCATTTTCACTTACAAAGATAAAACATACTAAAAAAAACAAGATTAACATGTGACACAACTATGCTTCCAAGCAACATTTCAATTAATTTAACACCTAAATACAACTCCACATTTACAAATCTAAAGGAAACACCAAGGGTTTCACTAACTTGGTGATACATCAACTATCAATGTAAATATGCTATAGTTAGGTAGGTAGTCATGAAACCCTAGGCAGATCTTAAGTTGGGACAGTTTAAAGACAATGTAAATCCTGTTACTTTAGTTTATATTAACTTTGCAAGTAAATCTGGACCTTTAACAGGACTAGGCAATTGAGAAAAAAAAAATAACTAGCAATATCATGACTGAGTTAGCTCTCTATAATACATATTAAATGTTACCTGTAGGGCATCCTGTCCAGTGACAGACTGTAGCAGGAATTTGACTAATACAGGCAAGTCTTCAAGATCTACTGACACTAATGACTGCATTACCAAGTCCCTTACCTGTAACAGAACATACGCTGTATCTTGTTGTGAACTATAGCAAGTTTCTTTTATTTTTTTCACAGTTCTAGCAATATATTAGCTTTAAATTTTGGTTATCATTGTCAATAAAAAAATACTAAAACAGTGTGAAGTGTAAAAAGTCTATGTTGGTTAAAAAATGAAGGTTTTTGCAAGTGAATTAGAATGGAAATCACTGGGTGGGATCATTGGTGTTTCTCTAGTTACTGACTTTGGCATTTAAATGGGAGCTTAAACAACTAGAAATGGTTTTTGATTGAACAAAAACATATGTCTCGCCCCAGCCAGTTGCTGCAGGCAGTATTGAATCAGACGATTGTAAAATTTGACATTTAACCTCCAAGTGTGACCTTGACCTTGAGACACCACACCCGCAAAGTGGGTTCTTCATGTCGCCTTGATGAGGTGAACATCTGACCCAAGTTTCATAAAAATCCCTCAAGGGGTTTTGAAGATACAGAGCGGACACGATTTTGTGGCATTTGACATTTAACCTCCAAGTGTGACCTTGACCTTGAGACACCACACCTGCAAAGTGGGTTCTGCATGTCGCCTTGATGAGATGAACATCTGACCCAAGTTTCATAAAAATCCTTCAAGGGCTTTGGTAGATACAGAGCGGACACGATTTTGTGACGGACAGACGGACGGACAGACAACCGGGGGAAAAACAATATGTCTGCCTTGATGAAGTGAACATCTGACCCAAGTTTCATAAAAATCCTTCAAGGGCTTTTGAAGATACAGAGCGGACACGATTTTGTGGCATTTGACATTTAACCTCCAAGTGTGACCTTGACCTTGAGACACCACACCCGCAAAGTGGGTTCTGCACGTCGCCTTGATGAGGTGAACATCTGACCCAAGTTTCATAAAAATCCTTCAAGGGCTTTTGAAGATACTGAGCGGACACGATTTTGTGGCATTTGACACTTAACCTCCAAGTGTGACCTTGACCTTGAGACACCACACCTGCAAAGTAAGTTCTGCACATCGCCTTGATGAAGTGAACATCTGACCCAAGTTTCATAAAAATCCTTCAAGGGCTTTGGAAGATACAGAGCGGACACGATTTTGTGACGGACAGACAGACGGACGGACGGACAACCAGGGGAAAAACAATATGTCTCCCCCATTTTTGGGGGGAGACATAACTAGTGTTGGAAATCAAGTCTATAAATATTTTTGACAATTATTCAGTGCTGGCTGCTGACATATTGGTGACCTAGTAAATTTCTTCAACACAAAAAAGTTGTACACTGTTTACTAACTTAGGTCAACAAGTTATCTGCAATGTTTAAAAAATTATACAATGAAAGTTTGCATCACAGAAAAAAGGCCGAAAGCCCAAAATTTGTTTTAACAGTCTCTGAAATGCAGAAAATGCATTCATACCTCAGAGAGAAGGTCTGGAGTCAGTATCAGATTAGACATTGCATCTAGTATGGTAACTGTCAAACTTTGATTCTCATTCATTAAATCTCTGAAACAAAATTTTAATAATATATACATGTACTTTCCTTTCTTCTCCCTGTATACATCATATGGGATGCAACTGCATCCCGTCAGAGGCGAGATTCTCTCACGATCTTCACATTCCTCCATGCTGCGCGAGTACTGGTATGGAACCCAGGAAGCAGTCATCGAGCGTGATAAATCTAAGTTGTAAGAATTTGTTGTATCGCAACTGATGTAAAATAAATGAGTCTAAACTAAACTTCATCACAGTTTTTAACTTTTCTTAAACACACAGGCCAGTTTGGCTCAATATAGCTCACAGGAAATCAACTTTCCGATACTTTAACCTTCTGGTGAAGTCGAGGACCATAATTGCTTTTTTGACCTTCTGGGGACATCAATTTTGAAATTTGATAATTTTCTTAGAACCAGGAAAAGGAAATACAGCATGTCAAATATTAAAGCTATAGACTTTCTAGTTATACAATAGATGATTTTCTAAATTTCTTTTCTAGAGCACGAATGAAGAATTTGGGTCAAAGAAATTTAAGTTCAAAGTCTATATACATCTTGTTTTTTGTAAAAACGAAGAAAGTTGTTTATAAAATCCAGTCTATTTTTTTTCTAATACTTACCTCAGTGCCATGGCAACCAAGGTATGCTCTGAGTCTTGCACCACATCAGGCAGGCATGTGATTATCTCCCTTTGTACCTCTTCACATGTGATAGAGACCATTTCTAATAACTTCTCTGTCACTTCCTGTACAGTAAGTAATAGCAGATATATGTAACATTTACTTTTCCTATTCTTTGTTTTGACTGTGATACACTATGCTGAAATTTGTAAAATAATGTATTTGAAAAAAAGATATCGCCTCCATTACACAAGGTTATTTTTGTTGTTCCACAGTATTCTACAACAGTTTGAAGCACGACAGTTTCAGATGATCTTATTCAGATTTTTATTTGTTGTGTTTCTAAAATATCAGCTTGTATTGCTTTGTCAGTATACAGTGCACCAAAGCAGTACTAGTTGGCTGAGGTTACATTTGTATCAATCTTTATACATTCCACATCCATTTTGACAGTTCACGGGATTTTCACGTCAGACTTTGACTACCAATGAACTTACACCAGGTAAACATGGGGTGACTGTGACACCGATAAACATGGGGTGACTGTGACACCAGGTAAATGTGGGGTGACTGTGACACCAGGTAAACATGGGGTGGCTGTGACACCAGGTAAACATGGGATGACTGTGTCACCAGGTAAACATGGGGTGACTGTGACACCAGGTAAACGTGGGGTGACTGTGACACCAGGTAAACATGGGTTGACTGTGACACCAGGTAAACATGGGGTGACTGTGATGTAAAGGTAGCGCATTTTACCCTTTTCATGATCATCGGATCATAATGAACTCATAGCTGTTGAAGACATTCTTTCTTTCAAAGCAAGAAATAGACATTACACTCCAGGAAATAATCCAATAACATAGTTACAGGAACTTCAGACTATAATCAAAGTGAGAGTTCCTGTAAACTAAACCAATCTGAACTGCTATGTAACATAAAGAAAAGCCCTTACCTTGCTGTTGATGATGTGGTCCAGCCATTGAAACTGTGACAGCAAAAGATGAGGAATGTTCACTTTCTGTCCTTGTTCCAGTATCACAGTACTGAAAGAAACTAATGATGTATAAACCACCCCCAATAGTACTAGAGAATCAAACTTTCTATTTCAGGCTCTTGGGTAAGATTGGTACTACAGGTTTTTTTTAACTAGATTTCTTCTAAACTTATATCTTAAAATACCAAACAAGAGGGTCATAGTCATTCATAAGTACATGAGTAAGGCCTTGCAGACCTAGAAGAGAGGGAAAAAGATTTGTTAGGTTCAAAATTAGGTACTGAGTGATGCACTGTTTCAGTCGCTATATTTTGATTCTTTCCATTTAGTTGACATGTGGTGAGCATGCAAGAATGCCATTCATTTCCATTTAATATGCACTTCGGGGTCATGCATTTTGCCCAAATTTAATTTTACAATTCATCATGTACTCTTCTGAAAAAGCCATTAAAATATTCGGCTGACTGTGAAATAGTGTGCTGAATTCATGAAAACATTGCACTAAATAATTCTTGATATTTATTACTTCAACATTTATATAAGAATTTGGTTTACTCAAGCAAAAACAGAGGGAGGGTTTATGGTATGTGCAGTAGGTGGGGCTTATCATGCGTCAGTATGGTAACAGGGTTACCCGGTAGTTTAGCTTAAAACACAGCAGTAACAACCATGAAATGTGTGGGACTTACTCTTCTTCTCCTCCTGTGAACTCATGGCAGCTTTTCCAGTAACACTCCCATTAATGTTGGCTGAAATATACACAATTAAAAACATTACACCTCTAAAACAAATAGCTTTAGGTAGATTTTATGAACCTTCAGTTGAAACATGATGGAATGAATCTCAACAGAACAAAATTACAGTGAAAACTGAAAATTACACACACACAGATATTGTGGTCCAATGATTCCTTACATACAAGGAAAATATAATATAACCTCTTACAATGTTTTTATTACTTTCAACTAAAGATCAGCACATAATAACTATAAGGCTCACAGCAATAAATAAACATGTATATTGAAGCCTTTCACTGTTAAGTTCTGCCATTAACCACAGTCACCAGTTTCATTATTTCAAAATCAACTAAATCAGCCAAATGACAGAATGAAAGTATAGAATTAAAACAAATAAGGTCCATTAATACATGTAAGACTTATTCATTACTAATACTACTCTATGACTGCATTTGACTTTTGAGCACACACTAATGGTATTTCTCAATTCTCACAGCAACAAACATACCTGTATTAAATCAACACCTAAAAGAATTTTAACTACACTTTCTTGGAAACTTCCTCTTGCACTGAAAAACAAAAAAATACCTCTGACTCAAAGCATTAATGTACAAGAACCCCAAGTCTGCCCTACCTGCATTCAAAAAGTCTATTTATCAGGAAAAATCATTTACTTTTTCTGGCAATTAGTTGTAGGTGGTCATTTTGAACACATTTTATGATACACGATAACTTGCAGTGATACGGGTAACAGAAATATTTTCATAAAGGCTAGAAGAATTACGACATGACTGGAATAACAACCACAGCCAGTATATATGTGTATCAAAATGAAAGATACCTATCACAGTCTGGTGATGTAACAGTTGGCAACAAACTTCTGTGTAACCTGCAATGTAAATTTGGACTATGTACACTAACAATGTTTGAACTCTACTTTGAAGTCTAGAAGTTTAGTTTACAACAGAACAGTCTTTTACCTATTACAAGACTTGAATCCAAAAAGTGCTTCTCTGGGGTATTCACCTAAAATTAAGAGGAAAGGAAAATATACAAGGTTATTTATAGTGAGTCACTGGATATTAAGTAATCCAGACATAGCAAGTGACAATCTGACACAGTATAAAACTCTCTTTTTTTCTAACATTTAAAGTACTCAATAATTACCTTTTAGGTTCTTCCGCATATTCCTTGAACCCTTCAACAAATTCATCAACACTCTATAAACAAACAAAACATGCTGATTGATTAGTGAGTTCTTTAAAATATCATTTCAATAAATCCTAAAAATTCATTCTGTACTTAAATTTTCTGTTTCATATTGTTATGTAGGCACAAGAGCTCTATCAACTGCCTAATGTCAATGCAGTCTTTGAAATTGTCATAGAACTTGTTTGTAAAAAACATTTTATACATGTCTTTATCCAACAAAAAACATGTTGACTGATAACAAGGCAATACTCAATCCTGAAAGAGGGATGAAATTTTAACTAGATAACGTGCACCAATACATTGTACCTAAGTTTTTTAATGACTGCACTACATTTGCTAAGATGAAACATTCTAAGAATACACTAAGTTGATTCTTTAATTAAAATAAAAAATCACTCTAGCTCTTAATACAAGTTACGTTCGTATTGTGCATTATGGGCAGGATATCATATCTGGCACAGATACGGTGTCATACCACTGACATTTCATTAAAAATTCAAGTTGTCTTACATCTCCAGATCTGGCTCGCAGTTCCTTTAGAAGATTTCGTTGAAATGCAGCTTGATCGATTCCTGTAACATTATCAAGCAGCATAAATGTATCAGTAATCCAAACTCAGCAATACTCAGAGATTTATATTTCATTCACTTATATATGACTGAAAGTGGAAAACAAAGTTCAAAGTACTTTCTCAGGTATTTTTCCAGACTTTTTTCTTATTTTCAATAGCCAACTAATTTTAGACAAAAAGAAAGTAAAGACAAATCTTGACTGCCTTAATTCAGCTTCACCAAGACCATTCCAGTCTAGTTTCATCAACTTCAGTTAAGAAGAATATATGAAAAGGTGTGAAGCAAATTTTAAGCGAAGATGAATGTTCAACCACTTAGGTGGGATAACCACAAATTGATAGTCTTGGAAACTTACCTAACTGGTTAGGCTTACTTCCATTTTTAAGGACCAAACCAGCATGTTTACAAGATTTTGAGAAAAATGTGTCACAACTGTAATCATCATCCGAGGAAGAAGATGACCCTTTTTTCCTCTTGGCTGGCTGTCCTGAAAAATGGAAGAAATAATTTCAAGTGGCACTTAAAATATCTACAAAAGCTACTAAAGCTTGTCAGCTTCTATTTACTTTGATCTAGCCCTGATCCTGGAGTGAAATATTTCATAATTTTTATAGACAAAACATTACTTTTTTATATAACTGATATAACATGTCTGTTTTCCAAAGACAGAAATATATTTTTCTACCCTTTCTTTTGAAACCATCTAAATGTACATAGCTTTTTATAAATATATTTTTGTACACTGTTGCAGCTTAATATACATAGATACAATAATAGTAGTTGTTCATCAGTGAGATAATTTCAAGTACACATACAGATACAGAAATCAGAAACATCAGCATACACACCCTCAATAACAGTTGCTCGTCAGTGTAATAATTTTGAGTACCTATACAGATACAGATTGAAGTATATTGTTAAAAAATCTAATTTCATTTATGTCTCAAAATATAACTCTCCTTCATGCAGAACACCTCAATCTCAACTCTGTCAGTATATATCATACATGGACATTACTGACAAATTTTTATCTGTATAAAGATGCACAGTAATACCTTTACTCTGATCTGTAATTTTACGTTTCAGATTTGCTGTAGACTTGTCAAGTACCATGGTTCTACAAGTAACCTGAAACAACACGAAAATAACAACAATAATAGATCTAATAAATTAATTGAGGACTGGCTCTCACAAAAAGATTGATGAACGTTTTCATTTTGTTTTTCTCCAGAGAACAAGTTAATCTTCAATATTTATCAACTGTCTTAAGTTATTGTTAAATTTATATGATCTGCTCAACTACCGATACTTGACACGACTGTAAGAGAATTTATCGGATTTCGAATATTTTCGGGTGCGAATAAGGCTTGTTTTTATTTTTAAAAAACGAATATTCATGGTTAGAACAACTAAAAAATCCATGAAAGCAATAATTACCTTTATATAACTTTTAAGAATGTGATGTTTTATGATTCTAAACACGACACTTGAAATAGAATATTTGACAGATAGAAAATTCCCGCGAAAAATGCAATATTGCAAAGGAAGCTTAAACACGGAACGGAGACAGACACTTGGATGCAGTAGAGCGGTTCTTGCCCCAAAATGAATCTTGTACACATGCTGTGACCCCTACAGTTCATAACAAACATGTTTCGCCCATCAAATGGCACTTCCACAAAATTCTCATTTTTCACTATATGGCTATTATAACATGTTATAAAGTATGAAGGGCCGTTTGATGGGCAAAACATGTTTGTTATGAACTGTAGGGGTCACAGCATGTGTACAAGATTCATTTTGGGGCAAGAACCGCTCTACTGCATCCAAGTGTCTATGGGAACGGAGTAAAGATGTGAAAAAAGACAAATATCTAAGATGGATATGTTAAAAAATAAATAAAATCTCTTTCTTTATAAGATTGTTTAACTTCTCTGCACCATTAAATATCCCATACAAACCTGTAACATGTTAATAAGTTTAGGAGGAGCAGTCTTCGAGGGGTAAGAGCGTCGGACTCCCGAACGGAAGTCGCTGGTTCGAATCCAACCAGGGGTGAGTGTCTACAGAGACTTTTCACATTACTAAATTTCGGCGCGAGTACTGGTTTGCACCCAGGAAGCAAACATCAAAGGGGATTAATATAAGTTGCAAGAACTTTTTTCCCCATTCGATGTAAAATCAATAGGAAGAAATAACTAGAAAGGAGTAAACATAATTTTATAAATATACTGTCCCTCTACAATTGAGATTACACGGACCTAAAATAGAGAGATCATATTCAATTGATAAACTGTCTCTTTACTCCTAGCTTTCACTGCTAGGAACATTTCCTTTTAATATTTTCAATACAATACAATCTGTATTTATTTACGGCTTGGATAATGCACAACATGGAGATAAAACAAAGGCGAAACCATGCCAGCCTGGTCATGCTACACAAAATAAAAAACAATCAGGTCAATGTTGATCACAATCACCTTACAAACACAAGAAACAGCAAATTCCTAATCCCACAATCAAAAACACAACATCACATGAACTCATTCTTCCCAAGGACTATACGACTCTGGAATGAATTACCGACCGAGATTAAGGCTACCCCAACTGTACCAGCTTTTATCAGTGGACTAAACAAGTTTTATAGATTTTAAGTACTTGAAATAAATGTTTAAGTGAATCTTCAATTAAATCTTGTTTTCTTTGTTATTATCTTTTATAATTTTAATGTTCCTGACACGCGCCTGCCTAGTATAGTCAGTATTGACTTTTGGCAGTAATAAGTTGAAGTAAACATAAGCTAAGTATAGCCTTTTCCCGACACAGTATAGACTTTCAAAGACATATAATCAAAAACCAATCCCGTTCAGAGATTTAACCAGTCTTATATGTGTAAAAGGATGCGGTTTAATACCGCTTTAAACTGAAAATCTAGGTAGGTTCTACTATGCTTCTAAACGTTGTTTTCTTACAACACATGTTTTGCTGAATAAGTGAAAGTTTAAATGTTCTTTTTAATCATGATTTTCCCGTGCTCGATTGGTATATGACCCAGTGTTTCAATATTTTCTGATAACTTAAATTCAAAACGTTGGTTATCACTGGTTGGAAATTGCAACCTAGTAAAACTCTCCCATTCAGGTCACTAAGCCTTTCTTAACAGTATGACAGGGAGACATAACGGTGTCTCTACTTTTCATACCTGAAAGGGTGGGGGACGTTATAAAAAATAACAAACAAACAAATTCCTGGCGACTTGGTGCTGGCCATCTCAGGTCAGTACATCAAAGCCTCCTGAACTAACGTTTATTTAAAATCAAAGCCATAAAACCTCCTAGACTCAGTGTAATGTGTAAATTGGTTCCATAATTACATTTCTTTCTTGTCAATTAAGAATTACTTAGTTGATTAGAATATATGAACTTTTTAATTATTTAGTAAATAGGAAAAATAAATCAACATTCGTCAGTAAATCGTGTTTAGTATTTTTTGTAGCTAGGGACGTCCTACTACGCAAATGTCAATGAGAAGTGCGTACAATATTTTTGTGTACATGTATTTGGGTATTTCGTGCCACCGATGTATTTACAGTAAGCAAACCCTGATTTTTTTGTGTGCCCTGACTGTTCGTTTTTTATAAATATCTTATTTGAAAGCAAGAATAGTTCTCCATACAAAGTTCTAAAATGAAAATGACCCCTTCCGATTATTCATACCCTCCCGTGATAAAAGACCCTTTTCATTAATTACTTACACTCGGTGTATCTATAAGAATTTCAAATTATAATATTTGCCATTTTATTAAGTTTTGACACAATGGGTGTGAAAATCTGCGAATTTATCTGTCATAATTGGTAAGTTATTTTACTGAAAAGATAAAAATCTACCTTTTACTATAAGGGAAATCACTGCCTTATTATTGGTATTTCTTAATGCGCGAATTTGAAAGAAATTTCGATATATTCGTCATAGCATCATACAGTAGTCCTTCATTGAAAAAGGATACTTCGCATTTTCCTTTTTTTACAGTTTTACATTTGTCGGAAAATGCGAATTTATAGCAGATTTGACCAATGGAAAAAAATAGCTTTCAATCCGCGGTATACGTCTAAATATTTTGGACTACCATCTGATAACGGTATGACTAATTACCGGATCTAAGTTAGATCCGCGGATCTAAGATGTTAGATCCGCGGATCTAAGATGTTAGATCCGCGGATCTAAGATGTCAGATCGCGGATCTAAGATTTTTCTACGGACAGAGCTTTGTACGAGCAAATAATTGATTAAATCCAGGTGTTTATTGTACAAATTGAAGAATTATATAGAAATGTATGTTTCAACCAAATTTTGAATAAATATCTTTTTTGGGGATTGAAAAATCCATGATTTTCTGTCCGCGGATCTAAGATTTTAGATCCACGGATCTAAGATTTTACTACGGACAAAAGTGAATTAATTAAATCCAGGAATTTATTGTACAAATAAAGGAATTATATAGAAATGTATGTTTCAACCAAATTTTGAACAAATATATTAGATGTTAGATCCGCGGACAGAACTTAAAATGACTGATAGATAAATGATAGATAGATGACAAACAAAGTAAATTTGGAACAAGATTAAGCTTTTCGTTGAAATGTTTGATTTTTTTACCAATGTTTCAATCGATCCTTTTTTAAAAGAAAGATCAAAAACAAATTATAAAGAATGCCTTGTTCTGTCCACGGATCTATGATGTTCTGTTCGCGGATCTGAGATTTTTCTAAGGACACGGCTTTGAACGGATATATAATTAATTGAACAAAGATATTTATTAATTGAACTGAAGAATTACGAAGAAATGCATGTTTCAACAACATTTCATATAATTCTTTTTCAGGTATGAATAATTAAGATGTTCTGTCCGCGGATCTCAGATTGAGATACGGACATAGCTTCGTACGAATAGATAAATGATCGACAAAGGTATAAATTGTAAAGAGAGAACTTTGTATGATATTGAATTCAGTTGTTTTATATAATCAGTTTCATTTGAACAAATATTTTTACAAACTTGTATGATTAAAGTTTGATTATTTTTCAGGTCGATTAATAGCAGATGGCCATTGCCCAGATGGAAATTATGCATTAAGATCTAAGTTTTTAACTGTATATATGATAAAATAACTGAAACCAAGTTGGTTTGAATTTTCATTAAAGTTAGTCGGTAGTAATTGATAATGATACTAACTGTTTATATTCTCCAATCTTACCAATTGATATATCTTTATCAGAGAACATTGTCTCTATTATAACCCCTCTTTAATAAAACGGTAGTTTTAAAGCAAGCGTCAATAATCTTAATCTGACGAAATTACCCAGATTATAACACCTCTTTAACTAATCGGTAGTATTAAATCACGCGTCAATTACCACGTGTTTTTGAGAAACAAGTGCCATGTCGGGTTTCTTTCATCACACTTAATATAATCGGCTTTTGTTTTCATCACAAATTTTAAGAAAAATGTAATTGCTATTACTCATAAACGGGTAAGTATAAAATATACCACAAACTACCAATCTACCTCTTTCTGCAATTATTTGTTTTTTTATTATAATTTTTGTTCGTTACTTAAATTATTAATGACTTTTTTGCTGTTTTGATTGCTTATGTGCCTTTGCTTTTATTTTTTTATGTATCCGCTTTTTACTTTGTACTTTGTCTTTGTTTCTTTAACATACATTCTTATTAATATGCTTTTTGTTCGTTTGTTTTCATTCCTTTAATTCATGTGTGTTATCATATATGTCTCTTTCATATTCTGTTTTGGAACGTTGATTTATTCTTTAATATGCTTATTAATTATCTTGTATTCATTCTTTTAATACTCATATTAGTAGTTTATAGTTTTCATAATTCATTGCTTTGTTTTTTAATGCATTTTTCTTTTTGTTTATTCATTTGTGTTGTCATACATGCTTTTTTTCAAAAGTCATTGTTCCCTTTAATATGCTTTTTGTTCCTTTGTATTCATTCCTTTAATAGCCATATATTTATCGTTTTCATATTTCAACACTTTATCTTTCATATGTATTCACTTTTTTTCTTTATTCATGTGTGCTGTATATTCATGTTTCAATGCAATTTCTCCATGTATGAACGCAAGCAGAATAACTTAGATCCGCGGACAAAATTAGGCATTTCTTGTAACTAATAGTCATTAAGTATTAATCATTCAAAACGAACATAAAACTTAGATCCGCGGACAGAAAATCGTGAATTTTTCATTTCCCAAAAAACGCTGTTTATTCAAATTTTGGTTGAAACATACATTTCTATATAATTCTTTATTTATACAATTAATGCCTGGATTTAATTAATTCTCTGCTCTTAGGAAGCTAAATGTCCGTAGTAAAATCTTGGATCCGCGGATCTAAAATCTTAGATCCGCGGACAGAAAATTATAAATTTTTCATTTCCACAAGAAGTAATTTATTCAAAATTTGATTGAAACATACATTTCTACTTAATTCTTCAATTTGTTCAAAAAATACCTTGATTGAATTAATTCTCTACTCTTGTCCGTAGTAAATCTTGGATCCGCGGATCTAAAATCTTAGATCCGCGGACAAAAAATTATAATTTTTTCAATTCCCCAATAAGTTATTTATTCAAAATTTGGTTGAAACATACATTTCTACTTAATTCTTTAATTTGTTCAATAAATACCTTGATTTAATTAATTCTCTACTCTTATCCGTAGTAAATCTTGGATCCGCGGATCTAAAATCTTAGATCCGTAGATCTAAAATTTTAGATCCGCGGACAGAAAATTATAAATTTTTCAATTCCCCAAGAAATTATTTTTTCAAAATTTGATTGAAACATACATTTCTTCTTAATTCTTCAATTTGTTCAATAAATACCTTGATTTAATTAATTCTCTACTCTTGTCCGTAGTAAATCTTGGATCTGCGGATCTAAAATCTTAGATCCGCGGACAGAAAATGATAAATTTTTCAAATCCCCCAAAAATATATTTATTCAAAATTTGGTTGAAACATACATTTCTATATAATTCTTCAATTTGTACAATAAATACCTAGATTTAATCAATTATTTGCTCGTACGAAGCTCTGTCCGTAGAAAAATCTTTGATTTGCGGATCTAACATCTTAGATCCGCGGATCTAACTTAGATCCGGTAATTAGTCACACCCTCTGATAATGCCAGGTATGGTCACATATTGTTGAATATAGAGGAGGAGCGGTGGTCGAGGGATTAGAGCCTCGGACTCCCTATCCGAAGGTTGCTGGTTTGAACCCCACCAGAGGTGAGAGTCTCCAGTGACATTCCACAGTCCTCACATTCGGCGCGAGTACTGGTATGAACCCAAGAAGCAGTTGCAAGAACTTGCCTGCCTAGTGTAGTCAGTATTGACTGTTGGCAGTAATAAGTTGAACTTGAACTTGTTGAACTATTACAACAAACATTTCACATAATTTACTCCCATAATAAGCAGAAAGGGGACCCAGAGCTAGAACATTCGACTGAATATTTTAAAGTATCTCCCAAAGTTTTTTACATTATTAAATGATACGAATATCTTACACCAACAAATGCAATTTTTATTTTTTTGTCGAAATGTGGTTTTGCACAAGGTCATAGCCAGCACTATTTTAATGGAAGATGATCATGAGATGAAACAAGTCTCATTTTATGATGTCCTAACATCCTTTCCTTGATAATATTGATAGTGTAGTCACAAATCGGAAATATCTTTTGGCTTCATCCAGACTAATGCTGGTGGTTATGGTACAGCTCCGGCAATCTGTACAAATCTTGTGCTTTCTCCGCAGTCACATTCGACATGAACCTCCGAAACTCATGGAGAGTTTCTCCTAGAAAAACTCTTGAAATCTCTGCAATTAAAGTTTACACACAATCGCCGCGTTTTATTGAGTATAAGAGCATTCCTGCAGAGATTCTCCGCAAATATTCTAATGCTTCACCAATGTTTTGACAAAATATTTCACATTTTTTAAGGTGTGAAAAAATAATCATTATAAAATTCATTCACTTGAAATGCTTTCATCAAGAACATAGTGTTTTGCCAACACATTTGATAGAATTTTGAATGTTTAAATTAGATCTATTAACTTTTCGTGTTTGATTATCATTTGTAATTTATTTGAGAGTGGAGTAACAAAGGGGCACTGATTAAAGACTTGAAAATATGTAAATTGTCACAATTTAAGTTAATTAACAAGTTGTCACGTAGGTGTGTATATCTATTCATAATCGGCTGTGTTTCTTTCCTACGAATACCCTCATTTCACGCATTCGGTATTTATGATCGAGTCATACAAAACCAAACTTTCTGTTGAGTCAACAAAGCCAACATTGCCTAAATAAAAAAAAATATCCTTAAATCATATATATATCAAAGATATTAAATATCTTATACAGTAAACATCATTAAAAGAAATGAATTTTCACAGAAAAAGTATGGTACATAACATGTAGTTCCCGTTTTAAAGAGCATGTGGTGTCTGGAGCTTGTAAAGTGACGTAATGTAAATATCATTTATGGAAAATTACTGTCGCTCAATGTTAAAGGTCATGTCTTATATTTAGGAACAAATTAATGATTGAGACACAATATATAGTGCATACGGATCATAGGTCATGAGACCAACACATGATATTGTGTGTTTTTAAGTCAGTTGTCAAAACATGTAACGAATCAAAATACAAGGCATCTTAAAACATGAAGATAAGAAGAGTAAATAAATATGAAATTTGGGTCCAACGTTTTACCGGAATCAACCATTTTTACTGGAATCAACTTTATATTTCATACATAAGCCAATTTTTTAAAGATATGCATCATTGTTTATTAATATATTTTTATAATTACATTAGCATATTAACAAAGGAATTTGAAGTATCTATTATACAAGACTGGAAATCTGAGAGTTGCGGAAAATTTTCATGTACAGATATACTCCGGAATCGGTCTGTATTTCATAAATAAATTTAATTAGTCATACAAAAGTTATTATTCATTCCTGTACATCAGAAATAGCATATTTACCAAAGGAATTTAAAGTATCTTCGATTTTACAAGAGAAAGAAAGTCGCGAGCTGTGGAATATTTTGGCATATACACCAGAATCTCATAAATAACATAATTTTTAGTAAAACATATGATATAAATCATTAATATACATCAGAAATAATATATTTACCAAAGAAATTTGAAGTATCTTCAAGTGGAAAGGTTTTATATTTGGGCTGAAAATCTGAAAGTTGTGGAAAATTTTCACATACGGATATACACCCGAGTCAGCCTGTACTTCATAAATAACTTGATTTTAAGTAACAAAACTGATGTAAATCATTAATAAACCTAAAAAATAATATATTTACCAAAAGAATTTGAAGTTTTAGTTTTACTAATTTACTAGAGAAAGAAAACCCGGCAGGAAAAAATCACATACGAAGGTACACTGGATCGACATGTATTTCATATATCATTTGTTTTATAGTAACCTGTGGTATTATTCATTAGACAGGTTAACAGTTCAGTCAGCAAATGAATAAACAAATCACGCAGATTCATGGAGGATTAATAAAATGCATTTTCACAGTTACTTTCAGTTAGCAGACAAAATTCTTCACCGCAATGCCTCCGTGATTTTCCTTCTTATGTCCACGGAGTTAAAGAGAAAGATATACATCGCGTTAGCTGTACTGTATGTTGTAATACAAAATAAAACTAGGCTGTGACTTAAAAAAGTGTGCTGACTTTTTGGCGTCTTATCTCTCGGTATGATATTTCTTTTCTTATATAACTGTTAATAATTTTAACTCATAAGGTGGTTTAAAATCATGTTGAATTTACCTTTTGTTCTTGGCAAAATAAACCCAATTCTATAGTAAAAGTAGAACTGACTGTTACCACATTAACTGCAGATGGCCTTTTTACCTTTAGTATTAATAGATTAAAAAATGAGTCAGTTGCAGAAAAAAAAAAACAGAATCTTAACTCTTTCACATTGACACTTGCTCATTGTGTGTAAAATAATGCTATAAAATACAAACACGTTAACAGAAATACATGTAGGCGTTTTAAAATACTCAAAATGTTATTCTGAAAAAATAAGTAGGTGGTTTAGTCAAGCTGAAAAAGCTATCCAGACTGCAAGGATTAATTGTGAAATTGTCATAATTGACTGCGTGATAGGCTGATTGCCTGTGTCAGATATCTGTTTGAGGATAAGCCACTGTTTAATACTTATTCTTTGATAATCTAATACCTGACTTGGTCACGTGTCAGTTTCAATTTAATCCTGCTTTGCATGTCATGGATATAAAAGTGACAGATATTATAACAAAATTGAACTAGTTAAGCTAACATTATGAATATGCATTGTTGAAATGTTTAAATAGATAGTTTGAAATTTTGTCAGAATTTGGAGGCCAGTGAGCAAAATTTATGTAGAGGCTTGTTCATTTAGGATTATTCAATTAAAAGATACTTCAATGAAAATATCTTTGACTAGATCTATAATTTTTTTATTATAAATGCATATTTTTTTCAGCATATTCATCCTGGAAATTATTGAAAACAGAAAATGAGCAAAAAACAAATAATATGATAAGAAAAAGCCCTAAAATCTATGTCAAAATCATACATTGTAAGACAAACCTGGGTCTTTCAAATATATAAAAGACCCTGGACAAACACATTGTTTTTAATAATTTTTTGTTTACAAGTTAAATGATTTTTATTTTCATCATAAATAGATAAATTACATTAAATTCAGTATTTAAGTTAAAATCATTGAGACATGCTAATTGGAAGCAACTGTTACATAACATAATGTTTTCACAAGTGTGATGATCAAAAGTAATTCAATCAATTTCTAAGATCACTTGCCATAAAATTTTGTTGATTTGTCTGAACTTAAAAATTGATAGGATCATAAAAAAGTGTTAATTGCTTTGTTTGACAGCTATGCAGAATATACAAGGGTCCCTTTTGGGTAGGTTAATATGCATAAATCCCACTGTATAAGGCGTGATTTATGTATCTTTGACACAAATTTCTGCTTAATGGACATGACATATTATTTTTCAAACAGTATCCCAACATGAAAATAGTGTGAATTTCCATTCCAGTGAAATCAATGTTAACACATTAGGTCACCTAATTCACTACAATTTTACTACACTTAAATGACAAAGAATTTGTTTATGATGTAATCATCAATTGAGGAAGTGTAACACAACATGTTAAACCTGGAGAAGATAGTTTTATTGCATCACTGATATTTAAAACCACAGCATGGAAGAAATTGGAAATTTTACCCTTAAAAATTCTATTTATAGCCCAGGCTTTTATTAGAATCAAGGATTGTTCAGGAGTTGGGGATGGGTGTTAATTGGAGAGACATCTATCTTCACAAGACAGACCGATTTTTGGAAGCGGGGCTTTGTAACTCCACTCGCCCCTCATAATAACAAGAAGAAATCTAATCCAGAGAAAGAGCAAATGTTGACTTAATTGCAGACAATGCTAAAATCTGTTCATTTTCGCTATAACCATACATGTAGAGTCAAGTATGTGTGAAAGTTTGCTGAGCACGGGAATAAAAAATAAGCCTCGCATATGATCTTTCTTAAGGCAAAAGTAAGAGAAATAAAAGTAAACTTCCTCAAATTGGGGGATGGGCGTTAAAAAGGGGCAGTTGATTTTTCAACTTTGGCCTGAAAAATGGCCGTTTTTTGTCCAAAATATGGGGGGTTGGCATCTATTACAGGATGGGCTATAAATATAATTTTTACGGTATTAATCACCTTTACCAAGCTAAAATTACAACCCGTTCTAATGGCACAATGGTTGAATTTACCAATAAAAATTGAGTACTGCATTATTTTTTGTTTTAATTTAGAATTTATAGCAGGTTTATTTTATAAATATGCCTTTATTGTGTTTCTTGCACTTCTGGTTTAGTGTTATTTTTGCATTTAAAAACAAATGCATTATGAGCAGTGTAATTCTACACTACTGCCTGGTACAGTAGGGATAAATCTACGTCACAGCCAAAAATTGTGGCGGAAACTAACGATGTCGAAACGGAAACTCCCAATCATCATAAACACATTTCTTTCATACTAACATGTCAAAGGTAGAAACTGAGTTTTGGTTTGTTTGTCCTGGCTAAGACTTCTCTGTGGATTGCAGGATACCCAAATAATTTAATACAAATGGTAATCATACAGCAACAGTGTGTCACATAAAACTATTTAACTTTTAATAATTTTAAAAGAATCCTGTATGACTGGACACATAAGTGATATTTCTTTAGCCTTCATATAAATGTAATTGCAATTCAGCTACATTGTTCTGCAGCAGGCTTAGCCCGTTTTATCTGGTTGGAAATTACCAACTTGAATCCTACAGATGCTTTAAATGCTCTAAATACACAATAAACATGTCACCATGTACACAGCTTGAGATTTGTCAGATAGAAAGACATGGTCTCTAACAGTCCTTCAGTCCCACCTTATCAGTCTTAATGCAAGTTCACTTAGTTTATGGCAGGACATTAGTGGCTGTAGGCCATTCAGCTTTCATGAGAAATACAAAATGTTTTCCAACTCTGTAACCATTGATCACTAATTGCCAGGGTGCCATTAACAAAGACTATCAATAACAAGGCAATCAAGATTTAAAATTCAGCTGAGATGATAAGAAACATTTCACTTGTTACTGCAGTAAAAGGTCAAATTTCTACCCATTCTTCCAGAATATTTATCTTGATGATGTCAGTTAACCACAGAAGTGGATCAATAAAAGTCAAAATGTAGGTCATACATGTAGAAAACATTTTTATTGGCAGTCCAGAGACATTATTTCTAAACTCAGCCTGAAAATTTATCAGAATATTTGTCTTGATATAGCTAGGTCATGCTCAAAAGTGAATCGCATGGAGTGAAAAAGTAGGTCACCATCCTCAAGGCCATTATTTCTATCCAAAGATGATGACAGTTTGTCAGAATGTTTGTCTTGATAATATCCAAGTCTTCTTTAGAAATAGGTCACAAGGGGTCAAAAATGTAGGTCAGCATTCTAGATGCAGTATTTTTTCTACATGAACATCATCCAAATTTGTCACAATGATTGTCTTGGTGGTATCTGGGAAATGTTTCAAAGTGGGTCATGATTACTCTGAAAAGTAGGTCATCATGCTAATGGCCATATTTTCAACCTTGTCATCATGAAAATAAAACTTGGTCACATTGGTCAAAAAGTAGGTCACCTTTTTTTTCAATTTATTTTTATGGCATTTCATGATTTTCAAATACAAATGGAATACTGCTAAATTATTCTTCTGACAAATAACCGCAGAAGACCATTTCACCCTACATTCTCCTGTTTCAGTTCAAAGTAGTTTTGTTCTTATTCAAATACAGCTTTTCAGTATTCTCATTGACACCTGCAGGTAGTGCTCTTGTTAAAAATTGGGTCATATGGGTCCAAACTGAGTTTGATATGTCATGTCAAAAACAGGGTCACCAGCTCAGATAAAAGAAAAGCTGTGTTTACATGCTACAATACACAATTTTCACCCATTCTTCCTGAGGCTTGTTAACAATACTTGTTTTGGCAATGATTTTGGAAATGACTATAATTTTGGACAGACTTGAAAATAAGCCATATGTGGTCAAAATTTGGTGGCTAAGATCAACAGCAAACCTTGCTGTTGCTATAGAGGTCTTTTTTTTATCAGTTTTCCTTGAAAAAAAATGCAAGTCTTAGTAAAAGCTAGATTGGACTTGAATCTTGTTCTTTTTAGGTCAGAAATTAGGTTAATAGGTCGGATCAAAGAAAAATCTTGTTTCCACACTAGAGGTCACATTTTTATGCCCCTCTTAAAAGAAGTTGGGGTGCATTGTCTGTGGGTTGGTCAGTAGACCAAGTGGTTTCCAATCATTTAATTTGATAACTCATAGGCACATACAAATTTAATTTAATGTAGACTTTTGATACTTTGGGTAGGTTGGGCATCTTGTGTAGAAGAACCCTATTATTCTTTTAACCTTCTGGGTCAAAGGTCACAGGGACCTGCTCTTTGAAAACAGTTTCTGATCAATAACTCAAGAACAATGCTCTGAAGGCCTTCAGACTTTACAGGATGGTTTTGCATGACAAATGGATGACCCCTATTGCATTAAGGCCTACACTGTCTAGCTCACAGAACCCTGCACTTTTAAAACACTTTTAAAATGTCCAATCAATTACTAAAGAACAACTTTACTGCTTAAAGCGACTGACTCAGAATTTTGCTGAAATTTTTTTTTCTTTAAAATTTAAGTGAATTTAATATACTATGGAAAAAAGATAATATCATGCTTCTATACAGCATGAAAACTGAAAAAAAAAAAGTTTTGACTTAACCAGGATTCGAACCCACACCCTTTTGGTCAGTAAAATAAAGAGCGACTATCTTGACCACTGAGCCACAGCACCTATTTGTTAGTTGCGTCAAAATTAATGTTATAACTAAAGTATCTACCCCGTGACTAACGGGGTAAATTTTTTACCGATAAAAGTTTGTAAAACTTCATATTTTGATGTTTTTCTGTATCAAAAAAGGAATCAGTAACTTAGTTTAAATATATTCTTCACAACTGCAGCTAAAATTTCAAGATGTAAGAACATTTTCTTTTTTTTTCATCGTTGGCCCATTTGTGAGTCAGTCGCTTTAAAGGACCGTTTAATTAACATTACTTAGATTGTTTTACGGCCCATTGGGTCAAGGGTCCAGCTTACAGGGGCCTGCATTGTAAACATAAATTCAAATCTGTAACTCAAGAATAGTTGCTTTCAGGACCTTAAAACCTTACAGGATGGTTAGGCATGATGAATTAAAAACGTTCTGTATTCACCCCATCTACCAATGCCCCTATAATTGCCCCTCATGTGTCTTTTGTCCTGCAAATGAATAGACGCCCCTTGTTTGCAGTAGGAAACATGTAAATAAAATAAACTTGTTTTAACATCATTGTTTCTTTTCTGTTTTGTAACGGCATGTACAGACTTTACTACCATCTTACAAAATAAATTTCTGGTTTCGATTTTCTGAACTTTTCTTGCATCTTGAACTAGACAGTAAACTTTATATAAGTAACTTTTTTAGCGCCCCCCTTCTGTCAAATTTTCTAAGCGCCCTGGGCACTAGATGGGCGATTACAGTACTCTTTACTTCTGTATATCAGTTTCAGATGAAAATTTATGTTAACTTTCAGCAATCTATAGAAAATATTACCGGTATTTCTAATGATGGGTAAAGTGTTATCAAATATTGGACAGAACACAGGCATGCTTTTGCAAAATTCAAATTTTTTAAAATAAAAAAAATAACAGGAGGTGTTCTTTATCTAGAGACGTATTTCTAGATTCATGGTATGACTGACTTTTTATGTAAACAGTGTTGTTAAACTAACTGCAGTCAACTAGAAATAAGCAGATTCAAACTATGCCCTTTTTAGAGATTGCCTATAAAATTTACAAGAATGATGTCATGTCATGTCATGATTATATATGGGCAAAAAGAAGTTGATTTTCCACTTTTACAAATTTTCATATATTTCATGCTTCATAAATCTGAAAATGTTTAATAACGTTGGCCCCTTTGATTGTACAAAAAAACAAAAGTTTTACATCTCAAAGATTGTTACACAATTTTGGTTTATTCATGCAGATTCAGGTTATAGATACTGTAAGGCTGTACTACATTTAACGCATGTTTAATAAAGGCATGCATCATATCACACAAGCTGTAAATAGATTTAGCTACATGTATAATGGTATTTTTACCTGAAGCCAGTAACTGATGATAATGTTAAGTTATTCAAGTAAAAGTGATCTTCCTTAAGGAGGTGGACGAATTTGTGTGTACTATTTAATAACAGATTCATCTTTCAACAATACTTTTGTTTTGCGGCTATTTGGCATTTGATCTACTTTTAATTTCGAGGTAGGATAATTACTTTTTTATTTCTTTTTTATTTATAACCATGACACATTAAAAACGAATTAAACATTAAAGTGAATTCAACATCATTAAACACACAAGTGGTTATATTGATCATGTTGAAATATTTGATTTTGTGAATAAAAAGAAACAAAATTTATTTACGTGTTTATGTTGGTCTGCCAGTAATAAGAATGTGAAAAACTTGGGGTATTTATTGTTATAACAGTATGGTCAGAATTAATCAATCTGAGATTTACTGTAATGTTTGAGAATGATGTTTTACCACAATAATGTTTTTGAAAATGAAATAGCATTATATAGATTTCACGTCTACAGGTTTTATTTTGTAAAAAAAGTCCATTTAAAGACAGTAGTTAATATTCTGCTGCAAATGAATTTAGATACATTTTGATAGTCTCCATTGAGTGACTGTGGTCAATTGACTCCAAGGGTCTGCAGATAGGCTCACAGTTTAGTATCCGGGTTCTGACACTTACATGTTTTGTATGGCAGAAATAATAGAAGAAGTGTAGGAATTCTGGCAGTAATTATTTTGACCAAATTTCCAAACCAGTGTTTATTTTATAGGATTTTATAACCGATACTGGGTCCTGTTGTGATAACAGAAAGTATCTTTTTGTTTCATAATCTGTAATCAAAAGATTAAAAACCCCAACTTCAAGCCTGATGAAAAACAAACTGTGATATATATATGAATATAAATAGGTACAAATAGAATGTTCATGCAGACCTTTTTTTATTCTCTGTAGAACAAACCTTTTCTGAGAACTGGATAAAACTGTTGCAGAAAAATTCCCAAAATATAGCAGTTTGACATGAAAATTCCCAATCCCAAGGTCATAAATCTAAGATGTTAAAAAGTCCTGCAGAGTGGTTATAGAACTGTGACTTGGATATTAATTCGGCCTCAGAAATCAGGTCAGCCTTGTCATTGGTTGAAGCTCCATTACATTGAGATCTTTAATAGAAAGTTGATGTAGCTAGGATAAAGGCCTGTGTACAGAATTTCTATGGCAAGGTGATAAAAATGTCTGCATTATAGAAGTACTGTTAAAATTGAAAACAAAAAGCAAAAAAGCAAAAACATATTTGTTTGACCTTTAAAGTTTTTTATTTCCAAAATTATTTTTTAATTATGTTTGAGGGAAACTTAGTGTCCAAGTTGTTTTTTTTTAATAAAAAAGGAACACACCCACCCCAGAAAGAAACAATATAAACAATAAACATTTTTTGTTGAATATATAGGGTAGTTATTGAATTCATGTGAGCAAGTATACTACTATTATTGTTTCCTTTCAATACATTGTGAGGTATAGCATGCATATTTTGCATGTATTTTAATTGGCAAAAACTTTTATTATTCACTTCAATAAAGCAAGGATATTTTTTTGTGCAGCTGCATTGAATGATAAGCATATGGCAACCATTAGAAAACATTCAGAAACAAATAAAACAATAGGATCATTTAACATGGCAAATAGGAAACTATTTATTTCAGAAATAAAAAAAAAAAAGATGGAGTGTTTTTTTTGTTTGTTTTGCTTTTCTTTCTTTTTTCCTCCAAGCTTCACAAGTCAGATTTCCAAAATTGATGCATTTTCAAGAACTATATAGCAGAATGGTGTTGTGTGATGGGATATTTCTTGGTTAACATACAACTAATGGAAGATTGAGAATAAATTTAGGAGAAAAGGAAACACTGCTATAAAACATGACATTGGATCTTGGGAGTGGTGTGAAACTCAATCATAATTGCCCGTTTTGTGAATGTATTATCTTGTAAATTATTCAGAGTTTTATCTCATTCTGACAGTAAGCAGGAGAAGATAACTCTTGCAGATCAATAATTATTCATAGATGTTACAGTTTATACTATTACAGTAGTACATTTTCTGTGGAGGGAGTTTATATGCATTAAACCGTGTTCAAGATTCATGATTCACTGTTATGACAGGTTTGTTTTGCAAAAATAATTTAAGTATTATATAGCATTAAGAAACAGAGAATATTAACTCTCACTAATTCTGAGAAAGAAAATTAAAATGCTTGTCAATAGAAATCTTAAACCCTAATCTTGCTGGCCGCAATTGTGTTTGCCTTTGCGACCAGTGCAGACCAAGATCAGCCTACACATCTGAATGTCAATAAATTTTGAATAAGCACCCCTGTAAACATTTACAAGATCTGTCCAAATTGGAAGATAGACAAGGCCATTTAAAATATTCAGCAGGTTGATGGTTTCTATGTGAAGGTGATTTGACTGGAAGCTAGTAGTACACATGTTATAATTACAGCCTGTATTTGATATATAGCCAAACATTTCTTCAGTAAAGTTGATCATAATCATGTATACAGTTACTGGTAGTTAACAGATGAATTAGACAGTGGTTCTTGTCAATTTCAGGATATTATCGAGCCAGTACCTTACTTCCTATTTGAAGATTGTTAAGATGACCATCCAGTGAACATTTAAACTATATTACAAGATGACAATACACAGATACTAAAATCTGAGGCAAGTATTCAATATCATTATTGTTAATTATGTTAACCTGTGTATATTGCCACTATAAGTTTTAATTCCTTTTTGTTTCTCCGGTATTCTGTATTAAGTTTGCAGTCTAAAGATGTTATCTTTATATAGTTCACGCACCTCTTACTATGTTCTTGATCAAATCAACAGCCAGGGATTTTTCAGTTTTTGGCAGAAATAATGTTATTTTTGCAATATTTTCTATCTCTGGGTACCGGTAAGTGAAATCATTAAAAGACTTCGGTCCAGTCAGTCCTGTGATGTCAGCTTCTACTGTACACCCATGTCAGTGACATCTGATAATTCTAAGTCGTTTAATTCTGAAAAAAAATGTTGGAAGACAAGAAACATAACTTTGTACCGAAATAAGGTAATGAATGCCCATAAATGGATAATACTTGTACAATTGTTGACAAAATTAATTTGAATAGCAAACTATGGCCGCTCAGTTTGCTCAGAAAGTTTGTCTGATTTTGTTTTGCTTTTTTCTTTAGAGATTATGTTCCAAATTTCCAGTAATGGAATTGCATCCAAACTTTAAAAACAAACTCGGTGCTTACAGTGTCGCTAGCACTCCCTCACACTTGATTTGTTTAAATTTCTAATGTATGAACTTTAACCTACACTAATGAAGCATTAATTGGCCAGTAGTATTAGTAATACTAGTATTTTGCTTACCAAAATTGAGGGGAGACTGTGTAAAAATTCTTTCTGCTTCTTTGTTTAATAGCACTTAGAACTTTTTCCGTGCACCCCTTGATATGCATTCTGGAACTTTTTTCATTCACCCTTTGATATGCATTCTGAAAACATAATTTCCTTTATATCGTAATGAAGCATTACTATGTTGCACTGGAGGTTGTATACATGGTACATGTCAGTATGGATTCTGAAAAACATATCTTTATATCCTAATGAAGCATTAATTGGCCTGTTATATTGGTAGTTGTAACAAAGCATGTATACATATCAGAAACAGTATTATATTGGTGAAGCAGGTAATAAGTCAAGCATACTGTAGTTCAGATTACATCATCTATAAACATAAACCACAGACAGAATTGTTCTCTTCAGCTTTCCATATGCTGTATGTTTATTTTTGATATTGAGAAGTCTGTTCCTGAATTGTTTGTATGTAATTTAGTTGTATATGCTTGGAACATGTTGAGGATTTTTAGCTCAACTGAGCATAGATTATTTTGTCAATCTGTATGTTTGGTGGTCTGTCAGCAGTCTGCTTTTTTGAACTGCAGGGAGATAACCAATTTCAGTGCTATTGGGATTTTAAATGCTCTGGCAACCAAAGAAAATATAGTTTGGAAATTGAATATTTTTCTTAGAAATAACAAAATCAATATCCTAAAAGTTTATTTGAAGCATTACCTAGTTGGTATCTGCCAGACATATTCAATTTGTATCTTATATAAAAATCTTAATAAGGGTTTCTTATCTTTATAAAAGTAATGTACATTGTAGAGAAAGCTTCATGACTCAGAGATGTGAAAGGTTGTATCAAGTTGATCAGATTTGTACTATGCATTGAAATACCATGATCATCAATTCTGTTTAAGTAATTTCAAGTGTTTGGGTCACATGTTTTACTTTAATAGTATAAAAATTCAGCCCACCTTAGGGGTAATGCATTTAATATGAATTTGTTAAGAAAATAATACTTTAATATATACAAATGATAGATCATTTTGAATTATCCATGGTGATTCAGATACATGTAAAACAGCCCCACTGAGTGGTATGTTTAATTTTGAATAATCAGCCAGATTCTTTACCTATGATGTATCAGTGCTGAAATAACAAAAATATAGGCTCTCTGTTAAATGTCACGGTGACTTAAATTATTATTTATGCATTTGTGTTTAAGCTTACCTGAGCTCAGCATGCTCATGATGAGTTGTTGTGATCACACTGTATCTGTCATACATTGTCAGCTTTTGCTTTAAACAACACCTCCTCCTAAACCACTCAATCAGAATTAATGAAACTTGGCAAGGACGTTGTTTAACCAGTGTTTTTAAGAAACTCCATTCCATGCAGAACTTTGATTGCTATGGCAACAAAAATGAAAGTCTTTAAAAAAAACTCTTACTAGATCAAAAACTTTGGAATTTGGTGTGTAGCATTGTCTTGTAGACTTCAGCCAACATTGTTCGAATTTCCTGGAGGTCATAACTGGCTCCACTCTTGGGGTCCCATGTTTTGCATAGAAATATATAGGAAAATCTTTAAAACTCTTCTTTTGGGATATCACAAGGCCCATTACTCTTAATTTTTCATGAAGCATTATCCAGTGGATCCCTGACAAGAGTGTTCAAACATTGAAACTTTGCCACTGGGGACAGGTGTTTCACATAGACTTATATAGACAGACTCTTCAAAAATCGTCTTGTCAGAACTGAGACTTCTGAAATTTGGTATGTAGTTTTGTCATGTGAACATGTACCTGAACTTTAGAATTATGCCCCTGCAGTCATTTTTGCCTCAACAGGTAGTCTGATGTTTAACATTAATATATAAAGGAGATTACCTAGAATTTTATAATTATAGGAAACTTTTGAAGGTTTGATATTAAGCATACAGCATTGTCCAGTTCTTTTGTTTCTTTTGAGTTGATATCCATAAAATAGCACTTGTTGTTTTAGCAGTTATACTCAGGTGAAAGAGTTAAAGCCTCTTTTGTGTTTCTTTTGTGTATGTTATACAAAACTGAGTTTATATGACTAAGTTAATACATTGTAACATAATTTTTAGCTCACCTGAGCATGCTCATGTGAGCTTTTAGGATCCTTGATTGTCCGTCGTCCGGCCGGCCGTCCGTCGTCCACAATTCATTCAAACGACATCTCCCCTGAAACCACTGAGCAAAATTTAATGAAACTTGCCTAAAATGTTCCTTGCATGAAGCTCTACCAAGTTTATTCAAATGGTTCCGGTTCATTGCATTTCTGGGTCACAGGACCTAAAAACAGATTTTAAAAGTTAGATCTTTAAAAATCTTCTTGTCAGAAACCACAAGGCCTGGAGCTTTGATATTTGGTATAAAGCATCATCTAGTGGACCTCTACCAAGTTTTTTCAAATTATGATCATGGGGTCAAAAATGGCCCCGCCCCAGGGGTAACTTGTTTTACATAGAGTTATATAGGAAAAACTTTAAAAATCTTCTTGTCAGAAACCGTAAGGCATAGAGCTAAGATATTTGGTGTGCAGCATTGTCCAGTGAACCTCTACCAAGTTTGTTCAAATCATGGCCTCTGGGTCAAAAATGGCCCTGCCCCAGGGGTAACTTGTTTTACATAGAGTTATATAGGAAAAACTTTAAAAATCTTCTTGTCGGAAACCGTAAGGCATAGAGCTTAGATATTTGGTATGTAGCATTGTCTAGCGGACCTCTACCAAGTTTGTTCAAATTATAACTCTGGGGTCAAATTTGGCCCCACCCTGGGGTCATTGGTTTTACATAGGCTTATTTAGGAAAAACTTCAAAAATCTTCTTGTCAGAAACCACAAGGCCCTGAGCCTTAAGATTTGTTATGTAGCATTGTCTAGTGGACCTCTACCAAGTTTGTTCAAATTATACCCCTGGGGTCAAATTTGGCCCCACCCCAGGGTCATTGGTTTTACATAGGCTTATATAGTGAAAACTTTGAAAATCTTCTTGAAGAAGGAGAAGTAACATTTTCAGTCCAAATAATCTGGAAATTTGTTAGACAGGTTGTTTCTATGATTTCTAGCTCAAGTTCAAATATGGGTCATCTGGGTTCAAAAACTAGGTCACAGAGCCCAAAAATAGAAAAACCTTGTTAACACTCTAGAGGTTACATTTTAAGTCAAAATATCCCAGAAATTTGACAGAAAGGTTGTTTTGATTAGTTTTAGCTCAAGTCCAAAAATTGGGTCATCTGGGGTCAAAAACTAGGTCACAGAGCCAAAATATGGAAAAACCTTGTTAACACTCTAGAGGTAACATTTTCAGTTCAAATAACCTGGAATCTGTCAGAAAGGTTGTTTCAATGATTTCTAGGTTAAATCTGAATATGGGTCATCTGAAATCAAAAACTAGGTCACAGAGCCCAAAAATAGAAAAAAACTTGTTAACACTCTAGAAGCTACTTTTCAGTCCAAATATTCTTGAAATTTGTCAGAAGAGATGTTTTAGTGATTTCTAGCTCAGATTCGAATAAAGGTCATGTGGGGTCAAAAACTAGGTCACAGACCCCAAATATGGAAAAACGTTGTTAACACGCACTGAGGTAATATTTTCAGTTCAAACAACCTTGAAATTTGTCAGAAAGATTGTTTCAATAATTTCTAGGTCATGTTCAAATATGGGTCATCTGGGGTCAATTAATCAGGTCCATAGCAACATTGTTAAAAGCAGTCATATTCAGGTGAACGATATAGGGCCATCATGGCCCTCTTGTTAACGGTTATAATCTAAGTGACCTAACCCTGAAGCAAGTGAACTTAGATGTTGGGCCATCTTTAATGTGATAGTTGGATTATGTCACCATATGTCAGTCACAAGGCCATACATAATGATGCATGTTTGAATATGTAAGGTGAGAATGATATAAAGTCTTACTCTAGCCAATATTTCCAGGTAAAAAAAATAACCAAAAAGTGAAAAATCATTGTATTATCCATTTCAGTCTGTTATCATTGCTTCGATTGGGTTGGAATCCACGACCACAGCTGCAGATTGTTAAAGAGTGATGACAGCTTGCACACCTGAGGCTGGACTGTGACCTCATGTATGGAGAAAAAGTGTGGGCTGGAATCCATGACTACAGTAGTAAATCTGCTAAAGGAAGATATTCATATGCACACCTGAAGCTGGAGTCTGACTTTATGTATGGAGAAAAAGCTGAAAATTTCACAACTTTGTGTGCTGTGTAATCCCTTACCTGTTGTGCCAAGACACCACTCAGAACAAGTACTTCCATGGATACAAAATGGCATATATTTTGCAAATGCTTCTGTGTTCTTTACTATTTATTCCTGTATGTTATGGAAGACATACAGAAGAAGCAGATTTCAACATTTCCCTTGAAAAGGTTCATCTTGAAAGAAACATTGAAATAGTGAAACGTTCAATCAGTCAAGAAAATGAAGTCGGCGGTAATGGTATTAAACCTACTGTCACCACTACAGAAAAAAATGTCATACAATATTCAGATCCAGATCCCATTTTAACACATAAAGTTGACTTGAAACTTATTACCACTCCAACAGCAAGAGCTGAAAAGCCAACATCATCAAGTTTCAACAGCAGTGATCTGGACTTAGTAAAGGATGCCCTGAATTCTAGTAATGACGTGATGAATAAGACTGTTACTGAGACAAACAGTGTAGATGAGCATAGGAATGATTTCAATACAGATAATAACACTGATTCAGGCAATAGTACTAAGAACAGTCAACATAGTTCACCCTCCATATCAGAAAGTGCAATATCCCCATTTAACAATACAGGTGCAATTGTAAAAGAACACTCTTCAATACAAAATGATAGTAAAAATGATGATGCAAGTGACAATTTCGCCACTCCAGTAACAGAAACTAGAAAAAATGCTCATCATGAAAGTACAAGTCCAGATGATGTTGCAAACATGATCGGTGGTAATAATCTGAACACATCTCCACAGAATCAAGCAAATAAACTTAACAATGAAATTCCGCAACTTGTCACAGAAGAACAGGTATTAAAACCAACAACAGCTCCCATTCCTACAACAACTACAATCAGAACCACTGTTCAAACAATGACTACAAGGACAGTTGTAACAATAGCTATACCAACCACAGCTAAAGCTCAGATTGAATCTTCTACCAATCATAGCAGTCAGTCTCCATCTCAAAGTCTTAATGGCAATCAGTCATTGAACAGTTCAAATGATGGCAGTGTGATGTCAGATAGTACAGTGCCATCAAACAATTCATTTACAGAAAATGATGGATTAGTTAGCAATACTTCTGGAGAAGCAAGAAGTTCTTCTCCAACCATCATAGTTCCAACACCAGCTGCAGTACTTGTAAGTACTACGTCTGCTGTAAACAGATCCTCTGAAACAGGAAGTGACTTGTCAGCAGATTCAGAATTCCAGAACAACACTAATGGAGATTTACCTGAAGTTGAACCAGAACCTGAAGCCAAGCCTGTTTCAGAAGATACAAGTAATACAACAGCTGGACATTCAGAAATATCCACTGCATCAAACACAAATCATAAAGTAACCACAACTGCCAAAGTTGAACCTGTTCCTAAACATGAAGATAATTCAACAGGTGAACATTCAGAAACTGTTACTAAATCAGTCTCTAATCATGTATCAAAGACAACTGCTGTAGCTATACCTGCTCCAGAGAATGAAGATAATTCAACAAGTGAACATTCAGAAACTGTTACTAATTCAGTCTCTAATCATGTATCAAAGACAACTACTGTAGCTATACCTGCACCAGAGAATGAAGATAATTCAACAAGTGGGGATGCAGATATATCCACAGCAC
The DNA here is from genome assembly GCA_012932295.1 of Cyclina sinensis. NCBI lineage: Eukaryota > Metazoa > Mollusca > Bivalvia > Venerida > Veneridae > Cyclina > Cyclina sinensis. Next base: position 4,406,204 of record JAAONU010000013.1, read on the forward strand.
TAGGAAAAAATGATACTACAAGTACCACAGTAATTCCTATACATACTAAAACAACACCAAAAGAGATACTGAATGCAACAGCTAAACAAGATAATGCAACAAACACAACAGTAGTGAGTGCAACAGTTACTAATCAAACAAAAGAACAACCAGGTGGTCATGTCACACCAGAACCAGAGGAACAACCAGGTGGTCATGTCACACCAGACCCAGAGGAACAACCAGGTGGTCATGTCACTCCAGAACCAGAGGAAAATGTCGAAGAGAAATTTAAGGATGATAAAAATGTCACAGATTCATTTGATGAACCTGTGGGAGAAAATACTACAACTTCAAGTACTTCTTCTGGCATACCACAAACAACTCGCACAAATGTTAAAGTTACAGAGCCTTCACCAGAACCAAGTATTAGACCTAACACTACAACATATTTCAACACTTCTCACACTACAATACATCCTGAAATTACACACAAAGAAACACAAAGAGTAAGTGCCACAGTTGAACCATCTGCCGAGCCTGAAAATAATAGCTCTAAAGATCCAAATTCCATTGACTTTACAACTCACTCAGAACCATATCCTACTGAGGAAACTAACACAAATGATAGTAAAGAAAAAGAAGGGGAACCTGAACCTGAGGAGGAATATACACCTGAACCAGAAACTGAGCTTGACACAGATGCATTTGCTGAACCAGGGCCAGATTGGAAACTAGCCAAAGCATTGTGGAGAGAAGCATGGGAGTTTCATGTGTATTTCTTTGGAATAGCTTTTGCCCTTTTAGGGTTTTACTGTTTGTTGGCTTTAATTAGGTTGTGGAGTATGGAACATATGCTGAGTAAACATTATTTTATCACCTTACAAATACTTGTGATGTTGGTCTGTGTCCTTCGGACCATATATTTGTTGATTGATGCATACAATTCAGAAGGAACATTTCCATTTGGTGTGGACTATTTCTTGTATAGTACAGCATTTCCATGTTTGACAGCATTATTTAGCTTATTGTTTTACGCTTTACTCCTGGCTACAAGAGTACAGGTCATTTCGAAAAAAGTTCAGAAACTATGGGTGCTAGTTGTTATAATAGTATTGCATTTCATCATTTCTATTGCAACGGACATAGCTGTGGGCCTTTTCGCCAGTGCCTCGGTTATGATTTTAATATGTCAAGCCTTTTTCATACTTTGGGGTTTACTTATGTTTGTAGGGTATTTAGTGATTTTTCGTAAACTTTATAAAGGTGCTATTAATCGTAAAAAGACATTGATGGGTAATCATTATGAACATAAAACTGTTGATCAGTCCATGTCAAAACAAAAATACACTCTTGGTCTAGCTGTGAAGGTTACTTTTATATCAGCATTCTTTGGAGTTGCTATTGCTGGGTTTGAACTCTATGGAATGTTTGGTGTGTATGGAATACTGCAGTCAGATAGAAAACCAGACCCATGGCCCTGGTGGACTTACCACACTATTGTCAGAAGTTTGGAAGTTTTCATGTGCTTAACTATTGCATATGTAGCTAGTCAGCCATTAAAATACAGAATGAAAAAGAGTATGGATCATAACATCTACCATTACTGTTTACCATGTAGTATGTGCTGTTGTCCAGATAAGTTAGATCAAGGTGAAACATTTGGTTCATCTGTAAGTTTGGATTATGTGGTAACAGATACTGATCATCTAAGTTGGTTGAAGAAACAAAGAAACAAATACCCATCATCACCTGTGCCATCGTATCCACCACATACTGCTGAGAAATACACGGACCCAGATGCTACATTGCTAGTGCGTAAAGTGAAACGAAGTAGCAAACCGTCTATGCTTGTTGTAGAGGATGGTTTTGTGAGAATTAGAACTGAAGAAGAAATACTGCCATCCAATCAGTTTGAACTTGATTCAAATTCTTCTCATTCCAGTGATATAAATATGAGGTCAGTAGTCAGAAATACTGAGCCTGTAACAAGTGTTGTGAATTTGAATTACACCTCTCCAAATAGTGAACTTGAAAATGTGATTGGTGTTGATTTTGGTAAATACTTACTTCAGGGAAATGTAACAAATAGTGCATGTGCAAAAAATGAAGAGAGTGGTGAAGAGACAGATATTGATATAGTTGTGACAGAGAGTGAAAATGAGGAGGACAATGGTGAATCTCTCGAGGATGGGAGTGGTGGTGCATCAAATAACAGTGTTGATTTATTCAGGCCACTCTCAATGATAGACCTTGCAACCAGCATGGAGTCAGAGTTAGATCGTGCTTTTAATTCAAACTGCGTTGAAGAAGTGGATTTGATTTCACATAACAGTTTACCTGTATCTGTTGATGGCAGCCAAACACACTGGGATGGTTGTGCATTTAATGAACATCTTTGTGAGAAATACTTGAATAATACAGATGATTGTGATGTGACACAGTACTCATCAGATTCAGCAGATGATCAGTCTAAATCAAGCGCGACCCGTTTGTTACGCCCTCCAGTTAGAAGATGCAAGAGTGATGACCCAAGATCAAGTTCTCAGAAAGTTAAGCATTTTGAGAAGAACAAATATTTCTCAGTGTCTGATGTTGAAAGCATTGGTAAGGAAGATGAACTGAATACTCATATTGGGTCCAATGGAGAACTGAGGACCGAGTTATAACAATATATTATAATGATAATGCAATACACAGTCTTTATAATATGTTACAACTCACTAATTATGAATTGAATCTGTACTTTATACATGAAATATAAATCTTTGTATTAACTTACGCATTTTTTTACAGTTTTTCATTCAGTCTTATTTAAATGCATTTCATGTGTTTTGACATTCTTAATTTATCATTGTGCATTTAAACATTTTAATAACTCATTTTGCTACATATTTTATAGCTTTGATAATAATGCAAAATACTATAATTATACTCTGTTGAACTCAGGTAGTAATGGAGAAAGTATAAACGTGTCATAAATTGATTGTATTGAGAGTTATCTTTCTTGGTGTCATAAGCGTATGGTATTAAAAGTTGTCTTTGCCTTGATCATGTAATAACTTGCTGTAGATAAATACACATGTATGTCCAAGTGTGGTTGAATCTAAAATGAATCTTAAATCTGCTTAAGCCCATGGTTTGAACTTAGCCCTAACACAAAATACAGGATTGTAACTAACTCAAATCTTGAACGCCTTGATTTCTTTAATATAAAGAGCATTTAAAGCACAGAAACTGAATGGCTAATTATAGTTTTTTTTTTTTGCTATTCTGTATAATAAATGTTGAGTTTTCAAGAATTATTGCCCCTTGTTGCTTGAACAGTTAGGCTGCACCAGGATGAAATACTGAATATAACAACTATAACTGGAGATTGTCTGTTTGCAGAATTACTGTACAGTGTAGATAGAGGAAAGATTGTACAGATTATTAATCTGTAGACCTTCATTGTTTTGAATTGAAAAAGTCCTCATTTTGTGTCCATTCTGTTATTGCAGAGTACAACCACCAGTTTGCTACCCTCAAGGTCAGGGTCACACTTAAAATCATATATAAAAAGTCATCATTTCATGTCTCCGTTTTTAAAAAACTTGTCCCAAATGATCACCAGTATGAGACAATGTGCAAAATGCAACAACCAGGTCGCTACCCCAAGATCAAGGTCACATTTAAAGGTCATATATAAAAAGTCAACATTTCATGTCTGCATTTTTAGCTCACCCTGAGCACTTTGTTCTGATCAGTCTTTGTCCGTCGTCCGTCCGTCCGTCGTCAACTTTTCATTCAAATGACATCTCCTCTGAAACCAAAGAGCAAAATTAAATGAAACTTGCCAGGGATGTTCCTTGCATGAAGCTCTACCAAGATTGTTCAAATGGTTCTGGTCCATTGCATTTCTGGTTCACTGGAGCTAAAATTAGATTTTAAAAGTTGGATCTATAAAAATCTTCTTCTCGGAAACCTCAAGGCCTAGAGTTTAGATATTTGGTATGCCTCATTGTCCAGTGGACCTTTACCAAGTTTGTTCAAATCATGGCTCCTGGGTCAAAAATGGCCCCGCCCCAGAGGTCACATGTTTTACATAGAGTTATATAGGAAAAACTTTAAAAGATCTTCTTGTCAGAAACCGCAAGGCCTAGAGTTAAGATATTTGGTTTGCAGCATTGTCCAATGGACCTTTACCAAGTTTGTTCAAATCATGGCTCCTGGGTCAAAAATGGCCCCGCCCCAGGGGTCACGTTTTACATAGAGTTATATAGGAAAAACTTTTAAAAATCTTCTTGTCAGAAACCACAAGACCTAGAGTTTAGATATTTGGTATGCAGCATTGTCCAGTGGACCTTTACCAAGTTTGTTCAAATCATGGCTCCTGGGTCAAAAATGGCCCCGCCCCAGGGGTCACATGTTTTACATAGAGTTATATAGGAAAAACTTTAAAAATCTTCTTGTCAGAAGCCACAAGGCCTAGAGTTTAGATATTTGGTATGCAGCATTGTCCAGTGGACCTTTACCAAGTTTGTTCAAATCATGGCCACGGGGAAAAAAAGGCCCCACCCCAGGGGTCACATGTTTTACATAGAGTTATATAGGAAAAACTTTAAAATCTTCTTGTCAGAAACCGCAAGGCTTAGGGTTAAGATAATTGGTGTGTAGCATTGTCCAGTAGTCTTCTACTAAGTTTGTTCAAATCATAGCCACTGGGTCAAAATAGGCCCTGCCCCAGAGGTCACTTGTTTACATAGAGTTATATAGGAAAAAGTTAAAAAAGTCTTCACATCAGAAACCAAAAGGCATAGAGCTTAGATATTTTGTATGGTGAATTGTCAAGAGGACCTCTACCAAGTTTGTTCAAATCATTGGCCCAGGGTCAAAAATGGCCCCGCCCCTGTGGTCACATGTTTTACAAAGAGTTACATAGGAAAAACTTTAAAAATCTTCTTTTCAGATACCACAAAGCCTACTAGACCTCTACCAAATTTGTTCAAATCATAGCCCCTGGGTCAAAAAAGGCCCCGCCCCAGGGTTAACATGTTTTACATAGAGTTATATAGGAAAAGTTTTAAAAATCTTCTTGTCAGAAACCACAAGGACTAGAGTTCAGATATTTGGTTTGCAGCATTGTCTAGTGGACCTCTACCAAGTTTGTTCAAATCATGACCCTTGGGTCAAAACTGGCCCAACCCGGGGTGTCATTTGATTTTACACAAGGATTTATATAGGGAAAACTTTAAAAATCTGCTGCTGGGAAACACCTTCAATTGTTTGTTGTTATGCCTCCCCCAACCCTGCCCTTCTGATAGAGACATATTGTTTTTTACCTTGTCCATGGGTGTCTGTTTGTTTGACTCTCTTTCACACTTTGTTTCCTTTCAATAACTTGAGTACCAGCTGACCCAAAGACTTCAAACTTCACAGGATTATAGCCCTTATTGAGTACAAAAAAATTCCTTTTGTGTTTTGGGTCAGTAGGTCAGAGGGACCTCTAGAGTGAAAACCGTTTCCACTCAATAACAGGATTACCATTTCACCCAGAGCCTCCAAACTGGATGATTGCTTTTACTAAATAGAAGAACCATATTGTTCTTGGGACTAGTATGTCAAAGGTCAGGGTCACAGGGACCTGTAGAGTGAAAACTATTTCTGCAGAGTAACTGTAGTACCATTACACCCAGAGCCTTGAAATTTTATAGGATAATTGTATTAGAAGAACCCTACTGTTTTTAGGGTCCATAGTTAAAAGGTTAAGCTCACAGGGACCTCTAGTGTGAAAACTGTTTCTGCTCAGTAACTGGAGTACCATTTTACCAAGAGCCTTTAAACTTCATAGGATGATTTTCTTTACTCAATAAAAGAACCCAATCATTTTTGGGGTCAGTAGGTCAAAAGTCAAGGTTTCAGGGACCAGTAGAGTCAAAACTATTTCTTCTCAGTAACTGGAGTATCATTACACCCAGAACCTTCAAACTTTACAGGGTAATTATTTTAGAAGAACCCTATTGTTTTTGGGGTCTGTAGGTCAAAGTCACAGGGACCTGTAGAGTAAAACTATTTTTGCTAAAAAATTTGAGTACCATTACACCCAGAGTCTTCAAACTTATTGCAAACTTATTCAAACTTGCACCCATAAAAACCAATAACGATATTTGTAACATGAGCAATGAGACTCAGGTGAGCGATTTAGGGCCATCATGGCCCTCTTGTTAAAAAACTTGGCACAAATGATCACCAGTATGAGACGATGTGCAAAATGCAACAACCAGGTCGCTACCCCCAAGATCAAGGTCACTCTTAAAGGTCATACATAAAAAAGTCCTCATTTCATGCCCGCTCAGTTTCGATTAAATTGCTTGAAAGTTTTTAAATTAACTTGGCACAAATGATCACCATTATGAGATGATCTGCAGAGTGCAAAAACTGCAAGGTCAAGGTCACACTTAAAGGTCATATAAAAAAAAAAAAAGTCAACATTTCATCTCCACTCTGATACTATTAAACTGCTTGGAAGTTTTTTAAAATAACTTGGCACAAATGATCACCATTATGAGACAATGTGCAGTGTGCAAAAAGCAGGTCGCTACCCCCAAAGTCAAGGTCACACTTTAAGGTCATACATAAAAAAAGTCCACATTTCGTGTCCACTCTGTTACTATTAAACTGCTTGAAAGTTTTTGAAATAACTTGGCACAAATGATCACCATTATGTGACAATATGCAGAGCTGAACAACCAGGTTGCTACCCCAAAGGTCAAGGTCACACTTAATAGTCATATATAAAAAAGTCCACAAGTTTGTGTCCACATCATAACTTTAAAACTGCTACAAATGTGAGGTCCAAATATAGCTGCCCATTTTCCATAGAAATCATTATCCTATGTCATATTGGGAGGTCTAACCTTCTTTCATCACACTTGTTATCCATTCCAAGGTTCTAATGTGGCAGGAGATATAGCTGTCCTTCAGACTGCCTTGTTTCTGTATGCAAGTTATTGGCCTTTGTTATTGATGTTTTTAACTATAGCTCACATACCTGTTCTGACTGTAATACCTGTTTGAAACAGAAAGCACAAATATTTCTCCAGAAGTGAAACATATCATGAATACATCTCTTTGTTACAATTGAAGGTTGTGGAATGCTTTTTTAGCTCATCAGAGCATAGGCTCGGGGTAAGCTTTTGTGATCACCCAGTGTGTGGCATTTGGGGTCCATGTTTACCTTTAAACACCATCTCCCCCCTATACTACTGGCCTAAAGCTGACAAACCTTGGCAGGGATGTTCCTTGCATGAAGCTCTACCAAAGTTGTTCAAAGATTTAAACTCCATCAAGAACTTTGGTTGCTAACACAACAGCAAAGAACAACTTTGAAAATCTTCTTGTCTGAAATCATTAGACCTAGACTTGGATATTTTACATACAAATTCATCTAGAGGTCCTCTACCAAAGATTCTCAAATTATGCCCCTGGGATCATAAGTGACCCTGTCCAAAGGGTCAATTTATTATATACTGACGGAAAAATATAACTGTGCACACTAAAATACTTAATATCTTTTATTAGGTATAAAATTATTTTAGCAGATTTCTTTTGTGTAATTCACAAGGTAATCTTGTTTCAATAATACTGCTTTTCGCGAGTTGCACGTGCAAAATTTATAGCCCGTAACGGTCGCGCTTGTTACGTGTTTCTTTATGTTAACATCCTCGTACATGCTGTTTCGAGTTATTTTAACCGTCAAATTATAGTGAGCTACCCAGCAGTTCAGAAAAACACCTTCATTTGGATTTTAAGTCTTTGAAGACAATGCCACGCATCTCAGAAAATGATCGCCTACATGCCGTCGGTATGCTCCAAGCAGGCATTGCTCAAAATGCGGTTGCGCAGCGTTTTGGTGTTCACCGAAACACCATATCAGCACTTTAGCGACGACTTCAGCAACGTAGCAACGTCCGTGATCTACCACGTCCAGGGCGTCCACGTGTGACGTCAATCCGTCAAGACAATTATATCCGGCTTACACACCTACGGAATCGATTTCAACCGGCCACATTAACAGCACGAACAATTCCTGGCTTGAGACCTATCAGTGGACGAACTGTTAGAAACCGATTAAGAGAGCACAGCATTACTCCACGACGTCCTGCGATACGTCCTACTCTTCTCTTACGTCATCGACAACGTCGACGTCAGTGGTGCAGACAGTATCTAAGGCTTCCAAGAGCATATTGGAATAATGTTCTGTTTACTGACGAGTCGCGGTTTCACTTAGAAAGTTCGGACGGACGAGTTCGTGTATACAGGCGTCGCGAAGAACGTTACTTGGATCCCTGTGTTTTTCAACGTCAACGTTTTGGTGGTGGTGGGTCGATAATGGTTTGGGGAGGTATCTCATCTCAAGGCAGGACCCAGCTTGTAATTGTCCGTGGCAATTTAACGGGTGTTCGTTACAGAGATGAGATTGTCATACCCCACGTGCTGCCATTTCTTCAACGTCAAGGGCGTAACATGACGTTTCAACAAGACAACGCTCGGCCACATGTAGCACGTGTAGTTACCGGGTTTCTGGCTCAGCAAAACGTGAGTGTCTTACCCTGGCCCGCTGTTTCACCAGATCTTTCACCAATTGAGCACGTTTGGGATGAGATGAAGAGACGCCTCCGTCAAAGACGTAACCAACCTCTCACGCTGGACCAACTAGCGCAGACATTGGTCAACATCTGGAACACCATTCCACAGGCAGTTATCGCCAACTTAGTTGCCTCTATGCCTCGTCGCTGCCGTGCTTGCTTGAACGCCAATGGAGGCCACACACGATACTGACCTTGTGAAATCAGATTTCATACCTGTCAACTTCTGCGCCTTGTTACTGTAAAAATTGTTTTACATGATGAAGTGTTTGTATTGATTGTTAGAAATAAAACGTTGATTGGCTAATTTGCAAAGTTTTATGTTACTATTCCTAATATTAAAAAAAAGTCTATACCTTGAAGTATGCACAGTTATATTTTTCCGTTAGTATATATAGGGAAAACTTTGAAAATCTTCTTGTCTGAAACCAGAAGGCCGAATGAGATTTTTTGCATCGAGCATCAGCTAGAGTTCCTCTACCAAGATTGTTCAAATAATGCCCCTGTGTTATTAATGGCCCTACCCAGGGGATCGTTTGATATTACATAGGGAAGTCTTAAAAACATTTCTTGTCTCAATCCAGAAAACCGTTGGCTAAGATGTGTGTAGCATCATCTGGAGGTCCTCTACCAAGATTGTTCAAAAAATGCCTTTGCCCCAGGGTCACTTGACTTTATTTGGGCTTATATATGGAGACTTAAAGAATCTTCTTATCTGAAACCATATCCCTTATAGCTTAGATATTTAGTATGTTGCATTGTCTAGTGGACCTCTACCAATTTTTTTCAAATTTTGTCAAAATTGGCCCTGCCCCACTGGTCTTGTTTGTTTAAAATATCAAAAACCTTCTTATCAGAAACTGTAAACTCTAGACTTTAGATATTTGGTATGTAGCATTTGTATAGTCGACCTCTACAAAGATTGTTGAAATTATTTCCTTAGGGTCAAAATTGACCTTATCTGAGTTTGTGTTGGAAAAACTTTGAAAATCTCCTTGTCTGAAACTGTATGACCCAGAGCTTAGATATTTTTAGCTCACCTAGGGTGAGCTTTTGTGATCACTGATTGTCCATCAGCATGCATCGTATTTTGTCAACAATTTGACTTGAACAACTTCTCTTCCTATACCGCTAAGCTAACTTGACAAAACATTGCCTGGGATATTTCTTGCATGAAGCTCTACCAAAGTTTGTTCAGATTATGCTCCTTGAGTGCAAAATTGGCTCTACCCTGGGGTCATTTGAATTTATATAGATTTATATAGGGAGAATCTTAAAAAAGCTTCTGATGTTTGCTCAACAGCAGACCAAAAGGCAAAGTATTCAGGTGAGCGATCTAGGGTCATCTTGGTCCTTTGTATAAGATGTGAGATCTTTGAAAATCTTTTATTTAAAACCTATTATTTTACTTCTGATGTTTGCTCTACAGCACACCAACAGCCAGGGTACTCGGGTGAACCACACAGGCCATCATGACCTTGTTTATTTAGGTGTTACCAACACTGAAAGAGTCAACATGTTCATCATCTCCCTTTTTTTTTGAACCCATTTGAACCTGATCTCCACATGGCAGGCTTACAGGATGGCAGCTCACCTGCTAGACTCTTGGGAAGAATCACTTGACAATATTTATACCACTGTATTGGGGATGTAACTTACTTGGTTGGGATGTTTAGAGGTCTTTAAGGCTTATGAGATCATACTGGTATAACAGAAGTTGTTCTTTTTACTGTACTGTTTCAACCCATTTTTCAAGATTTAGTAAGTACTATTGTGCATATACTATATGTACTATAGATGATTTTCACTAGATTGAGTCAGAGCTATGTAATTTCAGGTGAGTATTTTCACTAGATTGAGTCAGAGCTATGTCATTTCAGGTGAGTATTTTCACTAGATTGAGTCAGAGCTATGTCATTTCAGGTGAGTATTTTCACTAGATTGAGTCAGAGCTATGTAATTTCAGGTGAGTATTTTCACTAGATTGAGTCAGAGCTATGTAATTTCAGGTGAGTATTTTCACTAGATTGAGTCAGAGCTATGTAATTTCACTAGATTGAGTCAGAGCTATGTAATTTCACTAGATTGAGTCAGAGCTATGTAATTTCACTAGATTGAGTCACTATGTAATTTCACTAGATTGAGTCAGAGCTATGTAATTTCACTAGATTGAGTCAGAGCTATGTAATTTCACCAGATTGAGTCAGAGCTATGTAATTTCACTAGATTGAGTCAGAGCTATGTAATTTCACTAGATTGAGTCAGAGCTATGTAATTTCAGGTGAGTATTTCTTCTGTCTTGGTCCCGGGTCTTGGTCCTCTTTTGAAGTTTATAACAAGATGTTTTATTTAAAGAACTGAGTAAATGCCACATTGAGTGACCCAAAATTTCAGATTATTTAAGCTAAAACATATTACTCTCCATCAGTTACACAGCAAGTTTTGTGCTGTTTATTGATAATTATATTACTGTAACAGGTGGTGAAAATATTGTGGACTTGAACCCATGGCTGCCTGCTTACAGGACGGACACTACCAATCGATGTAGAACTGTACCCAGCTACATACAACCCCTGCAAATTTAGAATTTGCCCTGAATTCTGACAGTCGCAAAGAATACTTTGAAACGTTCTTCTTATAAATCCTAAAAGTACTTGTACCAAACTTAGGAATGTGGTGGTCAGAGACCAATTATTTCACTTGCAGTAATAATACCAGGTCACAGTAAATTATGAAATATCTACCTTTCTCTTGAAATAAATAAAGTTGTCTAAATAATTAGAGTATGCATTTATTAAGAGAGAGGTTATATTATTTGAAGATTTCGGCATTCCATATTCTACTGAAGAAGTTTTGTGCCCACTCCTAAACCATGAGTTAATTAAGGGGAGACATGTTAACTGTCTAATGCAGGAAAACTGATATTTAAATCGCATAAAACTAGCTTATGAGCTTTTCTTTAAGTATTTCTGAAACAAATTTATCACTTGAAATTTTAAGCACATATATTAATAGAATGCCTTAATTTCATCAATAAAATCAAACACATTTTTGAAAAAGAACATGGCTACTCAAATACGATTTAACTATGAATATATCAAAACATAAAATATTTTCGCTTTAGCGATTACAATCCTAACATTGCCTTCAGGGGTCTGGTGTTCGGTGATTTAGTGTTCTTTGTCCAAATAGAACGATTTAGTAGTTTCTTTCCCCATTGAGAAAATGGCGTCGCTCTTTACTTCTCAAAATAAAACGCGTGATTTCATTGGTCAATTGATCTTTTTCAGATATTAAGTTTTAGATATTTTTTTGGTTAAATTAACCTCTGCAAGGGGCTAGTTGAATTTTAATACAAAAAATATCAATCAATATATCTTCTGATATGACATTTTACAGACGTTTGTGCTAAGCCCAGAGGAAAATTCTCTTTACAGTCCCCATTAGCTGTATATTGCTTCAGCCAATCGGAGTCTTGGTATCTAAAAGCCCTGTTTTCCGTTTCACAAACAAGAAAAAAATTATCATTTTCCTGCCATCATGTTGTACCTCGAAGATTATCTGGAGAGTAAGTTAATATTCCTTATTTTTGTTAGTTGTAAGTACTTGCTTTCGATTGCGAATTTAAAAATGGTCATGCTATGTAAACTCCATTAATGAATTGTTTACGTTCTTCTCTTTTCAGTGATAGAAAATCTCCCAATGGAAATGAGAGAAAGACTAACAGAAATGAGAGAAATGGACCTGCAAGTTCAAAGTAGGTTTCTGTAAATTGCACAGAGGTGAAAATGAGCTTTTTAATTGGCAAATTATCTCCCTTGATGAAATTTAGTTAAGCTATGGTTACCTCCCTTAACTAACACTAAAGTAGATCTACTGGTTTATAAGTTAAAATTTGAAGAAATCTTTTTTTGAGTTTCATTTCTTGGCATATGACATGCAGTTACTGAATGGTGATGTGATCAATGGACCTGGCAAATTTGATATTTAGTGATTACACTGTCCGGTCCATAAACTGTGATATCCTCTGATACTACACTGTACAGTACTTCATGATAAATATTACTTCAAATCAGTATGTTGTAACAAAGTATAAATAGCTATGTAGCTGTTGACCCAATGTACAGGAACTGTTTTTAAATATGAATTGAAAGATAAACAAAGTGTGACTCAAAGATGTTTTACTCAGAAAAAGGGTAAGTAACCTCGTAATTGTTTATCTCGGTTCTTCTGTTCCTTTTTCTGTATATATAAATTGTATAAAGAGATTATATTCCTTGGATTACATGGTGGTAATTATAAACTTATATATATGTATACTTGACAGTTATTTGAAAGGAGGAAGGCGGAACATAGTTACATACAAGCAGAGATTATAGACCAGATTGGAACCTGCAACATCCCGGTTACAAGTCTAATGCTTTACCCATTAGATTTCCATATAATATTTAAACCTTTCTGTGATTCATGCAGTCACAACACTTGTTACCACAACCATTGTATACATGTTTCCGTGACTAAACTTCAACAAGAAGACATATTTATATAAAAAAAAATGTAAGACAAACAGCTGAATTCCAACTTGTTGCAGTACTTAGAGCTATGCATTAGTTTCCATGAGGTACTTGCATATTGATATCCTTAGACAACATTTAAGGTTCTGTGCCAGTTTAAGTTTCAGTAATTGTGTATTCAATTTGTTCTATTGATACAGATTCTTTGGATGATCTAGATGAAAGAGTGAATTCTTTTTTCAAGAAATGTACACAGCCAAATGTAAAAACAGATTGGAAAGAAGAACAGTTCGGGAAGATCAAAAAGGTAATTGACATTAGGGAACATTATACTCCCAGTAATGACATCTTGTGAGTTGAGTTTTTGTATTTCACAGTGCACCAGTGAAAAATGTGCTTACCTGTTGTTGTTGTTTTACAATAACAGTTTCATAGTAGTAAACAGTTTTTGCTAATATTTAGAATCATTAAAAAGTTGTTGGAATTCAGCCTTTTTTTCTATGTAGAAATCTGAATCTTTGACTGGCTGTTTGTCAGATTGTTTAAATTGTGGATGGCCACAACAATTTATTATCAGTATAGATTCTACTTTGTTGTTTTTTTGTTATAAATTTCTTGGTGCCGTTTATTTGAAATGAGAATAATAAAGTTCTGTTTAATCTTTTCTGAGTATTTTTTGTTGACTATATACAGCTTTTGTACAAGTAAAAATTGTTGTGAAATAGGACTGACACTTATTTTAAATCAGATTGCAACAGTAGATAATGAAACCATGCTGTAGAAGAACAGGACAGTAGTTTTTAATAATGACTAAAAATGATTGGCAACTATGAGTTTGTCTTGTTTCAGGAATACTATAAAACTCTAGAAGATGCAGATGAAAAAGTGCAGCTGGCAAACCATATATATGACCTGGTGAGAAACTTGAACACTTAATCCCTTTTTTTTTTAAAAAACATACTTTCCTTTTGTTTAAACACTTTGTAGATTGACATTGAATTTAGCTTAAGTTTTCTAAAGGATTACATCATGTGCTGAACAATGTGTAGTTCAAAGCATAAAGCAACTTCATGTAAATCTTATGTCATTTATGCATAACATATTTATCGTGTATACCAACATTTACCTGTGAATCAAATCTTATAGACTCATCACTTTTCATTGTTTTGCTGTTGTTTTAACAATGCCATTTAACAGGACATACTCTTATTGCATACAGTGTCACTGTGTTATTGAAATTTAACCCTGAACATGCTGAAATTTTGTAATGGATTTGCCCAGCTTTGAATTTGGAACAGTCTATTCAAGTTTAAGGGATTTCAATATCAAAATACAAAAATTGAGCTACCAACAGTATAGAGCCTGGTCAGACTGCACAGATGTGCAGGCTGACCTGGCTCTATACTGGTGGCAAAGGCTAATCACTTTCGGTTCCAGCAGGTTAAGAGTTAAAGCTGCAGTCATGAAAATATCTTACTAATGGTAAAATATCATGATTAAATATGAAACTGGAGTGCTCATAACACTTCGGATGAATTTAATATTTTTGTTAGCACATGGTATGCTTCAAGGAGTCTTGTCTGAATTTCTGAAATATTCGACATGTATCTTCCATTGTTTGAAGTGTATTGTCATAGAAAGTGTTTTATGAAATTGCAGGTTGATAGACATTTACGGAAACTGGATCAAGAATTGTCTAAGTTTAAAATGGAACTGGAAGCAGACAATGCAGGAATAACAGAAGTGTTAGAGAAAAGTTTGTAAAACTTTTACTCTGTTTGTTCTTACATAACTAATAGAGTTCTGATTATGTTACATGAGGAACAGTTTATAACTCAGATATTACTGCCCTGCTTTGTTTGATGTTTCCATATGTGCTTTTTAATATATTTTTAAAAGCACATGTAAAAATTGAAACAGTATTGACAGTGGACATACTGGTACATAGCTATGTTAGTATTACCAGTAGCTGGAATAGCCACTGACTACTAAAATTTCTAAAATTATTTGAAGACAGTTCCTTTTTTTTGACAATTTCTGGATAAGTTACTTAAAGTCACATGGTTTCTATTTGACCGACGACACAAGAAAAAGGGCACTCGGACATAATTTTTTGAAAATTACCTTTTTACTTATTTTGAACAAACGATATCCCAGGATTATTGTCTGAAAATTTCAGCTTCCTGCCTAGAACACATACGATACTCTATCATGCTGAAGAGAGACAGGTCGTGCAAAATTGGTATTCCTTAAAATAACGTCACATACCCTAATTTGACGTCAAATTCTATTCAAGTTCCGGCTGGCAGTAAATCAATATGATAGATTTTTTTATTATGAAGGACAATATTCAGACTATCAATTTTTTACTTCAACTTTGTTTTAGAGGACGAGAAATTTGTCTTTTTTTGCTGATTTTCAATCCAGTATATTTCAATATTAAAACAAATGTCCGAGTGCCCTTTTTCACGTGTCGTGTGTCATTTAAAAGTTGGTTTCTAAGTTTATTTCTATTGCCAACCTAGACTATGTGTTAGCAGTTTCATTATGTATTCTCTTATTTCATATCAGGGTCTTTGGAAATGGACAGACCACCAGTTCAGAATCACAGAGCAGAAAGTAAGTACACATTTTCTGTATTATAAAAAGTATTACTAGTATACTGCTAGGAATTTGTTCATAATGGAAGGGTTTAATTATTATATTTTCTCACTCTTTTAATTCATCATTCTTGTTTAACTGTTTATTTAAAATAAAGTCTATATTTTGTCTTCAGAACGAAAAATTCCAACGTCATGTGCATCAAGTCAGAGCGAGAAAAGAATGACAACAGAAAAGGTTCTGTCAACGTTAGCCAATGAAATAGCTCGTGACTCATTTGGTGGAGTACGCAAGAGTCAGTCAGCATCTAATTCACCAAATATATCGATGTTTAATTCAGCTCCAGCATCCACAACTCTCACATACAAATTAGGTAAGTTCAGGTGCAGAATCAGGTGTTCCCAAAATCTTTCAGTTCATATGTGTCTGAAGAGTTTTAAAGAAACAGCAAAAGGTTGTTTACTGCTGACAGATTTGGTGTTGGAGAGTTGCTTGTTTGCATTGAGCCTGTAAGACCCTCCTACAGCAACACAGCTTTGTCAGACAATTGTAGATTTGTAGACCAAAATCAAATGCCAAAGAAGAATATTTTGTTTTGAAACTTGTAATTTAATTGGTCATGTCTTCTAAAGTTTTCATTCAGACTGAGACATGAGGCCCAATAATATGTATTCTGGTCATAATGTTAGTTGAGTTAATCTTTTAATGTCAAATAAATAGTCAGTGTATCAATAAGATCTTTCTTGCCAGTGAAGGTTTGAGCCTTTTGTATGTTTTATGTTTTCAGGACATGTTGGTGCAGGCAGCAATGCAGCCATTGCTGCAGCAGCTTCTCAGGCTATAGCGGCAACACAGCAAGTGGTACGAGTCTTACTGCTTTATTAACTTTTCATAATATGGCAATGTGATCATAGAACTTTTTTGTGCTTGATCCATTTTTTAGTTTAATTAAAATTTACTTATTTAAGACTCAGTTTTGAAAATACAATCGAAGTAGTGACTTGTATTTTCTAGCTTTTCGACATTCCATTTGATACATCATAGTAAGTTGTTCAAAAACACTTAAAGTATTCAGCATTGTTTGTCTGAGCATGGAGGCAGGTTGAGCGTAAAATTGTTCTCTAGTCAGTGGACCTGTTTTTCATGTTAAATAATCATATTCGATATGGTGTCATTTACAAATTATTTACAAAATAAACATTTCTTTTAACACTAGATGCCATGAGAATCTTAGCTGCTCTGCTGAAATCAGGGGATTAGTCTTGAAATTTCAGATTTTTAAACAGTCTGGTACAGGTCCAGATCAAAACCAACAATTTTGAAGCTTATTTGACTGAGGAGATCTTAAAATAAAAAAAAATTTAGACAGTATTGTACTTGAGACAGATTTCCCTCAGAACATTGTTACACATAAAGAAATTGTTTGCTTACAGATGCAGTGTCAGGGGCGGCGTACCCCAAGTATGAAAGCTAGCTATGTGGCAATGACTAAAGGAAATAGTACAGATTTAACCAAAGATTTTATCAAACAAGAATATACCTCGTATTCCCAGCCTTCTACACCTGCTCTCAGTACTGATAGTGGACAAGGAAGGTCACAGAGACAGAAAAAGTAAGCTTTAGATAATCAGAAACTATGTTGCAGTGCTGACTAGCAAGTCTGGATAGAATTCTTTCTTACTCTACTGTGAAGTAATAAAAACTCAACCTTTCCAGGAAATTTTGTTCAACCTGAAGTTTTATTAAAGGGTCTTTACTTTTTTAAGGACAGTTATCCACTAAACTCTTATGCACAGAAAGGAGTTTATAAAGGTCTTGCATTGACCATCAGTTATCAGTCATTGTAACAGTGGGTTTGTGACCAGGCTTGAAATGATATAAGACACCCCTCTTCACATACATCATTTACATGCTTAATTTTCTTGAGCCAAGGAGGCCAGCAGTAGGTAACCATTCTTTAACTAGTGGATTTCTTAACTGCTGACATCAGAATAACCTTATGTGGTGTTCTAACTTTAGGCCCCCTGCTGATTGGCTGGATGTACAGTCTGTGGAGAAGTGTCTCATAGGAAATTGGCAGATGAACAAATATTTTGTTGTTAAAAAAAGAAATTCAAATACCGTTGTTCTTATAAATGTTTTATGATTATATAAAGGTTGAGCTGTGTATGTATTTCCATAATTTATTTAAGGCAAACATCAAAGGCAGCAGCATTATTACAAGCTCAGCAAGCACAAGAACAGGCTCAGCGTCAAAAACAACAGGCAGCCATGTCGGCTATATCACAACAGCTTACTGGGGTAGATGTCACCACACCACAAGAGAAAAATAATGAACTACAAATAGTTGATGAACATGGTGAACCATGTCAACTGGCAGGATGACCCGAATGAACCAAGATACTGTCTATGTAATCAAGTATCGTATGGGGAGATGGTCGGCTGTGATAATGATGATGTGAGTGCTTTTCATTTTTATTTAGTTCTTGTAAAGGTGAGAAATAAATTTAAGGTGTAGCTTTATCAACTATTTTTAGTCCATTTCGTGGACATGTAACCATTTTTATATGGCTGAAGGTATATAGTAATCCTGAAATTTTTATTATTCAAAAGAAGTCACAGATTTGTGTTTTCACTACAAAGAAAACATAGGTAGTACCAGTTTTTCCTGTAGTGAGGGAAGGGGATATTTTCACTTAGTGACATAGTTTGATTTTCTTCAAGGTTTCATTTTTCAATATTTTAAGATCAAAAGGATCTGTAATGTCTGCCTGTAAAAAAGCAGAAATGGTGTTAATTTCTTTCTGTATCTCTGTACAGAAGCAATAAGAAAAATGTTTAGAAATAAGATCTTGATAGGTCAGTAGATTCACACTCACTCGTACATGTACTTCATTTTGACAGAGTGGAGCTGTTTTCATTATTTCAGTGTCCAATAGAGTGGTTTCACTATGGCTGTGTAGGACTTACCCAAGCCCCAAAAGGTAAATGGTACTGTCCACAGTGTACTGCAGCAATGAAACGACGGGGACGCAGATAGCACTAGGATTAGCAGAGACCTTAATCAAATTTTTTGGAGATTGTGAAAATATAAACAATGTTTTTGTGCAGCTTTTGGTACTGTTTAAATATATGAAAACATTGTTATTCAGCTTAATAAACTGTTGACTTTACAAGGTGTTTTTTTTACTTTGAGATTTATGAATCAGTTAAGAACATCAGATAACCAAGACCTTACCCTGCAGCATAAGCTGTTGTAATGCAAATATCAGTCCGTCGGTCAGTAGACACTTCGATTCCAATCAATATCTAGGAGAAACCTTGGACCCAATCTTCTTCAAACATGGTGTATAGGTTAGTCATTACCAGTAGATGACCCCTGTACTTTTCCAGGTCATTAGGTCAAAAGCCAAGGTATCAGTGGTCTTGAAAAGCAAAACTGGTTTCTGATCATTAACTAAAGAACGCTTGGGCCCAGGTTCCTCAAACTTGGCTATGTAGGTTGCTCATGACTGTAGATGACCCCTATAGCTTTTCAGGTCACAAGGTCAAAGACCTAAGTTACAATGACCTTGCAAAACGGTTTCCAATCAATAACTTTAGAATGCTTAAGACCAGGCTCCCCAATCTTCATAGGCATGTTGGTCGTGGCCAGTAGATGACTTCTATAGATATTTGGGTCATTAGGTCTAAGTCCAAGTTCACAGTAACCTTGAAAAGCAGAACGGTTTTGGATCAGTAACTAGAACGATTGAGCCCAGGTTCCAGAAACTTGATTTTTAGGTTAATCATGATAAATTGTGACCCCTATAGCTTTTTAGGTCAAAGGCAAAGGTCACGGTGACCTTGAAAACCAAAAAGTTTTCGATCAATAGTTGTACAGGCTCCCCAAAACTTCAGAAGAAGGTTAGTCATGGTCAGTAGATTACCTCTTTAGATTTTCAGGTCATTAAGGTTAAAGGCCAATGTCACAGAGACCTTTAAAAGCAAAACCTTTCCTTATAAATATCTAGAGAATCCTTATAAAATGGTCACTGACTAGTAGATGAACCCTATAGTTTTACAGATCACTAGGTCAAAGCTCAAGGAAGGACCCAGGCTTCCTAAAACTTCATATGCCAGTTGATCATGACCAGTTGATGACCCCTATAGTTTTTATGGTCGCTAGATGAAATGTCAAGGTCATACTGATCATTAACTGAATAATGGTTTCTGATGAATAGAGAATGCTTGGGCCTAGGGTCCTTAAACTTGCAATGCAGGTTGATAATCGTAGATTAATCGTATTGCTTTTAGATGACCTCTATTGTCTTTGAGGTCACTAGGTTAAAGGTCAAGGTCATGGTTGCCATAAACCATAAAGAGGAAAACAGATTCTGATTGATAACTAGAGAACCATTGAGCCTTGCTGCCTCAAAACTTCCTACCTACCTACCTACCTACCCATGCAGTTCCTGTACTCTCGTAATTGAACTTTATATATTTTATAACCAAAGTGACATTGACATAATCTACAGTTCCTCTCATTCATCATCTTGCCATGGCCAATATCTTTTGATATAAGAAGCCCCTGTCATCCGCCCTTTATGTACTGATACAAATCACTGTCCTACCTTCCTATACGTTTAGGCTGCCTCCAGCAATAAGGTGCCAGGAGAGGGGCATGTATGTTTTACAAACATCCTCTTGTATTCCATTTATATTGCAGAGGAAAATGGTGTTGTCAATACACATTCCTCTGAACTGAACATTAAAGGTGATAGGTCTCATTATTTCACAAATACACCCATCTGTAATTACCCTTATACATAAAAAATACTACATTTAATGTTGCTAAAAAGGAATGGCGAATTGTCCACACATTCCTTTGACCTGAATATGAAAGGTCTCATTGCTTCGCTTACACACATTAACTATTTAATCATACATAGTTCATATGCGTCAGAAGAAAAAAAAATCAAGGTCAATGAATTTTTAAAAATTGAAATTTTGACTTGTCATATTAATGTAGACTATAACATTCAAAGAACAACAGGTAACCTTGTGTAGTAAACTATCTGAATTGAAACGTGGTGCATATTATCTACATGAAGAATGAGTCGTGACAGCAGTAAACTACTTGTTCTACAGTTGAACTTTCTACCAACTGACATGTAACTTATTACACCTAAGTCTTATGAGAAGTATATGTGCATGAAACATTTTTGCGAGCGTCGACCCGTGTTGTTTCTTGAATCAAGAATTCAAAAATGTTTATTTTAACAGTTTGTGGAACTTATACAGTGAACCATTCTATCAACATGAAGATCTTTGTGTACAATAAATACCTTTTTCGCAAAGTCGGTCGACCCATGCATTTTAGAGTTATCTACCCTTTGAAATATTTATATCGTTTACGTGGAACAGCTGTGCAGTAAACAACTACAATTTTGAATCGATTGACATGAAACTAAGTACATATAAACCTTTAGGTGATTTGCTTGACATACTTGAAAGATTTACTTCCTTGGTTATTTCATGTCCACCAAAAAGAAAAAAAAAGAGAAGAAAAGACGTGCAATTAACACACACGATACATTTGATACAAAGTTAAAAAAAAATTAATTCAAATATTTCGACAATAGCTGCCACTAACTATATAGTCGGACATCCTTCATCTATACGTTTGCCACATGACATATCAAAATGTTGCTACCGAACTCAACATGGCATTCGAGAAAACGCCTGAAAAAAAAGAACCGTAAATTTAAAATCACGTCAGATTTTAATTAAGGTATTCTTTTGTCCAGATCAGACCGAGACTCTGCTGTTTAAAGATGTTGGCATTAAAAATGAATGGAAAAGAGCAACTAGCCGTTTTGTTGATATTATTTAATCATTTCATAATTAATGAACGAAATATAAACCGCTCTTGTACTGATGGTTAAAGGTTATCTTCTTGTATTTAGTTTTAGATTTATCTAGGTCTACTAAAGATAAGACTCCTGTCTTTTTGGGGCTTGGCGAAAAATCATCGCCATTTAAATAAATAATGGACTTGTTAAGATGCATAGGTAGGTACTCATATTTACCTAACCGACTGCTTATAATTACTTCTTTTTTTTTTCAAGAGCTCTTTTAATTTTATTTAAAAAATTGATATTTATAACGGTGCCTCTTTCTAATTCTGCCTGACCCTATTTCATAATGAATATTGACAATGACTGATGTTTGGTAACTGGAATATGAATATATATAAATATTTCAATGTTTCAGTTGTATTATTATATTACTACACTGTCCGTATTCAGTTGGTTTTTTTACTGTTTTACGAACAACGACGTCGGTCTTGTCGTATTTCGCCGCTTTTCCCTTAGAAAAACGGATGTTTTAGATTCATAACTGAGCTGTTATTTTAGTATCATAACATTGCATTCAAGCAAATTACACTCCGAATAGGACCTTTAACACTTTTTTTTGCGAATTCCCTATAGCGTTATTTCGTTATTTCGTTCTGTTGTTATTTCGTTCTGTCGCGACAGAACGAAAAAACGCCATTTTAAAAATTGGAAGTTTCGTAATGGCGCGCGCGACAGAACGAAATAACGCCATTTTAAAGATTGGAAGTTTCGTTTTGGCGCGCGCGAAAGAACGAAACAACGACAATTAAAATGTTTCGATTTTTCGTATTGGCGCGCGCGACAGAACGAAAAGACGACATTAAACTGAAACCGCGCGCACGACAAGACGAGATTCTGAGTATCGTTTTGTCGCGTTCATAGTGTCGTTGTTTCGTTGTGTCGCGCGCGCGGTTTATCGTTGTATCGTTGTGTCGCGCGCGCCAAAACGAAACTTCGAAACTTTAAAATGTCGTTGTTTCGTATTGGCGCGCGCGACACAACGATACAACGAAATGTCCGAAATCAGCCACCATACGTATTAGCTACCGTTGTTAAGGTGTTGTTTTTTTGTTTGTTTGATTTGTTGTTGGTGTTTTTTTTTTTTTTTTTTTTTTTGGGGGGGGGGGGGGGTTGTTTCATAACGAGTACGGTTGTGTTCTATATTTACAAAACTGATTTACAATTCCTCTAATCAGAGATGGCATGTTGACGTCCATATATATGAAGGAGTGCGCCGTGATAACGTTGTGACATTCTTGTCTCGGTTTAGTTCAAACTAGTTCAAATCGTGATATTGCCTGCTCTCACAACTTTACAGAGAGAATGAACTACTGAGTGATTTATTTTCCACACTTGACAGACTTTTACCAATCATTCCATTTACATAACGTGTTTGATTGTCGAAATTTTTAGGGGAACGCTCTATATTTTTATGATATACAAGAGGTTGACCTAAGGCATTACCAACATTATCTAATGTCTATACACAGATATTTTTCATTTGAGAGCCTGCAGCTTTCTTGTAGTTCATTTCGACAAAAAGGTGACAAACAGTATTTATGACAATCACTGACGTCATTTGATTGTTTTGTTGTTGTTTTATATTTGTATTTGGTTTCTGCCTATTTGATCATCACTGACGTCATGAGTTTGTAACTGTTTTTGCCCATAAGACCATCACTGACGGCATTATTTTGTATTTGGTTTTTGCCCATATGACCATCACTGACGTCATAAGTTTGTATTTGTATTTTTCCCATATGACCATCACTGACGTCATTATTTTGTATTTGTATTTTGCCTATATGACCATCACTGACGTCATAAGTTTGTATTTGGTTTTTGCCCATATGACCATCACTGACGTCATAAGTTTGTATTTGGTTTTTGCCCATATGACCATCACTGACGTCATTTGTTTGCATTGTATTTTGCCCATATGACCACCACTGACGTCATTTGTTTGTATTTGTTTTTTCCATGTGACAAGAACTGACGTCATGAGTTTGTATCTTTTTTTGCCCATATGACAATCACTGACGTCATTTGTTTGTATTTGTTTTTCCCATGTGACAAGAACTGACGTCATGAGTTTGTATCGTTTATTGCTTTTTTGCCCATATGACCATCACTGACGTCATTTGTTTGTATTTGTTTTTCCCATGTGACAAGAACTGACGCCATTTGTTTGTATCGTTTTTTGCCCATATGTCCATCAATGACGTCATTATTTTGTATTTGGTTTCTGCCCATATGACCATCACTGACGTCATTATTTTGTATTTGGTTTCTGCCCATATGACCATCACTGACGTCATTATTTTGTATTTGGTTTTTGCCCATATGACCATCACTGACGTCATTATTTTGTATTTGGTTTTTGCCCATATGACCATCACTGACGTCTTTATTTTGTATTTGGTTTTTGCCAATACGACCATCACTGACGTCATTATTTTGTATTTGGTTTTTGCCCATATGATCATCACTGACGTCATAAGTTTGTATTTGTATTTTGGTTGTTATGTTTTTTGCTCATCTGGCCATTACTTACGTCACGAGTTTGTATTTGGTTTATGTCCGTTGTACATCATTGATGTTTTGAGCTGATGTTGTTTTTACCCATGTGACCATCACTGACGTCATAAGTGTGCATTAGCTCTTTTACTGTGACGATCACTGACAATATGAGTTTGCATGAATTTGCATGAATGTATTTGTATTTATTTCTTTTTTCCAGCAGTTATATTGATACTTGGCTATAACATTACTTCTGAAGCTGTTAGACAGAGAGTAGTGGGTGAGCTAAATAAAGTGTATTTCTGCATTAGGTTTTCATAGAGGAGAAATAGATTCTTTTAAAACATAAAGAAAAATTGCAACTTTCTATATTTATTTATATAATGATAGTTATGGATTTTGTTATTTTTATTGATCAGTTTCAGCCAGTCATTTTGCAAACTGTTTCCATCGAAACAGTGTGATACGTACATTAAAATAAAGAAAAAAAGTTTTAAGCAAAATAGCCTTTACAAACATATATGTATGTACTTTGTGTTTGAAAATACCTCTTAGATTTATCTCTGTATTAAACGGTTGCGGCGTCTTCTTTTGCAGAAGAAAGCAGATATTCCAGAACAAGCAATAGTGCAGAACAAAAATATTCACAAAGTGAGCTGGATGACGTACCAGTTGGTAAGCTAATACCGTTAACACAGTGGTTTTATTTACGTGATGGTTCGAGTGGTAAAGCCTCAGACTATAAGGACTGCGTACAAACCAAGGGGTCAATGCGAAAACGTTCTAAGTGATATAGAGTAAAGAAGGAGATAGCGTTTTTTTCATAATTCAGCCGTTGAAACATACAGTATATTTGGACGAGCAGTTTTATGCATGTTATTATTTTCTGTTGCAGGGAAAATTAGAACTCATATGCTTAGGTGTTTTCATTTGAGACTAAGTAAATTGCTTCTGCATTGCTGTTGCTCTAAGAAGTTGATCACGGAAACGAACCAACGAAATTTCTAAATGAATTTGTTCATTCAGAGACACTATATACATATATGTCTCTGGTTCATTTTATTTCATATATGTCATTTTCAAAGTTTTGCATACTACATTTAAGAGTATTTAAGATAGAAACACGCGTAAAGATACTATCTGAATAAAACGGACCGTCTGTCATTTCTGAAATATGAAAATCTGTCGGTGTTGTTAAAATAATAAAAGAGTATTTGTTTTAATGCCACTTGGTTGCACATAATGTTTACAAATGCCGTATTACAGTAGAAATGTACTACATTCTATATTAAGGCAACTGAATTATCACTTGAGGAATATCTATTTTAAAATTTCTGACAGCAATAGAAAGGCGCGGACCATGATCAAACCTAACGGACGTGCAGTTTGATGTTGCAAAGACAACATTAACCATTGCCCTAAACACGATAACAGTTAAAAATATCATCTTCTGAACACACGCAAGAACAAAAATGCTTGTAGTCGTATGCAAATGAGAATAGTCGTAATCTGACCAAAATGTTTCCCAATTTTTTCCTTAGCTTGGACAGAATGGACTATTAAAACAGGTTGCTCTGTATCCTGTGATGGGAAGGGCTACCTACAAAAAGAAAGAAACTGTACCACAGGAAACGTGAACGACTGCGTGGGCCTCGGTGGCAGGTGGTGGTCAGTCGTAGCTTGTGACAACGGTCCATGCGTACGGGGTATGTTTAGCTTGAGCGTCTCAAAATTAAGGCCTTGTCTGTGCTCAGTTTATAAGCACTTGCAGATTATGTCGGCTAATTTCAGTGATTGCTACTTGAAGTTCTGAATTAACTGATAAATTCTGCCGAAGTTTAATTCGAAGGGAGAACCTTTGTGTCACAACTCTGCTGCTCTCCCATTACATTATGCTTACCGTCTTGTCTTTTCTGAAACTTTAATAGCGTTTATAAAACTTGCATCGGTATTACCATATATTAATCGTATTAACGCAAATAGTTACTGCTAAATAAAGATTTCAAATACATGTGAATCTTTAAGCGGAACTATTTATTTTCCAGTTTATTGTCTGTGTTCTCGAAGCGTCTCTTGAACATTCTTAAGAGGTATTCACAGGTCTGTTATCATTTAAACATGGTTTCTTTTGGGAAGAGTCTGGCGTACTGTTATGTACCTTGTATGGATGTCAACATCAATGCTTTTACGTCTCATTATTTTTGATTACAGCATTTCATTTTAAATTTAAAGTCTAATACTTTATTTTGATACTGACCTTGACTAGCTTGGACAGAGTGGAATTTTCAAACTGACTGCTCGGAACCATGCGGGAAGGCAGGTTATTACGAGCTGAAAAGAAACTGTTCCACTGGTGAAGTGCATGATTGCGAGGCTCTCGGCGGACATTACTGGGAATTACGCGTCTGCGACAATGGACCTTGTGAAGCAAGTAAGACGTACCTGTTTCCCCTTTTTGACAAATCTTAATCCTAGAGAATTAAGCAAAATTATATGATAACCCTTGTTTTACGCCATCCGGTAGTCTTCCTCACCCTCGCTACCCATAATAAATGTTACATTGCTTTTGAAAGGATTTCCAATTTTCAAACATTCGATCTTCGAATGTTTTTTTCACGCAAATCATTTATTTATAGCCTGGTTATCATGGGACGCGTGGGCTACATGTCCAAAAACATGTGGTACTGGGGTCAAGGTCCGATATCGTAAATGCAGCTCGGGAAACACGGGCGACTGCACAGAGGGTAAAAGTTACGAATTACAGACCTGTAACGATGGACCTTGTAAAGGTAGGTGTTATACAAATAATAGCACTAACTTTGTTTCGACACGTTTCAGTTTTTTCACGTTTTATCATTGACTTTAGA
The DNA here is from genome assembly GCA_012932295.1 of Cyclina sinensis. Lineage (NCBI taxonomy): Eukaryota > Metazoa > Mollusca > Bivalvia > Venerida > Veneridae > Cyclina > Cyclina sinensis. Next base: position 4,433,191 of record JAAONU010000013.1, read on the forward strand.
AAACGTCTCAAAGTGCCAGAAATGTTAACCGCTCTCGAAGACTGATCCGGTAGTTCTGAACAGAACTCTGTCAAAAGCAGAAATGAATGGTGAAGTCACTGTGAATTTCAGCTGATAATATTCGACTTGATGACTTGGTTAGCTTTTTGACTCTCTTTCTTCGTTGTGGTTAAGCTTTACACCTGATCCGCACATATGCTTTGGACAGAGGCGCCAAGCCTTTCAATTAAATATTACTAAAATACTTCGTGATATATTTTCAGTGTCTGACGTATATGTGATAATTGATAATTTTCATTTTATTACGCCACAGATGATGTAATCACAACCGTTGCTACAACAACTACAACAACAACTACAACGGTGCCAGCAGGTATCATTCTGCACATCCTTTATGATATAATGGAAACGTAATTTTGACTGTGATGAAGAAATATTTTTTTAATTAAGTTGAGTACACGGTTCTCTTAATTAGCTTTGCTGATGGTACAAAGGCCAGATGGACTGTGATTTGCACAAGACGCTAGCTCCTTTTTACATCTGCTTGCAGTCGGTAAACCTTTGCAGGGTCTGAATTGGGATTATGCTCAACAAAGTTTGTACAAAGAATTAAATTCGTTGGGGACCATAATTACCATCATTGTAAAAGAAAAAAAAAATACATGTAACTTTAAATTGTTTTTATCCACTAATAAAAATAAGTGCTTATAAAGAAGTGTGTTTTGTCATTTTCCAGTGTGGTCAGAATGGATAAGAAAGATTACATGTTCTACGACATGCGGACCAGGGTTCGGTGAGAACGTTAGAACGTGTTCCACTGGTGATAATGATGACTGCACTGGTAAAAGCTGGGAAGTGTTTTCATGCAATTTAGAAAGATGCATTGGTAAGTATCACCATGTGAAAGTAACTTACCAAACAGTGAACATGTTTCATAGGATGAGAAAATACATAAGAAGTTAAGAACTAGTCAAACCTATAAAACGCTACTAGTATCTAAGGAAATACTGACTTAACTATCTCAACTCGCGTATTTTGCCTATATATCAAAACTACCTAATACTTGAGTTCAGCCTCATAGGAATCTATTTTCAGTAAAGGTACATGTGAGTTCTAAGCTGTGCCACATAAGCATTACCAGTGATCAGTGTCAAGGTCATGGATAGTTGTCATATAATTGCACTTCATCAAATTCGTGAAGTTCGCTGTTTATTCCTTGATCAGATCTGAAAATATGACTGTAACAACGGGACATTCTATCGGAAAATTTTAGCTTCTAACCATACAAATATCAAAAGGTGACCTGAGTCAGCAGAATTGCGATTTTCTCGTGTGTTGTAGAATAACTATATAATTATTGAGATTATTCATAATTTGTCTGTATTGAATAAGAGTTCTGATTTTTACGTACATTTATTACATATAAAGTGGACGGAGAGTGGGGAACCTGGCAGGCATGGACTGATTGTCCAGTGACCTGTGGTGGAGGTCAGATAACGAGGTCAAGGTCATGCGAGTATCCTGATCCAGACTTCTAAAGGTGAAGCGTGTAAAGGAGAGAGCTTACAAAGAAAGGACTGTAACACACAAATATGTCCAGGTATGTAACACACAAACCTGTCCAGGTATGTAATACACAATCCTATCCAGGTTTTAAGTTACGTTTGCATACGGGCAATAATAAAACACTAGCTGAACAAACAGACCCTCTCTAAAATGAGTAAGATGTATGTTGATGAAATATTGTAAAGCAAGAATCATGTAGTTGATATACTGCAAAAACATTTGCTCACAGCAATGAAAAATTTTCATAACATTGTGTGTATGTGTGTGTTGTTGTTGTTATTGTTTTTTTCTTTTTTCCTTTTTAAAAAATTTTTTTTGGGTCATTCCATTGATATTGGGTATTGAACATAGAAGAAATAACAAGGTATATTATTTGCAATAACTTAGACTAAGCAGTTCTTTAGGTAAGAAGTTGAATTTTTTTAAATGAAATTTTATTGAAAAGGTGGAAAGTTTCATTTTTAAGCTTTAATTTTCATAATTTTTACAAAAAGAACAATTTTATCAAACATGACGTCATAAACAAAACTATTAAAGGTTGTAAGTTTCCAATAAGACAGAGAAACAACTTAAACATCTCAGCCTATATAATTCTATGTTAAATTCACTCGTTTATTGAAATTTTCGGACACATGTCCTTTTTCGAGATAATTATATAAACAGAATTATTTAGAAACTTTAGTTATTTATTACTCAATGTTGATGTATATATGTTACAGCAACATTGAGTAAACGAAAATGGATGTAACTTAGTGTCTGCATAATTCTGTTTTTATTCTTGAAAAAGGACACTGTGTCCGAAATTTCAATAAACGAGTGAATTTATCATAGAGTTATTACTAACTTCCCTTTTGGAACGTTTTATGCAATTGTCAACCAATATATGTATAATGATGGAAAAATTAAGCTAATAAAACAGTTTAAAAGCACATTTCTGCTGCAGTTGATGGTGTGTGGAGGAACTGGTCAACGTGGTCGAAATGTTCTATGACCTGTGATGACGGTCAACAATTGAGAACGCGCACCTGCTTTTTTCCTAACAACACGCCTCATGGCAAAAATTGTGTTGGCTTAACAGATGAAACAAAAACGTGCAAAGAAAAGGATTGTAAAGGTACACAGATCAAAGTTTTGAGCTAATTATGTCAGGTCATTTATTTAATTAATAATATTCGTTCTAGATCTGATCTGAAAATATTTGTAAAACCTACTAAAATACGCGTAAAAGTAGAAAAAGTATATATTCCGAGTAAAAGTGAACCATTAGTTTTAGTCAGACAAGAAAAAAAGTACAGGAGCTTAAGGGGTAAGTTGTTGTAATACAGTCCTAAGAACTGCTTCTCACAGACATCATCAGCCGAGTGCCCATCCGTCACTGAGTGGTTCGCCCCTTATCTCGGTACCCTCTCGAGATGGCGGGGCAGCAGTGGTGATCAGGCACTGCTTGTCTGTGATGGCTTCCGTGTCATTTCACTGCGTCGTAATCAGAGCCAACTTGACGCTCTTTCCGTGTTTTGCCTAGGGTCTTGGCTGCGGCCTTTCTTGCGTTTCCTTTGATGCCCACGACTCCTAGCAATCTCTAGACAGACTGGGCAGGAAACCCCATACATCCTATCTCTACATGGAACCGCCATGTTTTCCATTCCTGTTCTGTGCAGGCATCTGCCAGATCTTGGTACTTGGCCTTTTCCGGTCATAGGCCTCCTCTGTCCTCTCCTCGCAGGGTACTGTCAGTTCCACCAGTATCAGTTTCTTTAATGATTGGGACCACATCACTTTCTCTGGTCTGAGGTTTGTGTGGACCACATCAGGGGATACCAGTTTCTTGTCTAGATCGGTGCGCATCTCCCATTGCTAGGCTTCATCTAGAAGACATATGGAGTTGGCTGATGCTGGTCCACTCTGGCCTTCTTTTACAAAGGAAATGAACTGCTGATTTTTGGTGGATCTGGCTTTCCTCCTTTCCCTCTCAAGCAAATCTGCCAATTCTCGCAGCACCTGATCATGACGCGAGCGGTATCGTCCTTTTGTCAGGGCTGTTAACAGGATGACAACTCGTACGTGTATATGCTGAACAAAGCCTTTGCATCCTCTGACAGCTTCCACCTTTGAGATTTGCCGGAGTAGGCAGCAGATCGTAAACAGAGCGAAGCAAAAAGCTAAGCTGCAGTGGTTGGTATTTCCACATTTCTTGCCATGTAAGTTTGCGTTCTGGCAGGTTCCACCCCGTCCACCTTCCCTGTTAAACTAACTGTACCGCCCTACCTGACCTCACATCCTCCTCTGCTCTTCTTATCTCATTCTGAACAATGGCGCGCCTCTCTCTGCTATCAGCCATTCCCCAACTCTGTTGCTGTCTCACTCCTAGTCCCTCTCTGCCTTTGTTTGTTGTATCCACAATGTCTCGTAGATAGAGACTGCTTTCAGCCTGGTCTACTGCTTGGATAACCGTCTACTTTCTCCCTGTCCGCACGCTGATGCCTGTTTTACTGATCTTGTCATCCGTAGAATCTCTCAGTGTGAGAAGTCTTGGACACCTTGTACTTCTCTACCAGAGAGGTCATCGGCAACTGTAGCTTGGTAGTTTTCCCATACAGTCCAATGGCACTGGTGAACGATGGAGGAAGACCTGAACATCTCTTTATTTTCTTGCTAATAGACTGTTCAAGCCTTTCCACGCAGCTAAATGGTATCTCGTATACCATCAGTGGCCATACCAGTCTTTGCTGGTAGATCCAAACCTTACCCTACTTCCCTGGTAGTTCTGGTTTGTCGATTCTACTGGTTTTCTCTTGGATTTGCATCTGTAGCCTGCCTTGATTGGCATTGTCTTTAAGAGTAGAATCGAACCATTTGCTCAGGCACTTAATTGGGTTGTTCACGAGGGAAGGTATCTCTTCTCCATGTATGCACAGATTGAACTTGTCAGTAACTTTCCCTTCCTGATAACCACACATCTTGACTTTTTGGGCTTGAAGGTCATCCTTGCCCAAGTTGCAGTTTCATCTAGAGCTTTGAGTATCCATTAAGCTTGTATGTGCGTTTCTATGGTTACTGTCATGTCATCCATGAACCCACGATTTGATAGATAGATAAATGTATTTCAATATAAAATGTCAGACAGCACGGCATTATAATACAAAAAAACATACATGAAATTAGCAATAAACAAGAACATGTATGAATTCAACATATTCAGCCATGTCAACCAACATTATATATCAAGGATAACACAAAAAAGTTTGTAAAAACTCTTATTTCCATTGTGGTCCTTGAAGTATAGTATTGTGTGGCATAAGAAGACATATATATAGTTATCACAGGACTTATCACAAAAATATCTCATAATTGAAAGACTAAGTAAGTTTGTAACAAAAATAATTAACAATAGAATAGTAGTTTTGAAAACTTTCTTAAACATACCCCTTGCCATACTAAAAGTACATTATAAAATTAGTAATCAGTTAAATTAATAAAATGTTCCTTAGCAACGAGTTTGAAGTTTGTATATGACCTGACTGTCATGTCATCCTTGAACCCACGATTTGATAGATAGATAGATTTATTTCAGTATAAAATGTCAGACAGCATGGCATTATAATACAAAAAAAAAAACATACATTAAATTAGCAATAAACAAGAACATGTATAATTCAACATATTCAGCCATGTCAACCAACATTATATATCAAGGATAACACAAAAAAAGTTTGTAAAAACTCTTATTTCCATTGTGGTCCTTGAAGTATAGTATTGTATGGCATAAGAAGACATATATATAGTTATCACAGGACTTATCACAAAAATATCTCATAATTGAAAGACTAAGTAAGTTTGTAACAAAAATAATTTACAATACAAATAGTAGTTTTGAAAACTGTATTAAACATACCCCTGACAGAACTAAATGTACATTATAAAATTAGTAATCAATTAAATTGATAAAATGTTCCTTAGCAACGAGTTTGAAGTTTGTATATGACCTGGAGTCCCTAATATGCTGCGGTGATTCATTCCACAAACAACATCCCCTATATGCAAATGACCATTTCCCAAAACCTTTGACCTTGGGGATAGAAAAACGGCCACTCTCTTTGAAGTAACAACCCAGATAATCGGCATTTCCTGAAGATTTTACCCAGAACCGTGTTTTGTGACTGTGTACATGACTGACAGGAACAAAATTTTCCCTTAGGTACAAAGGGGCGTAATTTGAATGAATATTTAAAACATGACACAGTGATTTAAAATCAACTCTGTTAGCCACAGGTAACCATTTCAAAAATCAAAACTGCTCTTTACCGATATGAGCTCTAGGTTCAAGGTTCAACACAAATCTAATAAGTTTATTCTGGGTAACCTGTAAATTGTTGGAAGTCGTATGCCTGAAGCTGTCTTTGGGCCTCGTGTCTCACTCTAAGCTGCTGTTATAATCATGTTCAATCACATAAAAAACAGGACGACAGAGATAGTGCAGCCTGTGACTATCCCCTTCTCAAGTGGTAGCCATTATGTTGTGCTGTTTCTCCATGAGAACCTTAAATGGATGTCGCTAAAGTAGTTCATTACAAGCTTGTTGGCCTGGTCGGGGATATGGTAATGCCTCGATGCTGTCTGAATGAGCAGGTGTCGTATGGAGCCAAACCACTGTCATGTCCTTTTGGTCTATTCTTGCCTCTTGCAACAACTGAATGAATGCACTGGTATGCTGTACGCATCCTGAGAAGCCTAGTATTTCACCTTTCTGTATTGATGTGTCAACATAGTTGTTCGCAAGTAGATAAGTTTTTAGTCGCTTGGCGAGCATTGCGAAGAATATTTTGCCTTCTACACTCAACATAGATATGGTTCGGAACTGGCCTATTTTCTCGAGTTCGCCTCTTTTGGAACAAAGAAACCTTCTGCTTGGTGCCAACTCTTGGGCACTGTGCCTTTCTTCCAAACAAGTCTTAAGAGCCCCCATTTTCGTAAAAGCCTTGGACACTTCTTATAAACTTTGTATGGTATGCCGCTGGGACCTGGAGCAGAGCCTGTTCGTGCTTTCCGTACCACATCTGTGGTCTCTTTCCAGGCGGGTTCCTTCATCTCCATGGGGACATTTGGAGCTTCTACAGGTTGGACTCTCTCACAGTCACCCAATGGTATGTTCCACTGGGGATCAGAATGTGTTCTTGTGAGGAAATCTTCAACCTCCGCTTGGCTGCTCTCTAGTTTGCCGGACTTCTCTTCACCTAGGATGTTCTTGGTAAACTTGTAGGGATTACAGATAAACTGTGCCCTCCTCTTACTTTTCTCGTGCCTATTACATCGGAGTCTCTCAGCGTTCAGGACTAAGCGTCTTCAGGCGTGTACGTAGCTGGTGCCGTAGCTGGGATATGCCTGCTCTTTCCTCTACATTGGATCGCCGATACTGCTTACGCAGGGAACGGAGTTTTTTCCTTAGCCTTTTAATCTCCACTTGGCGCCTGTTTGGTGTTGCAGGCTTTCTTGGCTTATTTGTGGATGTCTTTTCAAGGCCAAATCGTTTTTTCCCACTGCGTACACTATGGTGGGCATAGCTTGTAGCTTTCTGTCTAAACATCCTTGGAGAGCTGTTTGCAGTATGTTATCCAAGTTCTCGTCAAACTGCTTCAAGCCTGGATCGTTCATGCTTAGCCATGCAATCTTTCCCTGCCTTTCCTGTGTAGGTGGTCTCTTGCCATTCTGACACGGGCATTCTTACCAATTGTAGTATTGCCTCCTGTTGTCTCAATCTGGGGATCATCTACCCAAGACCCCGGGAACATAATGTGTCCGTCTGGTGTATCTTTCAGAACAACATCGTCAGCCTCCTTGGCTTCTGCCTGGTGTTGCACTGTCTCGTGACTTGAGTTGTTTCCACTCTAGAGTATTGATGGAAGATTTGGGAGTCGCCTGAACAGCTTCTCTGATTTGAGGTTCTGGAGTGTTACCTGTTTGTGTAACCAAGTCGTCTATGCTGAAGATAGGTGAATCACTTTTGTCTGTAGCCGGAGAGTATCCTTGGTATGGGAGTGGGTTGGTGCGTGCTAGTAGCAGCTTTTTATTTCAACCTATCAGAAGGCAGGTTTTCCATCGTCAAAGACAGTCTTCCTGTCAGCTAAAATACAGGAGCTGAGGGACCTCCAGTACTATCTGATTTGAAAATGTTTGTAAAACCTACCTATCTCAAGTACTGTGGTTGGATTCCTGACTGGTTATCTCCCCGTCTCACCAGGTACACCTGAGCGTTGCTTCTGTGATTCAAATGACCGGCACCCCTTCATCGACGGGTGAATTCTCAACTCTCCAAGGTTCTTGCCAATCTTTCCTGGTTGTCATTCAGTCATTCCTGGAAGTCACTGGCAATTCAGATAAAGCAAGTTGTTGTTATACAGTCCTAAGAACTGCTTCTCACAGACATCATCAGCCGAGTGCCCATCCGTCACTGAGTGGTTCGCCCCTTATCTCGGTACACTCTCGGGATGGCGTGGTAGCAGTGGTGATCAGGCCTTTCACTGCGTCGTCGCCAGAGCCAACTGGACGCTCTTTCCGCTGTTTTGTCCTAGGGTCCTGGCTGCGGCCTTTCTTGCCTTTCCTTTGATGTCCACGACTACTAGCAATCTCTAGACAGACTGGGCAGGAAACCCCCTACATCCTATCTCTACATGGAACAGCCATGTTTTCCATTCCTGTTCTGTGCAGGCATCTGCCAGGTCTTGGTACTTGGCCTTTTTCCGTTCAAAGGCCTCCTCTGTCCTCTCCTCTAAGGGTATTATCAGTTCCACCAGTATCAGTTTCTTTGATGATTGGGACCACACCACTATGTTTGGTCTAAGGTTTGTGTGGACCACATCTGGGGATACCAGTTTCTTGTGCGCATCTCCCATTGCTAGGCTTCATCTAGAAGACATATTGAGTTGGCTGACGCTGGTCCACTCTGGCCTTCTTTTACAAAGAAATGAACTGCGGTCCTGACGTTTTGGTGGGTCTGGCTTTCCTCTTTTCCCTCTCAAGCAAATCTGCCAATTCTCGCAGCACCTGATCATGACGCCAGCGGTATCGGCCTTGTGTCAGGGCTGTTTTGCAAGATGACAGTATATGCTGAAGAGAGCCCTTTCATCCACACAGCAGACAGTTTGGATCCTCTGACACTTCCACCTTTGCAGGTTTGCCGGAAAAGGCAGCAGATCGTAAACGGAGCGAAGCAGAGAGCTAAGCTGCAGTGGTTGATATTACCACATTTCTTGCAATGAAAGTTTGCGTTCTGGCAGCTTACACCCCGTCCACCTTCCTGTTGGGCTAACTGTACTGCCCTACCTGACCTCACATTCTCCTCTGCTCTTCTTATCTCATTCTTAACCATGGCGCGCCTCTCTCTCTGCTGTCAGCCATTCCCCAACACAGTTGCCGTCTCACTCCTAGTCCCTCTCTGCCTGTGTTTGTTGTACCCACAATGTCTCGTAGGCGGAGACTGCTTTCAGCCTGGTCTACGTGTTGGGTAACCAACCACTTTCTCCCTGTCCGCACGCTGATGCCTGCTTTACTGATCGTGCCATCCATGGAATCTCTCAGTGTGAGAAGAAGTCTGGACTTGGACACCTTGTACTCCTGTGCCAGAGAGGTCATTGGCAACTGTAGCTTGGAAGTCCTAACCATCTCTTCGTTTTCTTGCTGATAAACTGTTCTAGCCTTTCCACGCAGCCAATGGGTATCTCGTATACCATCAGTGACCACACCAGTCTTGGTAGAAGTCCTTGTAGTTTGTCGATTCTACTAGTTTTCTCTTGGATTTGCATCTGTAGCCTGCCTTGATTGAGCTTGTCTTTAAGAGTAGAATCGAACCATTTACATAGGCACTTTATTGGGTTGTTCACGAGGGAAAGGTTCTCTTCTCCATGTATGCACAGATTGAATTTGTCAGTAACTTTTCCTTCCTGATAACCACACATCTTGACTTTTTGGGCTTTTCCTTGCCAAAGTTGCAGTTTCATCTAGAGCTTTGAGTATCCATCTAGCTTGTATGTGTGTTTCTATGGTGACCGTCATGTCATCCATGAACCCCCGGTTTGATGGAAGACGGATGCCTGAAGCTGTCTTTGGGCCTCGTGTCTCCCTCTCTGCTGCTATTATTATCATGTTCATTCCCATAACAAACAGGACGAGAGAGATGGTGCAGCCTGTGACTATCCCCTTCTCAAGTTGCAGCCATTATGTTGTGCTGTTTCCCCATGAAAACCTTTAATGGATGTCGGTAAAGTAGCTCATGATAAGTTTATTGGCCTGGTCGGGGATATGGTAATGCCTCAATTCTGTCTGAATGAGCTGGTGTCGTATGGAGCCATACGCATTGGCTAGGTTGAGCCAAACCACTGTCAAGTCCTTCTGGTCTATTATTGCCTCATGCATTAACTGAGTGAGGTTAAGTAAGTTCTACAATAATTTCAGACCAATGGAATTTATACAAATTGAAGTATGGTTGATATCATGGGACTCAGTATGCCAATGTCGTTTTAAGTGCACAGTTTATGTGTATACAAGCATTTTTCTTAATAGATTGACAGGAAGTATTTCATTCTGACATGTACAAAATATATACAAGATATGGTGAACTGTGTTAACCCTTAGTCTAAAACATTCTTCAGTGGATGGTGCATGGGCAGCGTGGTCCTCTTGGTCAATTTGTACGAAGACGTGTGGTAATGGACTCAAGTTTCGCGCTCGAACTTGCCTGTTTGATGACACAAAGCCCCGTGGTGAAAACTGTAAAGGTGACAATATTGACAGAACACCATGCAACGAAAGTCCTTGTGCAGGTATGATACATTTGTTTTGTCGTCGGCAAACCCGCAAAATTGCTGAGACATTTCCAGAGCCTAAATTGTTCAACAGCAGTAAGATAAACAAAATAATCTGGAAAGTCTATTTATATGTAGTATATTATCATCTAGTTAACTTTTCAAGGCCTCAGTTGCACCCTAACAGTAAGATAAATAAAGCTAATTTGGAAAGTCTGTTTATATCTGGTATATATCTAGTACATGTAGACCTTTCCAGGGCCTCAGTTGCACATAAACAATAAGATAGAAAAAATAATATGGAAAGTCTATTTACATTATCCAGTATATTCTAATAAAGAATGAATGTCTTGTATATTTTGTAAGAGAACGGAAGCTGAAATTATTGATGCCTTGTATATATATCATTAGAGAACGCATGCTTAAACTGTTAATATCCATTGTATATTATATTAGAGAACTACACTTAAACTGGTTATAAATGTTTTATAACTTATTAGAAAACAGTGCTTTAACTGATTATATATGTTGTATATTTTATTAGAAAATGGCACTTAGTCTATATATGATCCCCGCTCCAGGAAAACCGGTCTTAATGACATCGCGTATGACGTATGGGAAAACCCAAAATCTGACGTCACAAACAAAATCATTATCAAGGCCATACAAGTTTCGGATAAACAAATGTTTTAAATAGTTTTCTTGTTTTACTTGTTAATTTTATTTGAAGAGGATGGACAGTGATTTAGAGGTAAGAATACGCTTTGTATTTTTTTTCCTTATTTTTTGCTTGTTATAGAATATTAAAAAGATAAATACGGGAAAAATATTGAAACACATTTTGGCGGAAAATTCAGCTGAAGGAGACAAAGTCAGTAACGATCCAGTTCTACTACTTTGACTGATTTATAATGAATTGTTATAGGATAAAAGTCTTAAAATACACTGTTTGATAACAGATGTTCTTAGAAGAAACCTTTGTATGTATTTGAATTTAAAAATAGAATCTAGATCTAGGTTGAATGCGTCTAGATACACACGTAAATGAAGATACCTCTAGTTTTTTTCTTGTTTTCATATCTAAAAACGAGTCATCTGTGTGTTTATTGCTTACTCAGATCAGATATTGAAATTGTGAAAAAAAACGGTTTTAATAAAAACTTTTATTAAACGTCCCTTTTAGTTTTAACAAAGTTTAAATATTAAAATGTACACAACATTTAGTGACAGCAGGAATGGCCAAATGGGCTAAACAGTTGGTCTGTGAAGACTGATCTGAGTTATTCATGTAGGTTCGCACCCAGTGGAGGATTTTTTTTATAAATCATTTTAAGTTTATTACATTGTTAATTGTATTATGAAAGTATTTTTTCTTATTTGCATTAATATAACTCCTAATTACTCTCTCGTTAATATAATCGATATTTTTACTCAACGAAATTGTCACAAAAGATATCAATAGGTCTTTTTTAGTATGTCCTGCTTAGCGCGTATTTTATCTTAAATTTTAAAGATCTATACTTTTTTCTGCTCTGGAAAAATGGCATTTTGAATTTAATTTTGATTTCTGGATAGTACTTGGAAGTCTATATATTTGGTCAATAAAAATGGAGCAGACGTTTAGTGCATAGAATTAACTAGCATTCGGTGATACTTACTAAACTACAGATGTTTCTTTTTATTCAGGAGTTGGAAAGTCTTTTCTCTGAACATTTTGGTAGAACACCCTGTGCCTCTCAAGCAAGTTCAGATGATGAGGGTACTGATGATGGTTTGAATGATGATGGTGAACAAGAGATTTTCACACCTAATGCTGATGAGCGAGCTAGGCAGTATTTGGAGTCAGTTAGAGACCAGGTTAATTCAGGCAACAATTCAGATAGTATGGACGAGAACCCAACTCACACAGGTATTACTTTACTTCAGGATGATCCAGATGCAGTCAAAGTTAAACAGTTTAAAGAGTCTGGATGTGGTTGCCAAAGAAACTGTCACTTGAAACTGAAAGATTCCGACATTTACACGCACATTCTTAATTTAAGAGAAATGGAAAAATCAGACAAGGAAATTTACTTAATGGCCACACTTGTTGATGACTCAGACAAAGAAAAAACAAAACGCGGAAAGAAAAGACAGCGGTTAAGGCAAGATTTCCACTACCAAGGTATCCATGTTTGTAAAAGAACTTTTATGCTATTGTTTGACATTGGAAAACACAACCTTGCTAACATGATAAAGCATGTTCATGAGAACGGTGTTATTCCAAGAACTCACGGGAATATAGGAAAAAGACCTTCTAAATCTTTGAACTTTGATGACATTAAAACTGTTGTTCAGTTTATAGAAAACTTTGCAGACGAGTTTGGAATGCCTCAGCCTGCAGCTCCCCGTGGAAGAGACAACACAGCTCCCATTTACCTAACAAGTGACACAACCAAATCTTCCGTACATGAAAAATACACAGCCAGCTGTACAGAGGGAAATATTCGTGCTGTTAAATACTCCACTTTTAATAACATTTGGAGGTCTTGTCTGTCCCATATCAAAATAGCTTCACCACGTGATGACGTATGTGCAACTTGTGAAAGGATGCGGAAATGTATTATGGATTCAGTTTCAGAACAGGAAAAACTAAACTCAACAAACAATTTGAGAGAACACGTGATAAACGCACAGAAAGAAAGAGATGTATACAATACCTGTGTGAGACGGGCAAAAGAATCTTTCCGGAATGATGCACTTGAAAAGTATATTCATTATACATTCGATTTCAGCCAGAACGTATGCGTTCCTCATCATTCAAGACAGATGGGGCCATTATATTTCTTATCACTCAGAAAAATCCAAATATTTGGATTTCGCATTGATGGATACCCAAAACAAATCAATTTTCTTATTGACGAAAACGAGACGATCGGGAAAGATGGTACATCAACTCATGGTCCGAATTCTGTAATTTCCATGATTGACTGGGCGTTGCAGACCTACCATAGCAACGAAACTACCTGTACTATACATGCTGATAATTGTCCAGGTATGTCTCAATAACCGAACGTTTTGGCCATGTTTTGTTTTTTGCAAATTGTAAGTAATAGAAACAGGACTTTAAAGGCATGACACTTAATCATTTTGTCATTGATTATTTATTACCGAAAAAGGTATCATTTCTAAAATAAATTGAACGCTACTAGTATTGTCGAAATACAATTAAATAAATCTAAAATTGCAGTGACTGTGTTAAATAGAAAATTAGCAGGTCACTTATATAATAACCATTTAAAAAATGATATTTTTCAGGTCAGAATAAGAACAAGTATGTTCTAGGCTACTTGATGTGGAGAGTCATGACAGGAAGGCACGAGCGTATCGAGTACATGATGCAGGTTCCGGGACATGCACGTTGCCTAGTTGACAGTGGATTTGCAGCTTTGAAAAAACTCTACAGGCGTTGTGACTGCGACTCTATTGATCAACTTCAACAGATTGTTAACAAGTCATCGGCAACAAACGAGGCAGTCCGTTACCCTGCGTGGCAATGGCGAGACTGGAAGGCGTTTCTAGAGCCAGTTTTCCGACCACTCCCAAGAATAAGGTGAGATTTAGTAAACCAAATTTATCAAAAAGATAATAACTTCCTGTAGGGATGATGTACTGCTTTGAAAATGAGAAAAAGGTTATAATTTATACATTGGTATATAACAAATACAATAACTTATCAACGTTTATAATCCATAACAGTAAGATGCACAACAAACGTTAAGTTTAAAAAATAAACATATTTTCGATCTAAACGAAATGTTTCCAAATTTAAGAGTAAGTATCAACATTATATTAATGTGATTATGGCCTTTCACTGGCTATAACATTTCTTTCTACATGCGTTTTCTTTCAAATTAAATGCAGGCAATATCAGTACTTCCGGATGATGTCTGCTGCACCTGGTGTTGTTGTCGTGAAACAGAACTGCGATGCAGATGAGATCTCTTTTAACATTCTGCGAAATGAAGGATTTGTATTCCAACAGGATATGTTACCTGTCATCATACCAGCCCAAGGCATGACGAGTGCCAGACAGGAATACCTTTACAGAACAGTTCGCCCATATGTTCGCCCATGCTATCAGAACGTAACATGTCCGCGGCCTGAAGATGGTCAGGGAAATTGAAAGAACAGTGCATTCCATACGCAATTGAATAAACAAAAGAAGACATATTAAAACTGTATTTTGACGTGATTTACTAAGAAGCATTTCATTTTTGGTCAAGTCAGTCTCATTTTCTGTGAACAGGTTTGACGACGTCAAAGTAACGTCACTTGATGTTATTCTGTATAAATGACGCTGTATACCATTCGTCTTCAAACGTGTATACATTAATAAGTTTTTAATGTAGAAACAAACGGTTTTCACTATTTTCCTCAAAAAACTCTAATTATCATAGAGGAACAAAAAAGCAAAATTCAAAAATTTTGTCATTAAGACCGGTTTTTCTGGAGCGCGGCTCATATGTTTTATATTTTATTAGAGAATGGAGGCATTAACTGTATATGCCTTTTAAAGAAAGTATGTAAGATGTATCAAACAACAATGCTAGGACAAGGACATTTTGGAACGCCAAGTCTACAGAAACTCAGATATTTGAAATAATTGATGCTGACTGGTGCACTTTGATTTAATGGAAAAGAAGTAAAAATTAATAAAAGCTCTGTCAATTTTCTGTCTCTATAATTTATTTATTGCTCGTTTTTTAAGTATCAGCCATGTCACTTCAAGCTAATGCTTTATATAAAACAATTACATGTACTAGTACATGTATTGCACGTTTTAATATTTAATACACTTAAATAATTAATGTCACTTCAAGCTAATGCTTTATATAAAACAATTACATGTACTAGTACATGTATTGCACGTTCTAATATTTAATACACTTAAATAATTAATGTCACTTCAAGCTAATGCTTTATATAAAACAATTACATGTACTAGTACATGTATTGCACGTTCTAATATTTAATACACTTAAATAATTAATGTCACTTCAAGCTAATGCTTTATATAAAACAATTACATGTACTAGTACATGTATTGCACGTTGTAATATTTAATACACTTAAATAATTAATGTCACTTCAAGCTAATGCTTTATATAAAACAATTACATGTACTAGTACATGTATTGCACGTTGTAATATTTAATACACTTAAATAATTAATGTCACTTCAAGCTAATGCTTTATATAAAACAATTACATGTACTAGTACATGTATTGCACGTTCTAATATTTAATACACTTAAATAATTAATGTCACTTCAAGCTAATGCTTTATATAAAACAATTACATGTACTAGTACATGTATTGCACGTTCTAATATTTAATACACTTAAATAATTAATGTCACTTCAAGCTAATGCTTTATATAAAACAATTACATGTATTAGTACATGTATTGCACGTTTTAATATTTAATATACTTAAATAATTAATTCTCAATTGAAATTATCTGAATTATGTGCACAAAGTTATTTTAAGAGAGCTTTTATTCATTTAAACTAAATTATTTAAATATTGTTTAATTGAATTCTGGAGCAGTTCTTATATTGAGAGGGTATTTAATTTTTTTTGAGTTTCTGTAGGTAGGGCATTCCATGTCACACTACAAATAAGCAAGGGATTGCCTAAAAGCAAGAAACTGGTCTAGTCGTTTTATGCTATCAAAACAATCAATAGAACAGCATTTGGGGCTTACACACTGGGCATGTCTAAAATGAAGTTTAAGGTATATAGAAAATGTACTTCAGTATGCCCTTGAGTGAATAAACATTTCAGTTGACGGAAGCTGGAGTGACTGGTCGTCCTGGTCACAATGCTCACACACCTGTAATGGCGGGAAACAGTCTCATGAGCGGGTGTGCACATACACCCCAGGGGCTCCTCATGCCAAACCATGCACTGGTTCCAACAAGGAGTACCAAGACTGCGGACTACAGGAATGCCCAGGTACAATTTCCTCAACACAAGTTTCTGAAATAAACTTTGTTTTGTTTTTCAAGATTATAGCTTAATTATTTCATATTAGAAATGAAAGATAGTCAGTCAGTCTAAACATTAGACCTGTGGGTTGTGTTAATGTGTCTGTAGCACCATATTGTGTACATGTTTGTGTACATTCAGAAGATTCAAGGTCTGAATTATTGAAGACCAATATTAATCAAAGCCATTTTTCTGTCAGTTTCAAACATTTTAGAAAAGTTTAGAGTGTCAGTAATTGTTTTTTAATCTTGTTTTACTTGAAGATGATAAATGTTTTATTCATCATTGAATTTATAAAATATTCATTTATAATAGTAAATGGTATATGGGGTGCCTGGGGACCTTGGGCCACATGCTCAAAGACCTGTGGAGGCGGAACCCAGGCCAAAACTAGGACATGTCTGTACCGAGGCTCGAGCCCCAGCACTCCACATGGACAGCCATGTCCTGGAGAGGCACATAAATCACAAGCTTGCAAGACACAGGAATGTCCTGGTAACATTTCAACATTGAAAAAACTTGCTATATATAGTTTTTAATGGTTCTTTAATTATACATCGATTAGAAGTCTGAAATTTATTTTAAAAGATAGTTCTGCTACTATTCATTATAAAGACCACATTTTTACTGGTCTTAATGGTGGAATTCAACGTAAATACAAGTGACATGCCACTTTTGCACAAATCATTCCGAACTTTTTGATTGGCAATGTCCTTTTCCTAAGAAAGGAAAAAACACGTTTGTCTAATTTATCACATGACAAACAATGTTTGTAATTCAGTATAACCATTACATATTTTTTTACATTACACACTCAGAGTGACCTCTTCTATGTTTATTATTTCCGATATATTTTAAAATTTCATTTGGAACTATTTTCTTGGCGGATGTTTTGTAACAGCTTTTTCAGTATAGTTCAAAAATAATAATATAGCTACAGTATGACCCATTGACTGTTGTTTTGGTCATGTGATAAAAAGAATCTGACACTGAGGTCAACATTTCATGTGATCTTTTATTCAACAAGTTCAGAAAGACGTTATGAAGCAAGTCTCTATGAAATGAAAACTCGTGTCAGATCCTACATTTATAAGAGATTTTCGTATTCAAGAAAATTGCTTAGAATCAAATAACAATGAGATAAATGCAGGTTTTCCAAGTATTAAGAAAATATTGCACAAAAAATCTGTAATGTCTTTATAAACTGCTGCTGCAAATACTTGAGAGGTTTACAAGTCAAAGTGGAAAATGAGAATTATGTGAAAGTTATGCAGTTGTACAATCCAGACATAACGTGCATGAGAAGCAAAAGAGCCAAATTTAAAAGAAAATATTGATTTAAACTTTCAATTACAGTGGATGCTACTTGGTCAATATGGTCTGCCTTTGGTGCATGTGACGCCTCATGCGGGGGAGGTTTCCGCGTCAAGACACGCACGTGCAACTATCATCCAACAGCGCCAATGGGGCGGAACTGCACGGGAAGTCCGGAATTCTCAGAGGAATGTAATCCTCAGCCATGTCCAGGTAAGTAGCAGAGACATACTATGAGCTTTTGCTTTGTGGTTTAAGTTTAATCAACTCTTCAATCTTGGAGATGAGGTTTGTCTTGAGACACATGATCTCAAACAGCGCTTTTATTGGTCCAGAATTTAAAAAAGAAAGAGAGCAAAATTTGTAAAACATAGCTAGACAATAAGCAAATATGACATTCGCCATTTATGTAGATATATTAATTTATAGGTAATAAATGAAACGAACACATTTTTATTAAGATTTCTTATTATGATAGGAGTTACAATATGAAAATTATAATATGGCACAGGCGTTATTCTGTTACTGCTTTTTTCCTTTTTTCAGAAAATGAAATAAAATTACTATAATCTATATGAACTTAGCACTGCCTGCAGGCATTTTAATCTGTTTAAGGGAAACAGCTGTTCTTTCCAACTGGCATTATATTTTATGCGATATTTTTCTCTCGTGCACATTGCCAAAGTTATTTTGCTATAGTTGACGGAACGTGGGAAGACTGGGAGACTTGGAGTCACTGTACGGCAACGTGCGATGGTGGTACACGGTACAGACACAGGGACTGTAATTTCCCATTAAATGTTCCCCATGGTGCCAATTGTACAGGACCACTCCGAGAGGATGACATCTGTAACGACTCACCATGTCCTAGTAAGAAATTTAGAAAGTCTTTTGTCATATAGAAGCATTATAAAAAGTAGATCTAGATATCTTAGGCATGGATATAAGTGTAAAAAAGTAAAATTGTAAGTAAGTAATCATAATTATTTAAAGGATAGTTCTGCTATGTACTGCAATCATGTTCAAAGTCAAAGATGTCATTACCATTTAGTGATAGGTCGTAATCTTTTTGTACTAACAATCTGTCTGATTTGTAAAGTGCCTATCTAAGCAAGTTTTTATGAAAACTGGGATTTTGAAATCATTTAATTTTTTTTTTTTTTTTTGAGTGGTTGCATGAGACCTGTTAAATTGACGACACCTGATAAATGCACAAGGTTTAGGATGAACATCTATGTCTCAATGCATCAGCAAGACAAGTAGAAAAATACATACACATATTTTACCATGTATCAAAATAATGCAAAGTGAAATTTTCATTACAGCTACAACAACAACTACAACAGAAGCACCAGGTACTTGATATTTTAGATAAATAATGCAAGAACTTAACTAAAGAGGAGAACATTTGTTTGGCCATTTGAAGAAATTGTTTGATGAGACATGCACAATTTAAAGGGCTGTTTCTTCAATGATCAATAAAATTCGATGGAATGTGAATATGAATGCATAACTTTCTACTTTCTTAACACATTTTTCTGCCCTTTTATCACATAATACTTCTTGTCTTGGTTTAAACGTAATTTAATTAATGTTTCATGGCCCTGTTTGTTTTGATATGTCCTCTTATAACAACATAGATTTGTTATTCTAGTGGATGGACACTGGTCCAGTTATGGTCCATGGAGTGGTTGTACAGAAACATGTGGAGGTGGCTCTAAATTCCGTATCAGAAACTGCACCTTACCCGGACCTTTCTCTTCACGGGAAATTTTGTGTTGGTAGTAGTAATCAAACAGCTGACTGTAACACACAACACTGTCCAGGTAATTCTGTCTTTTTGATGTTGTTTCTCCACGTTAACAATTTAGATGAAGTGTGTTTAATATAAAAGATCCTCTTATGAAGTGAAATAAAATCATCTCACAGAAAGATATTTTGCTCCAGGATTTTATCTTCTCTTAGACTTATTTTACAAGTCCCATTAAAAGTTGACATTAAAGTAGAAATATAAAAAATACTAGAAGTAAAGCTTTGTTATATAGTATTAGATCATTTGTATGAAAAAGAATACTTGACGGGTATTTTTGACCAGGTTTTCAACGAAAACTGGTTATTGTAATGCTGAAGTCGGCGGGCGGGCAGGCGGGCGGGCGTCAACTTTTGGTTTCTGCTCAATAACTTGAGTTTGCTTTGGCCTATTGATGCCAAACTTGGTGTATGTGTAGCTTATATCAAGAGGCAGCTTGGGATTGCTACCCAGGTGTCTGTGATCAAGGTCAAGGTCACTGTTGCTAAAAATGAAATTCATTTTCCGCTCAATAACTTGAGTTCGCTTTGACCTATTGACCCCAAACTTGGTATATGGGTAGCTTATATCAAGAGGCAGCTTGGGATTGCTACCCAGATGTCTGTAATCAAGGTCAAGGTCACTGTTGCTAAAAATAGAATTTCAGTTTCCTCTCAATAACTTGAGTTTGATATGATCTATTGACCCCAAACTTGGTATGTGGGTAGCTTATATCAAGGGGCAGCTTGACATTGCTACCCAGGTGTCTGTAATCAAGGTCAAGGTCACTGTTGCTAAAAATAGAAATTTAGTTTCCGCTTAATAACTTGAGTTTGATTTGATCTATTGACCCCAAACTTGGTATGTGGGTAGCTTATATCAAGGGACAGCCTGGCATTGCTACCCGAGTGTCTGTGATCAAGGTCAAGGTCACTGTTGCTAAAAATAGAAATTCAGTTTCCGCTCAATAACTTTAGTTTGCTTTTGCCTATTGACACTAAACTTGGTATGTGGGTAGCTTATATCAAGGGGCAGCTTGGCATTGCTACCCAGGAGTCTTGGTCAAGGTTAAGGTCACTGTTGCTAAAAATAGAAATTCAGTCTCCGCATAATAACTTCAGTTTGCTTAGAATTATTGACACGAAATTTAGTATTTGTGTAGCTGATATCAAGATGCAACTTGGGATTGCTACCCAGATGTCTGTGAACAAGGTCAAGGTCACTGTTGCTTTATAAAAGAAATTCAGTTTTCAAGCAATAACTTGAGTTTGCGTTGACTTGTTGACACCAAACTTGCTGTGTGGGTAGCTTATATTAAGATGCAGCTTGGGATTGCTACTTAGATATCTGGGAGCTAGGTCAAGGTCTTTTGCTTACAATAGAATTTTCAGCTTCTACTCAATAACTTCAGCACACTTTGACCTATTGATACTCAACTTGGCATGTGTGTAGCTTACATGAAAATACAGCCTGGCATTGCTACTCAGGTATCTGATTTATTTTTCATTTTGATCTATTGAAACCAACTTTCTGTGTTTGTACCAAAATAACAGCATCATTTTTACTTCACTGCCATATTTCTTCCTAATTCCTGTCACATCAATACTTGGTCGTTGAAAACCTGGTTTTCGTCGCATTGCGGCGCTTCTTGTCTGTGATGTAGTTGATGGTCAGTGGACAAAATGGGGCAGTTTTGGCAGATGTTCATCAAGCTGTGGAAATGGTACACATATAAGATCCAGAAGATGTAAATTTGACGAAAGGTAAAAAACAGTCTTATGATTTTTATTTGACATGCTTATTGAACAGAATCTCTAAGCTAAATAAAGATTTCACTCTATCATACAGCTAGTTACTTTCTTAATAGCTGATTGTAAAACAGTGTAACAGGAAGTGTTGTGTGTTACAGTCAGATGCACCATAATGTCATCTATGATATAGGATAGTGTTATATTCTAAGTCTGACTTGAGCATAGGAATTGCTGTACAGAATTTCATTATTTTTAAGATTTTGAAATAGAGGGAACAAATATCATAATATATCCTGGATTATTAGTTCTTCTTCTCTTCTGTCACACAGCTTTGAACATCAGTCATTTTGTCTACTGTATCTTTGGTTCCTTTAGTTTTAACAACATCTTTTAGGGCATACTTCCTACTTCAAGTGCTCTTGGTGAGTTTTTATGAAAGGCCTTATGTCTGTTATCTGTCTACAATTTGCTTAAAATGACATTGCTTTCTAAACCACTAGATGGAAGTTGATGCAACTTGGCAAGAATGTTCCTTGTCTAAAACTCTACCAGAATTTTATTTAAGAATTCCATTCTGTGTTGCTGTTGCTTATAGTATAAGTAAAACTTTGAAAATCCTTGTCTAAAATCACAATGCCAGAACTTTAAGTAACTATGTAACGGTAAGTGTTCTTACAGTTGAACAGTGAACATCTTGGAAAATTATACCACTTGGGTCATTACAAACTATAGATCAGTGATCACATGTCCTTGTATTGAAATATATAGGAAAAGCTTTAAAAGTCTTTATGTCATGAAACAAATCTGCTGAGTTCTTTGATATTTTGAATGAAGCATTGTCTCTTTATTTTTCAGTCTGAATTTGATTTCCTATGACACATTGCACTAAAGTTGTGTCATTTTGAGCACTGGTAGGTGAGCAATTTAGGCTATCTTGACCTTTTCTTTAACAGGGGCTGATTTGTGCTGTCTGCTTTATATGGGCTAATTCAGAGAACCTGTAATAATTTACTTTCTTTATTAAAGATATCCCCATGGTGCTAACTGTAGTGGTCTTTCATCAGAGACCGGTACATGCTGGGCTGGTGATTGTCCAGGTAAGAACAGTTCACATCTAGAATTTTTCAGAACTTTAATGATTCAGTAAAAAATCTAAAGGAACTCAGAAATGATTTGTTCTGTGTTGTGGGGTATAAGGTCATGGTTGCCAACTGTATAAGTATAAATTTTGGAATAGAAAAATCACGGCAGAGCTATGAATCTAACACTTACTGTTTTTGTCATTTGAATCCATTTGTAAGGACATACATTCTTTTTCTGGATTTTCAGTGTTCAGAAAAACTAACCACTTACCTTTACATAAGGAACGGATGGGATGACAAAGTTTTAATAATTTGACTGAGGAATAAATCATCCAGGACTTGTAATCCACTGATCGAGAGTTTGATCATCTGCGTCTCCACTAAGACTACTAGTATCCTTAAAATGAGATGTTAAACCAGGGATAAATATTCTGATGTTGTGCACTGAGCATCTTAAAGAATCAAGAATTTCTCTTGAATGAGATCCCATTCTATATCCTGCACTGTCCCCCGCGACCTTAAATATCAAATCTCTTGAGGGGCTTCGGTCATTTTAAAACCAACAATAAATAAACTCAAATACATGTACCTAGAAATCATACAGGTGCAGTTTTAGTTTGCTTATTTCAGTTGATGGTGTTTGGGCAGCTTGGCAGGCATGGCACATGTGCTCGGTCACGTGCGGAGGTGGCACTCAAGAACGAACCCGAATTTGCTCTTTCACAAAGGGTTCTCCACATGGGAATAACTGTACGGGAGAATCTCACCAGAGTCAGTCTTGTGCGACTTGATCTTTGTCCAGGTGAGTGACTTAAAAATAGCCGCTGACTTAATTTTGCAACAGCTTGAGAGCTAAGTGTATCTTTTACAAAGTACAGTTGAAGTTTGTAACATAGAGACATGGCTATAAAGTGTTAAACCAGTAGTTTCCAACTAAGAACTCACAGTTTGGAGATATTTTAGATACAGTAACAGTAATTACAGATATATTTGATTAGTTAATAGAAATCACATTACATATAGATAGAGCTGTACTGAAGTAGGACAAACTGGTTAAATAAAGTTTTGTACTATATGTCATTTTTGTATATTGGAATGAATCACAGAAATATATGTTTGCAGTTCTTTTACCCATGCTTTTTAACAAGAAAAATACGGACATAGAATATTAACAATATTTTTGATATCTTCTTCAGTTGATGGTAACCTTACGGAGTGGACCACGTGGTCATCGTGCCTTGTCACATGTGGTGGAGGCACTCAGGTCAGGAATCGAACTTGTTATTTCCCATCAGACCGTCCAAGGGGAAACGATTGCCTAGGGGACCTGGACCAGACTCAACCGTGCTCCAACAGTCTCTGTCCAGGTTCATAGTATCTACTTCATAAATAGTTTATCCTTGTTAGAAGAAACTTATTGTGATATTGTAAAAAATGTATGAACCTAAATAGCAGCTTGATCAGAAAATCCGTATGATATAAAAACAAGTATTATTTGAAATATAGAATATTTTATCAACATCCATAGTTTGAAAAGTGATGAAAAAATTGTTAGAACAAATTCATTTGTTTACATACTATGATTAAAACTTGGTAAGTCCTTGTTTTTTTCAGATGCTCATTTGTATCCTTGTATTTCAAATTATATACAAAGATTGATAGTATTGATTTTCTTTATGCTGTTTACAGTGGATGGGTACTGGGAGGAATGGCAGAGCTGGAAGGCGTGTTCTGTGACTTGTGGTGGGGGCACACAAAGCAGAAGTCGAAAGTGTATATATGACAAGTATGTCATGGGGATTGATTGTACATGGTTTAGTGTCAACCATATTCAATAACTATGAAAACATTATTTATTTCATATGACAACTTGGTATCAAAATGTATTAATCTGTAGTGATGTAACATATTCAGACACTTAAATTCTGAATAATTTAACAGGACTTTCTGATCAGTACTCGGGACAGTTGTTGTTTCTTGCTAAATAACTATGAAGAAAACTGTAAATGAACTACTTTTGGAAGTTTTTTTTAAAGACGTTTGTCTGTTTCTTAATACAGGCTTTAAGCCAAATTTTGATAGCTCATGTCCACTATTCTACTGGAAAGCCAACCCACTGGGTCACAAGCATCAGAAACAATTAAAAATCCGATGTTCTGCTGACAGAAAAAAAGGAAATAAATTATAGTCAAGCACTAGAAACATTAAAAAATCTGGCAGAAGTATGCCTTACTGTTCATTCAAACAATTATATTCAGAAGAACAATAGAAGGGTGGTGGTGGTGTGAGGGTGTCAAATATTTTACTGACAGGTCAGTCCAGCAAGATACTGGTATCAAAAACACGTCTATTGCAATGTTCTATGGATGTCAGCACTCCTGCATACAACCACTTTAGAATAGGAATGATTATTTTCTGTTATAAAATGACTTCATGCAGGGCACTAATAAGGCAATAGAATATACTGATTTGTTGTATGAGTTTTTACTTACGTTTTGAGAATATATAATGAAAAGCATGCTTAGCTGGAATAAACTTCCAAACAAACAATCGGAATGTCTAAAGTGCTCAGCTGGCAGAAGTTATATTACTAGTATATATATTCTTCTTATGCTAAGTTAAAGTTCCATTGGAGTGTTCAAGAGTGACATGTTTCTATTCCACGTACATATACATAGCTAATATTTTGTTGTCAATACTTCCGGCAGAAATTTCTTTTTATGTCTCTAACAATAAGCAAGTGTCAAGGGTATGTGTACTATTAGCAGAACAAATACTTTAGCAGTTTGCTCTATCTGAGCCACTTAACATTTTAGATTTCAAATGTTTTAAAATATGCTGAGCTAGTGCGCTGCGCTGTGTCAATAGAATTATAGATACATGTATGTATGTTTATGAAACTAGGGAATTAAGCAGCTTCTATTAAATAACATTAAAGAATGATGAGGGTTATTTATCTGAAAATAAAGATTCATTCAATTGCAGTTACACTGAATTAAAAAATGCACCTTTCTCTTCAGAACAGCACCTCATGGAAATAGTTGTCATGGTTCAAGAAGAGAGGACAGAGCATGTAACACAGATAAATGTCCAGGTAGATCTGATGTTTTATGACATTCTTGTGCGTGTGTGTGTGTAAAAGCCTATGTGCAAACTTGTGTATTTGTGGATGCACTAAATGACCACCTTGCACCTGAAACTCGAAATAAAGTAATAAGAATAGAACCCTTTTATATATTGTCAACATTACAATAAAATTCTCAGACTCTTATGTAAACTTGTTTCAGTCGATGGACACTGGACCCATTGGTCTCGATGGTCAAGATGTTCTGTGTCCTGTGAGAATGGAACTCATTCACGAGTGCGAACTTGTGTATTTTTGAAAGATACTCCACATGGCGAAAATTGTACAGGAAGTCCGAATGAAGTTGAGGGGTGCAATGATGGATCCTGTCCTGGTATGTGTCTTCACACAAGTTTTAGTTGTCTTGCATTTGAGACAGCTAGTTTAAAGGTTCACATTACAAGTAACATACATACAGTAACATTTAAAAAATGATGCCTCTGGAACAAATTTCTTTTCTGTATAACACATTCAGCTATGTAGTATATTGGTTTATCTAAGACATTTGAATAAACATGTGATAGAATAATAATTACAGCAACACTGCTTTGAAACAAACACTGGCAATAAAACTACATTGCCTGATTTTTCACAATGTATCTCCATCAGCTGTTACAGTTACAATTTTATGACTTCAGATTTAATGTTTTCTGTGCTTAATGATAAACATATGCTTAGATACTGTATTTAACTCATCTAAAATGGACTTTTCCATCTTTTAATTTGGAAAGATCTATTTATTGTTATTGGGGTGCTTATTAAAGACTGAACTGCGACCAGTGTAGACCATGATCAGACTGCATGGATGTGCAGGCTGATCTTGGTCTACACTGGTCGCAAAGGCAATGTCTATTGCCTCCAGCAGGGGAAGTGTTAAACGGTTAATGTTCAGTTTTAGAATCATGCACTTATCAAGACACTAGATATAAAAAGTTGTTATTTTACCAGTGGATGGTAAGTGGTCAGACTGGAGTGTGTGGTCAGACTGTACATTTACTTGTGGCAATGGGACAAAGTCCAGGAACAGAACATGTGACTATCCTAGCGGAGTACGCCATGGCAAAGCCTGTTCAGGGTTATCGTCGGACACGGCAGTTTGTAACACAGATTTGTGTCCTAGTAAGTATAAAACAGGAAACTGAGTTTCAATCATGATAAATGATTTTTAAAATTTGCAAGAGGATAAAAATGGAACATTGTAATGATAAGAATGAGGTTATATTTACAGAATGACTTACAGTCTTAGTGTGCATAGAAGTCTCAAATACTAGAAAAACTGCTGTAAATATTGCATTTCATTGTGTCAAATAGTGACAACAGTTTACATATTGGTTCAGAAGTCAGAGAGCAATCAAAATAACTTACAAATCCTACCATTACAACATTGCTGGATATACCCTCATGATTTATCAGAAATATGACACAGTTAAACAAAAAAAGAAAATTGTTGTATATACCTATGGTGTAAATTAGATTTATAGTTGAGGTGGTTGGTAGAAATGTGAAAATAAACTAGTCACTATTTTGCTATTTTCCATGACTGTAGAAGTATTTCATATCATCAGTTGATGGTCATTTTGATGTCTGGAGTGCGTGGACAACGTGCAGTGCCACTTGCGGGGGTGGAAGCCAGACCAGGCAACGACTGTGTATATATGATGCCATTGCACCACATGGTAAAAATTGCACAGGGGAGTACAATGATCCACAGCCATGCAATACTGAAAACTGCCCAGGTAAGTGGATGTGATGATATTGTTTCATTTCAAACAAGCAAGCTTTTTAGGCTTAGAATATGGAAACAAATTTAGAGGAGAGGAATAGATTCCCACTTAAAACCATGATTGCACAGAAACATAAATTCTGGTTTATTTTATGTCGAAAATATCAGATAAAACCATTTGAGCTATTGTTTAATTCTGTATCATGTGTTTTTCAATTTATTTGCTGTGAAATTTATGACATATTCACTGTATAACATGCCTTTTAGATTTAAAAGAAATCCAATGGATATTTACTCTAAAGTTTAATATGATGTTTATTTCATGCAGTTGATGGAGTGTGGTCTGAGTGGAGTAATTTCACACAATGCACAGCAACATGTGGAAATGGAACTCGTTTCCGCCAGAGAAAATGTGAATATAGACCAGAAGGATCTCCCCATAGAAACAACTGCACGGGCTCAAGTACTGAGCAGGAAGTTTGCGGCACTGACCTCTGCCCAGGTTTGGAAATTATTTGAGATCAAAAGCAGTTCATAATATCGTTCATTTTTTTAGGTAACATAAACAAATGACAGTCAGAAAGCATGTGGAACAATATAAAGTTATGAAGAGAGTACTCTCAATCAATACTTTTTAAACCAAAAATTGAAATATTAGTAATTAATTCAGTTGAAACAAAGCATTTGAAAAGGGTTAAAAGGACATTTATGGGGAGTATTTTCCACTATCTTCTCTTTCATAAAGTTGATGGAAAGCTGTCAGAATGGTCCTCTTGGACGGAATGCTCAAAAACCTGTGACAATGGAACGCAGACTCATAACAGGACATGTGTGTTTGACAAAATAGCTCCACATGGTAGCGACTGCACCGGTGATCTTTTTTCCATACGGTCATGCAATGAAGAGAAATGTTCAAGTACTTGTTTATATGTTTTATTTGATTATTTTGTTATGAATAACACTGATAAAAGTCATCATCATCATCATCATTATCATCATCATCTACAACAACAACAACATATTTTTCACTGTGTGTTTCTTGATATCTTTCTTATGAGTCACATTTTTCCTCCTAAAATGGGTGTTGAAAAAATGTTTGAATAAAAATACTTTTTTTATATTTACCAAAAGTATGATGTTTAAAAATAAAAAGCTCTTCAAGGTAGCTGATACTTAGGACAGTTAAAAACAAACTTGTCATGAATATATATCATGAAGAAACCTTTTTAACAAATTGTATGAAGAAGATATCTTTTTTTTTCACAAGTCAATGGACACTGGTCTGACTGGAGTAACTTTACACAGTGTACTGCGGCTTGTGCTGGTGGAACACAGGTTCGAAACCGTACTTGTGTGTATGATACTTTGGCTCCACATGGTGCCACATGCTTTGGAAATACCACAGATACCCAAGCTTGTAACACTGATGCTTGTCCAGGTGAGTTATCTAAATATTAAACATGAAATACTTACTTTTAAATGATATCTGACTGCAAAAATTGACTTACAGAGACTTTTGTATGAAATCTGCCAAAAAGGGGTTTGGTTTCTGCAGGAAATACCTTTCAGGGACAAGGAACCTACTTTCATCAAAATGTGAAACTAGTCTAAAATTTCATTAGAAATAAAGCAGATAATTAATTATCAATGACTACCTTGTAAATTCAGTGGATGGACAATGGGGAGATTGGAATGCATGGCATGACTGTAGTAAAACTTGTGGTGGCGGGACAAAGGTGCGTGATCGCGACTGCCAGTTCCCGCTCAATGTACCTCATGGCAACAACTGCACAGGGCAAGCACATGATATAGCAGACTGCAACATGGACACCTGTCCAGGTAAAAACAAATCTTGAGTGTAAAAATCATGATCTGAAGAGCACAATAAATAACTGTAATTTTAATATAGATTTTGTTTGGTAATTTGTACAATTTATGTCAGTTCAGAAAGTTGAAGTAACTAAAACAATATATTTTGTAATTCTTACCAGGCCTTTGTAAACTAGCAGATTTTAAAAGAAGTATCTTGATTAAAACCAACTTTATCATTATTCTAAAGTCAGCAATAACTTGAAAATATCTTTATTTTTTTCTAAAACAATCTTATAAGGCTTTTAGAATACATTTTTATTTTGTTTTCCAGAAGTCGATAACATGTGAAGTGAATGGCAAGCATATAGGGTTATATTAGAATATATTCTTATATCAGTTTTTTTCTAAAGTTGACGGTAGTTGGAGTGATTGGTCAGCATGGACAAAATGTTCAGCCACATGTGGAGGTGGTATCAAGTTTCACAGCCGCCAGTGCAAATTTCCTAAAAATGTGCCACATGGTGACAACTGTACTGGATCCAAGTCAGAACAATCAGGCTGTAATACCACACCCTGTCCAGGTAGGTTTATTTTTGATTCCACTATTGCAAATTTGCTAACAAAAAGCTTAAACATTGATTTAAGTTTTGTTCATTTGACTGTAATTTTTTTTTTTTTTTTTTTGTCATCTTGCAATGAAAGCCCAATCCATATGATTGTTTGCCTTTGACACAATTTAACAGATAGCATGATTTTATCATTGCCTCTTATTCATAATATATTTTATAGGTACTAGATCAGAATAAACAAAGTGTGGCTCCCAAGAAGTGAAATCACTTTTTTCTGTACTTTAAAGCATGTGTTTGTGAATATTTCTTAGTTGATGGTGAATGGACAGACTGGGAGTCTTGGAGCACGTGTTCTGTCACATGTGGTGGTGGTAACCAGTCAAGAAACAGAAGCTGCACATTCAAAATAGATGATAAAAATCCAGCCCCGTATGGTAAAAACTGTACAGGAAATGACACAGAGAACCAGGCATGCAGCACTGATATATGTCCAGGTAACTTACTGCCTACTATATATATATATATATATATATATATATATATATATATATATATATATATATATATATATATATATATATATATACAGACTTCCAAAGGAATGTGGCGGTGTTAGATGTTTTGTGTCATAAGATGTTATACAGAATTGACATGCAAATTATAAATGAAATTTTTTAATTTTACATATATAATAAAGACCTTACCTTAACTTTTAACAGTTGATGGAAATTGGGGATTGTGGAGTGAGTATTCTCCATGCACAAAATCATGTGGAAATGGTTCATCAGCAAGGTGTGTATGCCCGGTCTTTTATTTAAATTTCCTATTTTCTTTGAATGACTGCTGGTAGTCATAATGCATCACTGATTTGAATGAAATTGACTTTGGTTTGTACATACAAACAACTTGTTACAGCAAGGTACCAACAGTTAGGTCATATAACTAGTGTTCTGTTTCCTAAAAGGTTATCTTTTTTATACAGAACATGGCTCTTTGATAGTAAAACAGTTTGATTTTTTTTGGTCTGGAAATTTTTTTGCAAAATAAAAATAACTTTTTCTTTGAATATCACTAGCACATATAAAGTATTGAGTATTTTTTTCTCTCAGAACTAGACAGTGTGAGTATCTACCAGTAGGATCACCTAAAGGCAAGGACTGCACTGGTCAGGGGTCAGAAACAAAAACATGCAACACAACAGAATGCCCACGTATGTGTGCTTTAAACAACATTTGTACAAATCTACAAGTAATTAATAGGGAAAGCTGTAGTACAGGGGTGAAATGTCAGACTTTCAAACTGAATGTCAATACTAATTGGAATACAAAAATGCTATTTTAACTCATCTGAGCACAAGGTTCTCAGGATGAATATTTGTGACAGGGCTTTGTCTATCATGAAACCTTGATCTTATTATATATGTAGGTGAACACTTTAGATGTCACAATTTCAATCCAATCTTCATGAAACTTGAACAGAATATTTTATCCTTATAATTTCTCAGGTGAGATTAAAATTGGGTCATGTGGAATATAGGTCACCAGCTGAGATCAGAGGAAAACTTTCGAACTTCTCTAGTAGTCACAATTTTTAAGGTAGTATTCATGACACTTGGTCTAAAGGTTTGTCTTTTTTTGTTTTTTGTTTGGTAAATTAGAAAATAGATCACAAGGGATTGAAATCTGAGTCAGCAGCTCAGTTCAGTAAAACCAAAACTTCACAATGTTAGAGGTCACTTTTGAATCTTGTTCAGAATGTTTGATTGTCTTTGTTTGATCCCTAAGATGGGTTCATAACAGGTGTACAGGGATCAAAAACTAGGTCAGCAGTTCAGATCAAATAGAAACCTTTTGAACACACTAAAAGGCACAGAGCATTTTTCGTGATTAGATTGAGATGAGTTTGAAATTTGCTTGTATGGTATCTATAATAAGGTCAACAGCACATATCAACAGAAATCTTTTGGACAATCAAGCGGTCATCTTTTGACACAGTCTTCATGAAACTTGTTTGAAACATATGTCGATACCTATACAATTCATGAGTGAACTAACTCAAAATTGATTTATAGGGGTCAAAAACTAAATCACCAGCTCAGAACTTAGGAAAACATTGGGAGAATGCTAGAAGATTCAATCTGCATTAAACTTTTTTCAGAATGTTTGATTTGATGATCTCTCAGAAGAGATAGAATCTGAATCATGTAAGGCAACAAATATGTTGTCAGCTCACATCAAAAGAAAATGTAAAATGCTAAAGGTCATATCCAATTTTCATTTAACTTTTAAAGACTGCTTAAATTGTTTGATGGTTCTTTGTATTAAAAACTTGAGAGTTGGTAAATTATTGTCAAATACTAAGTCACCCACTTCATTTCATATAATTCTTTTAAAGACAGGTGGGCAACTGGGACAGTTTCAAGCTGCTAGTCTATTTGATCTTGTCAGTTTTAGTTGTGTTGTGTCAAAAATTATTAGAACATTTGTGAAAATCTTATAATGCTGCAGAGAATATATTTTTGTGCCCCCATTAGGAGGCACTTGGGTTTGTTCTTGTCCATCTGTCCATCTGTCTGAAAGTTTATGTTGCATCCTCACTCAACACTTTTATACTTAGGGTCATGAAACTTCACAGGGATATAGATCAGAAAGTGAAGTAGTGAACCTGGTTTTATTTTGTCTCCTTCTATCCAGGGAAAGTTATGGCTCCTAATTAAGTACAAATAGCTACAAAAATGTTTGTGTCATGCACTCAGTAATCACTATAAGACTTACACTCATGAAACTCAACAGGAATATAGATCAACAGAGATATGGTCCTTGATTTAGTTAGAATTGCTACCAAAAACATTTGTGTCACACACAGCTAACACTATTGCACCCAGCGTAATAAAACTTCACAGGCATATATACCCGCATTTAAGGTTGTGAGCCTGTGTTATGTTCAATTAATTTACAGATACCTTGACAACCCATGCCCCACCCTTGCCTTGGGAACTGATCACATGTCCTCTGGACACAATGGCAAAAACTAAGTTATGTGTTGAGTGAAAGGAAATCCGTAGAGGCAAAATTTTTGATACATGCATTATCAAACCTTGTTGATGATAGGTGTTTTTGAGACTGTTTCACATGGAATAAAATCTAAGTTACCAAAATAAAATTAGGGGGGTCTAATTTCAATATGATACTATGGTACTATTTGACTGTATGAAGTATCAAAAATGATATATAATGTTTTTCTAATGGGTATACATAAAGATATTAGGTTTCTGTGAGCTGTGATGACATTGTAAAACTCTGTCATTTATCTGGTACAGAGGATGGGTACTGGACAGAATGGGGTTCTTGGAGTGTCTGTAGTACCACGTGCAATGGAGGGAATCAAACACGTGACAGAGCTTGCAAATGGCCTTCGAGTGAGCATGGTGATACTTGTCCTGGAGATGCAGTGGAAACACAAAGTTGTAGCACAGACCTTTGTGCTGGTGAGTGTTTGTATTTATAGAGCATTGTACTGGTGATGCAGTGGAAACAGACTGGGATACACTTAGGCCTAAATAAAACTTATTTGAAATTTATTAAATTTTCTAAAGTTAATTTCTAAGAATGAAAAATTGTTTCTTTCTGTTTTTAGGGGCTGTGCAAATTAATTTTTGAAAGAGTGACCTATGGTTACACTGAGAGAATTTAATGATTTAACCTTTTTTGTTTTAAGCAGGCAGGAGCTGATATGAAAATATTCATCTGAGTGAAAATACCAGATTAACGTAAGATTTTTAAGAGGTATAGTGACTTTAGACCAGAGGGCATAAAGAATGTAATTATGCATAAGTAATTTGTTGCTGTTGTTTTCTAGTTGATGGCATATGGTCTAAATGGTCTGAATGGAGTACATGTAGTGCTACATGTGACCTGGGTCATCAGTCACGAACGCGAAACTGCACATATGATGCAAAGGCACCTCATGGGGCACAGTGTCCTGGTAAAAATTCGGAGGGCAAGTTTTGTAGGATTGAGCTTTGTGAGGGTTAGTATCCTATTTACAGTGTCATCCATTATGAAATCATCGTGTTACAATGTATCTGCTATCTGCAGAATGAGTATCTTGTTCCAAGTAATCTTTTTACTTGCAAAACAGGTGTCTTGTTACAATATGCTATGTGACCTGCATAACAAGAATCCTGTCTATATTGTGGTAATTCATGAACAAGTGTCCCATTACAGACAGGATGAATACAATGTAATAATGTAGGTTTTTTATCTGCAGAAGTTGTTTTCTGTAGCAGTGTATCTCTGTATTTAATTGGCATCAAAAAATGTGCATAACGCATGAAGCATTACTTTATGTTTTCTTACTGAAGAGTTATTGCCCTTTTTATTTCTAAATGTTAACTTGTAAATCTTAGTATTTTTAAATATCATTATACATTTATCATTTATATTAATGCTTTGAAACTTTAAAGACAGTTTTATGGTTGTTAGGAAAAGACAGGACATCAAAACTCAAAGTCTGCTTTCCATGTTTGTAGATTAATTGCTGTTTGTCTTCATTATCTTTAGTTCTCATTTCCAACATTCTTTCATTCCCTAAAATGCTTTGAGAGTTTTATGATAGCTATAATTATAATCAGTTGATGGTGTCTGGTCCATGTGGACAATGTGGGGAGCATGCTCAGTGACCTGTGGAGATGATGGTACCAGTACAAGACAAAGAATGTGTGCTTTCCCTGTACCGGGAGCCCCACATGGCAAAAACTGCTCAGGTGTCAATTCTGAAAGCCGTAATTGTGACATAAACAACAGTTCTCTATGTGCAGGTAATAAACCACTTTGATTGTTGATGTGTTGTTTATAAACACATTTACTGAGATTTTACTGAATAGAAAACTGCATTTACACTCTCCATACTTGATGCTTTTGGCTTAGAGCCCCTGCATTTTTATAAGAAAAGCTCTTCTGTGTTTTAATTTGCATTACATGCAAGTTCAGATTAAAAATTCATGGAGAAGAAATCTAAAGAATGTATGTATTACTCTGTTTACAGTATTCTTCAGTTGCCTAACTACACCAGTTACAAATTCAGTTTTCTGGGGGTATACCATCCTTGATAGTTTTGAGACAATTTGGCTAGACTATGAAAAAGATGTACCTTTCATATATTTTAAGAAAATCACAACCAAATTTTGTTTTATATGAATATTACAGAAAAAAATCGTATGTGAAAAATATAAGAAATTCATATCGAATGTCAAAAAATCCCACACTACATGGCTTTTCATGAATATATTTTTCTCTTCTGTTTCTAAGTGAGAAGAAGGACTGTATGCAGCATGTTCATTGATTGAAGCTAACATTTTTAATTGTGCATTTTACATTGAAAGCTCTGATATTTACTGTTTTCTGAGATGATGACATACAAATGCGATGTGATTTGTTTTAACATGTTGTGAATGGTTTCAAACAAAAATATAAAGTATCACTTAGATTTGCACATTTATATATAAAAGAAAAACTTTAAAAAACCTTATTAACCTTTAATCTCAATAAATTTCTGATAATCAATTAAAAGGTATACTCTCAAAAAAAAATCAGTCTCTATTAAGTATCACCTGTTTGCTATAAAATATCCACATACAGAAGTAAAATTTTTGCAAGTCATTCACACTTTTCAAAGCTTTTTACATATTTTAGCTGATGGCCAGTGGGGTGCATGGGGCTCATGGTCACAGTGCTCTGTCACATGTGGTCATGGTGAGGAGTATAGAACACGTACCTGTGTGTTTGATCCAGACAGACCACATATACATGACTGCCCTGCAGGTGGGGGAAATGAGACCAAGTCTTGTACCAAAAGAAGCTGCCCAGGTAGTTTGTTGAATTCATTCTAAAAAAATAATTACATGGTCATAGGAAACAGACTGATAAACATGTCTTTGACTCTTAAGGGTCACATTAAAACTATGATTATTATTTGTTTTAGGTAATATATGTTATTTAAACAGATTTATTTTACACTAACTAATTACTAGTACTTTTATAATAATAATAGTTCTATACATGTATTTGAGCAAAAATTGTAACAGTAAACACAGAAAAACATTCCCTTGAACAGCAAAGATATGGCCATGAAAATTATTTAGTAATTCATGGCCACATTCATGTTCATTTTTAATATACATACAGTATGTAAACATAAGAACAATAAAAATGAATTGATGTATTACAGACTAAAACTTTTTCATTAAATTCACAAATATGTCCTTAGAAGTAAAAAAAAAAAATTCACATAAAATGTATATGATGTTGCATATGGCTGTCTTTTGTTTATTTCTAGTCGATGGGGAGTGGCTTACATGGTCCCCATGGTCAGTATGCACGGTCTCCTGTGGTGGGGGTAAGCAGCGGCGACTCCGTGAATGCCACTTCCAACCCCATGTACCTCAGGGTGACTTCTGTACTGGTCAGGCGATTGAAGAGAATCCTTGCAATAATATCACATGTCCAGGTAAATTAGTAAAACCAGTTTCATGGGATCTGAAGCTTAAATTCAGTTGCAGTGATGAATTATTGTCAGCTTGAAGTTTTGTTTATTATTTAGTACTAACAACTAAATATATACAGCCTGCAGTTACCACTGGTATTTCAAAATCAGAGGTAGAAAAAAGGGGTGCAACCTTCTTGTTTTACAATTAAGTATCAGAAGTGATGAAATTGAATAGTTTTAACCATATACAAGTATATAATTCCTTCTTCTTGAGTATCTGTTATTTACTACTGCTTGCAAAACTGAATAGAGTTTCACATATTCAGAAAGCGGTAAATAGTGACGTTACGATGGTTATATCAGTAGCTTAAACTGTCACTTTACTGATCATCCAATTAAAGCGAGGCAGTTTTCTCAGGCATACTTGTCAATAAAACTGCGTCTTGCAATCTGCCCGCAGCCAGAAAAATGTGTTTGGGCGGCTGCGTTGCTACCAGAAATCTTCACTCAATATTTTTTTTTCCTAACTGCTTTTCCATTTCATACACAGAATGACAATAGAATGACACCATTGACAGGTAAAAGGCAGAATTTGAAAGAAACTCTTTGGGTGGCGCTTTAATTGATTTTTGACAGGTGTATCGACAAGTCTCGTTCTTTACCAAACAGTGTAAACTCTAATCAGTTTTGCAAGTGGTAGTAATATTCTAGACTATTGTAAGACAAGATACAAAACAAAGAGACTTTTAATAATGCATAACTATCATTGTTATAATTGCAAATAAATAGACATAACAAGTATGTGGGCTTTTGACTTAGGGGGAAATAAGTATTAATGACATAAATATTTTAGTTGTTAGGTGAAAAGTTGGGATGGGAATGAATACTAATATCAATATTCGAATATTCACTTTTTTTTAATTTCAGTCAGTTTTATATAGAGCTTATTTCAATATTGTTAAGGGATGATCAAACTTAAAGCAAAGATGAGGTTTTTTTTTACAAATATACTTATAAAAAAGAAAATATTTGAGCTATTCTACTGATTAGGCAACTAAAAAGTAACATCAATAGAGTTATAAGTGTGACTGGTTGTTCGTTTTCATAAAACATGACATTAATTGTTGAATATTGAGAGACAAATAGCTTCTAAAATTTGTGAAATAAATGGGCGCCAATTAAAATGAATGAAAGATAAGAAGGTATCACAATTAAGCCTGTTGCAAACTGTTAATCCATAATGATTGCCCCTGCCAGTTATGCATTGCCATTTTGTTGTTAATGGTGTACTGACATAATCCCCTTCAGACAAAATCCCCTTCGCATACCCGGACAAAATCCCCTCCATGGGTGGACATAATCCCCTTCATGTTTTTGCAAGGCTGGACAAAATCCCCTTACCTATCCGGACAAAATCCCCTTGTTTCATAGGTTTCTAATGTATTATTATGCTCCATAAAAATTGATGAATAATGAACTTTTGTTTTTTGATTTATAATTATGTATTAAGTTAACCTTTATAATCATATAAGCTTGATAAGACATATTTTTTTTATTTGTTCAGATCAATTATCAACCAAATTATCATTAAAACAATTTAATTAGTTTAGAAGTGTTCATTATAATCGTGGTAAATTATCAACTGCATAACAAATATATTTGATTAGGCAAGCCAGGGCTGAAAACCCTTTCCAAGGGACCTCAAAACTCCCGTTACGGAAAAAGAAGAACACTATTACAACTCGTCTATAAATTATAAAGATGGTGAGGAAGAAATGAATTGTGCAACACTGTCCATCTAGCACAGGCCTTAGCAGTATAGAACTGATGTTGAAACCAATATTCCCGAATAAAGTACTAGCAATCACCACACAGCATAATGCAGTATGTCGCTCTCATACCCACTTTATAAACAGAAAATTCATCCGAGGGGGATTTTGTCCTAGGTAGAAATTTTATTGAGGGGATTTTGTCCACTTCAAAATTTCACACATGAAGGGGATTATGTCCCCCCATGGAGGGGATTATGTCCAGATATACAAAAATACATGAAGGGGATTTTGTCTGACATTCGTTGTTAATTGGATCATTTTTGACACGAAATAAACAAACACATTACCAAACAGATTTGGGTTTTTTACATAATCAGAATGCTTATATTTATAAAAAATCTATGATGCTTTATTATGTTTTTTTTAATCATTATAGAATATTCAAATTTGATTTTAAAATTCGAATATTCAGTCTATGTTCAAATATTCAAATATTCATTCCCATCCCTAGTGAAAAGCTAAACAGACATGAAAAATACATGAGTTTCTGACTTTGAATCAGCCATTTATAACATTTATACATTAGTGGATGGTGTGTTTACTGAGTGGGGTAAGTGGTCAGCATGCACTGTCACTTGTGGTGGAGGAACACAAACAAGGAACCGAACCTGTGAGTTCAACCCTCCTGATGCTCCCCATCGTAACAACTGTACTGGAAAATCAGAAGAGACGTTGTCATGTAGCGAGAATACATGCCTATGTAAGTTGGGGTAGGATTGAACATTTCAAAGTGAAGCATTTAAAGACTGAGACTACTTATTGCCTAGATAATGATCGTATCTTTTTTTATCATTAGCTCACCTGAGCAAAACCTGCTTAAGGTGAGCTTTTTAATTATGCCCCCGAAAGGAGGCATATAGTAATTGCACTGTCTGTCTATCTGTCCATCCGCACTACTGAAAATAAATAGGGGGCCAGCTAATTGTAAACATAACAAAAGAGAAAAATAGACTCCATTCCATAACAATAGAATAAGGGGCCAGTGGCCCTCTATTTAGCAAAAGAAAATAACAAAAGAAAAGGCACCCTATCCAGTTTCGGCCGGAAATCTGTCCGTCTGTCCAGTAAAATCTTGTCCTCGCTTCATCTCCGCTTCATCTCCAAAACTGCTTGAGGGATTTCATTGAAACTTCACAGGTGTGTTTGTCACCAAGCCTTGTTGTTCATATCATCAGGAGATTCTGCTTGATTTATTTTTGGCAGAGTTATGGGCACTTAGTCACTTTTTTTTTCTAACTTCTGTATAAAAGTCTTGTCCACACTTCATCTCCAAAACCACTTGGAGGATTTCGTTGAAACTTCACAGGAATGTTTGTCACCAAGCCTAGTTGTGTATATCAGTCAGGAGTTTCTGCTCGGATTATTTTTGGCAGAGTTATGAGCACTCAGTCATTTTTTACTATAACTTCTATATTAAAATCTTCTCCACATTTCATCTCCAAAACAGCTGGGAGGATTTCATTGAAATTTCACAGGAATGTTTGTCACCAAGCCTTGTTTTGCATTTCATCAGAAGATTCTGCTTATATTATTTTTGGCAGAGTTATGGGCACTTAGTAATTTTTTACTTTAACTTGAATACTATATTAAAATCTTGTCCATGCTTCATCTCCAAAACTGCTTGGGGGATTTTACTTGAAACCAGAATTTTTGTCACCAAGCCTTGTTGTGAAATGTTTGTCACCAACCCTTGTTCATACTTTATTTTAGTCCGTGGCATAAAGTAACATGTTCCCATATATCAGTACCCTACTGAAAAAGTGGCATGCCGGTGGTATTGGCGCCAGTACAGTGGTTGTTCTAGTTTTCACAGACTGCAATTTTTTCTTGCACAAATGATCGAGGTAACATCAAGTTACAAGCTACCATGACTGTGACGGTTGCCTTGTTTCAGGGGCATTCGTGTCTGTGACACATTTCTTGTTCATCCAGTGTCTGTCATCTTTTGCATCAACTGTTGTCCACTAAAGCTTAGATATTGAGCAAATAGCATAAATATCCTGTACAGAAATTCTCTTAAAATTTGCCCCCGTCTGTGCCCATTATGTTTACAATGACAGAAACAGGTCTCTTGCATATAGACCAAGTTCTTGGTAGTTGTTAAGGGTTGGAAGTATGTGCAGTTTGGCTTGTCACGCCAAGGTTTCATAACTGAAGAGACTTAAATAAAATTAATTAATAAAATAATGTTGCACAAATATTTGCTGTGACAAAGCGGAGTGAACGATGACCTTTGTTGTGAAAAAGAATGAGGTCTTTAACTAAAAAGCTTCATGTCACACGGAGATACCAAAAGCTAAAATCTCACCTGTAACTCACACATACAGATAGGCTGTCGGCTAAGTTTCCTTTTAGACAACTTATACCTAGTATTTTTATACATCATATGGTGAATATGATTAAGTACTATCTGCTTCTTTATTTGATATCACTAAGATCTTTTTCACTCTCAGCCCTTGACCTGTATCTTTTCACAGATCTTTTTCACTCTCAGCCCTTGACCTTGTATCTTTTCACAGATCTTTTTCACTCTCAGCCCTTGACCTTGTATCTTTTCACAGATCTTTTTCACTCTCAGCCCTTGACTTGTATCTTTTCACAGATCTTTTCCACTCTCAGCCCTTGACTTGTATCTTTCCACAGATCTTTTCCACTCTCAGCCCTTGACTTGTATCTTTTCACAGATCTTTTCCACTCTCAGCCCTTGACTTGTATCTTTTCACAGATCTTTTTCACTCTCAGCCCTGGACTTGTATCTTTTCACAGATCTTTTTCACACTCAGCCCTTGACTTGTATCTTTTCACAGATCTTTCTCACTCTCAGCCCTTGACTTTTATCTTTTCACAGATCTTTTCCACTCTCAGCCCTTGACTTGTATCTTTTCACAGATCTTTTCCACTCTCAGCCCTTGACTTGTATCTTTTCAGAGCATGTTAAACATAATGCTGCTTTTTTTTTAAATCAACATTTCTCTTGATACAGCATTAGTTCACATAATATTATGATTTCACATGAACCTTTTCAGGTAATGAGTACAGGAAAAATGTGACCTTAAGTCATCTTTCCCTTCAACAAGACAATTAACCAATCAGAAGATTTTGACATGATTTTAATATGATTTTGACAGTTTGCTGTGTTAATGGTTTTTGTATAAAAGAAGTAACACTGGCTCTCTTTGTACAGATATTTTCATTTTGCAGTCAAAGACACCATGATCTCACAATGAATCTCTGTGTATGTTACTTTGTTATGAAATAACTGTATCTTTGCCATGTTTAACATCTGTCATGTTGTAAATAGCCGCCTTGTGCTTACTGTTTTCTGTGTTTGTACTGTCGCTTTACAAAACATTTGATTGTACAGTCAAGATTGAGCTTTTCCAGGATTTCATTAATTCTATAGGTGTATGGTGGAATTTTTGCTGTTTAATTTTCCTGCTTCACCACTTCAGAATAATGTTTAGTTCCTTACGTTAACCCTTTACTCCATATATACGTGTTTTAATGCATATGCGACCAGTGCAGATCCAGATCAGCCTGCACATCTGTGCAGTCTGATCAGGATCTCCACTGTTCGCTTTTATATTCAAAAAAGTATTTCTGACTGAAAAGCGTACAGTGGAGATCCTGATCAGACTGCACGGATGTGCAGGCTGATCTGGATCTGCACTGGTCGCATATGCGATTTAACACTTAACCATGTGGTAAAGGGTTAAAGTTATATTCTTAAAAGATAACTGTCTGCTTTGAGATGGTAATTAACAATGCAAAACTTTGTTCAACGGTCACTCTAAAACCTTATTATATCTGAAAAAAAAAAATAAAAAAATAATGTAGGTTTTAAAAATTTCAGAGGCATATACAGGTTCCTGTGTAACATCTATGCTACTTATATCTTAATCCTATGAATATGTGTAGCTAGAATTCCAGGACAACCACATGTTCTTTTCTATTTTTACATATTTTTCAGGAGAACGACATTTTCCTAAGGAGCTTTCGGACTTAACTACCTCTTGATATTTGTAACTTTACTGTATATTTAAGAAAAATACATGTGTCATCTGCCGGTGATTAATATGGGTTTTTTGTTGTTTGCTTTTTGGGTTTTTTTGGGTAATCACATCTTTATATATATATATATATATATATATATATATATATATATATATATATATATATATATATATATATATATATATATGAACTTGAAAAGTCATTAATTCCATATCATTAATCCCAATGCAGTTCATTGTGAACTTAAGGAACAAAATCATGCCAAACAGGTCGCTGCTTCTGTACAGTTCTTTCATCATCTGACTGCTTTAGTGTTTCGGGTGACCTCTAAAATAATATCTTTTAAAAGGCACAGCCTAATTTGAAATATAAGGTAAGTTAAACACATAAATAATATAAAATATACATAAATAAAACTTGTCTTGTTAAAAGATAGATTTCTTAAAGACTTTGTACATCATAGTAAACATTTTATAGAGCATATTTGTTAGACGAAAATTTATAAGTAATTATTATTTAAAAGACAATTTATTTAAATGTTTTTTTTCATTCACCTGAAACAGGGTTTTCTTGGCATGTCTAAATTATTTTAGATGTCACCCGAAACAATTCTTTTGCTTTTATATGTTGGCAAAGGTGTTATTTAATATGCTATAGTGTATTTGCTTTGACAGAAAAATACTACCAAAACTTCAGTGTGAGTTTATAACACATCTGTTTCGGGTGACATTTAAGAAAAATTTAGCTATGTACATCAAATTTCATATCACCTACTGTTTAATTGCAAAAGTTTATTGTAAATATTTCTTTTGCTTCGTACCAGTGACCACAACCCCCACCACCACTAGAGCTTCTACAACAACAACAGAAGTGCCAGATACACCCAGTAAGTTATGAAGTCAGGTTTTTTTTTTAAGTTAGTAGGCTTCCTTTTCAAGTTGATGATGATGGTTACAATGATGGTTTCACAAATTCAAACTTGATATAAATTAGGAATGAACGAGGACACTAAATTATTCATACACTTTGCTCTGTTGAATAATTCATTAACTGAAGTAATTGATCCAAAATATCTAAAAATTAAAATGAACACAATAAGAATGTGTATGATTGCTTCATCTATTTTGTTTAGGGTCGTGTTTCCAGTGCTTGGGTCCACCAATTATCTGTGAGAAGTTAAATGCCCCTCAGGATTGTCCAATTGAGAAACAGTACTGCATCAACATGCTGCAAAACTTCAGAAATGCCTCAAGGATAGTGGACATGAGGTATCAGAAATGTTGCCTTTTTTACTTCTAG
The DNA here is from genome assembly GCA_012932295.1 of Cyclina sinensis. Lineage (NCBI taxonomy): Eukaryota > Metazoa > Mollusca > Bivalvia > Venerida > Veneridae > Cyclina > Cyclina sinensis. Next base: position 4,476,381 of record JAAONU010000013.1, read on the forward strand.
GCTTTCAGGAGAAATGGAGGGATTGAAAAAAGAATATTAAAGATGTTTTAAACCAGTCAGTTAATTAAAACCCCCAGATAGAATATCTGGGGGCTATATTGGATTCCAATGCGTTGGTTAGTCCATCTGCCCTTAGACAAAATTTGTCAGGACTATTTCTCAGCAACTTTTTCTCAGATTTAAATTAATAATACTTTGCAAGATTCATAAGTTGTGCATATCGTTGTCATGTCCCACTCTGATGATTTTTCAATGAGTTATGGACCTTAGATATTTTTTACACATCAGTTTGTCCAGTCTGTTTCTCATCAACTATTATTCAGATTTTAACAATACTCTGCAAGAATCGTAAGTACCAAGTGAAGTTGTGCTAGTTGTTGCTGCATTCTATTTCCTTGAATTTTCACTGAGTTATGGGCCTTTGATTCTTTTTTAACGGATACATTTTCCATGCAATTTCTCAGCAACTATTTGTCAGATTTCAAATACTTTGCAAGATTCATAAGTACCAAGCCTATTTATGCATGTTATTGTTCTGTTCTAATCCAATAATTTTTCACTGAGTTATGGCCCTTTAATTTTTGTTACATATAAAATATAAGAAGTTTGTCCAGTGTAAGTTTGTCTGTGCCTTTTTCAGAAATTATAAATGGAGTATAATCAAACTTCTTTAGTACTTAGCCCAGATTTGCATGTCCTCATCATGTAGTATTTGTAAAGATTCCTGATTTTTTTTTTTTACAGGATGGTTAAGTTTTGTGTGTTTATCCATATGACTCACTTATACTGCTGAGTTAACATTCCACAGAAGTTAGAGTTTTGAAATTTTCAGCCAGTGTTTATATGCCCAAAGGGGGCATATTATGTTATGGTCCTGGGTGTCCATCCATCTGTTAGCATTTTGGTTTCCAGAGGATAACTTGAGTACTCTTTGGTCTACAGTCTTTTAACTTCATATGATTATTGCCCACATTGAGTGGATGACCAGTATGGATTTTGGAGTCAGTACCTCAGGTCATATAGGCCTTAACATTGAAAACCATATCCTCCATGTAACTTGATAATCATTTGTTATAGAGACTTCGAACTTTAATATCATGATTGCAAACATTGAGTGGATGACCACTATACATTTTGGGTCAGCATTCATAGGTCAAGGTCAAAGTGACCTAAATGTTTAAAATCATTTACACTGTGTAACTCGACAACCATTTGTCATAGAGATATATGACATATAAATGGTTGTACTTTTTGAGTGAATGACTCCTATTGATCTTGGGGTCAGTAGGTCAAAGGTGAAGGTCACAGTGGCCTAAACGCTAAAAACTATTTCCGCTGTAAAACTTTTTAACCATTTATCATACAGACCTCAAACTTCATATGATGATTGATTACATTGACCCCCGTACATCTTAGGATCAGTGGGTCAGATGTCAAGGTCACAATGACCTAAACACTGAAAAGCATTTCTGCTGTATTACTTGGCAACTACTTCCCATACAGACTTCTAACTTCTTGGGATGATTGCCATCATTGCTTACATGACCCCTATACTGTTCGAGGTCTTAAAAAGGTCAAGGTGACGATCAAGTAAACAATCAATATTTCTGCACTATAACTTGATAACCATGCATCACAGCATGAACATCATAACTTCTGAAAGACTGACATTTATACAAATCATAAAACCTTAAATTTCAGGTATGATAAAGATCTATAAAACTCTAAAATTAATATTATAAAATGTTAAAAATCAAAATATTATAAATCAAAAACAAAAAATTCAGAAATTTAAAGCAAATCATTTAATTTCAAAGCCTAAGGTTTCCTCCCTTATATCATAAATGCATCATACTTAGAAAACACACCTTTCGGGCATATAATGCTCCGTCCAGTGGTGCTCTTGTTTTTTGTATTATGCCAGACAAACTATAAATGTAGAAACTGCTGTGTCTAGGTGGTATCCAGGGGTATTCATCACCTTATGATAGCTCTCATTTTCACTTGGATATGCCTAAAAATAGTTAATGTTACCAAGGCAACCTTAAATGTTATTTCTGAACTCTGATTTATTTCGATTTAATGCTTTATTGGCAGAATGTCACGATCAATTAAATGTAAAAACTGTTTATGAAGAATGTTGACTCAGAAAAGAAAAAAAGACCCTTTCATTCAAGGTTAAAATTGAAATAAAACTAAAATATAAATAAATATTCTGCATTTCAGATGTGGGACAAGAACAGAGTGTCAGACTGGATGGTTTGAGAAATATTCATCTGATGACAAGTGCACGAAATTTACGAGTGATTACATATACACAAATCAGTTTGACTGTGAGTTTTGTTGTGATACAGACAACTGCAATGGGAGAATCAACCCTGACAAAAAATGGCACCCATAGATACTATCAAATAAATTACCATATCATTTTCAAGTGGTAACGGAATTATTTCATATGTATTTATGCTCTTTTTTTTACCAAGCTGCCATATAATTTTTTTCCCTTGTAGAAGATAGAGTATAAAAGCAATACTTTTTTTAGATTCTAGAAATCAGTGCTCGATTTTGTCAAAACATTCATGACTTAAGTTTTTATTTTTTTATGACACAAGTAGGACAGTACAGCAAATGCTTATAATATAATTCTGTTCAGTTTGTCACTTACAATACATTATAATGTTTTCACATGGGTAACGGTTTTAAGAGACTTGGCCTGTCACTTTTTGTATGCCTAAAGGTTCCATTATGTTATGGCTCTCTTTTCTTATCACTATGTTTATCATCAGACCCTGTCTAGAGCCATATCTGTAAAATTAATGTACAGATTTAAAACAAAAACTTGACGATAGTTAAACATTTCAATAGATTGTTTTTGGAACACTTTAGTTGAGACCCTTACTTACAAAAAATCATGTTTACAGGAAATAGAGAAAGGTATTCAATAAACCTCCTGCAAATGTTTAATGTATGTCTGTATACAAAATAAGAAAATAAATTCTCTTAACATTTTGGAAGACTTCATTTAGGTAAGTAATTGCTCTTGGCAAAATGTGCTAGGACTGTAAAATATTTTGGTAATTTTCTTCAGAATAAAGACCTGAACATGTATGTTCCATCCAGTTTTTAGGTGTTTCTTAATCTTGACTAACAAACAAAAAGAAGTATTAAATGAAGTAACTTCAGAAAAAAAATGAAGTCTGATGGGTGTGTAGGTCTCGGTAGGCTAACCCCTGAATTTATTTGCTACAAGGAGGGACAGTGGTCAAGTGGTAACACTTCCAATCTGGAGGTCACTGCTTTGAATCCTAAATCCAGGAAGCATTTTTTAAGGATTAATAGAAGTTGCAAGAACTTGTTTCCCAGATGATGTAACATAAATAGGTTTAAACTAAACTAAAAATATCTCAAAGTATGTCAGTACCTTCATTTTGAAGTTGAGGGTTTCATGTCATTCTGGGGCTTGATTTATACTGATACTTGAAAAAGGTGTCCGATGATGCTGTCACAAGAAGTCACCGATACTTATTTCATAACGCAAGTACTCACTATGTATCTACCTCGCCCTACTTTCGCATAAAATGTGCAACAACATTTAAAAGCATATTTTCTGGAAAACAGAATATTTATCCACTATGCTTGTCTTCTTGAAATTTGGTGAAATAAGTTTGAGAAGAATTGGAATTGTTACGTTTATGTTACTGGACAAGGGAGGTAACTATTCAGGGGTATCAAATACCATATGTTGATTGCAAAGGGAAATAAAAAACGAAATATTTGAAATTCTAGATTTGTACCTTTTTATCTTGTTACAAAGTATAGTATTTGTTTAATAAAAATTGTACATTTTAATTATTAGAGTAGGTAGCTTTTTGAAAACATTTGTTATGTAAATTAAAAAAAGTATCATCAATATTTAAATGTTTTTGCTCTTTTTATTTGACACTATATTCACTTATAACAAGAGAATGTTATAAGTAAATTATACAGTAATTTTACAAGCTAGCATCTGGCATATTTTGGCTTTTAGAGCAATATACACATATGATGATGATCTTTATTTCAACATTGTCCCTAAATCCATCTATAATACACTTACACAAGAACAGAAGAAGAAAAAATGAAGAAGTGGTGTTTTCAAACAAATTTAATTCACATATATGTTAAAAAACATCATTTAAGAGCATGAACTCGCTGTTTCAAGATATGTTTCAATGAGTCTGCTGATAACCTGTTTTCCTGGATTGACACACCTAGAAACATGAAAGCCATGATAGAACAAAATCACCTATCAAAGTCTTAAAACATAGGTAATGACAGTTTGACAGACTTCCTGTTCATCCTGCAAACCTCAACTAAGCTGTTCAGTCTAAATAATTTTCTGATGGATACGACAAGATGACAGACAAACTTGATATAAAACATGTTTAAAATAAGATTGTCTTGCACAGGTCAGCTGAAAACTGGTGGCTCAGTAGTAAACACTGAAATCTGGCATCTAAGTTCTTGAAAGATTACAAATTAATATTTTTTTCTATTACAATAGTGAACAAAGTCTATCAGAGAGAGCTTTCTCTTTATCCAACTAAAATCATGTCTGTGATGTTACAATGAGACTGTATAACTTGTTTTGCTGTCAATGAGTGCAGGAATTAGCTACCACTGAACATAATCTTTATTCAGGAGTGCCAGGAGAGATATCAACTTATAAATTAAAAGCCTGCTTTAGACTTTTCATTGTATTAAATGCTTGAAACAGAAGCTAGAAAGTACCACATGCACTGTGTATCTCAGTTGTGTGAATCATTATTATAAGGTCTATGCTTTCTGTAAATTGGAAGGCTTATAATGCCATACACCTTTGTACTACCTTCTCTCTGCTATTGATTCAAATTATTAAAAGTTAATGAACTATAATATAATAACTTAATTTGTACAAAACATGTCTTATAGTTCTCATACACTTTTAGCATGCTCATCAACTGTCACTGATACATTAACCTTTTAGTTGACTTTAGCAATATCATTTAAATAGTTTGTTGTTGTTGTAATAATCCTATACGACAAGATTTCCTGTTGGTTATTATCATGACGGCTGGTATATTTTACAAACATCTTCATATGGTATTTTCTGTAGGTTCCTGCCCTTTAATGGTCCCTGAAATAAAAAGGAATAAAATTAAGTCAAACTTAACTTTTTCTGGTGTACCCACAATTTTCCAAAAATTAGAAAAATATCAAATAAATATCCTTATCATTTCAGGAATTACTTAAATTTGACAGACTTTTCAATTAAGCTTAAATATTAATTATTCACTTTTTCAATACTTAAGTTTGAAACTCTTTCCACCCCAGTGTCATTGTCATTAAAATTACAATAGTTATGCAATTCAGATTGAAATGAATATGGAAACAGACAAAACTTATACATTACAAGAACAAATGAGAACTGTCTGTCTAATTCATTAGATTTGGGATAATATAAACAGACTATCCCTATAAATTAACAAACCCACTTACTGAAAGTATTGATACAGTACAAGAGAACTTTTTCTCATTGATGCTTTCTAGTTTGGCTAACTGCCCCCTGTATGCTCCATTCACAATCATCACTGTCTTACCTGGAAAAAGATCAAAAATATTAATTAAGCTGGTAGTTCTATGTCTACAATTTCAACTACAAAAGACATTAACTTATAACATATTTATAGAATAAAATTTGTTAAATTTACATAAATTGGCAGTTCTTGCAATTTATGTTCACTACATTCAAATCCATTGCTTCCTCTAGGACTGACAAGTACTTGTAAGGGTTTGAGGAATCTAACAGACATTACTGAATTCCATTGATCGGGTTCAAAACTGTGGCAGTGCATTTTAAACAGCTTTGTTAAGCACTGATGGACAGCAGTGAACAACAAAAAGTAAGACAACAGTTCATGTCTGCTGTGAAATAAAAGACTATTTAGGCAGAAAAAGTCTGTATGCATATATTAAAGGTTAGGTTTCTATTACCAATGGCTGGAATGACTGTTTCCAGATGTGACTGGTCCACCTTGAGTTTATCCCCTGTATCCAGCATCTTTACAACACCTCTATACAGATCTTCTACCTCCTGAAACACAAACAGACTTACTGATCACTGAAACATGGCTTAATCAGTAAAAATGTATACAGATATACTGAAATACTTAAGAATTTCATTAGCTATTTCAAAATACCGTAACTTTTCTATTACTAAAATATGTAACATGGTTTGAATATCAAGATATATAAATGGTTAATACTGCAAAACAGAAAAAGAATCTGCCGTACTCCAGAAATAAGTTATTTTCAGGTACCCAGTACTATAACTGAACCTTTTATTCATACACAATAACAATTCTTTTTTAACTTTAAGTTGCATGTTAAACATGTATGAAGATTGCTTTTAAGTTGAACAATCTATTGTTTAGTGCTAACTAAAACTATCTATTCTAAAAAAGAAAACACCTGGAATGTCAGTTTGGGTGTCTGCATCAAATAGGTATTAAAAGGTGCATTAAAATTAAAACTATTTAATCTCCAGCAATAAAAAATTCAAAACTTTTCAGTTTGCAACATCTCTGATCCTTTCGGAAGTACCCACTAGTACCCACTTATACATTAACTGTGGTATAATAATAACTGCAGTATCTTATCTAACTGTGGAACAACTGCAGTATCCACTTATATATTAGCTATGGTATAACTGCATTGTCTACAAATAAACAAACTATGGTACAATTGCAGTATTCCACTTATACACTAGCTATGGTATAACTGCAGTGTCTACAAATACACTATGTAACTATGGTACAACTGCAGTATCCACTTATACACTAGCTATGGTATAACTGCAGTGTCTACAAATACACTATGTAACTATGGTACAACTGCAGTATCCACTTATACACTAGCTATGGTATAACTGCAGTGTCTACTAATACACTATCTAACTGTGGTACAACTGCCGTATCCACTTAAACACTAGCTATGATATAACTGCAATGTCTACTAATACACTAACCATGATACAAATGCAGTTTTCCCTTACACACTAGCTATGATATAACTGCAGTGTTTACTAATACACTATCTTACTGTGGAACAACTGCAGTATCCACTTATACAGTTTGCAACATCTCTGATCCTTTCGGAAGTACCCACTAGTACCCACTTATACATTAACTGTGGTATAATAATAACTGCAGTATCTTATCTAACTGTGGAACAACTGCAGTATCCACTTATATATTAGCTATGGTATAACTGCAGTGTCTACAAATAAACAAACTATGGTACAACTGCAGTATTCCACTTATACACTAGCTATGGTATAACTGCAGTGTCTACAAATACACTATGTAACTATGGTACAACTGCAGTATCCACTTATACACTAGCTATGGTATAACTGCAGTGTCTACTTACACACTATCTAACTGTGGAACAACTGCAGTATCCACTTATACACTAGCTATGGTATAACTGCAGTGTCTACTAAAACACCATGGTACAACTGCAGTATCCACTTAAACACTTGCTATGATATAACTGCAGTGTCTACTAATACACTATGTAACTATGGTACAACTGCAGTATCCACTTATACACTAGCTATGGTATAACTGCAGTGTCTACTAATACACTATCTAACTGTGGAACAACTGCAGTATCCACTTATACACTAGCTATGGTATAACTGCAGTGTCTACTAATACACTTTCTAACTGTGAAACAACTGCAGTAGCCACTTATACACTAGCTATGGTATAACTGCAGTGTCTACTAATACACTATCTAACTGTGGAACAACTGCAGTATCCATTTATACACTAGCTATGGTATAACTGCAGTGTCTAATAATACACTATCTAACCGTGCCAATTCCTATCTCCACTGGTACAAAATGGGGCTATGCTGTCATTTTTCTGAGCTATGCTTGCCCAAAGCTTGGGTAAATTGCAGGTCTATAGTGCACTGAGTGCTCTTCCATTACTGTGGATCACTAGGGATTATCAAAGTAGATGCAGTATAGAGACCAGGGCCCCTGAACTGCCAGTTCTGGATATTTTCCCAGTAACACCCAGTTGTATTAAACATTTTAAAACATATGTGACTGTTTAGTGTATCTAGCTGGATCAAAAGGATCCATCCAGGATTGTCCCAGTCATTAACAGAGCCATCAAGGTTGTACTCCTGGTTTGACAGGGTTTTTACGGATCACTCATCCATGACCTACCAGGGGCCAATCCAGGACCGTGAGAATGGAGCTTAATCTATGGTACAACATATTTACAGCATTTATATCTGGTATAGCACATTTTAAGATGCCCTATAAAACAAATAAGAATTTCTAAAAAAGTTCATGCCAAATATTTAACAGAAAATTATCAAAATAATTGGAATTCACAATTCCTTGAAATACTAACCTTTACGTAACCCTTCTGCTTGTAATATTTATCTCCAAGTTTTTTAGAAATAACTTTCACAACAATGTCTTTATGTAACCAATAATCTTTTCTGTTCATTTTTTCTTTCTTTTGTTCCTCAAACTCCATTATTTCATCCAGTGCTGACTTCCTTTTCTCTCCTGCCTTCACTACTTTACTCTCTCCAGTTTTTACTACCTTACTGTCTGTTTTACTTGTCCCTGCAGTTTCGGGGACACTGTCTTTTTCACCTTTCAACAATGGTTTCTTGAAGGGATTATTAACAGGCAAAACTCTACAAGATAAAAAATGGCCCATTAGCATTCTCTGAAATCAACCACTTGTCTCAACATTAGATAAAAATTAAGGTATGCCAAAACCTTTTGTTTTTTGAAAAACAGACTTTCTCACAAAACAAGATACTGTCACTGTGGTGCATTAATTTATGACCCTCTATCAGTGAGGGGTTATTGATTTGAAATCAATGACCTTAATCACTCAACCACCATATGCATTCACATAAATGAACATAAGAGGGTTACAAGACAAAAAACTATAATCTTTAGAGGTAATAATCTTTAACCAGTCCTGTCCCTTCTAAAATAAAAATTATCATAAATCAACAGTGTCACATAATTAATTTGATTGAATTTACATCCCAAGAAATGACAGATAACTTCTGAAACAAAAATCCTTTGGAAAAGTAGGCATAAGGAGCAACCCTCTTGCTAACTAACGATTTTGCCCATTATACCTGAATGAGCAAACACTTTACAAAGAAAAGACAAGCAGACAAACCCCAACTAGCATAAAACTTACTTGACTGTCTCAGAAGATTTAGCTGCTCCAAGAGACAAGGTTACTGTAATATAAGCAAATAACTTTCATCACCAAAGCTAAGAAAAAAACAACAATAACTCTATGTATTACTGACAAAAAAAATTATCTAGGCCTAGTAAAAGGTGCTGACTTGTACCAAAAAGCATATGCCAACACTGAAATTTGAGAATTTTATGCCCAAAGGGTGTTTTTTCTAAGTATGATGCATTTGTGATATAAGGGAGGAAACATTAAGCTTTGAAATTACATGATTTGCTTTAAATTTTAAATTTTTTGATTTTGATTTATAATATTTTGATTTTTAACATTTCATCATTTTAATTTTAGAGTTTTATAGATTTTATCATATCTGACTTTTAGGCTATATAATTTGTATAAATGTCAGTCTTTCAGAAGTAACAACGTTCATGCAGTGATGCATGGTTATCAAGTTATAGTGCAGAAATATTGATTATTTAGTTGACTGTCACCTTGATCTTTTATGTACTTACCCCGAACAGTATAGGGGTCATGTAATCAATGATAGCAATCATCCTAAGAAGTTTGAAGTCTGTATGGGGAGTAGTTGCCAACTTATACAGCAGAAATGCTTTTCTGTGTTAAGGTCATTGTGATCTTGACATCTAACCTTCTGATCCTAAGATGAACGGGGGTCATTTTCTTAATGTAATCAATTATCATATGAAGTTTGAAGTCTGTATGACAATGGTTATAAAATTTTACAGCGGAAATAGTTTTCAGTGCTTAGGTCTATGTGACCTTGATCTTTGACCTACTGATCCCAAAACCAATAGGGGTCATTCACTCAATGTATGAATTTTGAAGTCTCTACGACAAATGGTTGTCAAGTTACAGAGTGTAAATGATTCTAAACATTTAGATCACTGTGAACTTGACCTTTGACATACTGACCCCAAAATGTATATGGGTCATCCATTCAGTGTGTGCAATCACAATATAAAGTTTGAAGTCTCTATTACAAATGATTGTCAAGTTACATGGGGGTAATGGTTTTCAATTTAAAGGTCACTGTGACCTTGACCTTTGACCTACTGACCCCAAAATCAATAGGGGTCATCCACTCAATGTGTGCAACCATTATATGAATTCTGAAGTTTTTAAGACAAATGGTTGTCGAATTACAGAGTGTAACTGTTGAATTACTGAGTGTAAATGATTCTAAACATTGAGGTCATTGTGACGTTAACCTCTGACCTACTGACCCCGAAATGTATTGGGGTCATCCACTCAATCTGTGCAATCATGATATAAAGTTTGAAGTCCCTAAAACAAATGATTGTCAAGTTACATGGCGGAAATGGTTTTCAATGTTAAGGTCACTGTGACCTTGACCTTTGAGCTACTGACTCCAAAATCTATAGGGGTCATTCACTCAATGTTGGCAATAATCATATGAAGGTAAAAGACTGTAGGTCAAAGACTACTCAAGTTATCCTCCGGAAACCAAATTGCTAATGGACAGACAGACGGCCAGGACCATAACTTAATATGCCCCCTTCGGGCATATAAAAAACCTGACGTAAGTATCATTTGACTTTTTTCAGCTAAAAACATATATACTTAAGTAATTATTTGCAGGAATGAAGAATAAAAACAAATATTTAAGCCACCAAAACAAATTCATCTAAAAATGTCTTCTGTTCTGAAGATATACCATGTATGTATGACACTCACCTTTTTCATCTTCAGTGGCCCTTTTCAGTTCGGTATATTCTGCCTCTTTTACATTTTTCTCTGCCTGGGCCCCTCTTTCAATCTGTTCCTGAATCAATTTTGCCATCCTTTCATTATCATCCATATCCATACGCTCTTTTGCACGAACTGAAATAAGACTTTTTATTACTTCTTCTGTAATTAATAATTATGCTGGACATAAATAAATTGACACAAATTTGCTCATTGATAATACATTACAATCTAAATTCTATTCATTTTCTCACCATTCTGACTGGTTTTATTTTTTTTTTAAGGAAAATTTTGTTAAATCCTGTCAGTAATTGTGTTTTAACTGTATTAGTGATCCCAGCCCACTATACACACACAACAGTAAAGTTAGACTTGTAATAAAACCAGTCAGAAAATGATCTTATTAATAAATTGGTCTTAATATGGACAAACATTTGGTTCTAAGTTAAACACTCAGGTTTTTCTGATTGGTGGATTGTACATGACTTTGAAATAACCAAGTGGTCTAGTTAGTGTAACTTTAGTGTTATAGCAGATATGCTGAGTTTGCAATAAAATCTGGTTGTGAGTAACTTTTTTTCCTGTAATATGTACACTTCACATTCAAATTTGTTCAGAGTATAAAAGATACATGATACATGAAAATTAACTGTAAGTAACTTTAATCTCACTCTGAATTCAATTTAAAGTCCTAATACTGGAAAGCAAAAACAAAAAAAGTGAATTGAATAGTTACATCTAAAAGAAAAATAAAAAATAAAAAAAGCTTCTTTTTTGTGTCTTTTTATTATGAAAACACATACCTTGCTCCTGTTTTTTAATTGTTTCTGGATCCCTGTCAATATATTTCACAAACCAGCCTTTCTCTGTGTCATCTACTTCACAATAACCTGAAACAGAAGCAGTATTTTGTGACCATTTGAGCAACCAGTCAAGAATGGACTGATTTCAATGAGGCTAGTTTTCGTAGATCTGATCTCAATAACGTAACAAAGTATGTGATATTGCACAGACTTTGGTACTAAACGCCCTCTTTTGTTTCATTTTATAGCAGCCAGAAGTTACATCTGTAATCCTTTTCCAGGTTATATTAGCCTCTTAGTAATGTACCCCACTAAATGTCCTTGAGTAATGTTTGCATACTGACCAGAAGACCGAACTTTTTTCCAACAAAGGCCACCTGTATCTCTGAAAAAAATGCATCTTCATTATCACTTCTATGGCATGCAGTAAGAACCCACAGATACTGTAGTAATGTCATTAGACTGATAGCTTAATTGTGGTGTATTGGTTGAGTGTAATTACTGGCTGGAACGTCTAAAAGCAGTCTTCACTGGCAGTTAATACAAGTAGTTGCAAAAAACTTCTTTATACTCAAGTTATCATAAAATAATAAAAGTTTGAACTTCACTCAACTAAACTACAGATCAATGCCCCAGTGCAGAAATGTTGCAAGTGCTTTTTTAAAGTACTACACTTACAACCTTTCTACTCTGGGATGTCACAATTGTAAGAGTCAGAAGTTACCTTCTCTGCCTAACCACTTGACAAAGTCGGTCAAGGTTTCCCACTGTGTTGAGTTCATGTGGACGTGGTCACGATACGAGATATACTCCTGGTAAACAATATTACAATGCACCCGCTTGGTACCAAACCTACGACTCAACAGTTCCAGGTAACCATCCTTAAAATCTCTAAAAATATGAAGGTCATTTTTTTTTCTAAGAAGCAATTAAGAATTATGACAAGTGCATGTTAACAAATTATTACACATCAACTTTTATAAATTAAGACAAGTCAATGATAATAAATTTAGCCACGTGGTTTCAGGGAAACTACCAAAAGGCCAAGTATTAAATTTTGTGAAACATTTCCACAGAAACAGTTATATGACAGATATTTTCCAGAAAGAAACTAATCCAGGAAACTTTAAGCACATCTTTTCATAAAACATCTAGTTATTAAATGAACTTTCTCAAGTACATAAATAGTAAGTAACAATAATAATAACCCTTCTTATTTCTGAAATACCTCAAAATCCTATCTACTCATAAGGCATTGACTACTTGTAAGTCCTGGAAAAATTTAACTCAAACTGTTCTTTTTCTGAAGTAACTTACTTAGAGAATGTATCAATGTATTCATCTGGGTTTTCAGCAAACAACAGCAGCTGCCTCTGATGAGATTCGGACATCATATGACACTTAAAACCATTCTGAAAAATGACAAAATAAGATATAGTCCCTCTCATATATTACCAAACAATCTTAACATCAGATTCTTGTAAAACTTTAATCAATTGATTTCTTTATAATGCAGATTGAATGGTTTATATACAATCTACATCTTAATTTATCTGTCAGATGTAATATCTTTAATCCAACAATCTTAATACTTAGTATTTTTCAGCATTATGGGTTGATAGAAAGACCTCATTACCATAATGCTTTCTATGACAAATGATGCTTGCACTAAAGCATTTTCTTGCACAATGACCTTGGAATATTCTGTGAAATTTATCATCTTAGTAAAAGGAAGTACCTTTAAACAACATCTAAAAGAAACATTGATGCCCTTTTAGTAAAGTACTGAGCTCAAAAATGGAAGCTACTGCCAGATTTCTGTGTGAATTATAAGAAATGATGGCACAGGGTATTTTAGCAAACAAATTAATTGGCAATGCATCAAAACATAATAGGTCTGTACTAACTTCATCTCTACACTGTTTCTGACACATCTGACAAGAAACATTGATGCCCTTTTAGTAAAGTACTGAGCTCAAAAATGGAAGCTACTGCCAGATTTCTGTGTGAATTATAAGAAATGATGGCACAGGGTATTTTAGCAAACAATTTAATTGGCAATGCATCAAAACATAATAGGTTTGTACTAACTTCATCTCTACACTGTTTCTGACACATCTGACAATACCATCTCAACTTCTGCAGACCTTTGGCTTTGATTCTGTTGGCAATGGCCTTTGGAGTCAGGAAGCCTGCCTTTTCCTTTCCCATTGTGTTTCAATCTTAAATACAGTACAAACAAGAACTCTTAAAAATCTACAACAGACAATGTTAGATAGTGTCATATCACTAATTTATAATGAGTGAGTTTAAAAACAAATAGAATGGCAATGCATCAATTATGGTCACAACAGCTAAAATAATGAGATGTACACAACTTTTGGATAAATTATTTTCAGACCAAATTCATTACAGCTGAAAAGCACTATTACAATACCTTATACCTTCAAAGTCAGCACATTAACTTCTACTGCTTGTCAAGGTTTAAATCCCAAGAAAATAGGTTATGTTGAATTTTAAAAAAAAAAAAAAAAAGATTAAAATATTTCTAAACACCGGCATTCTGACAGAAAATTAATTTTGACTAGATTGATCATTCTTGATGTGGACAAATAACAAATGTTAACATTACCATCTAGAGGGAACTGCTTTATTGACATAATGATGACAGACATTTTTTTCAGCTACAAATAGATTTGCCTTTCAGTATACTGTTATGACCCCTAACTTAAACTGATATACACTGCAAGCTTTTCACTTCCTTTCAGCTGACACTTTACAGTTATTCTCCACTTTAAGTCAACAGAGTAAACATGATTTTCATACTGTTATCATACTTTAAAATGAACAAAATGAATGGTAGCAAATGTCTTAAAAAGAAAAGTCAGCTGACTCTGGTTTAAATAGACAAGTACATGTACTACTTTTATCTAATATTCAGTGAAAATGGGCAGTTTGCATTATCTTTTAAAGCTGGTACACAGTTATGGAAATACAGCCACATTAATGATGAAAAGATAGTGATAATAACTTAATAAGTTGCCTTTTCCCATTAACTTCCACATGACTATATGACATAACACTGGGGACAGAGTTTGTCCATACCAGAGACATAGATAACATCATTCGGAACACCTCGGGCGACTTCAATAAGTCACCTCGGAAATAATGTGGTAGGCGCCATATTGGACTATTTTATAATACAGGTGGTGACTGCTAAATTGAAAACATTTCTTAAAGCCTCTATCTGTTTATACTTTAAATTAACATTTATTTTCATTTGTTTTCTAATGCATAAGACAAACACTGCTTGAGTTCTGGCATGTTTGTTTATATTTTTATTTAAGCCGGGGCAAATTACCATTTGGTGTATTCATACACTTACATACGAGGTCTTTATACGAAGTTGTCGGAAAAGGCCGAGTCGTTACGATTGAGATAACATATCTATGTCTCTGTCCAAACTAAATGGCAGTTAATGTTGACAGATACAGAATTTCTGTGACATTGTACATATAGATGTTTAATTTGAAAAATAAAATGTAAATTCATTTAATGATTTTTAAATAGATC
Organism: Cyclina sinensis; assembly: GCA_012932295.1. NCBI lineage: Eukaryota > Metazoa > Mollusca > Bivalvia > Venerida > Veneridae > Cyclina > Cyclina sinensis. Next base: position 4,491,754 of record JAAONU010000013.1, read on the forward strand.
TGTGGAAATAAGGTATTTTGAATGGGTGAGTGTACAATTTCTATCATGTTTTCAACTAGATCTTTGTGTATAAACCCGAGGGGTGCAATTTTGGCTTTTTCAGATCGCGTTTTAAACTTTTGTTATATTTTGACAGAAAAAAAGATTTCTCCTATGGTTTGAGTAAATAGACAGACCGGAACAGTACACGGACACTTTTTCTTATATGTAACTTATCCGTGTAAATCAAGTTGTGTTTCAAATCATCCAGACTTTGCAGTTTTAAAGATGAATCCTTGCCTTCAAATTTACAGGAACTCGCGATTGTAAACAAAACACTACACATGCGCAGTGAGGCATCGCGGCAGGTACATTTACGACTCAAAATTATTGTTATTTTTAACCAGTACGCGGACACCTGTTTATATCGATGGAAAAGAGGTCAAATAAGGCGAACTTACCCTAAAATGTTTTTAAATATGTATTTATTTTATTTTCATATGATACGAAAAAAAAACAACTTTATTTTTGTTTAAAAATAACACGTTTGAAACAGTCAGTGAAACTGCAAGTTTTGATTTGTTTACGATGTTATTTGGAGTTCGTCTGCTTATAAGTCAGTAAACAGGAAGTGTAAACATACATGTATAATACTGGAAAAAGGATAAGTTAGTTACGAATATAGGTATGCAACATCAATACCGTGCGTGATGTTTTACACGTTTTAAAACTGGCTGAATACGGGGGTGTCCGCGTACTGGTAGTGTCCGTGTACTATTCCGGTCTGTCTATTTCAAAGTTTTAATTGCAGCTGAGTTTGAGTTCTTCTATAATCCTTCTTATTAATCTATATCCATTCTGTAATGACAGAGAGTGGGATATTCGGTTTGATATTTTCATTACAGTGCATTCAGTTTAACAATATAAAAAAATGTTGGGATCAACATAGTGGATGGAACTGAATCATCCGGAAAAGTTTTCAACAGGCATTAAAGTTAAACTTCAACTACCTGACAAGGCCTATATCACAAAGAAACAAATGTCAGAGTTGTGAAATAATAAAAATGTGAAATTTTATTGGCTCTTCTGAACATCAGGTGCTAAACTATTTCAAGATATACAACCTTCACTTATTCATCAAAACAATCAAGGTTTCAGAGAAAAGATCGATTCAGTAATTTATGTCTTAAGCTATACTGAACGTTGAATGTTCGTTACCGTTCTCGTTTTCCCTGTGAATTTCGACTACAAATGGTGATCTGCCATAAAGGGAAAGAACCATTCTTTCTACTTACGTCCCTTCGTTTGGAGAATGCTCATCAACAGTCTCCGGTCCCCGGCCTTCAAGAGATCGTCTGAACTTGTCGCCATTTGTTTTGATTAAGCACATGGCTTTAAAAGCTTTAATAAAAACTTGAATAAAATGTTCACTCATGAAATTTAAATGGGAACTTGACTGAAAATTAAGTAAATTGCGGAATCCAAAACTCTATTAGTCATAAGTTTACAGGCGCTACAGTAACATAAGATAGATGAATTACGGACAAAACGGACCATGGGACAAAACAGACCAGACGAAACGGAGCATATTTTGAGACAAAACGTCGGAGCATATTTTGCGAAAAACGACCATATTACGAGACGAAACGGACTATAATCTGTGACGAAACAGACTACCCTAAAAATAAGTTTTTCTCCATAATTGCTATTCAATGCAGAGACGTAGATTACATGTTATATATACGTCTCTGTTCATTGTCTCTTCTGAACACGGATTTTTTATCTCTATTTTTTTAGCGGAATACTAGTAAATTAATATAAATCTTGTCGTTGTCATGGCAATTTCTTACACAGTGATCTCCCTTCCAATCTTCAACACAAATACCTGAAACTTGGGCTGGCTACCAGATTTTATTTTATGCCAACCAATGAAATACCGAGTTCTATCAGTGAAATATATTCCATATCAGTCACAGTATGACTGATATAGATTCTATATCAGTCACTGTGCCGAACTACTTTTCAGTAACCACAATTCGAAATTTTACAAGTAATATAAAAGATATAAAAATAAATTCTAACATAAAATCCAGAGTCCGACTTTTAAAGAGTCATTGTATGTATACAACAGACCGATCAATTTCGAGAATTCTATGCCGTTTCGTTAATTATACGTCACATACTTCAGAATAGTGACGTAGGCAAACAATTTATTCCCCAAGATGGCATTTTATATGAAATCTTAAATTGAATACACTGGATTTATGCTTCTTGAAAATGTGATGACGTGTATTGCTTCTTGATCAACCTATGGAAGAATCTAGATGTTGTAAGGGCATTTATTTAGGATGAACCTCTGCTTTGGCGCTGAATTTTGATTCGTCATTGCACAGGCCAAATTTTATATGAATGCCCTGTAAGCAGCAAAATGTGGATAGTTAAAGAAGGAAAATTACGAATAATATGCAGGTAGATCTTTGTTTATTTCTATTATTTGTTTGGTGATTAGGTGAAGACTAAATAAATCGTTAGAATGCAACACGTTTCTATTTGTCATGCATAATTCAAGATGGCGGACTGTGTATTCAATTTGAGTTTCACGATCATGTATTCATACGCGTGTAAGCAAAGAAACAGTTCTAAAAGTTTATTGGTATTAGCATAAAATAAATAGAAAATTTGTTTGTTTTTCGTAGATATGGAATATGTCTCATCTCAAAGTGATACAATTTTTATATTTTCACTCGCGCTACGCGCTCGTGAAAATATTTCATTGTATCACTTCACGATAAGATATATTCCATATCTACTCAAAACAAACAAATATCCTCTATATACTGTGGACATATTTATCTTTCAAATTTAGATTTTTTTCTTTCTCTGTTTTAATTTACTGTAAGCCGGTGTGACTTACTTGAAATGTGGCTTTAGCTTGATTGAAGTTTTTGGAATTAGCACAAATCCAAAGACTTAAATCACCTGCTATTTTAGGCCTTTGACAAATATTACAAATACCAAAATTTAAAACAGCTTTAGGAAACAAAACTATTCTGTCCATCCATAGGTACAACTCAGTTCAGTTTGTTTACAATGATATATATATGTTATTTGCAGAAAGTTTGTTAGCCAGACACAAATTAAATGGTTGCAAGATTCTCACTTTAGCTTAAGTTTTACATAACCATTAGAGCTTAATAGAGACTCCCTTTTTAATTTTTTTTTTGTGGTCACTGATTCATATGAATAAATCTTATTGTATTATATATGCAAGTGAAGTCTATTACTAATGGCAAGTAAACATATACACATGGTTGGTTACCCTAGTACATATTCCGCACAACTACACTAAGTATGGTAGTTGAATAGTGTGAAGCGGAATGGATTTCCAATGATGACATATACACTACAGTGAGGTCTATGCTCACAAATCCAAAAATTATGAACATATAACAGTTCAGGCTTTCCATAGATTAAAAAAATGCCAAAGAATGCTTTTCAAAAGTATTTCTATTGTGCAGCCAACAACATTGCCATACAATTAGTCCCATTAGTATTAATCTATGGCTAAACTTGCAACATTCTGACAATGACAAAATTTCCTTCAATTGTTGGTCAGTGTCTGTTGTTAATGGATGGGGTTGTACAAAAAAAAGTGAATTGCATTCATGTCATTTTTAAGAGAAAATTATTGGTGCGTGTGTGAAGCAAGATTTAAAATTAATTATTCGATGAAGCTGAATTCTATAATCAAGTTGCAGATACAGGCCATGATACACTTACTGCATTGTTCAGATAGTATTCCTTCTCCCTGAAAATCTTTCATACCTTGAATTGTAATTCAAAGACAAAATCTCTCCTGAAGTATACCATGGCCCAAGGACTTTTGTAAAAGTAACAGTATTATTTCAAAGGTCAAAAAGATGACTGTAATGATTTATTTTGAAGATTAACTTAGGTTCTTGTAATATACAGAAAGGAGTTTTGAGAAAAACAACAACAATAATTAGAGAGACAAGAGGTTTTATTTTATCACAGATTTGGCAGTAACAGGGTGAAGGAAACATGCACAATATTGTTACCATGGTTACATACAGTTGTGGTTAGTTACCATAGCACCAACCAATCAGTGACAAGTATCACAAGTTATGTGATATGGACGGAATAATTGTTCTAGCATTTCTGACAAATTATGGCCATTAAAAACCCAAATGCTTACTTATTCATAAGAAAAACTAAGGGAACAAAATGGCCACAATTTGACACCCTTTTCTTACAATCTGACATAAGTTTTGAAGCAAATATAATATAAAACAAGGTTAATACAGTGATCAAATTCAGACATAGGCATGTCACATAGATAAGCAAATGTAAAGTTATTTTGAGACAGCACAGTCAAGGTGTTAATCAGCAAATATTTGGTACAATATCTGAAAAAGTTAACAGAATTTTTAACAAGTAAATCTGGTATCAAAAGACAGTATTTTTACCAAGAAAATATAAATCATAAAGAAAAATATTTCTCAGAGCAAGAAACAGCATTTTGTATCATGGGACTCTGATCATAACAAATTCTGACATATGAGAAACAAATCCTGAATCATGAGAAATACTCTTTCAATACTTCTTGTGTCATGAGAAACACCAAGATGTATATTGAGAAATTACAATACTGTATTATGATGAACACCATTTTGTATCATGAGAAACAGAATTTTTCATAAGAAAGTACTTTCTATCATGAGAAAGACAGTGTCCAATGAAGCAAAATTTTGAATTAGGATAAATACTGTAATATAAGGAACAACATGTATCAGGATAAATATTGCTGCATGAGAAACTGAACAAAAAAACTGTAAGAAGAAGAACATCTTGTATGACAGGAAACACATCTAACAAATTAAAGCTATAACATATACAGCACTAATGTTATGAAGCAGATAACAAAAACAAAATAATGTTATGACTGGATAAAACACCATTTCAATCATTATTCCTGGAATTAGGGAACTGAATACAAGTTTCAAAGCCCTGAAGAAACTAGGGAAAAAAAAACACTAAACATACAAAACAAATAACTGCTAAAGCCAAAACAGGTAACTCATAAATTGTATTTCAATTTCTCCATCTCGACTGTTTTCTTGATTGTATTTCTTTATTTAAACACATCATTAAAATGGATGTTTCAATGGATAAAGCATTATGGAAGATTTAACTTAACACATTTTAATAAGTAAAAACATTATGCAGATATATTAGGTTACACATATTGAAACTGGCATGAAAAAAAATCTTAACAAACATAAAACTAACAAAGAAACACTTGATAAAAAAAGACAACAATGTAAAAATAACAATCTTTGTAAAAAATAGAACAATTAAATTGAAAACATCTTCCCTACCCTAAATCTCCAGCCCACCCTGGTCTCTGCTTCCACAGCTGTGTTGTGAAGTTGTTAATTATTAGGGAGTATTAAAAAGACAGGTACATTTATGTCAAAATCTGATAATTATCACATTCTATAAAATGCATGACAAACAAAACATGGCTGAAAAATAGAACTATCAATAAAATTGTTGTGTTATTATTTGAGAAGATACCCCCACAAGAATATTCATTTATCATATTTGCTAGACAGCAAAGACAATTTAATATTTTGTAATATGCTACCAGGAAAAATCAATATCCTATGTTGTATTATATATCAGCAGAAAGGCATAAGAAAATTACTACCAAAAAAAAACCCAAAAAACTAAGGAGAATTGATTTCTTACCAGATTCATACAATCTGACAAACCTACATTTATTAGCTATAATTCATTTCAGCAGAACAAGGAATATGTGTTGAGTTTTTTTCTACACAAAGATAAGTCTGGTTTGCTATTACATCGGCCTTTAATTTCTAGGCTGGATGTCTGTTTTTAATGGTTTGAAGTAAAGCAGCACTATATAATAAATGTGTAACGCTATGCTGTGACTGCTACATGTGTCCTGTGACGTATGTGTCTGTCTATACAACTGGGATATGTGACCACATCTTTGTGCGCCCCAGGCTGAAATCACCCTCGCCCACTGTCGACATCTCTTTCTTGTACTCTACAAGAGCATGCATGCTTAACGGCTGCCAAGTGCTCGTGTATGTCTTCTGATGCATGTTCTGTGTTGGCAATGGTGCGGAATACCGTAAAGAGGAATCCCCTAAAAAGTGATGATAGAAAATGAAAATAACTGAAGTTTTACACATAGCTGACTTAATTATATACCTGTATGTCCAATAATATATTCAAGATCAAGCATTAAAGTCTAGCCACCTTCACAACAGGAATGAAAGTGACACTGACAGTTTCTAAGGACTGGATATGAACCAAATGCAAACGCTCTTGTGATGAAGTGGTAGAACAGCTTTGTCTGTGTTTTTTGTAGCATAACTTTTTCATTTCAGCCAGTCAGGTAATATTTTACTGTAGATCCCAAAGTTTTACTTCTTCTTAACATGCCAAGTCATGACTATCATGAATATTCCATAATAAGTACTAAAATAAAGTGCATTTTCTATAAGGAGGGCTGAACTGCAAATAGACTGAGAGTGACATTGAATACTGTAAAGAAGCAGAGCACTATGTTTTTCAGCATTTACCCTTCAGATATAATTTCTTGTTGAATATAAGATCTTTTCCCCTTAGACTTATTTGAAAGAGCTTAGATAATCTATGTTACAATACAGTACTAACTAGATTTCGTAGCATCTGGTGTTGCTGAAATCATGCCACCGAGTGCTGTAGTACGATTTTGGAACATCTCCCATATAAGGTCTAGGAATATCTTTGTTTTCTCGTTCTCCTTTGAACTTCTCCGAAAACGTGCCCTTAACAGTTGTATCTTTTTCAGATAGGAATAAATATTTCTGTTTCGTTTGTGGTTTTTGACGTCGGGATAAAACCAGTATCATGTCATCATCCAGGGATTGCGTTACTTGTGGCCGTTTTGTTACCTCCCCTTCTTCTCTATCCTCCTCTGTGATCGTGTTTTCATTTCCAAAGTGACCTCTTAATTGCAGCCACTTAGCATACTCTGGCTGAGTACTCTCCTGTGATTGTAAAGTTATTTACTGTATATATTGTATGTTATTTACAATGCAATACCGAAAATTGTGTTCTTTATATTTCCATAGGAAAATTACAGATTTATTTGATCAACTTATGATGGAAATATCTCTACTAGTATGATCTTAGTCTAGCAAGATCAGGCATTTGTCTGAAAATATACTGGACAGAACACCTTGATAAAATAAAGTTAATGGTAACTGTCTACAAATCTTACAGGAAACATTACACAGATACATGTAAATGTTTCTTTTTTTTCAGATTCACTTCTGTATTTATAGATATGTCATGACTGAATCTTACATCAGCTTTAAGAATTGTAGATATTCTTTTCAGTCATATTAAGAAGACCTTTACCAAGGCCAACAAACCAGTGACTACTTACAGATGTCTGGTCATCTTGCCATGATGGTAGATATTGTTCAATTCCCTCACATCTCTCGTGAAACTCTGGTAGAGGGTTATTGAAAGTCAACACCTCAGGTGCGGTCTTGGTTTGACACTGATGCCCTGTACATCAAGTCTGACTTATGTCGCATCTTCCGAACACTTTGCACCCTCCGATTATCAAGAAGTCTTGGCATTTCAGGGAGCTGAAATTTGAAGCATTTTGTTGTTTAAAATCGTTGGAATAAATCTTTCCAATTCGTGTTATTTTATGACATGATTTTGTTTCTCTGAAAATTAAACAGATCCGACTACCAGTTTGAGAGAGAGACAGACGGCTTGAAGTAACTAGAGAATAATCGATGTAAAGGAAGAAGAGATACTGAACAATAACTGCAACAGAATATTTTTAAATCTCACTTAACTTCTAGGGCCAATCAATACCACTACCAGGATATTAGTAAGGAAAAGTTTTAAAAGAATTTAGATCAGATTTTTTAACGAAAAAAAAATACTATTTTTAATCTCCACTGAAAACAGAAGAACTAAAATGACTTACACCATTGATATTTTAGTGTCAGAAGTAAAAACACTGAAGTTAAGATGAAGTAAAACTCAGGATAAAAAAACACCAGTATCTCTGTCACTGCAGAAGCAGTTAAAGTGTTAATGTTTGACAACATTTAATACCTTGTAATACATCTTCTTAAAGTCCATTAAATTAATGTCTCGGGAATAATTTTCAATTTGTCATATTTCAGCACAGAAATTCAAATCTGTTCACAGATTTTCTTGAGCATTGAAATTTCTTTAAAACATCTCAAACAGTTGTTATTAAATTAGACAGGAACATTTAAATAAATTGTTTGAAGAAGGAATTATTTCAACAGAAATTAAGACTGATACACTTTTAAAGTTCTAAATGTTTTTAACCAATATACAAAAAAAGAAAAAATATATTTTTGATTTTTACAAATTATTTTCAAAAATTTAACTTTTTTGCAGTTAACTTAAGTCTCGTTTACATTTTGACATATTTGTACTGTGTTATTTAAATTGAAGTGATTGGATTTCTGTAAAATTATGGCCACAATTCCAAACAATTCTGCTTTAAATATTTAAGCATGTTACTAACATCGTCCTGTGTGCAGAACATTCGCCGGACTGGTATACGATTTTTCTTCAGAGACTGGCGTGCAAATGCACTGTAGGCATCCTGAAACATAACTCAAATAACTAAAAACACAAGAAAGAACAGGAGGACCCTATGACTCTGTGATGCTCACCTGAACACACCTGGGAAAATCTCTATACCCAGTCAGGCCTGAACAACTTCCTTTGAGATTTCAAGGTGTAAAAACCTGATCAGCATGATAGGAAAATGACCAAAGTAGTGATTACACAATTTCCTTTCATCTGACATGGTGACCTAATTTTCATCTTAGGTGACATACTTTTGAACTTAACCTGCACAAATCAATTTTTCTTTTTTGGTAGCAATATCAAGCCTTTAATATGGACTGATTACTAATCTGAACTGGTGACCTATTTTCTTCTTGAATACTAATGTTCCTTGTTCAAAACTTAACTAAATTTCAATACTCTGACAAACTTTTTAGAATAACTGTGTTTTTTAGAATAACTGTGTTTCTGTTTAGAATAACTGTGTTTTTTAGAATAACTGTATTTTGCATAATGTTGACACACATTAAAAGCATAAGCTTGATTTCACTGATGGAAACATTACTCTAACAAGTAAGGTCAAGGTAAACAAAGCAGGCAGAATGCTCAGGTGAGCTTATACAGAGACAAAGTCAGTTATTATGAGTAATCCAATCTAATAAAACTAATGGTTAGTTATATAATGGAAAAGAACTAAATTAAATGTTAAGTGAATCAAGAATTGAGAACTGACAAACAAAATGAAGAGACAGAAGGGAAATGCTACATGTTAATGTTGACTAACAAACACCTGTAATCTAGATTCATATACAGAAATGAATAAATGTTTAGACTTAGTGGCTTGATTCTGTATTAGGCACACAATTGAAAAATAATTGTTTTATTCTAACATGTTTTTATTTAAAAAATCTATTCTAGTACACACTGTCAGGTAAGTTTTAAAGTTCATATTGCTTGGTCAAATCTGCAACCATTGCATTGTAGTGACTGTTTCCAATGAAAGCCCCAAAGTTATTTTTTCACTTCAAAAAAGATAACTAAGACCATTCAAAAGACATCTCATACTGTGTTACTGTAATATAAAAATTGCACAATGTAATATTGTCTTCTTGTCAGTTTCTTATATAGAATCAAAAACTGATGTCAAAAAACATTCCAAATATTGTTACAGTGTAAAATGGCACCATGTCTTGGCATGAAAAGGAAGCAGAGCATGACACATTTTGGCATAATGTCAAAAGGGGCACCTAAGTCTGGTATGTCAAAAATGTTTAAATTACCTCAAAAATTTACAGGTAACTTTATGACTCTAGAACCAAATTTTGTTTGTGACGAACATATAATACCTTTAAATCTTCAGGAATTATGTCATCTTCTTTCAGCAGTCTTTGGTTGGAATCATACCTCAAAGTCTGCCACAATGCTTCTGCACCTGCACGACCTGTGGTGTTAAATGTAACATATTAAATAAATCTTGTTACCATGTTACAAAACTTAAATGTTCTGAATATTCTAAGCCCCTAAAATGTTAAGTTCACTACTGAACATGACACATTATAAACATTCAAAACTGACCAGGAAACACAATTAAAAATGTTACAAGAATGAGTTATCATGTTCAACAGTAACACTATAGTGAATTCATCAGAATTAACTCAAGTTCCTTAATAGTACCAAACAAGACACTAAATCTGTTAAAACCTATTTATAGTAATAAAACTCAAAATTGCAAAAATGAAATCTGTTTGAAGCTCTTAAAAGAATAATAAATTGTCCATCTTAAACAAAATTTGAAAGTATCTTTTTTCCATAAATGAACCAGCAAATATCTATCAAGGCAAACATGAAAATAGCTCTTAAAAACTGCATTTGAAACTCTGTTGACCGCAAACAAGATGCCAGTCTGGATGTTGTGTTAAATGGGTTTTTTTATGCATTTAAATTCTAACACTGCATTTGAATTAAAATATATAAAATGAAATGCAATATTTTCTATTTTCTCAAAATTATTTGCAGAATATATAAAATTTGCTTTTCACTGAAAACTCTGGCACAGGAAAGTTACTGAAACTGAGCATGTTTGTGCCAAAGTTGTGTACAGGCAATATAATTTTCCTAGCAAGACATCATCAATCACCCAAGTCATCAATAATACATGTACTGTTTCTAAGTCTATGACCCCTTGAGGCTATTCTTACATGTGTCTTATTCTTGCTTTGGAATACAGTCGTACAGCAAGACTGACCTAGAATAGCAACAAGAACATCTCCAAACATATGTCTTAATTTAGACTTTCAATGAAAGTGATCAATAACACAGCACATGCCCCCGATAGATAACTCTGCAAACTTTTAAGTTTGTATAAAAATACAAGTAGTCTGCCTCACAATCTAGGCAAGAGACTGTCTGATTAAATAAAAAATATTCTACAGAATAAATACATTAACAATCAAAGCACTGAGGCAGCCACAAGCATCAACTTGTTCCTAACTCCTGAAATATAACAGTGAGTTATAAACAGCCAAAAAGTGAGCATTAGAATTAACAGATGTTTGCTTGTTCTTTGAAACACATGCAGTTATAATAAAATAGCTCTGGTTAGCAAGGGAAGTAGGTGGGTGGGGTATGCACCATACATCTCAACACCATACTGTAATACAACAGATATGAGGGGTGGTTTGTGCAAGGATCGAAAACTACACCTGTAAATGTAACTATTTACAATTAAAATGATCTTATTGAAACTTACACATGTTAGTTGGATGTATAGTTTCAATTACATACAACTATGTCGCTAAGGAAGTAAAACAGTGCCGAAAAAAGTTCATTTAATTACAATATTTCTTTCTTTCAGACCTGTCCTAGCAAATCACAACATTTGTTAGAAATGTTATAACTTGATTATGTTATGGGATTTTTTGGTTGTTGTTGTTGTTTTGTTTTTTTCTTAATTAATTATGCAAACTTGTATAAAGTCTAAATGACAAAAGCTTACCATATCTAAGCTTATTTAAACTGCTCTCAAGGCATCACTCATGATGGAACAAAAGATTTGAGAAATAACATTCACTTTCTCCATAACATCTGGGCAAACTATGGCCTGTTTGACTTACATGTTATGTCTAAGATCATAACATTTTGTATTAATATTTTTTTTTTAATATTGTAGGTTTATAAAATTTGTTTGTATACCATAATACAGCTTTAAAACTGTGTGCAAAAAAACCCCAAAAAACTCTCTGTTTTCTAGACACCATTTCTTGTATTTTTCAAGTCAACATCAGTCAATTTGACTCTTGACACACAATTGCTTAATTCCACTTAAGTTCCCCTGAAATCAAGAGCTTTGCCTTACAGGGAAATACTTAAAAAGTGTCAATACTTGCTCTAGCTTTAGGACCGCGGCTTAAGATACTTTATTCACAGCCTGTCTTCAGAAAGAAAAAAAAAATTACTGTTTTGCTTTGCTTAAAGAGATGACTAAAAATTTCACATCAAGTAAGAGGTTTTAAAAGAAACTCATGCACAGATATTGTGGCATGTCTGAGTTTCCAAATAACATAGTTTGTTTTTTAATACAAATTCAGTGGCACAATCTTTGATTTTAATCCTAACAAACATGAATAGTTAAAAGCATTGCCAAGATTTCTGCAAATTAAAAGTACAAATTGAAGTATATTGGATAGTAGATTTGTCAATAACTTAAATGCTTAGAAACTGACATTTTAAGGCAACTCTTGCATGTCAAGTTACAACTGTTTCTATAGGATATAAAAATCTTATGGCAATCAAGTCATGTTCTTAAACTCTAAACACAAAATAAGGTAAGTAATGAACTAATATTCTGGCTAAATATTACAAAGCTTCCCAGAAAATAATAAATAAAATATCTTTTACACTCTGTTCCTGTCATACAAGACCTTAGTCCTATTCTGCAAAAAGGAATGCTCTCTTAACAACAATGCAATAGCAATATAGTAAAGAAATTATCTTTCCACACACAGTAATTTTACACAAAATATAAACAGAAATCTGAGTATGAGCCACAGATACAGTATGTGCACAGGGATCATACAAAATGCAGGTCAAGGTGAATAGGGGTCACAGCGAAGGTCAAGGTCGTAATATCAAATATACACTACCATCTTCATCTTGCTGGAAACTGTTAAAGAGTTGGTCCACTTAAAAAAGGAACAAAATGAAAAGAGTAGCAACAATGGTCTTGGAAACAGTTCATTATAAATAAGTCAGAAGCAAGTATCAGTCAGAAGTAAGTATCTGTTAAAAAACACCCACCCTACAGATTAATGAAATATTATGCTAAACAACCCCAAAAAATAAAATAACTCTTCTACTTATATTCAAAATAAATAAGATCTATATATTTTACTACAATAATTTGAAATTTTCTTTATTATTCTTTTAACTATTTTCCTGTATTTTTCTCTTCTATCCACCACCGTGTTCTGCATTATTTACTCAAAAACTGTTCTTTATTACCAATCTACTGATCTTTGCCATTATTTATTGTGAAACTGTTCTTTTCTACCTGGCTCACTGTCGTTTACATAACTTTGAAACAGTACTTTATTTCCCAACCCCCTGAGTTCTGAATTACTTTTCTATCCATCTCCCTTCTGTATAATTTTACTGTGAAACTGTTCTCTACTACCCACCTCCTTGTCTAACTAGCTTGGGATTGGTTCGTTTCTCCTGTACTCTGTTTTCTATCTTTGGGTGGAGGAAGTAGTCTGCCTTCTTTCCGTACAGTTTATATAGCTGCTGTTCATGCCAAGGAAGAGCTGCAATGACAAATTAACACCTTGCATGTAAATCAAACACCTATATCGGCATGCACTACTGATTGGCTTTCATATATGAGAATTTAATTTGTAAATGTAATTCAAAAAAATTACTTTGACAACTTCCATTTTAACATATTACGGCATCAATTTTTTACCCAGGTTAAATATTTTGCTGACTTTAAGCTTAATCAATATGAGTTTTAACAGTCTGGAAGCAAAATGATATTTACATGATATTCATATAGTGAAGCAAAAACGGATAAATGGAATGAGTCATTTTCAGTGTGTTACTATGACTGGCTAGTCACATAACTATTCTATATATAGTGTTTATTTTGTTTGATTAACTGTGTTTAGTTTAAGAAAAATCAAGGAATAAAACTGAACCTTTATAAGGCTGCATTAAATGATTCTCCTATTTCAATGCCATTAAAACATCTTTAAACAAGAAATCGGTAGAACCAATGGATGCTCCCCAAATAAATGCCAATTCCAAAAGGGCTATTATTTAATATGTATTTTTTTTAAGTATGAAAAATAACAAAGGGCAAGAACTCCTAAATTATGCAAAACAGAGTTATGGTTCTTGCAAGCTGCACTTCTCCTCATAGAGATCTATCTACCAATAAAGTTTCATGTTAATATCTCTTATACTTTGTGAGAAATGCCCCGGACAAAAAATAAGTATGAGAAATTTCAAAGGGCAATAACTCAAAAATTAATAAAGCAAGAGTTATGATTCTTGTGCACTGCACTGCTCCTTAATGAGATCTAACTACCAATGAAGTTTGGTCTTGATATCTCTGATACTTTTTGTGTTATGCTCTTGACAAAATCATGACGGATGGACAGACGAATGGACGGACGGGACGGACAAAGTGGCAACTATATGCTCGCCCTTCGGGGAGCATAATAATACTATTTATGTCAAAGAATGGTTTCAACATGAATGTAAGGGCTACAACTCTGCTGTATTAAGATATATAACTGAAACACGGGAGCCTATTTCTTGCAAAGTGAATAAAATTTCTACCAGGTTTTAATGAAATTGCACCTTCTATATCTTACTTTTTAAGTGTGGCCACAATTACAATTTGGTGAAGGAGAAAGAGAACAATGTCAAATGCATTTCAAAGATTCTCTTTTCCCTGCATAGAATGGCTATACTGACCTTGAAGAGGAGTTGACTCCCTTTGTTCCTTCTCTTCATCTTCACTGTCTGAGTCAAGAATATCTGGCGTTGGGGCAACTGCTGGAAGTGTCATCTTAAATGGATTGCTACGGCGCCCACCAGGTGTTGTTGGTGACTTTGTTGGAGATGGAGGAATGGAGGACGGTGGGGTAGAACTGATCGACAATGCATCTTTACTCTTTGACTTGACCGCTTTCTTTTCTTCACGCTTCAGATTCTTGTCTTCCTCTGAAATTTTTTATTGAAATCAACTCCCATTACTACATGCAAGATTTTCTGTATGTTGACAACTGACAAGTTATTTTGTGTTTTGATAATGAAATTATTTCAGCAGGATATATTTTCCGCCAGACAATGCTCTTATCAAAGCTAATCTGTGGCAAGAAAAATAATTATGTAAAATGATACCTTTTCCTAAACTTGATTTTACAAATCTGTTCTCTCATCTAATACATGAGAATTTCTTGTCTGATGAATGAAATAATCCAATTAAACCAATTTCTTACAGCTATACATAATTCATCTAGAAGAGAAATGGGGGGAAAATTCTTAAGAAAGGTAAACTAAGGAGTCATTTTTTAAATTGTTATCTCCAGGGCCATAACTGTGGATTTAATGGTTCAATCTGGTCCATTACTGCACTAGATTGTGGTCAAAATTACTAATTAGATTTCAAATTAGAGCAACTGTAGATATAAGATGGTAAACAAACCACTTCTGGACAATGGATGATACTTTTGGAACAGTGGACATAAAACGGTCCTTGATTGTCACCATGGACACTTTAAAGAGGCATACCCTAGATTTTGAATATTTCATTTTCTTCACATTTGTGTAAATATGAATGGTATTAAATGAAATACTACCCCATGTAAAGGTGTCAGTAGAAAAAATTCTAAATACTATAGGCAACCTGAATGTATATATATTAGTCTTTATATACAGAGTCGTTCTGCCAATTTCGAGTGGATAGCCATTTATTATTAATGCACAATTTTCTTGTTGCTATATGCCTTAAGGAACCATTTTTGAACATATGTTTGTCTTTGAATTATCATAAAGGTAATGAACCGATAAAACGAACATGCAGTATATTACTGGTAAATCTTAGGGTATGTCCCTTTAACACAGTGTTGAAACTTTCATACCAGACCTTTATTGAAAAATAACTTCCAGATGTATCTTCAGATATATCTGGCTTGAAATTCAGTAAGGTTTTTGTATAAACAACTAAACATAACCCCAAAAAACACTTCAAATCATACAAATTATGATACTGTATCAAATTTTTTAGCTAAGTTTTCAACCAGACCACTTTTTTTTAAAATACCTGATATAATATAATATCATCTGTGCTATATGCTTGATTGTAAATGAAGAATGAAAAAAAATCTTCAGAGTGTTCAATCTTTTTTTCTCCTGATGTTGTATTCCCTGAAATTCTTGCCAAGGTATTAACTTAGTTTCACGACCTTCTCAACATACGAGTGTTACTATAGCCTTTTAATCTTTTCCATCACTGCTAATAATTCGAAATTACTTCCCTTTACAATCATGGGCAAAATCCTTACCAACAATACACACTGACATATTATACATAACTTATCTTGTAGAAAACCATTTTACCTTCAATTGTTTGCAACGATTTCATTTCCATCATAAAACTAAGGTCATTAAGTCCAAATTAATTCACAGTTCCATTCTGCATCCGAAGCAATTAAACATGTACTGATCAATAATGGAATGATTTTTAAATGAACAAATCATGTTTTTCCCAGTGCGAACCTATAAGATCTTTCAGTTCGTGCTCCAGTATATCAAAATCATTAATCATATTAAAGTAACCAAGATTAATGCCTGTCTATATCTACTCTTGTACAGTGTTAATTCTGCTAATCTAATTCTTTTCACAGGGTCTTAGAGAATGAAAGATTAGGCTTTGCTTTATAGACCTATAAATCAACAAGTGGCACTATTTATTTCATTATGTGGTAGTAATTTAAACAGATTGTTCAGTTCCATTTTGGTTGTATAAGAGGCTACTGAAGAATAATTTTTGAACCCGTTTAATACCTCATATCCACCTGCACCTTCCCCCCCCCCCCCCAAACCCAAACCCTAGCTCCCCCCACCCCCACCTCTCAAAAAAGTCCTAACTACTGAAAAACATTTGATGAACTATAACTGAAAAATCAAACAACATTACATTTTAACAAGATAACAAATTCTGGTAGAGTATTACCTGTAACTGGAGCTGAAGTCATGTAATGAACAAAAACAAAAATCAAGAATATAGTATTCAATTATATGGTGAACAACACACTTTGCTCCATGTGTATAATGCAAAATAAGCAAGGTATATCTCAAATGCAGATTCTATTCAAGTTTGGCAAAAAACAGCATGGTTCACATGCTTCTGACATCAATCACTAGTTATTATTACAATGCTGCTCACATGGTGCCTAGGCTCCACAGTAACAACAGAAACGGTAAAAAAAACTTAAGATGAAAAAGTCTTTAAAAGAAATGAAAACGTCAGGAGAAAAACAACCCTAACATCTTATACCCTAGAATGAACTTAAAGAGCCCATCAGCACATTATTATTTGGCCAAATGATTGTTTTGATTTGCATTAAATCTCCATTATCCACAAGATGATGTCAAATGTCTGTGACAAAACACTATTAGGTTAAAAAAATGGGAATAAACAAAGCCTGGCTTTTAAATGTAATGACATAATACAGTTGCAATTGAAATAAGTTGCAGATGAGGCTAGGAAAATTTTTCAAAAGGGAATCATTATACAACTGATAAAATCAATGACTGGGTTGGTGACATGGCCCCTATCCAGGACATTATAAAACAGGGGTACAAAAATGTCTTCTTATACAAGAGACCTATATTTCCTGATACCCTAGAGGTTGATTTAACATTACAGCAAAGAACATACTATAACTTAGATCTTTAATTTCAAATTTTTGCTTCGCCATTTCTAAGTTTTATGAAAATCAGGGGCATTATTTTTTAAATTTTCAAATGGGGCTTCACTTAATTTTATAGACTAAAATGCACTCCAAACAGAAACTCATGACCACATTGTTCTGGGTTTTAAAGCCGAGATTAGACTATTGGCCTTCTGTGTATTGTATCTAATGTTGAAACCAAAAGTGATACAAAAGTATTTTACCTAACGACTGCTTGCAGATTTGCTGAAGTTCCTCGTGTTTAGCTTGTTTCTTGGCACGATCTGTCTCGCGTTTCTGAAAATACACAAACAATATTGATATATTAAGTTTCAAGTTACTCATTTTAAAATTGATGTTTTAGAAATGTCTACATGACCTACTCTTAAAATAGTATTCCTGGAGTTATAGCCAGCACTTGTTCCAAGAGGACAGACTTTTCAAGTTACCATCCAAATGCTCTTGAAGTATTGTTCAAGTTCAGAGTAAAGTTTTCTAACACTTAAGTCAAAACTACAGCTCCATCCATGGCTCTTCTTCAACAACAGATTTGGAATTCTATTCCATTGTCACACTTGAAGTACATGTACCTAGAAAATACTTCAATCTAATCAATCAATGACATTGGCTACACAAAAAGGTTCCCTTGGCTGATAAGCCTTTATTCTGCAAAATTGCCAAGAAAAATAATAGTAATCATTTGCAGCAAGTTTCATTTCACTTTCCATAAAAATGAATAGACAGTCTGAAGTAAAAGCTTATAAACTGTACTGCAGATGGACAAAGAAGGGCCATAACTCTTTAATGCCTAATGCATGTATGCCATGGCATGAAAAAGTATGTCATGCATAGCTGTATACCTGTGTGTTTATTCAATTTTCATTTCAATTTATAGAGGAGAACTGAGATTTTTAAAGAAAAACAACAACAAACAGAAAAGTGCCTAAATCAAAGGGAAGTAACTCTGGACTGACTCAAGCAACATGAAAAATACTACATTTTATGCAAACCAATACATCAACTGATTTTAGAAGTGTTCTTTATTTAAAGAACAAAATATTCATGATTCACAAAAAAATGCATATGTTCTGCACCCCCCCCCCCCCCCCCCCACCCCAAGAACAAATGAAAATCTCGATGAATTCAAATAATTTGCACAGAGAAATATATATGCTTCACCACACTGTCTCATGCAGTAAATGTGTTATCCTTGAAAAATTGTATGACCTTTCGACAAATTACAGTTATTTGAGACTTTTAATATTTTCACCTCAAGCACTCTCCTAAACAATGCCAGTGAAAGAAAGAAACTAAAATTATCCTTCATGAAACACATTGTCCTGACAATTAGAACAAAAGCAATACATATGCACAGTCATGTTGCCAGATCATTTCAATGAAAATTCAAATTTTACAGTAATTTTCAAAGAAAACTGAGACAAAAGAAAGATAAAAGGTGTAGATTATACAAAGACAAACTGTAATTTCATCTTAAGCAGAAATAATACAAACCATGGTAAAAAATCCTCTCACATTTATTTCTTTCTTTTCATTTAGTTATACATGAAAAACTATACAAATACAGCTTTTTGTTTCTGACCAATTTGCTAGTCAAACAAAACAGATAGATAACAACTAGTCTCTGTGTAAATTAGCATGTATTATATACAAAAGAGGTGTACAAATTTTAAAACATGTTTAAAGTTTAACTGATTTTGAAGCAATGCCTTGTATATCTATTCTTCAAACAAAGAAACGGTCACATAGCTAACAAAAGCTTTGTGATACTACAAACCACTTGAAAATACCTGTTAAGAGCTGTAAAGAACTCTGAGACATTAAATAAAAAAATAAACAAGATTTGAAGAAAGTGAGTAATCAAACATGATAAGAAGTAGCCTGCAGTTACCTGAGCACATTATGAAATATGCTCCCATATATCAACTTTCATTATCCACTTCAAATTTGAAGTTCATGTTCAAGTAAATGAGGAGACTCCAGACATCTCAGTTTGGTTAAGTTGAATTTAATGCTGTCTCAAATCCAGCGGGCAGTATACCTAACATTTATTCCTGGGCAAGGACAATACGGTGTTAGACCCCTGACTAGACATCAGATTACGTTTCCATTGAATCTGTATAATTAAGGAATATAAGACCTTACGAGGAACTTTGGTAGAAATTTGGTAGAAAGTAAATCATTGAAAATTTCTACAACATTATCTATCAAATTGAGGTCAAGGGGTCAAAAACACAAAATTATATGAAAAGTCTCCCCACTTGAAACATGGATGTAATATATCACACTACGCATAAAATAAAAACCAATTCATCTGTGCTATAATGTCTGATGAAATGCACCAACTTTTTTGCTATAACAATCTAAGTTAACTGATGAGCATGTTTCCAACATGTAAAAGAGAGGAAATTGCAGAGAAATAATCGATTCAACGCTATTTCTCTCAAACCAATTAATACTGCAGGTGAGAAAAACAACAAACTTGAAGGCAAATCTGGTGCAACTGTTATGCAAGAGGATAAGGCATTGTGTAAGGGTAACAAATCAAAATCCTAACCAAGAGATCCTTGAGGTTCAATCCCTAGCCGAATCTCATTATGACTTCATTACTTCTTCTTCTGGCCCTTGTATTGTTCAGAACCCTTTGAAGCTGTCATCAGTTGTTGTTACCCCAAAAGGCAAAAACTTTCCTTTGTAATGTACAACTAGTAAGGTTAACTAAATGCAGCAGACAGAAAAACAAGCTATTTCCTTGTGAGGACTCTTCCTTGTCTACAAAGATGTTTGAGCTCACACAGTGAAGTCGGTTTCTTCTCAATTGTCCTTATGTTTCAAGTTCCAACTCGTCACTGTCCCATGAATGTATTCAGATGATGTATCATACAGAAAATCTGATTTCAAATGGTGCTAGAACATGTAAACTCTTTCCACCATAGAAAACCAGGTCTTCTGTAATGACAGGGCTCCTATTCATTGTCCTTCTATCTGTCCTGTTCTACAGCTAAATCCTCACTAATCAAGTTTGTTCCACTGAAAAAAAGGACTCTGAAACTCACATGTTGAGGTGTGCTCAGGATTTTATAAACAGTCCTTTTCAAAGTTAAGTCTTGTATCCTTTTACAATAGGAATTACTTGTTGATAGTCCCTCCTCCTTTATAAGAATATATCATACCCAGATATCTACAAGTAAACCTGGATTTCTAAATGATCCTTCAATGTCCATTTTCACTGTATATCTTATTTTGAGAGCACTGAAACATTTTCTCTGGCCAGCTTGTGTGTCACAGTGATACTCTACAAGTGTACCAGGACAGCTGGATTCTTTCAAGCAAACCAGGATTTTTCATTGACAAGAACATTAAAATGAACACTTAAATTTCTGATACTCTATAAGTGTACAAGGGCATCTGAATTCTCTTATGCAAACCAGGATTTCTTGTCGACCATCTTGCTTATAAAAGCAACACTGAACACTTGGATTTCCTGTGAACAAGGACTTCCTGTTGATCAACTGTTTTACACCTTCTATACCTGAAAACAGTGATTTAAATAAGTGATCCTGGATTTCTTATTAATTCTCTTTTCTTCCTTTTATACAGCAAAAACTGGGTATTCAGATTACTTCTGAACAACTAGGATATCTTGATGACTGTCCTTCCTCTATCACAGGAAAACCAGGGTATCTTTTTTTAATTCTGTTCATGTACAAGAGCACCAAGACAATATATTGCTTTCCTTAACTGCTCATGGATTTTGGTGAATCTACTTTTTCTCCTTTGCTCATCTGTCCTCCAAACTAGAATCATTAGAAATTATGGATTTCCAAACAAGTACTTTTCTTGATACTTTTTCTTATACTTAAAACCAGGATATATATATTTCCAACGGTAACATAGGATTTCTTGATGATTCTGAAGACTGTCTAAGCATATAACCAGGTTATATAGATTTCTAAAGGTCATATAGGATTTCTTGATGATTCTGAAAACTGTTCTAAGCAAATCATTAGGTTATATAGATTTCTAAAGGTCATATAGGATTTCTTGATGATTCTGAAAAATGTTCTAAGCAAATCATTAGGTTATATAGATTTCCAAAGGTAATATAGGATTTCTTGATGATTCTGAAAAATGTTCTAAGCAAATCATTAGGTTATATAGATTTCCAAAGGTAATATAGGATTTCTTGATGATTCTGAAAACTGTTCTAAGCAAATCAATAGGTTATATAGATTTCCAAAGGTAACATAGGATTTCTTGATGATTCTGAAAACTGTTCTAAGCATATAACCAGGTTATATGGATTTCCAAATGAAACATAGGATTTCTTCATGATTCTGAAAACTGTTCTAAGCATATAACCAGGTTATATGGATTTTCAAAGGTAACATAGGGTTTCTTGATGATCCCGGGACATTTCTACTTACAAGAGCAAAACGGTAAATTGTATTTCCCAAGGTCAACAATCCACTTCTTCCTTATAAAGAGCACCAGAATATCTAGATCTCAAATGAATCTGGATTTCTGAGATCACACTCTACAGAAAGCATGGTGTTCTGGTATATCTCTAGTTTGATATTGCAGAAACAAAAGAGATCTGACAAGAAATGGTATAAAGCTATGAATAACCAAAATTAGCCCAAAGAAGAGGAGATATTTCATTATCAATTGTGACCAGAGTTCTGCTTCTATCAAATTTTATTCTAACAAAACTTAAAAAGCATTCACAGGATTTAAGTGGGATCCATTCCCTTACACTTCCATGTGAAGTGGTCAATTGATTTCAGAGAAGAATGTTTGAAAGGAAAATGGGCAAACATATTATAAGTCATGTTCATCACTGAATCAGATGTTTTCTGTAAACTTCTTATAACTTTTCATTAATCAAGTGATATACAAACTTTCTGACCTAAACATTCCATGTAACCTTTCTGCAAAATATATATTCCAGAATTAAGTGTGTTAATAGAAACTGAGTGACATTGATTTAAGTTCTTCTCTGCATGCGTACAAGATTTTCAGAGTAAAATCAATCCACCTATTGACTGAACAGAAACAAATACAAAATGTACATGTATAAAAGCTTTGTACTTTCTAATCAATAATCAATGAAAGCATAATGGAGATAAGGAAATCTCTAGAATTGACTTTATCAGTAAATAGTCATAGTGTTAGTACCACTAACTGTTAATGAAATTATTCAATTTTAGTTTTACTACTCTGCAACAGATGTGCAAATGTGCCCAGCTCCAGTTAACTGATATGGTTAGAATAAATGTTTGATAAAAGCAGTCTTCCAGTCTGAATTTTTACCCAAATGTGGAAAATATTTGAGGCTAGGCTAATCAATGCCATGAAAAGATAACAGAGTTAAGGATGTTTTCTAGACATGTCTCAAACTAATACATAAAGTCAAATATCACTCTTAACTATGTATCATGAATTTCTTATCATGCTTAGCACTTTTTTCTTCCTAATAGTAGTGCAAAAAAGAAAATGGGCTAATAAATTAATAGAAAGAATAACTCTGAAAATGCTTTATGTTTGACCCCTAATCCAGGGATGTTCAGTGGGTTAGTAGTAATGTTATAGTACCTGTCATCTGTAGGGATCACAATTTTATCCCTGTCTTCTCTATTACAACATTAACTGTCTTTCAGATGAGATGCTAAACTGAGGTCCCATGATGTTGGTGCTATACAATGAACATGTAAAAGAATTAGGAGTGTCTCTGGAACTGAATGATTTTTTGTTTCTTGCACTTTCCCCCACAAACTTAAATAATGAAACTCTTCAGGGGCATCAGTCAAAATAGATGTATCTTATAAAAATATGTGTTGCAAAGATGTGGTACATGGACTTTTTTTCAAAAACTTAAATTAAACAGATCTCAAATCAATACGTTACAAATTATGATTTCAATCAGCAATTTAAATTTCACATTATCAGTTTCTTTTTTACAAAATATGGAAGTCCAGGGAAACCATAATTCTAATGTTAGCTTTGAATCCATGTCAGTAAGTTAAATTCTACAGAAATCTATTTTTAGCTTTAAAAACATAAATGCCCTACTTCCTTCTGCCTGGAAGGTTTCCAAACAGGAAAAAATGGCAGCAAGAAATAACAATATTGATTAATCTTCGCTCATTCCTGAGTGATCCTGGGGAATAGCTGAATGAACAAATTACAGAGAAATTCCCGATTTGGGGAAAATATAAATACAGCAGTATTTATATCTAATACTGCTAAACAGTTCAGCAAAGGGTTAGAAAAACATTAATCAGAATACAAGACTTTTGTTCATAGAAAAAAACTGAATCTGATTCAGCTTTTGAAATTGTTTTGTTTAAAAGCTCAAAGTACTTGACTCATGATTTGGTTCCCTTTTCCAGTGACAAGCAAAGTACTAAATAGGAAAGTCTACTGAAAGGCAGTCACTCTTCAAGAAAAGATCATAAACATTATTACTTAATCTGACGGTAGACGCTTAAAAGGTTTCATCTATGATAATACCAGTTGTTACTGAGGTATCATACATGAATTACTTTAGATGTGTGCAAGTGACCTGAAATTCATACACCCAAACCCATAAAACAGTTTGTCTTATTCTTTTAACAGTTCAGATAAAAAAAATGACAAATCTGAATTCACGTTACTGTTAACCTACAATTTTACACATGTGGAGTGTTAATTCAAAACTAAATTTTACTGACGCTATACTTTAAATAAAATTGTACAGATTAACCGTCATTACTGCGTGCTCTAATAATTTCATCTCAATACCCTGAATACTCTAATGCCTAACAAAAATAGTTATTTGACAATCATTGGTAATTCTCTATGTCAATACAATGAACCAGTAATTATTTAAACCATCGGCTTTTTTTCCGATAAACTGAACTGATAGCACTGGTCATTCACGTTAAATACAATATGAACAGACTTGTCACACTAATATAATTCAGCACTCAAATGCTTACCTGCAGGAATCATTTGATTTTGACTCCCAGAATTACAATTTTATCATCAAATATGTATAAACCACATGTTCAATAATAACTTGTGCAGCCATGAATTACCAGCCTTAATTTCCAGTAATTAGATATATTCTTATTTGTTTTGCGGGGAATGGAAAAAAAATCAACGGAAAGTGAATAATAAATAAGGTCTTACAATAATTAGATATAAACCTGAATCAATTATTGACAACATGTGTGAGAGTATGCTTGACAAATATAGATGTCTGGCTATAAAATATGCAGGAGACATGGAATCACTGACAGGGCATGATTATAATTTGTTTCTGTTTGCCAACATGACAACCTGTTGTTACATATTGATTACAACTATGCTGCATCATAATACTTCTGTGACAGATGCATCATCAGCAAAATAACAATTAAACTGTTGTTGAAAACAAGTTTTTACTGTTTATCATTAATCATTTGTTTGAGTATACCATCTAAAGACACTGTAAAATGTATGATGAAGTATGCAATCTAAAATGTCCTGTAATGCTTGGACTGACTGCAATCAAGAGGTCAAGCAGAACTTGAAATGGAAGAAGCCTTTAACAGTTCCTGAATAACTAATGGAATGAAGTACGTAATCAGAAAGTTGTGTAGCACTTTGAACTCTGAATGAAGTTGAGAGGTCCTGTAGTACTTGGAATCAAGTATGACATCAAGAGATCCTGTTGTTCTTAGAATTAAGTATGTAATCAAGATGACCTGAAATACTTGAAATGAAGTTTGCTATCAAGAGGTCCTGTTGTTCTTAGAAGTAAGTATGTAATCAAGATGTCCTGAAATACTTGAAATGAAGTTTGCTATCAAGAGGTCCTGTTGTTCTTAGAAGTAAGTATGTAATCAAGATGTCCTGAAAAACTTGAAATGAAGTTTGCTTTCAAGAGGTCCTGTTGTTCTTAGAAATTAGTATGTAATCAAGATGTCCTGAAAAACTTGAAATGAAGTTTGCTTTCAAGAGGTCCTGTTGTTCTTAAGAATTAAGTATGCAATCAAGATGTCCTGAAATACTTGAAATGAAGTTTTCTATCAAGAGGTCCTGTTGTTCTTGGATATAAGCATATGATCAAGAGATCCTGTAGTACTTGGAATAAAGTATGCCATTTAGAGGTCCTTTTGTTTTTAGAATGATCTTTGTTATCAAGCAGTCCTATGGTACTTGGAATGAAGGCCATCAAGAGGTCATATAGTACTTGGAAAGAAGTTTCTAATCAACTTGTCTTGTTGTACTTCGAATGGAGTATATCATCAAGAGGTCCCATAGTACATGAAATGAAGAATGCAATCAAGACGTCCTGTGGTACTTTGAATGGAGAATGCCCTCAATAGGTCCTGTTGTACCTGGAATGAAGTATGCAATCAAGATGTCCTGTAGTACTTGGAATGAAGAATGCCATCAAGAGTTCCTGTTGTACTGGAATGAAGTATGCAATCAAGATGTCCTGTAGTACTTGGATGAAGTGTACCATCAAGAGGCCTACACTTCATGTTAGCAAAAGACACTTTAAAATCATACTGTAATGCCAAAACATGTGTCAAGGTGCTTGTAAGAATATCTAATGAAAAATCCCATCAAAAGGCCAGTACTTAAGGTATATAACAGCAAGTAAGCCATCATTTGATCTTGTTCATTTTGAGACAAAGTATGTCATTGAAATTGTAGTGCACATGATTAAGCATTCCATGAAAAAGCTTACTGTCTATTTAATGAAATATGCCACCAACTGACTGCATGCTCAAGTATGCCACCAAGTGGTCTTATTGTGTGAATGATGAAGCATGCCATCTAATGGTTCTGCAGCACTTGTGATGAAGTATGCCATAAAATGGTTGACAGCACTTGTGATGAAGTATGCCATCAAATGGTTCCCAGTACTTGTGATGAAGTATGCCATCGAATGGTTCTGCAGCATGTGTGACGAAGCGTGCCATCAAATGGTTCACCGCACTTGTGATGAAGCATGCATTCAAATGGTTCTGCAACACTTGTGATGAAGTATGCCATCAAGAGGCACTGATTTCAAATGGTGCTAGAAACTAAAACAAGGATGGACTCTACCCACCACAAGAAGTCAGTGCTCTTGGTTGCTAATCTGTACTTCTGCAGAAACCTACTGAATTCCTCCCACTCTCTGACAGAACAGTGTGAACTAGTATATGAAAATGACTGCATAATCATTATATACTAGATAGGCTAATGTTTTTCAACATTGCAGTCAGAAATGCCTTTCACTATCATAATAGATATTATCCTTCTGTACTGTAAGACAACGTTGTTGTTTTTTTTTCTGAATTAATATTTAATTTACAGTGCTTTTGTTTTGAAATGGGTTAAGCTTCAGTTTCATTTAGTTCAGAATCTCCCAATTTTGTAAAGACAATCAATAAACCTATGTCCTGAATCAGTCTTCCTGTTACACACTTGTCTTCTCTAATTGCTATTTCCAATTTATACAATTGTAACCAGATCTTTCTGAATTCAACAAAGCAAACAATTTGTCTTTATGTGTTACCTCCACAAAATAAAGTTATTTCTATTATTGTACTATGTAAGTACCTAAATAATAAAGTCAGCAACAGAATCTTATGCATAGTTTGCTCCAATATTTGCATGTTTGTCAATGAAACAATTATTTTCACTTTCCAAAAACTGGACCTTTCTAAATAAAACAAAACGCTTCCTTTCTACTCAGGTTTTACTTACTTATTTCAGGTTCAGTTGTCATTATCTTCATAAATATATAAGCAAGTAATTAACAATAACAGGATAGGCCCTGTTTTTGACCCTTGTTCTTTTCTAATAAAAAACTGAGAACTCCCTCACACACTGCAGGAGGATTTGGACCCAAACCTATGCTGCTGAATCTGAGAGAGGCTTGTTTGTTATAAATTAGCACATAACGTAACAGGCAGACTATGTTCACAAATTTATGGTAAGTTGTAGACAAATTAAAATAAAACACATCTGCCATGGCATTTAGTAAACTTGAAACAACAATAAAGAGTTACTCCTCCTGCAACACAATTTCCACTTAAAAATGCTATAGTTACATGTTTTTCTAACAATTTCAAGTAAAACATTTCACATCATCAAACTAAGACCATGAAAATCTTAGCAAGGGTATAATCACAAAATCACAGTAATTATAGTTCTTAATACTTCTGTATGTCAGGAATATCAGAGTTATGGTCCTTCCCATTCATACAACTAATCCATATCTACACTAAGACTGTGCTGTTCTTATACAAGTTAATACCTGTATAAAAAAATCAACAATTCTAACCTTTCAAATAGCTCAACTAAGCAAACACAGGCATATTTATGTGTTGAAAACATATATAACACAACACATATCATTTTGTATATTCAAGTATACACAAATGTAAATAAAATGTAAAAGAAATTAACAAAAAATAACAAGCAGTATAAAGTTAATAATGAGTCATCATCCAATTGTTATAAATTCTTTAAGCTACCTTAGTATATTAACAGCAAGGTAAATCAATTTTACCTTAAGACGACATTTCTTTCTGTATTAAACATCCTCAAACTAGCCCTGTGTCTTCAAATCAATGTAAACCATCAAACCAATGTATGTACTATATCAAGTCATGTATAGCTAAAGAACTCCTTCATTATAAAAGCACTTATCAATTTTTGAAATTTCAAAAACATGAAAGTTTCAAGTCAAGCAAAGACATGACAGAGGGATTTCAATGGACTTTTTCATAATGATTATTTTACTTCAATTAAGGTTTGTGTCCAAAAATTTTCAAATATGCACAAACACAAAAGGAATATTCCAACCGAGCGAAAAAATCCGAGCGTAACCGCAAGCCTACACGATGGTAACAATAGCCTAAGACATTCAAGTTAATGTTTTACGGTAATCCGATAGAATTCCTTCATAACTAAAACCACTTATTGTAATACCCGTATGAAAATATACGACCCTGAGTAGCAAAAATATAATCCAACAAATAAATATCCCCTAGGTTAAAGGTAATCCTTTTGACCTTCCAATCTGAAATTTTACTACTGTTGTATTACAAATTTATATCATTAAATCATAAAAACGTCAGAATTATTTTGCTTTGTATTGGAGTATATGAAAGAAATAGGCAAAAACTTTACCCTCCAAAAATGGAGGACTGTATATATATCATAGTAGAGATTACAATTCAAAACTGCTTGATAAAAACTTTTTTTTTCTCCTTATTTTTCACAGAAACTGTTCTAATGCAAACTCTAAATGGGATTGTACAAAAACAAACACCTTCATAATGATGCAATAATGATTTTTGCATCCAATAAAATAACATTTGTGTTGTTTTCCAAAAATGAATAAACCTTACCAACTGGCATGTAAACTCTAATTTCCTGTTAAAAAACAGTCATTTTCTCAGTTTAAAATATATTAAGATATAAAATTCAATTTACCTTAAAATGCATAGGCCATTCCACCAATCAGAACTACTATTAACGCTTCCCTTGCAAAATAACATTCAGAGTAAAAAAACTGGTCCAAATAATTCCTGCTCCCTAGCATAATATCTGCTCCCTAGTAATTGACTTGCACAGTGAGTGTGTGAACCTGGAAACCATATTATACTATACATCTACCACACATCTATTGATTTCCTTATCCATGACCATATTCCTCGTTCCACAACATTTTCCTTCAATTTCTACTCCAAACTCAATCAATATATATTGACCATCGGCGCTCGGGGGAGGTTCTCCAGCAATAGTTTACCGTTATACAAACCTAAATAGCACTATCGTTTTTTTCCACCTCTTTCACAGTCCCCTTTAGCTGTTTACAGATACGAAGTTTACCAATGTGAACGATATGAATGACATGCTGTTGCAAGAAATGTTCAATTGCCGATCTATAAACTACCAGCTGCGGACATTTTCTAGGACAATGAAGTTAATCTTTTCTATCAAGTAAATTGAGAGCCTGATACAATTCTTCATTCTACACTGATTATTTATTTAAAATTTTCCTGAGAAATACAGCTGTAGGAGATCCGATATTAACCTTATAAGCTTGTAAAATGATGCCACAAAAGTATTCCTGAAGATTAACTGAAATTATTATTGTGACAGAGTGTATTAAGTTATATTGAATTTTCTAGCAACAAACCACTTAAAGTCTGGCCTATTTATAACCTGTATTATATTTCTACACATGTAATTGTGTGGACCTTTTCTCAGTCAGTATTATGGTCAACCTGTTGACAGTATCGCTATGATAGACATATTTCTGCTAAAGAATTAAAAATCACATGCTTTCTAACCATCCCCCCCCTCCCCAGCCCCACCCAACAGTTTTCATAACAGGGACACCTCTGTTACAAATGTGTGTTTTTTGTTTTGTCTTCAAAATTGTGATAACAGAGTTTCCAAGAAATGTAAAAAAAATAGACACAGAGTATAATCTTGAAATGACACATGCAAATAAGAAAAATTTAGATGTCAGCTTTTAAATGAGTTTATGTAGTTCACAAGGTATTTCCTTTTTTATAGCAGGAAATGTTTTGGCCCTGTAAAGGAGTGCATATTGTTAAAAATACTCAAAAAGGACTTTGTACCCAGTTCAGCTGGATTTGCAACACAAATCAGTAAGCAAAGGACTCAAGTTCATTTAATACAAACTAAACAAAAGGTTATAATAGTGGATGCCTGAGGTTGACCGCCTTCAAAACACCAGAGATAAAAATTAGTTATCACTGAACATCCATTATAAATATGATTCATAAAGCCCGGCAACTCCCCAGAGCCTTCCAGTGGTTAGAAGCATCTATATTTAAAACCATCCCATACGCTAGGTTGCATTAGCAAAATCCATATTTTCTGATGCCTGGCCATTATTTCAACATTCTCGATTACGGGACATTCAGTATTAATCAATGGAGAACAATAAGTGTCTCATTCATATTGCATAGTGGTCGTCAATACAATACTTTTCCATTAAAATTACATATTTACATTCCGAATGGCTAAGTAAACATTTCAGTCGAAATTCTCTATTGGTTAGTGGAACATGAAAGACGGGTCAATGTTTCAAACATTTTGTTTACCCAAGACAGAACAAAGCATAAAATGAGGTAATTATTTCATTACATTCAAAATCCCTTCCATAACTTCTGGGATATTAACTTTGGATCAATCTGAACTACTTTCAATTATCCTAACCACTATCACTAGGTTTAATGCAAGCACCTGTAAGTTACCATTCATTGGACTATATTGTATGTTACATTTTTCCATGTTTCAAGATCTTATCTTTGAGTTCGCAATATATCTGCAATACGTGCCAGAAAGATACCAATAAAACCCGGATCAATAACCCTAGCACACTCGGGAACTCAGTGACACACTATAAACACAGGAACCAGTTAAATAAACGATCCAGTTCTGCAGGAGAAAACTTGAACAGAAATTGTCAGCACATTGAGTGAAACTTGTTGCAGAAGGGACGAAATGAAACATTTTGTACCAATTTTTTTCAAGAAGCTAATCAATAAAATACTGCTGTAAAAGTTGATGTCAATGCAATATAGATTTAAAAACATGATTAACTTTGATATCTGTAGCTGTCCTGTATCATTTTGTAGAAAACTGATAATTAAAAAAACTTTATCTTTTTAATTTCTTTAAAATAATGATTAAATATATCAATGCAATTTAGATACTTTTTTTTTTATGATTACGGACTACATTTTATGGGAAAAAATGGCTAGTTTAGCACTAGATAAAGTGCTGGGTGTTAGTTGGTGTTAGGCACTTGCTACTTAACCTTTCAATGGTTACATTGACCTACTAAATATATAAAAATTTAGTTCATTTCTTCTGTAGAGCATTGGATTGTCAAGATTCAATCTTGACAATCCTGGTTCAATCCCCATTAGGGCCGGCAAAATTTCTCCAGTGATAACTGATCTCAGACAATGCGTCTATAGGTCATTTGTCCCTCACCTCTGAAGCAAGTGAGGAAGTAGTCAGTCACTTGCGGAGAAATTGGTTAGTAAACTGGTTGGATACCCAGGAACACTGGTTAGGTGGACTGACAGCTGGGATATGACCTTAGCTGTTAAAACTGGCATTAAACCCCAATAAAACAAAAGAAACAAATCATTTCTTCTATTAAAGATTGTACTGGACTTTCCTAGGAAAACTTGTTAAGTTAGTAAGTCTATCTGACAACTGAAAATTGTGTTACACTAAACACATCAAATAATCACTCCCTTGTGAAACAGAAACATTGGAACATTATGTGGTCAAATAAGGAATGGTTTCTATGTTTATTATGGTAATGCCAAAAAGTGTCATAATTTTATATGAAAAATGAACTAGTTTTTTTTCTTAAATAAACAATTAATGCTGAAAGCTAATGTTTGCTTCATCATCACCAGGCAGTATAAATATAAAAGATATTAAAATCTTTAATATAATAAACATATAAAAATTGTGATACTAGTCAAAAGTAACAAGGTCATAACACATTCATTACTGGATTAGAAACAGTCACACAAACAAAGTTACTCATGCAAAATTCATCTCAATCAGTCATGTGAAGGGAGACAACACGCAAAACATACCATATTTAATGAACAGGGTAGGTAACTCTGTCTGTAAAACAGTGTAAATAATAATAAATGTATCAACAAAATAAAAGACTGAAATCATGAAGTTGAAAAAGGACTTCTGAAATAAAACAATGGCTCCTTCACAATTCATCAAATTCTTCAGCTTATCATGCTTTCGGCTAAATCTCTCAGCTATGTCATAACATCTCTTACAACTGTCACATCACTAGTTTAACATATTGATAATTAGAGCATAAAACTTTAGTTTCTGAATTATATATCCTG
Organism: Cyclina sinensis; assembly: GCA_012932295.1. NCBI lineage: Eukaryota > Metazoa > Mollusca > Bivalvia > Venerida > Veneridae > Cyclina > Cyclina sinensis. Next base: position 4,524,287 of record JAAONU010000013.1, read on the forward strand.
TGACATCACAGGAAAAACAGCATAATGCTTATCACAGATCTACCTGTCAGCCAAACTGAGACACAGAGACCACATCCAAGGGGTCAATGTGTGCATTTTCAGCCAATCAACAGCTGCATAACACATAAGTAAGCAGCTTGCCAATTTTTAATCAATATTTTTTCTTCAGATTATAGTCATAAAAGTTTGAATGAGTTAACTGTGTTAATACTGACTAATATCATAACTGACTGACATGTAACCACTGATTCACATTTTAAACAACACAAAAATGGGTGGAGAAAAGTGTCAAAAGAAAGGTACGTATGAGTGCAGGATAATCAGTCTTTTTGTTTGATATGTGTTAACCTCACACAAAAGTAGAATGAAGCAGTTGCACTTAAATTTTTCAAAGGCATAATATGGTTCCTTAAGGTATGTCGATATCTCTATACTTGAATAAATGTACAACATTTACTGAATATAATAGCCTGTATTGTAAACAACTCTTCTAGTAAGCTCTTGATCTTTTAATGCAAAATTTGTGAAAACTAGTTTATTTCTGTACAGAATATTTTCTTGGCTACTCAGTGATCAAATAAATGATGAAGAATGTTTGTGGAAATATTATATATTTGGAACTTACTTTCATGTATGTTTAAAAAAAGTTTTGGTTTTGAATTTAACAAAAACAAACTGTTAGCATCATTGCAGAGCTCACCTTGACTCCAAAGGTGCACATAGGCATGCAATTCATAAATAACAAATTAATCACAGAAATATGGTTATACAACTAATCTGAGTAAGGATGATACTGAAATATCCTTGAGCAACAACATGGTAGCTTTGCATCTGACAATACCATCCATCTGTTTTCTGAACAGACCCTTTTTTCATTAATATACCAACACCATTAAAAATGGTACTGTCCAAATCCCAATTATAGATCAGGCCATTTCAGAAATATAGCATAAAGGCTAAAACTTCCATAGATCTGGAAAAGACAGGGCTTTGGATGAAAAGAGGGGCTGAACAGACAAGGATTCTTAAAGCAAAAGGGTTGAAGAATGAGGTTTTTGGGAAGGAAAAGAGGTTGAAGGGTGAGAGATCTGAAGAGAAAAGGGGGCTGAAGAGAGAAGAATTGAGGTAGAAAAAAAGGAGGCTTTAGAGAGAGGGACTTAGGAAGAAAAGGGGGTGGACTTTCATCACTTTAGGAACAGATCCTAGGCTGACTTTTCACGAGACTGTTTTAATGCAGTATAACCTGACAAGACTCATAACTCAATGTTGTTTTGATATATGACATCAATTAACATGACAGGATTCTCATGTAGAGAACACATCTGAGAATTTCTTCCACTTTGTAGTTCAGAAACAAGTATGTTATAGTCCCACTAGATAAAAGGAACATAAAAACCATGTAGCAATTTTATGGCAAGATATCTCAAATATTATGAGAATATTTGACGAACAAATATCTGATCAAAAGCAAAGTTTAGCAAGAACTATCCCCTTGTAGACCACTAATAGGACTAGCATCCTCAGTCTGGTTAGCATTTTTGGCTCTTCATTGATGTCCACTTGTAAGACCTCTAAAGTTTCTTCTCAAGTAACTGGCCAAAAGCTCTAGGCACTGAGATACATAACAGACTTTCACACTTGCTATTCAGACCAAGTCTTAACTGTTATTTTCTATTTTTTCTATTTATCATGACAGATACATGTAGGATACAAATTGTGTGGATTAATTATGGTGTCTATTATATTTTACATGCTCTCTCTTTACTTCTTTTCTTTCTATTTGAGTTTATCTATCATTGGTACTGGTTGCTCATATGACGTAGGACCCCTTCAGAGAGTAGTTATTTTATGACGTGGGGGATAGGGTGAGATAGAGAAAGCACCATGTTCCAGAGACACCCCTGATTCTTTTGCATGCCCGGTGTACAGCACTGACACATGGGACCTCAGTTTAACATCTCATCTGAAAGACAATTAGTAATGTGAGTAGAGGAGCAGGGAATCGATCTCGCAACCCCTTCGTTACCACTGATCCTTCCCTTTTTATTTCCTTAAACTTCAGCAGAAATGGGTGAGGATTCAGTTTTTGTTTTTTATGTTGAAATTAAGATAGTGTTATTAATTGAATCATCAGACACTTAAAACATTAAATTCATACTGTGTTCATATCAATCTTTATCACTTGTCTGACCAAATTAGATGATGCGATATACGACAACCTGGGTTCTAGACAAAGGCCTGCCCCTTGGAACACAAAACTGACCAACATTACTGTGATATTAAGAAGCTTTTTTATGACATGACTGTCCAAACAGCTGTCAGTTTACTAGTAGGATTACTCTAATATTACTAACCATTTTATCTAAGAACCATTGGTGGGCTTAATAGCGGAATTCTACTGTATAAATGTAATTATCTATTCAAAGATTCATAAAACTTGATCAAACCCTGAATTCGGTGACGCTTCTGATTATTAAATTTAATCAACTTCTATCAATAGGAGCCCAGCTTATTTGATGTCACAGCAGCCTCTGTGTTGATGGAATAAAAAGCAATGTTAATGATAACAAATCGAGTTTTGCAAAAAGATGGGATACACTGAAAAGGTATAGAATTTCTTTTTTTTACTGACATCATTTTAAAGAGTTTGTATCTGCTCTATGCAGGAAGCAGAAATTTACAGATATCAATCCTGAGACATCACTTTGTTCAAAATATGTAAAAACTGGAAAGGTATCTGTAAATTAATTGAAAATCCCCAGGTGCACAACCTTACTTGCTGGTATATATTCATGTAAAGTTTCGACACTAGGCTGAGTGTGTGACACAAGCTTTTTAGTAGCAATTTTAACTAAATCAAGGGCCAAATCTCTGCTCGACGGATGGAAATGAAATATCTCAGGTGCACAACTTAATTTGCTGATCTATATCCCTATTAGGTTACCTGACCCTAAGTCTAACAGTGTTGGCTGAGTGCATGACATAAACTTTTTGGTAGCTATTTTGACTAAAAATGGGCCATAACTCTGCTTTCCCTGAATAGAGGGAGACGAAAAATCCAAGGTGCACAACTTCACTTGCTGATCTGTATCCCTATGAAGTTTCATGACCCTTAGGGTAAAAGTGTTGGCTGAGCACGTGACACAAACTTTCGAGCTGAAGGACAGACAGACAGACAAGAGCAAACCTAAGTGCCCTCCCCCCCCCCACCGACCCTCCACCAATAGGGGCAAAAAAAGTCAATTTCCAAATACATCTCAAAGTGTCTTTTTTCCCTGATTTGCTGGCCAAAGAAATAATCATGCGGCCCATATTTGATGCCCACTAACTTTCCTATGCTTAAAAAAACATCCAATGTAAAAACAGATCTAACTTTTTTGCAAGAATGTGGAAATACTATACTAATTTTGTGTAAGAATTTGGATTTAATGACTGGCATTATCCATGTTAAACTTCTAAAATATGAACATGACAGTGTGTATTGTATCATCAAATATAGCATACACAGTTTTCTATGATGGTAACGCTGTGCAAAATTTAAGTGCATTACCGGTACTTCAGTTTCTAAAATTTACATTCTGCAACAATAAAGCATTAAAGGCAAAAAAAAACAATATACTTGTCACAGCTCTACCTGTCAATCAAATTGGTGAACTGAAACATGATTGGTTGATGCATCCTGTCATTAGTTTCAGCCTATCGAAGCTTCCTAAAACATATGTAACACCCCTCCCCCACCCCCAAACCTCTGAGGTGACTATCAACATTTTTCAGGACTGCATCAACTGATTTCATAATAGACTGATAGGAAATCACTTGTTCATAGGTAATCAACACAAAAAAGGGCAGAGAAAAGGTTGGTACTGGTGAAGTTGATCAGCTTTTCTGTATGATCTGCATCAGCCTCATAAAAAAGATGAAGATGTTGCCCTTAATTTTGCAACATGATCAATTTACATCTGCTATACAGCAACACATCATCCTAACTCTCTTGAAATCTTTTGTAAGTAAACAAAGACTACCTACTGAGGTTTGAAATCTGATCAATTTTTCAGGCAGTAAAGGATAAATCTGATATGCAAATTATCACAACTTTCAAAATCAATTAAGTCTAAAATCAGACTACCCATTTAATGTACTCAAAATGATGGTTTCTGAGAAATAATGGGACATTAATCAAGCCACCTTTTTCCTAGGTTAATATTCATTACGCCGGTATTTCAAAGTTTTCATGTACTTCACATTTTATCTACCTACAGTGGTATCATTATAACAATAATAAAGTCATGGTCCTTTGTCCCAACACATCTTACTACATTCCATAAAACCACGTACTGTACTGTGCTGTCGCTTATATTACTGTCAAAATTTAAGAGCTTGTTAATTCATCTTGAGCTTTAAGAACAAATTTTGAGCACCTGAAATCAATGAATTGGCATATGCATCATCAGTAGTAAACACTTAACCTGATTTCACTGGATTAAGAATGTCAAAGCCTCTGCCTGTGACAAAAAAACTAAGTTATTTTAAGTTTAATGTGATTTAGTTTCAATATGACTGTTTTACATCAGTTCTTGATGCAATCTATATAAATTAAACTTGATGAATGCTTCCTGGAATTCTGACCAACACTTGGGCAAAAAACATGAAATATGGAAGAAAGAGAGGTTAGAGATCCAAAAAAGTTATTGTACATGAAAAACTGTGGCTTTCTAGAGAAAATCTTCACCTCATTTACAAGCATCAATGACTACTTGAGAATGTTCAGCTTTTGCTTTTAAGAAATGAAACTGAATATATGTTCAAATATTGAAAGGAAATGTACCTCGGCTTCAGCCTGAGCTATCTGTTGGCGTCTTTGCTCTGCATACTCATCTTGCTTGCGTATCAATTCTTGCTGAAGGGATACTTTCTCTCGCAAAATTTCATGATCTTCAAGTCGAACCTCTTCCTTCGCTTGATCCCATTTGTCCTGACAATTCCTCATATCTCTGTAAATATAGACAAAAACATTTAGATTATAAGGTTCAAAGTCTGGTGTGTAGCTGGATTTCTTTCAAAATTGTAGGACTCATCTGCCTGGAGGGTCTTAGCACAAGCTCTTTTGATTTTTGTTATGTTCTCAAAAGATGATGACATAGCTTACAATATATCTGGTTATCTTAGAAAAATCACCTTCTATCACTAAATGTAACCATGACATTTGAACTCAACTATACCTGTCCCATTTTCTGTGCTTCAAACTAATTTAATTAACAGCTTAATTTTAAAATCTTCTTCACTATTATGCAGCTGAAAGGTAATAAACCCATTTCACCAAGGCAGACTTTACACTAGGTAGATTGCAAGAACCATGTCACCTGAAAACAAGATACTAGCACATGAGTATGTATCTATGTTGTTGTAGTGGAGTACCAAAGATATGAACCTGACATGACAAACATTAATGCACAGAGAAGTAAGTACAGAAAAAAAGAATCATTTTTCATAATTTGTATAGTGAATAGTCACGCAACTTAAAAAAGCGGAAAATTTACAAGCAATAAATACCTGCCAGAATATATTCCAAGTATGAATATATTGTGTACGAAGCTATTTATAACACTGAAGCTATCGCTTTTCACTGGTATAGAGCAATGCTTTGTTTGTTCCGACACACTGGGAACAAGCTCTTTGAGCCTTGGAGCACTCGTCAATATTGGCCCGTTTGAAGATATCATCATGTAGATCAAAATAATGAATTATGCATACATGATATTGATGCAAGACTGTGTATATTAGTGTGAGGATCCATATTAGAGCACACATACAGTGGCACTTAATTATGCATGTGTTTTGGCCCAGCAGCTTTCTTATGATATCCCCTTCTTTACTGTCCCTGTAACATGTTGATTTGGAAGTGAAGATTAACAAAATATCTCAAGATGTTAGTAACCAAGATATAGAGAGTTAAAAGTTTTTTTTAAATGGTTGCAGAGATAATGTTTTTGCAACTTAATTCAAGTATTCTCAATATTTACTGCTTCCATATTGTATTCCAAATGGTACTCATGCATAAAGAAAGGAGAGCCCAAAGTCAAATTTGAACACCAGGATATAATTAACATGTGACCTGCAAGTTCGATAACCGATGGTTTTGCTCTTATAACAAAGCACTTCCTTAAAGCATGATCCATTACACTGTATTCATTACAATCAGTCAATTACCTAACTTCTACAGTCCTGGAAATTAAAGCACTATGTATGTTCATAGGATTTCAGCTTAAAAGATACCATCATGAAATCGACGACAAGGATTCCTTCTAAAGCAACTGATTCACAAGCTGTTTGCCGATGCATAAAGAAGAAAATATTTACACATACAGAAATTCTAGATGCGTTTGTACAGAAAACATGAAAACTTAATGTGTTTTTTTTTTTGTGCAAAAGAAAGAAATAAGAATTAAAATTTTTTAAACTTTATTTTTACCTAAGCAAGTGCTAAGAGAATTATGAGAATTGGTTACACAGGTAACATGGTGGTTTTTGCATATGTTTAATTGTAACTAGTGTGCTGTTATTTGACTTCTCTCCGAACACAATCTAGCAATTGCCGATGAATGAAGAGATAGATAATATGTACAGAAGGAAATAGGATCCCAGATTTTTAAATGTGCTGGGTATATAGCACCACTTCATATGAGGTTTATTTCTTGCTGAGGGGGGATTCCTGGTGTCCTCACGATTTCACAGAAGTTCTGTACAGCGTTTTTTAATAGCTTCCCATGATAATGAGCAATTATGTCAGTTTTCATTAAGTTTACAGTATTTTTAGTACATTTTTTGGATATCCCAGAGTTTATGTTGGAGTGGGGACAGATGCTGGTTGATTCAACCTTAATCAACTATTCACCTAGAGAATATTTACTTTGAGAAGCAAGCACAAAGTTAAATTCATTTGATCTATATTTAGACAGTTGGTTTCCAATGTTGTTTAGACTCTTTTCCTTACTTTCGTATGTATGAATTCACATTGCAGCCCTTTAAAGAAATGTAAATTTTGAGATATTTATATATGAGTGCTTCAGCAACATCAATGATCAGAATGTCAGCTGTAACTTATTTGCACGGTTTGTTCAACAAAACCTTTCACCTTGTTTTTTTTTTAAATAGTACAGATATGTTACTCAGTTCGTCACAGGGTAAAACTTTGTTTAAACACTAAATTAAGACCAACGAAGAGAAAAGCTTCTGTGGCACAGCAAGTTAGCTTGTCACCAATTATTTTACTTAATCAAAGGTACTGATCCTTATCAAAGGGCAAAGGTTCGAATCCTACACATGCAAGAATTTTTACATCCATTATCAAGCTATATAGAAGCATATTATTATTTTTCTGAAGTAGATTTTGACTTATCTGTAATTTTAAAGAAAAGTATTTCTGAACTAATTCAGCAGGTCAGTTAGTTTTAATGGGTAATTCATGAAGCAATCCTCTAGGACTACAACTGCATGATAAATCTGGTTTAATACACATTTTGCAAAACAGTTAAGAAGTATATAACTGTTATACCACTAAACCGCAAAAAAAAAGAGAAAAAGTTATACACTTACTGAAGTATTTTCATTTATAAATACAAAATGCAAACATTCCTCAAACTCTGTATATATATATAATGTTACATATATTTTCAACTCTGTTACAAATATCAAGCAGTTACAAGATTGACATACAACACACTATTGACACACAATATACAAGACACTGAAATCATATCCTTTTTCATGATTCTCAAATTTTTATACAACAATGAAAAACCCTTCCATACACTAAATTAACCATAAAGAGGGCTTTTTTTTATACACATTCTCTACATTTATGACAATCTATATTCTCTTGCTCGAAGATATTATATCAAACTTGAATGAATAAAGATGTATCAAAACTTGTTATTCTAAATGCGTAACAAGCCTGCTTTTTCAAAGATAAAGTCTACCGTGAAATTAAAATGTTGAATTAAGAATTGAGAAAAGGGTAACAAATTTCATATAATGGAAATACTGCATACATCTTTCAATATGCAGTACTTTTTAAGTAAAGTAGTAAAATTGTAAGGAAACATAGCAACCAGTAATAATCATTAAAAAAAAATAAACCTTCCACTGATCTCTAGTTATACTTACAGTCAGTGTGCACTATGCACTACTCCATCTTTACAGTTAACAGTTCTACGTATGGTTTTTCTTAACAACCCATATCCCAAAACTTTATTTTCCACTGCGTCAGCAAGTGACAATTTAATCACAGTTCGAACGTCAAGGGTCTGCCCAGTCTTTGACAAATGAGAAAACATTTATCGTCTGATCAATGTTAGAAACTTGTTCAAACCTTGCGACGCTTCAACACCGTACAATTTACAAACAATTATGAGCACTCAATTGGATCATAGAGTAACTCTTAACTATTATTCTACAGGCTTGAATTACCTTAAAATACAGAAATCACAAAACTCTTGATCAACTGAAAAGATTGTTTAACTTTTTTTTTAATGCTAGACCAAAACCTAACAAAACTCTTGCTCCAACAAAATTTTCAGTACATGATGTGAAGAAAGACTTTGTAAGGAAATGGCAGTTGTATGACTCGATCTAGGTGGGCCCTCCCTATAAAAGCACCAGTTACCTGTAACAAAAAGCTACTATTTTTCCCAGCTGGTGTTAAATTGGTCCTTATTCTAGAACTATCTAATAGATAGAATTATATCTATTTTCTTTTTCATTAGAAATTTCAGCAATCTTTCAGTTTTTTTGTTATATATGTTGAAACATTCAGTCAGTAAACATCTGTAAATTAATAATGACTTAATATTCAGTATATTAACTCTTTATAAGAAATTATGCATTTTGTTTGTTTTTTTAACTTTTCACATTATCATTTCACATCTTCATTTACCTCATTTCTTCAGCACTTTTTCTCTGACAAAACTCCTTTCATCACATTTTCAATGGATCTCGTAGCAGAGAAATGTAAGCTTGTTTCCACTTAAAGAATTAGGACAATCCTTGAAGACGTTTTTACTAGATATTGCTTCAAACAATTATATCTAAGCACTAGACCTATCAATTTATGATAATGAGTTTTTCCTTCTTAAGTTTTTTCCATATTTGTAAAGTCTTTGGAAACCAGATATCCCCTGGGATGATGTCAATTATGAAAACAAGGAAATGATTTGACCAAATCCAGCATAAGACAATTCTACGAAGTTCTGCACTGTCTATCTTGAGCCCAGTGTAGTCCTGTATTGGATAACTTCAGACCGTCTTACTCTGGGATAAATCCACTTCATCATCCAAGTCCCTAGGACCATGTAAGGATAATCCTTTTCAAGTAAAAACAAATTCATCAATGTTTTCTCTGTAATTGTGAAGAGGAAGGTTTGTACTGACAGAATAATCTGGTTTCTTCAGTTTAGATCTCTGGTAATGATACTTCCCTACAAACATTTAGTTAAACTAACCTCAATGTTTTAGTCAGTTCTTGCTGCCTTGCTATTATTTGAACAAATGGTACAGAACCAGTATAAATTATAATGTTACAAAGGCAACTTTCTAGAAACAAGAGGGCCATCATGTGGCACAAGTTCACTCAGCCGAGTGCAATAGAACTGTTTTTTGAAGACATATGTCCTGTATGGCTGTATAAAAAGTCTTTTGATTAAGGCTTAGCCAGTGTAGACTATGCACAGTTAACAGTTTTTTTCATATAATTACAAACCTATATAATCAAAGTTGGAACTAACCTGTTTAGCAACTGAAGTTTATGAATTACTACTTGACCCATGGGATGGTAAACTCCAAGAGGAAAATCTGGATAATTTTTGCAGAGGACCTTTACATGAAGCTAAATGTTATGCCATTTTATCTACATATGAGCATCATATTTAAATTCGAGATCTTTTTGTTATGAAATAATTTCTTTATGTCTCTGAATAATGGGTGACCCCTCCCCACTCCCTCAGTACAAGGGACATTTATGATTGAATAATCTTAGAATAGGTCTACTAGATGAAGCTTTCAAAAGCTTTCACACACAATATCTAAGCTCTTGGCCTTTTTTTTTTTATAAGAAGTTTTTATTTTAAACATTTTACCTATGTAAGTCCATTAAAACCTATAGACCCAGGGCACAACTAAGGACATATTTTGAACAAATTCTACTGAGGATTATTTAATGATGCTACATGCCAATATATACATTAGTGCAGGCCCCTGTAAGCTAAAGCTTGACCCCATAGGTCCAAAATGAAAAGGGTTAACTACTCATCATGCCCAACAGTTCTTTAAACTTTGAGGATCCTGAGATTAGTTGATCTTAAGTTATAAACTGAACACTGCTTTCAAAGTACAGGTCCCTGTAAGTTTGTCCCTTTTTTCTCTCTAGGCTTATACTTTCTCAAGTTACTGACTGGAAATTTGTTTTCAAAGAGCAAGTCCAACTCAGCTTGTCCTTGGACCCAGCAAGATCAATATCAATAGGGGTCATCTACTTCCTAATGCCCATCCATTCTGTACAGTTTGAGCCTTCCTGCATTCATAAGTTATTGATAGGAAACAATTGTTTAGTCTACAGACCTTCATACCGACCTACTGACCTACTTACCAATCAAAGAGGGAGCATAAAAATTAAATGCATAACAGGTAATTGAAAAAACAACATAATCTATCCTAATAGACAACAAAATTTTATATGCATAAATGTCATTATAAACGAAAAGGAAAGCTTTTTTTTTCATATCATTTGAAAGTCAGCTAGAGACAAGAGACCAGTTTAAAAAGTGGTTTGAGGGAACAATGCCATAGCCAGACCTGAAAAAATCACTAAGACGGGTCCAGGGGCATGGTCCCCCAGAAATTATATTTTGCTAGGAGCCATTTCTCGCATATAGTTAATAGAATGGAATAGTTTTTGGTGGAATTAAGGCAAATTAAAAAGGTTACTGGGAGCTATCGAAAATGGTATATGCTCAAAAAAACACAAGGCAGCTACCTCGGTGTGCCTCAACCTAGCTACAGCACTGGGAAATCAGTCCTAAAAAGATAGATTGTTTGTTCTAAAGTTTAGATTTTATTTCTTTAAAACTGCTGATTTTTGCATGATTTTTGTAACTTTTAAAGTTGTCTTAGTTACATGAGCTTACCGTCTTTGGTCTAATTATTCATGACAAACAACACATTTTTTGCAAGGAAAACAAGTGTGGACAATCTCTTGTCATGACAATTTTATGGTATGAGAGGAACTGATTTAAAAAAAAAATGAAAGTACAAATTTGGTCTTACAATCCCAGGGATACTGCTTGAACTTGAATTTTTTACAACAACCACAACTATCAAAGTACAAATAACAGATTATCTAGCTTTCCTGCCATTTGATTTAAATCTTGAAATCCTCTAAGACAATTCCCATTTACACTTAAAACTATTGATCCTGGAAACAAGAAAACATTTCTGTCAGCTCTTCATTCCTTGTAATTATTTTTTTATGAATCTTCTTGGTATTAGAGTCTATAAAATTTGACATAAAGGGGATATTAGATAAAAAAAAAACGCCAGTATAAAATTACATAAAAAAATGAAAACTGTTTATTAGTAGTATGGCTGGAACATTCTTGAATAGCCACAAATATTATCAAAGCTTGGCTGCACAACCATGGAGAAGCCAGCGTTATTGGTTTATGGCATCGGGTTTCTTATATAGAGGTCTGTGGTTTGAATTCCATTCAGGGGAAATCCTAAAGTAATTTTAAGCATATCACATTTAAGCACATGTACTGGTTTGAATGTAACAAGAGGGCCATGATGGCCCTGTATCGCTCACCTGAGTATGACTGCTTTAAACAAAGTTGCTATGGACCTGGTTAATTGACCCCAGATGACCCATATTTGAATCTGACCTAGAAATTATTGAAACAATCTCTCTGACAAATTTCAAGGTTATTTGTACCCAAAATGTTACTTATAGAGTATTAACAAGGTTTTTCCATATTTAGGCTCTATGACCTAGTTTTTTAACCTAGATGTCCCATATTTGAACTTAAGCTAGTAATTACTGAAACAATCTCTCAGACCAATTTCCAGATATTTGGACTGAAAAAGTAGCCTCTAGAGTGTTAACAAGATTTTTCTATTTTTGGGCTCCACAATCTAGTTTTTGAACCCAGATAACCCATATCCAAACCTGAGCTACAAATCATCAAAAAAACCTTTCTGACAAATTTCCAGGACATTTGGACTGAAAATATAGCCTCTAAAATGTAAACAACGTTTTCCATATTTGGGCTCTGTGACCTAGTTTTTTACCCTAGAGGACCATATTTGAACTTGACATAGAAATCCTCAAGGCAACCTTTCTGACAAATTTCCAGATTATTTGAGTTGAAAATGAAACCTCTAGAGTGTTAACAAGATTTTTCTATTTTTGGGCTCCGCAACCTAGTTTTTGAACCCAGATGACCCATATTCGAACTTGAGCTAGAAATCATAGAAGCAACCTTTCTGACAAATTTCCAGATTATTTGGGCTAAAAATGTTACCTCTAGAGTGTTAACAAAGATTTTCAATATTTGGGCTCTGTGACCTAGTTTTTGACCCCCGATGACCCATATTTGAACTTCATGTAGAAATTGTCAAAGTAACCTTTCTGACAAATTTCCAGATTATTTGGACTGAAAATGTAATCTCTAGAGTGTTAACAAGATTTTTCTATTTTTGGGCTCTGCGACCTAGTTTTTGAACCCAGATGACCCATATTCGAACTTGAGCTAGAAATCACAGAAGCAACCTTTCTGACAAATTTCCAGATTATTTGGGCTAAAAATGTTACCTCTAGAGTGTTAACAAGGATTTTCAATAATTGGGCTCTGTGACCTAGTTTTTGATCCCAGATGACCCATATTCGAACCTGAAATAGAAGTCGTCAAAGCAACCTTTCTGACAAATTTCTAGATTATTTGGACTGAAAATGTAACCTCTAGAGTGTTAACAAGATTTTTCTATTTTTGGACTCCGCGACCTAGTTTCTGAACCCAGATGACCCTTATTCGAACTTGAGCTAGAAATCATAGAAGCAACCTTTCTGACAATTTTCCTGATTATTTGGGCTAAAAATGTTATCTCTAGAGTGTTAACAAGGATTTTCAATATTTGGGCTCTGTGACCTAGTTTTTGACATAAACCAAAGGTCATATGTCTGTTTGTATTTTTTCATGTGTTTTAAGGTTAGATCTGAATGTATTCTGGTTTTTGGGCTGTAGAGACTCTGCTTCATTGCCATTTACAGTTGCCCAGTAGGTTGACAGTGTCACCCCAAAAACCCAAAAATGAATGATATTTTTTTTGCATACTACAATACCTTTTTCTGCGAATACTTTTTTTTACACATTCCACTCTTTTTTTAATAACAGCCCATGGATATGCTATACACTCTATTTGCTGTCAACGGTGTTCCATGACTCATTTTAAATAAGGGGTGTTAAGATCAGGGTATCTTATACAGGTAAAACACAAGATAGCCTGAAATGGTATGCAAGAAAGTACAAGTGTAACTGGTGTTGCAGATAGGATATGTGATACTTCCTGTGTCTAGTGCTCTATCCATGAAACTAAGTATGCTTGAAGCACAAGATATATGTGAAACTGATATCAACACTACAGAACTGTTAATGAAAGTTCTAGACTTTGTAAGATTTATTTGTCGTGTTTAGAAAAACAGTTGTTTTAGGAGACTAAATGCTATATAGCACATAATTAATCCTTTTAATTCTTACCAAATGGTTGTTATCTAAAAACATTTCACAAGAAGTATGCATTAAGCTCAGTTGTTTCCAAACCAGTTCAGAAATGCCCATAACTTGTTTCAACAAATTTAGAAACTAATTGTTTTGATGTGAGCTGTTCAATGTGTTTCTGAATGAGGACAAGCACTAAGGCAGCAGAAAAGGGTAGTTAGCTGATATGCCAAAAAAATTGCCTGAACACATCTAATGCTTTGCCAATTTCTAATAAAAGATGTAACACAGTGCTCTGGTTATTCACATAACCAGTTAATTAGTATGTATGTGAATATATTGCATTAAAGCTGAAAACAATACTCCTAACTTTCTGCATAAGCCAATTACTGTGGGTCTAACTTGGCCATCAATTTTCATTTCACTACTATTACACAGACATTTCAATATTGCTCGCTGACACCCTATATTACCCTTGGGAGACCTTTTTTCATCAGGAAAAAGCAGTAGTAATGACTTCTCCCCAACAATATTCTTGGAAGCAAACAAGTATCATGTCTTCTCCCCTTTGATATTCTTGGAAGCAAACAAGTGTCAAGGTCAAAGCATCTCTAAGCCCTTTAGAGGCAGATTTTATTTATCAAAAGGTACAATGAAGTCATGTTCTTACTTCACCTTTTGAATACAGCCTTGTAAAAAACATTCTGAATAAAGTATAAAACCTTGAAAATTCAAAGGATCCTTAACTAATGAAGCACTGAAGCCTTTCATCCATAGCCAAGCTTATACATCATTTGTTACAAAAACAATGACAATTTTCAAATAGTAAAAATATTTTAAAGATAAGATTATCTATCACTGATTCCATTAAAGAAGGGGATGGACTAAGATCTTTTCACATGTTTGTATAAAGTTTCAAATCATAAAAAAAGTGTCAGAGCCAGATATCTACTAATAACTGATGTCAGGGGGTAACAGGGCATTTTATTTGGGCAGGAGGTCTTGCAGGACAAAAAAAGGCAATCTTCTCTGGCAGTTACACTGCTGTACTAAAAATAAAAATAAATCAGAAAAGTTCTATCCATGACTTAACTTAGAATTTACTCTTATCTACTGTTCACACATAACATAAAGAGTGACACTTTTCATTGTTCTTCAGCTCTGTTCATTTTGAAAGAAAGTACTTCCAACTGTTTTCAATCATGGTAGAAACACTATTCATAATGGCACAGAAACCCCTTATGAAAGAGAGCCAGAAAATTTAATTGCTGGTACCCAATTAAAGCTGGGTAAAATGAGGCATATGTGGCTGTGGTGTCTTTCCTCACAGACATATCCCATGCTTGACCTCAGCCAGCTGACTAACACCCTAACCAGTAAGGACAAAGGAGCCTACTGCTTGGAAAACATAGTAAATTGAAGACCCAGTAAAATACTATGGTAACTCAGTATATTTTACCATAGTTTAGCCATCAAAATTTCAATGTAGTCATGTAGTCAGCTTAACAACTGTTGTGACTTTTCTCTTTGTTATCAGGCTGAACAGAAGATTGTACAGCAGATAATGGCATGAAGGTTTAATAAAATATTAAATGTCAAAATGCACTCTAGATATCTATTATAATATACATTAGAATCTCTTAATGCCCCTCTGGATATCTATATAATACACATTGAGAATCTCTAAATGCACTCTGGATATCTATGTAATACACATTTAGAATCTCTAAATGCACTCTGGATATCTATGTAATACACATTTAGAATCTCTAAATGCACTCTGGATATCTATATAATATACTTTTAGAATCTCTAAATGCACTCTGGATATCTATACAGTCATACTCTTACTAAATGCATTTTGTCTTTAATTTTCTATAATATTTAGAAATACAACTACTTTTCTTTTAGAACTGTGAGATTTTTATGCTAAAGTAGAAGGGTTTGGCAAGGAAACACAATAATAAAAGAAACATTGTTAAAACCAACATAGTAACTTTGGAGTGCATTTCTGGGCAAAACTCCTGAGGGCTGAAATGTCAATCAAATTCAAAAAGTTGTCAATAATTTGTACAAATATAAGATTAACAGAAATCATCACAGAAAGATTGTACTAACCTTGAAGTTGCTCTACAAAAAATATCCATATATATTGAACCTAATGTCGATGATCTGCAAACTAATCACTCGGTTGCTGAAAAAGGTGTTTGAAAGCTTCTGCATGATGCAGATTAATTATGAATCTGGTTTTCCTTCCTCCAACTCTGAAGAGCCAATGTACAAATTTTCTTTATCGATGTATGAAAAACAGCTCCACTAAACTTAAAAGTTCTGATATTTGTTGATAAAAATGCAAGAACTGTTTACTGATGTAGTTGTCCCGTTAAAACACTTAAGAGCAAATTCATACAATAGTGGAATCATTTTTGTGCAATGGTTCACTGTGTACAGAATTGGAGAGCTTGCCGCCAATTTTTGCATAAAAAAAACATATGCTCAACTTGTTCAATGTACCATTACATTATGGCCTTGTTTCAAAGGGACAATAATCAATGGGTTTACTGTTTGTTCAGTGATTAGTTGTGTGTGACTGGTGGGTATATTGAAATTGTTATTGATATCTGAAAAATGTATCTATAGAAAATGCTGTTCCAATGTGTTATTCTTGTTTTATTTGAAAAAGGAATAAAGAAGCAGGATTCGCTGTTCAATGTACATTGTTAAATATTAAAACAAACAACATTTGTTCAAAAGAAGTGTAACCAAAAGTAAATACAGAATTGCCTTATAAATCCTTTTGAAGTCAAGTTTTAGGAAAATGTATTTTATTGTAAAGAAATGAGTTTTAAAGTAACTATTTGCTAGGTATAGACTTCAATCACATGCTTCAACAATCACATGCTTTAAGAAGCATTTCAGTTGTTTTTTTACTTCATTCCTACCAATAACTTTATTATTGTGTAAAATGAAAATTATTCACATATTTTTCAACGTTAGACTGGAAACGAAAATTCTGTCAAAAGGACATAAAGTCACATGAGACAAGCAAGAGTTACCATTCCTGTACCCAATACTTGTTGTTCTCCTTCAGAATATGTCAAAGTTACAGGTCATTCTGTTGAAGAGATTTTCAACTATGCTTGGGAAAAAAAAATAAAGTGATAAGGGAGATCATTCAAACTAAGACAAGTTAGAGTTATGATTCTTGTATTCTGCACTCCCTCTCATTGTCCTTCATCATTTCTTTAATTCTGAAGTAAACGTTCTTTTAATTATGCTTCAAAACACTTCTAATTACATTATACAATTAAAAATACACACAATGCAAGTCATTTCGTACCCTTAGACGATTGCATTAAATGCCATAAAAAGGGAGTTGTCTGTATAAAGGTTGTTTTGACATCTGGTAGAATGCACAATGCTTAGAGGACAGCCAAAATGCATTGCTGTCTCTCTTTGGTTTTCTGTCATTTTTTTTTTCACGGGAGGCTTCATAACTAGACATTGGATTTGCAGTATCTGATAAAACAAAAACCTACCCTGGTTATAAAGTTAAGAGTATAGGAATACAGTCCTTATGCCATGGACAATAAGCATCAGGTTTTGCTAGCAGAGAATGAAGTTCTTATCACATGACTGGTTATAGCTTTTCTCCTGCAAATTTAATCACTTAACTCCCAATTTTCCTTAGATGTGAAATTCATTTATTTACTAAGAGGTCCCTGAAGATGCCAAAGTTCATGATACAACAGTAATTTCGAAGGTAAGTTGTTAATTATTTAGAGATGGTAAGTTAAATATTTGATGAATACATGATTTATAGCAAGGGTTAACTGCAGTATGATTGTATTTGATAGCATTATTGTTCTATTTAATCAATAAAGCACCAAAGCACCAAATTAAGCTTCTGACATTTAGTGTATGATTGCCTATTCATGCATTAGACAAAGATGTTTAATTTTGCGGAATTGTTTCAAGTATACTGGATACATTTTTTTTTTACTTATATGGATAACATTCTTATAATTTTGTCTTTACATTAGCTTAGAAAGAATGACATGAAAAAACTGTCCTCTTTCAAAAATTCAATGTGATGAAAATTAATTATCTGATGATTATCAAATTTCACAGAACAAAGCCAATCTAATATTATAATCAGAAATATCTTAACACTCAGAGGAACAAAACGGGTCTAGTTTGGTTAACAAAGATTCTGACCCTGAAATGACTTAAAATATAACAATGTCTTCTCATGCACATTCAAAGCAGTTTTCTCCAAAAACTTTAAGCTTGCATTTCTTCCCTTAAAACAAGTAAACTTCGGTAACAATGGCCTTGACCTTATACATCTTGTTATTGTCTTCACAAATAGTTTTCTAGAACAGTCTTATTTAAGTAACAATGTCCTTGACCTAATACATCTTGTCTTTCTCTTTACAAGTAGTTTTCTTCAAACTTAAGTCTGCATTTCTTCCAAGTGAACAGTCTTCCTTTAGAAACAATGTCCTTGACCTAATACATCTCCTCACATACTTTACAAGTAGTTTTCTTCAAAGATTTTAGTCTGCATTTCTTTCAACTAAACAGTCTTATTTAAGTAACAATGACATTGACCTAACACACTTTACAAGACAGTTGTTTCTTTAAAATCTTTTAACTGCATTTTTTACCTTAAAAAGTTTTATTTTAGTAACAACTGCCATGACATAACCTTGTTCATTTTAAATTTTTTTATCAATATATTCCTAAAGTCATAGTTTAAATTTTTTATTTTAGCATTAAGAAAGAGCTTCAGCAGTTTCTTTAATACTTCAACAGGCAAATCAACCTCTTGTGAATGCTCAGTCAGTGATCTATTTAAAGATTAAAAGACAAAAGGTTAAAGAAAGTGTATAAAAGCTATTGTTAGGCAATACCTGATTGTGTAAAGCATGGCTAACTTCCCAATCTGCATTAACTCGAACAAAATTACAAAACGAAAAAATGTTTTTAAAACAAAAAAACTAAATAGGTCTTTTTTTTGTACCAAATCTGAAAGGAAAAATCTTTTACCATCAACAAGTCTGTTTAGACTCTATTTAACAAGTATTGACACGAATAAAAGCTTAAAAGAAGAGCCATTAGCTATCTCCTACAACAGGCAGAACAATTGGAAATCAGTT
This sequence comes from Cyclina sinensis, assembly GCA_012932295.1. NCBI lineage: Eukaryota > Metazoa > Mollusca > Bivalvia > Venerida > Veneridae > Cyclina > Cyclina sinensis. The sequence goes on from JAAONU010000013.1 coordinate 4,543,212, forward strand.
AGGCCACACTAGGTTTGATTGGGACCATGTATGGAATTACAAGTTATTGCCCAAAACCATCAGAACTGGCTCCATTCATATGCCATTCCCCTGTGATAAAAAAGCAATCAAGAGAAAGTGAAAACCTCTTTGTAACTGTGGGTACACATCTTTCAAACAGAACAATAAAAACAACCTGTGCTCATAAATATTTCAGACAGATTCTACTTGATAGCATTCTTGCATTAACCCTGGCACATATTAAAGAAAATTAAAAATAGATAATCAATTTTCCAGTCAGAGTACAACACTAGTGATACAAAACAGGTCATATGGAAGACAACTAGCTTGCTTACATTAATAAGGAAACTACTTTCAAGCATGGCATTGGCCATGGCAGGGTCATGTTCCTTATCATCAACTGGTATGCTCAGAGCTCAGCAGTCAACATTACTGGCCAAACAAGTGACCCACTAAAAGCAAAAAGCAGCTCACTTAAATGATCAAGAGCCTTTTATAATGTTCAACCACTGCTAAATGGTACAAAAAAGTCACAAAATACTAGTCAAGTCAGAAAAAAAAAATTTAACTTCAAGTTTTCAAGCTTTTCAAAACATTATTATTTTTTCCTATATAAACCTTTGCAATACCAAGTGACCCCTGGGAAGGGACTAATTTTGACCCCAGGGATAGAATTTGAACAATCTTGGTAGAGGTCTACTAGAGGATGCCTCACATCAAATTACAAAGCTCTGTGTCAAGTGGTTTTAGAGACGAAGATTTTAGTAAAAAATGTCTAAAAAAAAACCCTGAAAATTTCAGCCAAAAAGTTCTAGTTATACTGAATGAAAGCAAGGAGACAGGCACAGTTAATCTCAGTTATTTTAGGTATCGCTCGTCATCATTTTAAACTCGATTGGTTTTGTACATTTATGATTATTTTTTATTTTCATTGTGTAAACTGATTCTAAAAGCCCTTGCTTAACTGCTATGTCAGTCTGAAAAATGTTTGTTGTTGTTGTACAACATATAAATAGTGATCTACTTTACCGGGTCTCTAAATCAGCCTTATGTGTACAAAAAAGCAAAATGTTTCTTTTTATGTTCTTCTTTTACAATGCAATTCTTTTTTAAGTTACTTACCCGTTACATTCTAGTATATTCTTAACTATTGCAGGAAAAGAAATGTAAGTTTCAGGGTGAGTATAAAGCCCAACAGTACTTGGCTTCCAGCCTTCTACAAGTTTCGGCTCACTCTTAAAGCTCAATAAGGTGGCCATGAAATTTCCTCACCTGACACAGTTCATAATGGTTGCTCAGCTTAATTACCTTCCATCATGAAATTGATAGTTATCAGTCCTGTACTGTATTGTTTAATGTTGCATTAAGCTGATGAAGATAGATAAGGACAACAACAACAACAAAAACAACAGGAATTATACAACCCTCCAAATAAACAATGATCAAATGGACCTGGTTCACTTATAGCCCTGGCCAGAAGTAAGGAGAATTATGGAAATTAAAAAAAATTTGAACAAATTAACGAGTCCAAACATGTTTGAACTATTTATTCAGGACTAGGATAAAAAGAAATGTATGAAATTCGACCAACTTCTTTCAAGGACATGTTAGTATTTATAAGTACATATAAATGAAATCAAATTGGTCAGGTGTAGTGCAGGCATACAATCAATTAATACCTATATAACTAAAGTAACTTAGTCATTAGAATTACATTTGTGTCCTGACTAAAATCAGTCAAGTAACTGTGCTTGTGGGTTGATTCTGCTTTACCTGAATATACAAAAAGAACCTTACTGTTATATGACCGTACAGAATATAATTTCAACCACAGATGAATTTTAGAGAATTTCAATTTCTAAATTTTCCCAGGAGCCTTGGCATACACTATGAACATTTGATCACTTCCTTAACTCTCAAGTTGAGAACTATTGTTACTACATTAAAGACAAGGAGATAAAATAGTAATACACTAAACCCTGATATTGCATTTTTATCGGTTAGCATACATTGTCATAATACCATTGCAGTAAGATTTAATACTGAATTTGACAATCTCGCAACAATCAGTCCCATTCTATTTGAACAAGGGACAAAAATCAATTTCCTTACAGTATTTCAGCTGCTTGTTAGAGTTACATCCCTTAACCAAACAAAGTGTTTTGGTGTCTTACAGCCCTATATCTGTCTGAAAACAGTATCTGAGGCCAGAAAATACTAGTATGAGTTAATATTACTAATATAAGACAAGGGATGTCACCCCTTAACAAACTAGATTTTTGCGTCAACCCTTGGTATGTTGTGACAGATATAAAGTACTTGTATCAACAATTACCGCACAGAGAAATCTTAAAAGTGACACTCAAATCAGTTTTGTAAGTAACTGAAAAAAAACATTTCCATGAAAATCAAGAAACAGTTTAACTTATAAATTTCTAATATTGAAAGAACAATTCATCCTTAAATGTTTTGTACCAGATAGTTTGAAAAAGTTTTCTCATTATGTAAGGGTTGGTCTCAATATCTTATGACAAAATTTCCTTTACAGTATAATCTCACATGAGTAAAGCTGATGAACTACTTTCCTTAGTACCTGAAGTCATATTTTGTCCAATCACATAGCAGTTCATTTAAAAATTTTAAGACACTAGTATAAGTTAATTAGTGTCACCCACTTACTCAGTTTCTCAAACAAAATATAATTTCAGCTATTAAGCAAGTTAGTGTTATTAAAATCAATTTGGTCACATGACTGAGCTGTGCCAGACCAATCAATTTGGTTATAATGTACGAATAAACACTAACCTATACAAAATAAAATGGTGAAGAATGTTACACTATTTCAAGAATGTTGCCAGCCTTACAATTTATCATTTAAGATTGTGACTCTAAGCAATAAGGGTGTAATGATACATCACTGCAGCACGGAAGTGCAATCCAAGCAGCACAATATGACTGTATCATATTTCATTTAAAATCCATTATCTAGATATTTTGTTATCATATAGTAATTTAGTAAACATCAATATATTTTTACAACAATTTTGAATGAACTCTGCTGTGACATAGTCAAGGAGATTAATGTTTTGCTATATATAGATACAGAGTCAACAACAACAGAAGGTGAAAGTTTAGAATGACAAAAATAAAAATACAATGTCAATTTTAAATAATGATTTAAAATCAGTTGTTAAATAATTACTTTATCTTACTTAACTTACACTATGTTTAGAGATTCATAATGTAAAATGTAAAAGTCCTACAATGTCAATGATTGTATCTTTTTTACCAAGCTTGGTTTTAATAAATGCCATTATTTTGTTATTTACTGTTAGGGTTGGAAAACTAAATCACAAGTTAACAGAAAGGATGGTTAGGGATTTTATTTGAGAAAATGGTTTTCAGATCAAGACCAGATGAACTTTACTTTGAGTGAGCATAGTTACTACTTGGTGAAAAGCTCTACTGTCTAAACACAATCCAAGAATCACAGCAGATTGTAATTAAGATGTAATGTGTGAAATCAGTCTATGATCTGTTCAGTATTCTTCTACTAGGAACATGCAAGATGAAATCCTTTCTTTAAAGATGCAATCCTAAAAATGATGCAATCCTACAAAAGATGTAATTATACAATAATTAAACTAAGCTGGTCTCTCGCTGAAGAATTGCATTTCAAATGTCCCTCATACTGAAAAGTTTTCTGCATTATCAGTTAGTAGTCATTATTAGACAGAGCTGTTATTTCCAGTAAATTAATCTTTTTAGAATAATCATCTTAAATTTTACCTGAAATTTTTCAAGCATCTCCTGCAATCAAACAATTAGTTTTGAGAAGATGGATTCAAGTAAAACATTGTCTGAGAATAGGAACTAATTTACCATGTTAACTAAAAGACTTTAAAAGACTGTTGCACATGACTTGTGAATTTGTATTTCAGAAACTAAAGAGAACCTGTCAATGAATAATAAATAATATAAATATATCCTTTTGGCAGGAATTCAATTGCTTAAAGCGGTAAAGGACTTCTGTTTTAAGAGTAAATCAAAATGAATGAGATATTTTATCCTGATTTAGGACAAGGTATATTTTAGAGAGATCATGCTATAACTTTAGACTACTGCAATCATGGTATAACTGCAGAATTGTTGTCAAAATTGTTATCTTTGATGTCATCAAGTAGATTTTCCTGTAAGCAGACCTGTGAACAAGATTCTTCAGGAAAACAAGACAAAACAGATAAACAACCAAATAACTTTATCATTTCATCTGAAATGCCCATACTGTTCATTTTCAAATTTGTGACAAAAACTGCCACTGTAATGCATTTCTTTCAGATATTTATGCATTTCACATTGTAATGCCCATTTTTGACACCATTCTGCAAGTGATCCAGCTAACGTTTATGTCAGATGAAGCAGCTGTTATTACCATGTGTCTTTTGATGGTTCATAATGTTTTGAAAAAAATGTCCTTTTAAAAACCCGTATTTTATGACACACTAACTCGATAACAGTTTATAGGCAAATGTAATACAGCATATGTTTCTTGATCTTAATATTAGATAAGAGCTTAACTATGTTGCATTCTGGTAGGAATTGTATGCCTAGTATGGCATTATGTGATTACTCTGCACAGCCCTCATGAAGTATTATAAATTACATTTACTAAAAAACACATACTACTAATACAATATTCACTTTAAAAGATATTTCACCTTGTTGTCTGACTTTCGAGACTTCCTTGACGGGGATGATCGACCACTTGCTGCTGTTGTACGCCCACTGGCAGCTCCTGACCTACTTCGTACACTGGATATGGGAACATGACTTGACGTCGTCCTGTTTGAGGCACCCTTGGGAAAGCTACCAAAAGAACTTTCTCTGTCAAAATTGTGAGGATGAATCTTTGACTTAGGCCTGTAAAAAATTATATCTTATAGTAAGATTTTTTATACTGCTTCAGAAGTTTAACTTGTATACACGAGAAAAATTGTAATAAATGTTTTGTACAATGGCTATTTCTGGAAATGCCAAGGAATGAATCTAACCTGAGTAACTGAACTTACTTACCTTTCGAGATGACCAATCAGGAATAAAGGATACAAGATAAGTTCTTTTGTTATGAAAGTTGTGTTACTACTTTACTTGGAATGTGTATATTTTCTATATTTGTTTTTCCAAACCATGTCACTGAGATTACATTGATTAAACTTTAAAAGATGACTGTTTGGAGCTTGAGACGGAAGGTTTCTACTAGTTTTTAAATATAGTGGGAGACAATAAAAACCGTAAATGAGTCATGAAGAAAAACATCTTGGAAAGCAATCTTTAGGAAGTTTTAATATTTTCATCACCAGGCTGATAATCTAAAACTATTATCACTTATTGAAGGTCATATGTTGGGCCCCTTTCTACTTCTTACCTTTACTATTTGTTTGAACATTGGTAGTTTCTTACACAGGATGGCAGTCTAGTTCTAAAGATTGTTTTCTCGATTAAATAAGTAATATTAAATAATAGATTTGTCTAAACTGGAAGATTTAGATTCACATTTAGATAACTTGTTTATCATTGGGTCTGATACTTTTTAAGAGTTTGAGCTCAAACCGGGACAAAAGGAGACATCCGTCTCCTGAGATTTATTAACAGTTCGATATCTGTATATAGACTGGCAAAATTTTGAATCTAAGTCAAAGATAAGGGCATTTCAGTGCTGCCCTAACACTCAATAACATAAAACAATTCAGTGTACTCACACAACCAGTTCCCACTCATATCTGTGAGATACATAAATTTGTAACCTCAATGTAGAGTTACAAAACTGGTAACACTGGTGCCAAGGATTTGGCCAGAAAAACCACGAGTATTCATCTGTTTATCTATTTGAACATATTATTAACACCAATTTCCTAGCCTTACCCCTATGAAAATCTGAGTTATCATAAGTTGGTGGGCATAGTGCAAAATACAGCAAGCATCTAATCTATAGATGCTTCCAGTTCTTTTCATGCTTAAATAGTATAAAGTACTGATATAAAAATCATGGGACCTCAGCTTAACATCTCGTCCAAAAGACAATTAGCAGTGTAAGTCAAGAAGAGGGGATGAAACTCACAACCCTGGATTACAAGTCCTGTGTATTACTACTGGACTGTTGGTCCCCTCCCCAACATACATTCAGTATTCTAATACGATATGAAACATTTCCTATATGATCATATAGGGAAACCAGCTATACTTTATTATACGATAAAATATGTGGCTGTTATGATTTCCTCCCATGCAATGCATAAAAAGATTTTTCTCCATTGATTTTATTTAATTTTTTGTTTTAGGCAAGTAACGGTCTAAAATGTCAGCTTTACATCAGTTATTACATTCCAAAGCATTGCAATCTTTGCTTGTTAATTAAATAAAAATAACAATATTTACATTGAATACCGAAAAATGCAAAAAGTGCACCAAACGTTATAACAACGTAATATACGTCACATTAGTAAAATGAAGTCATGAGCTATCTCGAGTGGTCATTCTTTGTATATATGTTTATTTGATAGCGTTTTTGATGCAACATATTGTTCTTAATTGTGATTTCAAAGAGTATGAGTCTAGAAAATTGTTGTCGATGCAGTTGTAACTGTGATGCTAAACTAAAGAAAAACGGAAACCGCATTATTAGCCAAATTCCCTGGCTTTCACCAGTGGGGGGTAAATTGTAACAGCAAGGAACCGAATACCTGCAACTGAAGATTGATGAACACAAAGCATAGTTCAAATTTCTTTCGTGATTAGAATCGAAATAATAAATACGTTTCTATATTTTATCGGTGAATAAAATATGGGCGGAGTTCGGATGCGTAGGAAATAAAATCACGAGTGCGAAGCACGAGTGATTTAATTTTCAGCATCCGAACGACGGTCCATATTTTATTCACCGATAAAATATAGGAACTTATTTATAACTTCTTAATTCATACATACAGAAAGCATAATAAATGCATTTTTGCCAAAAGGGCTGCAGTTTTATCAACCTTTGATAGTTAGGGGTCTTGTACACCCCTCTGATAACAACCACACTGTCATGCAAATGAATGAAGGCTTTTCATGATAATGCAATTACACTGCTTAATTACTAAAATGGACCGGTTCATCAGTCAGTATGGATGATATTAATTACCAATTCAAGTGGTATATTTATTGAAATCTAAGGACTGAAAATGAACAGTGCAGGTCATAATTATGGTCTGTAATGATTGCGAAAATGATATCTGTTGCTACCATGCAGCATCTCAAGATAGCAACAGTTGATGATTCTCCATCACCAGAATGCAATGGAACATGCCACAGACAATGCCAAACAGTAGGATATTTTTGTTAACAGGTTGTTTGTTTACATATGACTATCTTTGTATAAGTATTATATTTATAATCAGTTAAGATGTAAATAAGCTTATCACTTCAATAAACAAATTATGGTAACCAGGCATTAATGAAGCGTTTTCTAAAAGATGCAATATAACCAAGATTACTTTGAGTACATGTTTACACAATACCTGTCAAATATTTCATCTTTCCGACATATCTTTATCTCTTATTCTCATTTCTTTATAAACTGGGTACATGACTGTGAAAAAGAAAACTGAAACCATCGCTGAAAGGCAGTTTATTAAATCTAGGCTCAGCATTATGCATATTAACATATCAATTTCAATATTTGTTTTCCATTTGGCCAGCAAAACCGGAAATCTTGAACAGAATATTAGCACATGAGTACATTTAAAACAATCCCCGGTATACCTTTCAAGATCTGGTGCCTTCATTACTGAATTCTGATAACAAAAACTCTAACAGTAACCGTCCTTACTGCATACATATTACACTATTTTTATTTTCAGTCAGTTTGTTGTTGACAATAAAAACATAGGTTTATCAATCGATCCTTGCTATATAAATCAAATAAAGATAGCTTACGTCGTCCCAGGCTCGTAGTCTGGGTTATATTCTTGTAAAACGTGAGGTAGGGAACTTGTTTTCTGATCTGTCATTCTTAATTTTTCTTTCTATCCATACCAGGATAATTTACCCGCGGGGCACCATGCCAGGTCACCTGAAATCGGGAATTTATTTAATCATGTGACCTTATCCTATGGCAACTTTGATCACGTGACCAAACAAACCATCCCGCCAAATGTTAAATGTTCAGATTTACTTCCAACAAATAAAAATGTTGATGTAATTCATTTAAATTAAAACTATATGGAGACAATCCACTGCTATCACAACAAAATATTCTAGCTCTATTTAAGTAGAGTTTTATGTTTCTTGTACATGTTCATGTATGCCTTTTGCCAATGCTCTGTCTCAAATGAAGTTTTGTTTGCTTTTGTTTTTAGGCTGTACTTAATAGAGTTTGTAATCCGATGTTTTTTTATTGTTGTTCTTTTATAACTTATGTTCCTCTCATCACATACACATAAGTGTCCTTTTTTCCAGTTCCCCAGCAACGCCTTTTACTCTTTTAGGCCTAGGCCTGGATTAACTAGCTACGGTACTGTTAGCCCGGTTTTTATGTTTACTTATATGTTTGATTTCATGTAGAAATCTACTCAACTTTTAGGTTTTATGTACATGTACGTCTTATACCAGTGCTCTATCTAAATGCATTTTTGTGTTCTTTCGAAGAAACGGCGATACATAGGGATCGCTTTGTCCGTCCGTCCGTCCGTCACGAAAACTTTACATTGGCTATAACTTTGTCATTTATTAATATTTCCTCATCAAACTTTCAAATTATACTGCTTACGACAACAAGGTCGTGATGTTGCCAAAATCTTTAGGTCAATATCACATTTGACAGAGTTATGTCCCTTTTGTACTTGGACTTTGTCACGAAAACTTAACGTTGGCAATTACTTTACCATTTCTTAACATTTCTTCACCAAACTTTCAAATTATATTGCTTACGACAACAGGGTCTTGATGATGCCAAATTCTTTAGGTCAGTGTCACATGCGACAGAGATATTCCCCTTTTTGTACTTGGATTTTGTCACGAAAACTTAACATAGACTCTAACTATGCCATTTCTTAATATTTCTTCATTACACTTTCCAATTGTAATGCTTACAATTGTATCGCTTACGACATAGGGATCGCTTTGTCCGTCAGTTCGTCTGTCACGAAAACATAACGTTTGCTATAACTTTGACATTTATTAACATTTCTTCATTAAACTTTCAAATTATATTACTTATGACAACAGGGTCTTGATGAGGCAAAAATCATTAGGCCAAGATCACATTTAGTGGAGTTATGCCCCTTTTTGTACTTGGCCTTGCATTCTGTCTTTTCCAGCAGGGTCTTGTTTACCTTTTTAGTTATTCTAACAAAGTATCCAAAGGCGATAAAGTGTTCAACTGAATACCCATCTAGTTGTTTGTTTTGTTTGCCTGTCGGTCAATAGCTATTCATAGCTGATATTTAACTGTTATAGCGATATACCGACTATAAATAAAACTTTGTATTGTATTGTATTGTATTGTACGTGTCTACACAAGTACACAAAACTCCGCCGAAAATACGTCTCGAGTAAAACTGAAATTCTAATCACCTAGTACCTTCATCAAAAATTGCTTCAGCTTTAACTGTAGCCTGACTTTAGTCACTCAATTTATTTTCTTTCTAGGATAAGAAACAGTAATTCAAAAATGTACATAAAGAAACTGCAAAAGATACTGACTAAAGCTAGTTAAAAATTAGTCCAACTAATTGTACGCAGGTCTGGATATCGTTTAATCGGTATATGGCTGAATATCTCGTCCTCTAGGATTCTGACCTATCACAAAAATATCACAGAAAACAAATAAGAAATGCTTATTCGTCATACCTAGAGTCAATCATCTTCTCAGACAATACAGATCCAGGTCATAAGATAAAATTTTACAACTTTATTAAACACAATAAAACTGGAAACACAGAAATTGCACCACTCAGCATTGATGCTCATACAATGACCATGTGTCGAAGGCCAACATATTAAATAAACAATTCAAATCAGTCTTTTCAAAGCCTTCTCCGGTCCAGATGAGATCCCATCAAGGTTACTCAGAGAACTACACACAGAGATAGCACCACTCCTCAGAATCACATTCCAAAGATCATTAGACACGGGTATTGTTCATAAGGATTGGAAACATGCCATCATCACACAAGCATATAAAAAAGGGTCAAAATCAAAACCTAGTAACTACAGACCAACATCACTCACATGTATAGCATCAAAACTAATGGATCACATCATTGTTTCAAACATGATGGATTACTTTGACACACACAACATACTCTGCCCCCAGTAACATGGAATCAGGTCAAAACATAGCTGTGAGACCCAGCACATCTGCTTTACACAAGAAATAGCTGACAACTTAGATCAAGGTCAACAAACCGATGTCATCGTCATTGAATTCAGTAAAGCATTCGACAAAGTCGACCACTACAAACTCATACACAAGCTGAATCACACGGGAGTTCACCCACATATCACTTCATGGATTCAGAACTTTCTCAAAAACAGATCGCAACAGGTATTAGTCGAAAACAAGGCCTCCGACAAGCTCCCTGTGCTTTCTGGTGTCCCTCGGGGATCGGTTCTATGTCCTTGTCTCCTTCTGGCATACATCAATGACCTACCAGGTCGAATACTGCTCAAACCATATGGCAATCATGGCAGAAATACCTCACTCACAGAATAGAAATGGTCCAGAGGTTAGCCGGAAGGTATGTTCATAATGATTAGCACTATACAAGCAGTGTAACAAAAATGATTAGAGAATTAAAATGGTCAACATTACAGCAAAGGCGAAACCAAGCTAGCCTGATCATGCTTTACAATATAAAAAACAGGTCAATATCGATCACAATCACCTCACAGACACAAGGAACAACAAATTCCTCATCCCACAGTCTTCCCAAGGACTATACGACTCTGGAACGAATTACCGACTGAGATTAAGGCTACTCCAGCTGTATTAGCTTTTATCAGAGGCTTGAACAAGTTTTATGGATTTTGGACAGTGGGTGTTATATAAATGTAGTAATAAATAGACTTAATTATTAATTTTTGATGCATATAGTGATCAAAATAAAAACAGGAACAATAAAACTCAAAAAAATTGATATATTAAAAACAAAAATATAACTCAGAACTTACTCACTCGCTAAATAGGAATACATATAGGGTATGTAGATTCTATCACAATCTTCAACACACAAGATTTTTAGTTTAAACACATTTTATTTCAACAAGATAGCACATCATACACAGGTATTTATTACACACCAAATACATATAATTGGAAAAAGGGTTAGATCACAAGTTCTAACGGCGATCTAATGGCGATCTTCCCCAAATGAATTAAAAGTTATACATGTCTAACGGTTATGATTACTTACAGCTATACATATAATGGAAATAATTTGAAAGTTTGAAGAAAAAAATGCACATTCATACATTTAAGATAATTAGCTTAGAAAACGTACAGAAAGAAAAAATGTAAATAAAAACTAATTTTATTAAATATTTTATTAAATGAAAGAGAGAGATAGAAGGAAAAATGATTTCTTTATTAATCCGGAGACATAGATAACATCTATGTCTCTGATTAATCCAAATAGTGCAAAAATAGGAAAGCCCATAAATCCGGTACATGTAGACCCTAAAAACCATTTTCTTCACGAAACATCCAAATTGTTCATCTGTGAAAATTTGAAATTAATCATCCAACAGATGAACGAGAAATTCGATTCATGGGGTTTTCTCTTCATCCAATGAATGAATTTTTAAAGGCCCATAATTATTATAGAACCTGACTAACAAATATTCTTTCCTTCATGACCATCAATACACATTTGCTTTACACTTCTTTTGAAAGTTTGTAGCAAATCTTCTGAAAGATAAATGAGCAGCTTGGCACACACAATTTTTTCAATAATCCCCTAAGTAGTGAAAAATACAAAGCCCGTTAGTAAAACAATACGCAACAAAAATCTCTTCATTCGCGATCGTCCACACGTAGGCTTTGAAAGTTTGAAACAAATCGATCTTTAAAATGCGGAAATTCAGAACGCACGGACGTCACAGTATATGCCTCTCACAAAGAGCGGGTACAATTTTTTTTTAAAGGGTCATACATGTGTAAATAGCTAGAACGTTCTATAGTTTATCCGCGGTGGCAGAGATTCGTGCTGACTTGTTGAAGGAAGATCACTGCCAAAGAGGTTGCTCCAACCTCCAACGGGACTTTGGCTGGCTTAGCTGTCCATTTTTCATAGTACTCTGGGACAATGTGTACACCGATCAGTAAGACGATTTGAGAGACCGGTGTATATACATTGACTCTGGGCACCACTCTGTAACGGGACTTAACATAGAGACAGGGTTTATCCACATTATCAGTTTACCAATGAAAATAGGTGAAAGAAATATAAACTACCAATGATAAAAGCCTTTGTAGCGAAACGTTAGGGAAAGTTCTCAAAATGTCTGCGCCCATAAAGATAGGACCTAAAAGTTTTAAATTAAAGAAGGTACACTATATCACGGGATAATTAAACACAAGTCTTTCATTATATTCTCCAACTTTAAAACACCAAATACTTCTGTCCAACTCTTTAAATGTAAAAGCAGGTCTTAACTGATTTGAGGTTTTCATTTGTCAAAATTTAGAACTGGTGAGGAGCCTACTCGTATGTTAAAAGAAGGCAGAGTTTGACCTACATTTGGTTGTGTTAGCTCAGACTATAAATAACATATATACACAGTTTTCATTCATGACATAAAAGCCTGATGATGTCAGCTTGTTTAGAGGTTTGTGCATGTGTTCTGATAAGGAACACGTTGAGAGGAATCTGGTTAAAATTGTACTGAATTTAACTTAACTACATCCTAAATACCTCAAGTTTGAATAAAGGTCAAACATATCTATATCACATGAAAAACTTTCAATAGATAATATTGAAGAAAAAGTAATTAACATGCAAGTTACAAGTGAGTGTAAGTATATAGTGGAGAGTTTCTATAATGTTTCATTTCAGATGAAGAAACTTAAGGTGACATCAGTCTTCTTTGTACAGAAGGTATGGAGAAGCAGTGCTGCCACTATTGAAAGTACCAACAGTTTAGTGACAGAGTATGAGAAAGCCAAACCTTTTGATGAAATACCTGGACCTAAAGGTCTGCCATATATTGGTACAATGTTGAGTTATAGAAAAGGTGAGTGTGATTAAACTAATCATATATTCTATTATGGTGCTTCATAAGCTTTGCTCTTTCACTGGTTTGATAGAAATACTATTACAATTACAGAAGCATGGCAATCTTTATTTTACAAAAGGCTGTTAAAACAAAGAGCAAATGTAAAGATAATCAAATGTCTGTAATGACTGCAAAAAATAAGGAACTTAGCCAGATTGGAGAAAAAACGATAACCGAAGGTTGGTGGCAAAAATGTTCTTAATAATCTGTCACAAACAGAAGGCTTAATCAGAAGCAAATTATAATCAACTTTGTTGATCAATGTGGTTATCACCAGCCAAGAGTCATTGATCATATAATAAAACATATAATAAAATATTATCATTCAAGACATTTGCCATCTCTTTCTGTATTAAGTTTTAGCATCATGAAACTGTGGATTACAATATGGACAAAATAATTGTACTTTTAATAAACATCTGTTAAAAGTTTTGTAGATCCGTATTTTATGGATGCATTTTTCCATTTTTTTTATATATTTTATGCTTGGTTTTTGCAGGACCTTGGGGCAGATACAACAGAGATAGATATCAAGAGTCGCTACTGGATCTCTATAGAACATACGGGAAGATCGCCAAGGAGACAATTGCAGGCACTACAATTGTGCATTTGTTTGACCCTGATCATATACGAATGGTCTTTCAGACTGAAGGCAAAATGCCGCATGTTGCTCCCCTGATGGAAACAACACAGCTTTACAGAAAGCAAAGAGGTTTTTCTCCTGGACTTGGGAACACGTGAGCGTTCCTGTTTAAAACATAAACATACAGATCTCATATAGTTCATGGGTTTGCTTTCAGCTTTTTCTTTGCCCTGAGATTTTTTGGGTCATATGATGTAAGGACGGTAGAAGTTATTCAGCTTCTTGATAGACTGCCATCTGTTTGAAGAAAGGAATATTTCCTGTCAGCTTTTTCCTCCAGCTTTAAATATGCCATTTTCTTTTCATATGACATCACACTCTGAAATGAAAGTGACTTTGTTGTTGGTCTCATTGGATTGATTTTTATCCCAACCAAAGCTTTACAGGAAATTGTGCTTGTGGTTGTTTATATTGTATAGAATATAGAAGAAACTAGTGTAAATAGTGATGGGTTTTTTCCTAGAAAAAGTAGACAAAATAAGATGAAATCTGTGACACTTTTTTATGTCCCCAAAGGGAGGCATATAGTTTTTGAACTGTCTGTCCGTCCATCAGTCCGCACTACCGAAAACAAATAGAGGGGCCATCTTACTGTAAACATAACAAGAGAGAACAATAGAGTTCATTCTGTAACATTAGAATAAGGGGCCATTGGCTCTCTATTAAACAATAGAAAATAACAAAAGAAAAGGCCCTCTATCCAGTTTCGGCCGCACGTCCGTCTGTCCGAAAACTTTAATAGCGGCCATACCTTCCTTATTAGCAAGTGGAGTTACTTCATACTTTGACACAACCGCCTTTGGATAAGACCTTCCCACTGACCTATATTTATTTGACCTTGACCCCTGAATGACTGGTTCTCAGGTCAAAGCACCACTTTCGGGGGCATTGTCATCTTACGGTGACAGGTCTTGTCTTGTCATATTACGGAATTCAGGTAATATATCAACTACAAAAAGGTTTCAAGTGTTCAATCTTCTATGTATTAAGAAAATACTAAAACCATAGCCTTTATTTACAAATATTAGATTATACATTAATGTTAAAAAGGGGGTTGGGAAATAGGTACATTAAGTATTGGTAATCTTTTTTCACCTTTGAACGGCATCTGATCAGGGTTTACACTGTTTGCTTAAAGGACTTTCTTCCCTAATTATAATGAAATTGAAAATTTATACCAGAACCCTTTTAATGAAAATGGACTCGTCCAACTAACAAAGATGGCATAATCCATTGGGCATAAATGGATTAACGTTACATAAGTACTTTTTTTAGTTCCTTCTATGACACATTGTTAAAAAAAAGAAGGTAGTAGGAAATACAAAATCTCTGATAGCAACAGTGCATTTTGACTTCCATTTTATGTAACAGGTACAAAGAATAAATGAGAAATAGAACAAAACATGAGAGGCAAATATTAATAGGGATAGAAAAAGAAAATGATAAAAAATATATAAAAATGCTAATGAAAAAAGAAAAACTAGCAAGAGAAGGTTTTGATGCCAGATATTCTAGCATTCTACCATTGTCATCACCATTACCTAACACGTATAAATACTTTATTTAAGGTTAAGGCATTACAGGAGGCAAAGCAAGGCAAATATCTAATTATACATCAGTCTGAACTCCTGATCTACCTTTATTTAAGCACTACCAGCTACTAGTAAAATTAAAATTATTGCATTTGTTAATGTATAAGGGTAAAACATGAATGAGAGGCCTTTGTCTTATAGGGGTTGTTTACATTTAACTATAAAGGTATTCTTGTTTCCTTTTCATCGTGGATATCTCTCAAAATGTGCATCTCGTTTTTACAGAAATGGTGAAGAATGGTATAAGTTACGTAGTGCTGTCCAGCAGATGATGATGCGACCACAGGCTGTTACAGTTTATCTGCCATTTGTTACAGAAGTTGCTGATGATTTCATAAAGCGACTGAAAGAAATAAGAGATGAAAATGGATATGTGAAAAATTTTAGAAATGAAATATCAAAGTGGAATGTTGAATGTAAGTGTAAATTTCTAAATTTCAGTCATGAAATGTACATTTTTCATCAGTATTTTTCATTCAGTTCAGTTTTCAGTTCTTTAAAACAAATTAGAATGCCAAAATTATCAGTTACTTCATAAAAATTGGAACTCCAATAAGGTGAAAATTTACTGCATGTGCCTTTTATTTGCTATTATGTCAAATGAAAAATAAGTGCTATTTTTGTGCATATTGACATGTTTTAGCTCTGCTCTGTAACAACCAAATGGTATTCACATAGGAATTACTCAACAAAATCTCAGTGCATTAAAGCAAAGATATTTTGTTTTTGACAAAATATTCTAGAATTTACTTTTAAATTTTCATGAATGTTGTATGTTCTTGCACACAGTTTAGTTTACTGTTTTCATTATTTTGAAGGTATGCACATGCACAGTTTCTTGGTATGTTTCTTTATAAGTAGGGGCACAATAGTAATTGAAAATTATATGTGTTTGAATGTTTTATATTCTATAGCCTCAGCAATGACAGTATTTGAGGAGCGCCTTCACTGTTTGTCAGATGGTCCAGAGTCAGAAGTTCAGAAGATGATTGATGCAAACACAGACATGTTCACATTGTCTGCAAAAATGAAATTCCAACTTCCTTTTTATAAAATGTTTCAGACACCCACATGGAAGAAGCTGTGTGAAGCTGAAGAAATTGTGTACAAGTATGTATGCTTCAATTAACCTATACTCTGCTTAATGCAAGGTTTTTTCTCAGTATTTTGGGAACATGACCCATATCCTTGGGATTGGCAAGTTCAGCGATATTTTGCAAAAAATTGGGAAAAATGCAGGACTTCAGTTTTGCAAGTTTTAAATGAACACTAAAAATTACTCTCTATGATAGAAACTTCCAATCCTTAAGAGTCTATTATAGTGAAAGATCTCTTTTGTAGATTTTAGTTATTATTTTTATTTTTTTGTCTTGAAGTTTCAAGTTGGGATCTTTTTCTGATTTTTGGGGAAAAAAAGATACTATTTTCAGCTGGGAATATGACCCAATATCGGCTATAAAATAAGCCTAAAAAACCCTAAAATGTCAGAAAAAGCATTGTCTAACAGTCAGTTTAGATAGACCAATATTTGAGTGTACTTATTGAAAATAAATTGTCTGAACAGGTAGCAGGGTAGACTGTGATAAGACAAAATGTTAAGGACAGTCATGTTCTGCATAATGTTATAAAGGCAGAATTTATTGCCACCAGTATAAAAGAAATGACTTGTGGAAGAACAGTGGTGGAAGGGTCAGAGAGCCAGACTCCACATCTGGAGGTTACTGGTTGGAATAGCACCAGGTGTAAGATTGTCTAGGTGATTTTCCACACAAATCTGTATTTTTGCTTTTCATTCATTTTAATAACAAAATGTATTGCTTATCAATAACTAATCAGTTTTTGCCTTATATTAGTAAATATGTCGTTCTTATTTTCAGAACAAGTCAGAGATACTTGGATAAAGCCCTGTCTAGAATCAGGTTCCTGGCTGAACACAAAGAACTACAAGAAGGCCAGTACAATTTTCTGACTTATCTAATAGGGAGACAAGAGCTAAACCTGAAAGATGTAACAATCATTTGCCTCTCCTTGTTTGGAGATGGTTTAAGCACTGTAAGTAAACTTGTGTATTTCTGCTGTTATGACTGATACTTGTTTTAAACTGATTTACTTTGCAAGGTGGCTATTGCTTCTTACTATTTTTATATGTCTGAAGGGATGTATTATGTTATGCCCCTGGTCATCCATCTATCTGTTTGTCTGTCTGTTATAATTTTCGTGTCTGTTCTATATCTATTGAACCGCTTGAAGGATATTCATGGAACTTGGGGTCAAATGATTATCTCATTGAGATGACATGCAGAACCCACATTTCAGACTCACCACTTAAAGGTCAAGGTCACAGTTTGAAGTCAAAGATTTGAGCCATAGATGTTCTTGTTATCTCCTAATCTCCTAAACAGTATATTCATAGAAGTTTTGTCAGAGGTTTTGCTCATCAAGGCAACATGCAGAACCAAAATTCTGGGCATGCTGAAGTTTTTCAGAAAATACATGTTTTGGAAAAAAACAATGTCTGCTCTCTAGTCTCTTGAATGCTTTGAAAGATATTCATGAAACTTTGGTCAGATGTTTATCTCATTGAGGCAACATGTAGAACCAATATTCCTAGTGCTTGAAACTTACACATATTTGAATGACATGTGTTTTGGACAAAGGTCATTCAGTGTCAGCAGCTTCCTTAGAGCGTATATTGTCCTGCCATCACAGAGTCCTGTTTGGCAGATCATGAACAGCCTGCAAATCTGTGCAATCTGTTAATCCTCTCTATTTGTTCTGCTCAGTCTGTAAGGTTTTAATTATAACCCCCTTTAAATGATAAATGGATCTTTCCAAAAATTGAGTGACAGACAAATCCATTATATGACATTAGCAGGGTAAGGTTTAGGCTTAATGTCTAGTAAAAATGAATTATCTTATAATATAGTGTCATGGCTTTTGGCTCAGTTACTAATGAGACTGTGTATATAAGAAAGTTGGCTGGTGTTTCACAGAAGGTAGAGTTCACAGTGCTTGTTTGTCGTAGAATTGTTGATTAGGTTACCTGCTCACCTGCATTACTTAATGATTTCAGAATAGAAAAAGTTCACATGTATAGTGCAGTCGGAAAAGAATGAGAACAAAATATCTAAGTATCAAAAAAATATTAACAACCCTTTTAAGAATGAAAATCAAAAAAAATACTGTAAGTGGAACAGAGGTATTAATGTTGAAATAAAAAAAGTAAAAAAAATAAAAAAGCAAAACAAATCCTTGTCAGAAAAAAAATGACTTAGAGTTTGACAAATTTGAATGTCACAGTTAAATAGACCGTTTAACTGAGGACACTGGGAAAGAGGGCACTCAGACATTTGTTTAACTTTTGAAATAAACTAAAATGAAAATTTTCAAAAAATGACTAATTTCTCCTCCTCTTAAAAAGCAAAGTTAAAGTAAAAAATTTATAGCCTGAATATTGCTAGCCCTTTCTAAAAAAGCCTATTTTGTATCAAATTTCTTGATGACCATTACCATGACAACAAATTTTAGACAGTTCTTATGTGAAAATGATGTTACCTAAATCAAATGCAATGCTGAATGATAACATTCATGGTTTTGTGAAAAGGTGGGATATTAAAAAGGTATAGACTTTTATAAATGAAATAGCTAAAATTTAAGTATATAAAATCTGCCATTTGAATTTACTGCCAGCCAGAACTTAGATAGAATCTGATGTCATATTAGGGTGTGTGATGTTATTTAAAGGAATATGAATTTTGCATGTGATGTTCCTTTTCAACATGATAGTCTTTGGTATCTGTTCTATGCTGGAAGCTGAAACTGTCAGACAATAATCCTGGAATATCATTCGTTCCAAATAAGTAAAAACTGACGAATACCAAAAATTATGTCAATGTGCCCTTTTTCCCCATGTCATCTGTCATTTTCTGATTTGGTTGGTTTCCACTACATTCAGACACCATGCTATATAAATTATGAATTAGCATACAGATATGTACTTTTCAGACTTCACCAACTTTAGCCAGCAATATATACTGTCTTGCCCGTTATCCAGAAGCCCAGGAAAAAGTTTATCAAGAGGTTGTAAAGGTTGTGCCCCCTGGAACACAAATAACAGCAGAAATGATCAACAAAATGTCATACCTCAAAGCCTTTGTGAAGGAAGCATTCAGGTAAACATAAATTTATTAGCCTTATCAAAGCAGCATTCAGGATAACATGTATTACCAGAAAATTTTTGTGAATAAAGAATTCAGGTAAACATGTAATTGTTGTATGCCTACAAGTTTTGTAAAAATAGCATGTAAGCTAGCATTGATTTTTCAAAGCTTTTGTTAAGCAGTTTTAAGGTTCAACATCTTTGTGAAGGGCACTTTAAAAGAAACATTTTTATGCCTCAATGCCTATGTGACAGCAGTATTCAGGTTACATTTGTGCCTCATGCTCTGTGCGAAGACAGCAGCTAGGTAAACATTTATGCCTTAAGGCCTGTGTGAAGGCAGTATTTAGGTTAAGCTTTATGCCTTGAAGCCTGTTTGAAGGACTGATTTCAGGTTAGTATTTATACCTCAGTGCCTGTGTAAAGGAAGCATTCAGATTAGCATTTATAGTTTGTGAAGGCAGCAAAAAGGTTGAGATTTGTGTCTCAAAGTCTAAGCAATTATGCCGGTTAATGGAATTAGTGAGCCTTTGAAATTGAAATACTGAGACATGAGCAGCCATGATAAGACTGTTATACTCTTAATCTGAAGGTTAGTGGTTTAAATAAATTCTCACTGTGGATGTTGATCATAGCTTGCACATTCCTCCTTTTGGAATTATGTAATTGCTGAAAAGAAAACAAGTCAAAATCATATTGAATTATTGCTATCATTTACAAATTTTTGTTTTACATACTGAAGGTAATTTTAATAGATTTCAGAGGGAAGTGCAATAAATGCAGACAAATTTTAAGACATGTTATTTGGCTAGCAGTTTATAGTTAACACTTCATAGACTTGTATACTGATATCATTTAAGCCTTTACACAGTACAATTATTTTCAGATACAGCAGTATAGTTGGAACACAGTCTTTCCATCCCTCACTTTTTTCCACACAAAACTTAGTTTTCAAGTTAATCAGATAAAAGATTTAATGTTATGACCTTATAATTTATTTCATTGCATTTGATAATTTACTTCTTTGTGTTTGATAATTTCAATACATGTATAAGATTGTTGTCTGATTTCAGATTTTTTCCTATTGGTTTGGACGTAGCAAGAATACCACAACAAAATCTGGTCATAGGAGGTTATCAGATCCCTGCAGGGGTAGGTTGCTGTATATAGTTGAATGAAGATGCTTTTATTGGCCCTTTAAAAAAACTATATATGTTTATTGTGTCGCCCTTTCGAAGAAAAGGCGATACATAGGGATCGCTTTGTCCGTCGGTCCGTCACGAAAACTTAACGTTGGCTATAACTTTGCTATTTCTAAACATTGTCTTATTAAACTTTCAAATTATATTGCTTATGACAACAGGGTCAGGTTGATGCCAAATTTTCTAGGTCGAGGTCACATTTGACAGAGTTATGCCCCTTTTTATACATGGATTTTGTCATGAAAACTTAACGTTTGGAATAACTTTGCCATTTCTTAACATTTCAACATCAAACTTTCAAATTATATTCCTTACGACAACAGGGTCGTGATGATGCCAAAATGTGTAGGTCAGGGTCACAATTGACAGAGTTATGCCCCTTTTTGTACTTGGATTTTGTCATGAAAACTTAACATTGGCTATAACTATGCCATTTCTTAATGTTTCTTCATCAAACTTTCCAGTTGTAATGCTTACAATTGTATCACTTAAGACAACACCATTTCTCAAGGGCAGATAACCCTCAAATTTATTTTTGCAATGTTATGCCCCTTTTTCAAGTTAAAATTTCTTGGTTAACCTTTTTTTTATGTCCATGTCTCAAAAAGTGTCAAGGATATTCCATTCAAACTTGATATACTTGATCACCAGCAAGACCCCTGCAAAGATCGTTGGTACCCATGTCCCTGGGGTCACAGTTAGCCCCACCCCCAGGGGTCACTTGATTTTGCTTATACTTATATATAGGAAAAAACTTCTTAAGCCTAGAAATAAAATATTAACTGACATGAGATGGGTAAGTACTCCCCCCCCCCCAACCGTCCCCTCTGCATGGGGACCTCCCCCCCCCCCCACCCTGATTTTATTTACCCCCGGACCCTTTATTTTTTTTTTTATTTTAAAACATAGGTACTTTACTCCCCATCCTACCTCAAACCCCCCCCCCCAAACCAGTCACCCCCCCCCCCCCCCCCCCCCCCCCCCCTCCGGCCCCAATTTTTTTTTTTTTAATACATAGGTACTTGACTCCCCATCCACCCTCAAACACTCCCCCCCCCCCCCACACACACACACACACCCCACTATTGGGGCCCAAAATTTTTTTTTTTTCATAAATACATAACTACTTAACCCAAATTTTTTTTTTCATCTTGTATGACTAGGTACTTGCCCTGCCCCAGTCAAATTTTTTTCACTTGGGCCTCTTCTTTAACTTGGCTTATAATTAATTATCCAGCACTGAGAAAAGTGGAGCATGCTGTCTGTGGACAGGTTTTGTTGTACTTTGACTAGCATGTTGTCTTTTCCAGCAGGCTCTTGTTTACCTTTTTAGTTATTCTAACAGAGTACCCAAGGGCGACACAAGTGTTCCACTGAACACCCATCTAGTTGTTGTAAACATACTATTTAAATAAAAGTATGCCTCTTCAAAAGGAATCAGAAAATTATACTACTATTTTTACTTTTCGTGCTTACAATCAGTTACACAATGATTTTGCAATGATGTTTTGTACTTTTCTTAAAAGAAGAATTAACAAAAAAATATCAGTGAAATTACTATTACACGTGTCCAATCATAGTGTTTAGTTTGCAAACTGATACTGCAATATTTCAGACCCATGTAGAGTTGAATAACTTTGTGATGTTTAGTGACTCTCAGTACTTCAAGGAGCCTGAGGAGTTCAAAGCTGAGAGGTGGTTAAGAGATGGGTCTGCAGAGAATATTCATCCATACATCCTTACACCATTTGGCCATGGACCTAGAATGTGTGCAGGTATGAGTATCAAGAAATAATGAAAGACTTTTTGTAATTTTGTTATAAAAAATTCACAGATAGTATAGTGAACTTGTTGAGGCTTCACACATTTTGCACATTTATTTATAACTACCTAAATGACATGAATAATGCCTTAGTGCAGAAAGGTTGTACTTCCTTGTGTCTGACATTTACACCTGTTACACTATGATTGAATGCAAGGTCAGTACTAATCATAGTGTGTTCCATTTACTGTGTATGGTTGCAAGTTTTAGTGGGTAAGAAAGAAAAGACTTTTAATGTATATCTGCAGGACTTTTGATTTTATTGCAAAATCTAGATTTTTTGTATGGTTAGAGAGAGAAGTGAACACAAGGAGCAAACCATTATTACTGTTGTTTTACAAATTTTTCAGACGATTGCTTCAAAACTTTCCAAGTTAATGCAGAATGCAGATTTCTGAAATGACATACATACAGATGTACATAGAAATTTACAAATTGAAACCAATGGCTGTATATACACATTGGCATTTATTATCATAAAAAGCTTCCTTTGTTGTGTTGCCTGACCATAGTCAGGGGACACATAGGTGTTACTTGCAGTGTCCACATCAGCCCATTTTGCTTGTCCTGGGCATAACTCTTAAAGTACTGGAGGTACAAACTTGAAACTTCATAGATGAATAGATCTCATTATGGAGAGTGCATTGCCAAAGAACCATAACTGTCTTTCACATAATTTTTGACTTATTGCCCTTTGTAATGTTTCATTCTTAATTCTTATCTGGGGCATAACTTGAAAGTTATTTAAGATATCAACTCGAAACTTCATAGGTGAAGGGAGGTGCAGTGCCAAAGAACCATATCTCTATTTCTTACAATTTCTGAGTTCCTGCCCTTTGTAATTTTTCATACTTACTTCTTGTCCAGTGCATAACTTGAAAGGTATTGAAGATATCAACTTGAAACTTCATAGATGAATAGATCTAATAGACAGAGGTGCAGTGCCCAGGAACCATAACTCTCTTTAGCATAATTTTTGAGTTATTGCCCGTTTGTAATTTTTCATACTTAATTCTTATCGGGGCCTATAAATTCCCCATTTCATAGAAAAAAGTTAAATAACTGGTATCTGACTTGCAGAGTTCTAGTTTAAAGTAATCCCATCATCCAGATTTTGTTGATGGACAGACTGACAGACAGACATGTGTAGGGGACCTATGAGGCAGATGTTCAGTATGGACCTGTATTGGTTTGTTATTGTTTTTTTTTAAGTTTCATAAAGTTTTTTATCCATTTTACACAATATAGTTGTGAATAAGGCCAAAAGCCTTTTTTCTTTGCTTTTCAGGAAGAAGATTTGCAGAGCAGGAAATGTATGTTGTTATAATCAAACTCTTACAGAACTTCAGGTTAGAATGGAAACAGAAGAATCTTGGACAAAAATATCAAATCCTTATGGTTCCTGATGCTCCCATAAATGTAACATTGCATGATAGGGTATAACCTGATGCTGTGATACGTGATGAATTGTGATTGTTCTAATGATGTAACCATTTACAGTAAGGTGCCATTTGTGTTGATTGTGAACTGCAGTTGCTTCGATGATGCAACACTTACATGAACGCTAGGACAGTTTGTTGTTTGATGTGATTGGTTATTGGTTCACTAGTATAATACTTTTTTACTACACCATGATGTCTCATGACATGTAGCCAACCTGCTTAGCTCAATAGGTAGAGCACTGGATAAGTAATCCATGGGTCTGTGGTTCGACCCCTGAATTTCTCCATGACAATTAATGTCAGGCACTGTATCTAATGTTCATTTGTCTCTCACCACTGATTCAGAGTAGATCAAGTGAGAACAGTA
This sequence comes from Cyclina sinensis, assembly GCA_012932295.1. NCBI lineage: Eukaryota > Metazoa > Mollusca > Bivalvia > Venerida > Veneridae > Cyclina > Cyclina sinensis. The sequence continues at coordinate 4,567,753 of JAAONU010000013.1, forward strand.
GTCAGTCACTTGCGTAGAAATTGGTAATTAGTGGTTAGTTATCCAGGAAAATCGGTTAGGTGGACTGACCACCGAGATATAACCTAGATGTTGAAATCGGCGTTAAACCCAAAAAACAAAAACAATCATGACATGTGATCAGTGCATTGAAGTAACATTTAAAAACAAAGCTAGTTTATAATGTACTGTGATTGGGCCACTGATGAAACTCTACCCTTTCCCAGAAAATATCTGATGTAATACATCAAGATATATCCTGAAATGTGATTGGTTCATCGATCTAAGAGTGATTGACTGGATATGTAATTTGACCTACATTTTTTAAATCATTCACAGTGTATACCCAATGTATATGTATTGATAAGATTCTATCTTCTGTTTTAGACTTTCTCTACCCCACTCAGGCACTTATTGGCAATCAATTTTACTAAATGAAAAAAAATGTTTATCAACAACTGCTGCCCCTTTATCACTACAAGAGCCAAGGTTATCTTTATTGGCAATAATATATTGAGTGGAGTATTTCGTACTTAAATGCATTTGTCTTTTAGGTGAAAACCTGAGGCTTTTGCTTGAGGTTATTTCAGATTATATAACATTTTTCAGATTTTTATAGTGAATTATTATGTTTTTGAATAATTTTACAGATATCATAAAAAACATAAAAAGAAAATTTTACTATGAAATTTTGAATGCTTTGTAGAAATTCAGTTTCTAAGTAAGTCAACTTGCAGAGGTACTGACAAGTTTCAGACACTCCTTATCACATAGGAGCATTTCTTCCTTGCATAAACCTTTTTCATTTCTGGACAGATTTTGATTCAATAATGACTGTATCATTTTGTAGAAAAAATGCATGCTCTATTTAGGAAATAGTTTGAGTGATAGTGTTGAATATATCACAGTGTTGAGTTCAGATACGTTGTAATTTAATCACGAAAGCCGAGAAACCATGATATATACGATGGTAGATCACGAAAACTTTAAAATCTATTTCCATTCTAACATATACGTATATGTATAAAGGGCACAAGTATTTGCACTATTTACCAGTGACTTTTGCAGTAATGTCAGCAGTCGTGCGCATGTGTTCAACGTGATACAACTTAAATGATATGTCATGTTCAATTCCTTCTTTGTTTATTGGCGGCGAATTGCAAATAGAGTTAGAATGCATGATGCAGTTTGTTTTCATCAGGGAGGTATTTGAGACATTCTGCAAACAAGACTTTTGTGGCTCTCATGTACCTGCCGGGAGATTGTGGGAGATTTGCACAAGTAGTCAGCATATTTCAAGTCTTTGAGTTTTAGAATTATGTGATACACAGACATTTGCTCAGTGTGTTAGGATTATATATGAAAATTAAATTCTCTTGCTATGTTCAGCTGCTGCTAGTATTTTTTGATTTTGTTTATTTCTTGATTACTTTTATATGTGTTTAAAGTTTTTCCTACAATTTTGTTTTTGTGATATAAATTACAGGGATATGTTGTAAAATATGCTTGTTTTAGTCTTTTATCGATACATAATATTAAGGGAACCTTTGCCTGTTTGAAAGAAATTGTAATGTCTTATGTAAGTTTTTACTTGATATTTTTGATAATCTGCTTTAAAAAAAATAAAAACTTAACAAGATATTACACATAATACATTATTTAGCATCTTCCATCTTTCTGCTGATAGAATATTACTTCCCCGAAAAATCAGAAAAGAGAAGTTACATTTCCTACCACCTGCATACAATGTTGTTACTGGAATATTATTAATGGTATTCGTTGGAAATATCTTGCCTATCTGCCAATGAGTCTAGTTGTCTTTTTTCATACATCTTATGTTCACTTATTTCCAAAACCTTAGGTTAGCATGGTAAAAAACTCTAAGGTAAATGGACATAATTTCCTTGCCCATTTACTAATGTCTACCAGCCTAGCATTTATCAGATATTGCAGGCAGACCCAAATACTTCATTTCCAAACTGTATGAAACACACAAATCTGTGATAAAAGCTATTTGGATGGTAATGTGAAGAGTGTTACTGAACCTATAAGCTCCAAATTTATGCCAAAACACTCCATCTGAAGTTTAAATAATAATAATAAAGATTGAAGGCAGGGGAGGGGAGGGTGCATGCCTCTGTAACCCCCATTAGGCAGCCTTGCACTTACTACACCCTTGATGTGCAAAGGTCTAATCTTCATAAGAGTGATTATACCAATCATGTTGTATGTAATTATTGATCTTTTTTTTCATGTATAAAAAAAGCAGTGTGACACTAACATCCTCTTTTCTTGTGTGTTTTGAAGCCAGGGTTTCAGTGTTGATAAGATTATACACTGCTTACACTAGTCAGTTTACATTGGGAAAGTTCCATACTTATAAATCATATACATAAAGTTGTTCAAATTATGCTTGCCTTAAACAGAATGTGCAATTAATTAGAGTTTTAGATATTGTCAGCATGTATGATATTGAGATGTAATTATTAGTATTACAATGTTCTGTTTCATATTTCTGGAAATCCATAAAAAAATTTGTTAAACTGTGCAAAGAAACCAGAGAGGTGTGTAATGAAACAGTATGGTAGTAATGTTTCTTAATACAGAACTCATGTGTTACGTTCATTATACTGAAATAAAATGTGAAATAATTTTCATCTCTCTTGTTATGTCATTGAGATGTTGCAGAATAATAAAGTCACGTAAAAATTGTTTGTGGCATATACTTCTGCATAAAATATGTGCAAAAATATAGTTAAGGAAGTTACAACATAAGACTTTATTGTCATTTCATTGTACACACTTATTTTTAAAGGATTGATGATATAGGTTCTACATCAAAATTTAAAAATGCAAATTAACAGGACACTTTCAACATTTAATTGAATGTACATTTTAAGGGTTGAACATGACATTGTTGTATTGCTTTCTTTATTCCAACTCAAACCTCTTACCAATCTTTTTAATGCCTGATTGTGCAAATTAAGCAACTGAAATTAGAGAAAATTATGTATCAGAATGTTGCAAAAGCTGAAATAAGACCCCTGGAGCAGGGCACAGTTTTGACCCAAGGGACATAACAGGGGCATAGCCTGCTTTTTTCAACTTGTAGGTCAATAGAAGGGATTTCAAAGGGCGGTTGCCTTAGCAAGGATGAGGCCATAAATGGTCCAAGAGGCATAATTTGAACAATCTTTACCAAGGTACACTTATCAGGATGGTTTCTGACAAGAAGATTTTCAAAGATTTTATATTAGAAAAGGAATCTCAGGCTGGGTTATTTTTAACCGTAGAAGCATAATTTTAACAAGCTTGGTAGACCCTTAGATGATACTCCATGAATAATATAATAAGGCCTAGGACCTGTGCTTCCAAACAAGTAGATATTTGAAGTTTTCCCAGTATAAGCCTTTTTTATCAAGTGACCCCTGGGGCAGGGCCATGAATGACCGCAGGGGCATAAGTTGAACAGTCTTGGTAAGGGGTCTCTTGGTGAACCTGTATGCAAAATATCTAAGCTCTAGTCCTTGAGGTTTCAGACAAGAAGATTTTCAAAGGTTTTCCTTTCAGTTGCCATAGTACCCAGAGTTCTTGATGGAATCCAATTCTGTTGAACAGCATTGAAAGAGAATCATGCAAGGAGCATCCCTGCAAAGTTTCATTCATTTTGGCCTGTTAGATTCAGAGGAAATGTTTTTTAAAGCAAGTCATGGATGCTAGACACCAGATGGAAGGTGATCCCAGCATCTTGCTCAGGTGAGCTTAAAATTAGCCATAAAACCATCTGCAGCTTTTTTTTTTTTTTTTTCCAGTGCATATTCTTTCCTGTATGACCATCTACATGTGCGGAAGGTTGTTCACCTCAGTCTGAAGAATATACTCTAAAAGATGCATGAAGACTAGGACAAAATTTCTCATTATCCCATATAGTGAATAATACAAAGGCCCATAATTCCGGTAAAATAGGCCCAACAAATTTATTCCTGTACAACTATCTATATACCAAGGTTGTTCATCTATGAAGATTGTGAGCAAATCCTCCAAAGATGAATGAGGAGTTTGACAACCAAGATTTTCTCAGCTACTTCTTGTAGTGAAAAATACAGAGGTTATAATTCCAGTAAGGCTTTGGCCTAACAGAAATTCCTTCATGACAATCTACACACTTAGGCTATTAAATTCTGAAGTATTTTTCTAAAAGATGAATGAAAAGATTGACTAATGGTTACTCATGGGTATATGACAAAATCTTGTAAAAAACTTTGCACAAAATGAAGCAATTCTCCACAGTGCCTTTGTCCATTTGTCTGTAGATCTAGATATATCTACTGCTAAATTATACTTTAGGCAAGGGCATAACTAGGCCAAAATTAAATGTATGCACAAACCTGCAAGGGGGGCTGCGTCAGGCCCCCTCGCAGGTTCAGGGCAGAGACCTAATGGGGATCCAGGTGGCGAAGCCCCCAGAAGCTTAACAGATTGTGCATTTGAATAATTTTATTTTTTTTCTACCACCTGGTGTGAATTGTATGCACATACGTCTTCTGTATATAGGCAGCTACGCCACTGATAGGTCTACCTGTATTTTTCTTTTGTGACAGTAAAGATGGGACATATTATTTATTGTATTGCAATGTGTTGCAAACTAATCCATCCATCTGTTTGTCTCGTTTGGGTATTTAAATATCTCTTTGTTTCAATAGATATCTTGATCTATATTATAAGGGTATTGAAACAAAAACCACAAGTATGATAATTTGACTTAGTATAGATATACATAAAAAAACAACAAAAAAGCAAAAAAAAAGAACTGTAAACATCCTTTAAAACACTTTGAAGAATAAAAAGATAAATCTGAGGATGAAAGGTAAAAGAGGAACGAGCGCGTATTGCCAATATACGCTGTTTATTTTAGGGTTTCATTTTGAATATTGCGCCTGGACAAATTATGCGGATGACGTCAAAGGTAACTATAGCAGGTACTCTTCCAATGAAAATAATAGGCCGCTTATGTATCCAAATCAATATTCAAGGTCGGGTTTACTAACGGCTGGAATTTTGTTTACAGTGACATATTTTACATTTTTCGGTAGGTAATGTATATGACGCAACACATAGCATATAGTTTAGGCTTCTATAGTAGTGTGTATTAACGCACAAGTTTGTTATAGACAGTCAGCCTTAAAATTATAAATTCATCAAAAATGGCCGCCATAAACATGGTTTGGAAATGTAAAATGGGGTAAACCGGTTACTTGTTTTCACTGTTGTAAGTATCAGTGCGTAGTGTCAGTGGTGCCCATAGGTGGTATGTTGAAAAGCACGCAGAATTTCAGGTTTTTTGTCTGCACGCTGTTTATTCTCTGCTTATTTCCGTACATAGTGATTGCGTGGGAGGGGCACCCGGTTTATAATCTGTTTAATTCTGTGTTACACTGTAAGTACTGACTATTGCACTAGTGTATATTTTCATGCAATATTGTAAAATATGTATTCAGGAAAATGTTATAACGTTTGCATAGTTTGAACAGTATTGCCAACCTTTTCTCAGCCGTTGAAAACTGGTGTTGAGTTGTGTTTTCCAAGCAGTCAATCAGGGTAGTCCAACTGATTGTACGCAAGTCGAGAGATATTGTGTAATTTTTTGTATGTGTCAATATCTCTCCTCCGTGAGATTCTGACCCATAACAAAAAAATCTCAGAATATGCTCAAGCTGTCACTTGAATTATTTTGACTATCAATCAGGGGGGTTGTTGTGAGAAAGTTTGACAAAACAAAAATGTTGCTGTTATTTATTTTTTTGTCTATGGTAAAAAGTCCATGACAAGAAAGCTACATCTTGACATATCAGATAGATTACTTGAAGTCAGAGACATAGATAACATGTTATCTATGTCTCTGTTGAAGTTTAGTGATAAAAAATGTTTATTTGTAAAAATTTTATGATAACTAATATCGATGGCAAAACTTTATACTGGATACAAAGCATTGCATGAATTTCGTAAAGAAGCTATACATTTTCTCTGCCCTATGTATGAAAAATGTCCTTTTGCAGTCTGATTGAAATTACAGAGTAAAAACAGTTTTTTAGGAGAGAATTATGTTAGTGGAATCAGAGACATAGATAACAGAGATAAGCAGCTCCTATTTACTCCATTGAAAAAGCGCACATGCCTCTCAAAAAGTGAAAAAATTAGGCATTTTGTAGCAATTAAAACTCAATGGCTATTTGTTCGACTTTTTTAAGGTATACATCATTTGAAAGCTTAAACAGTGGTCTATAGCTGCAAGTTAAAATATTGGCAACTTTCTAGCCCTTTAATTTAATATAACTTGGCAGAATATACCCATTATCCCAGATTTTCACCATCTTTATAGTTTTGTGAAAAATGATTAAGTTGCAGTTCTCTTTAACACATGATGCATCATTTATTTTTACCAGGACTAAAATTATTTTACCTGCAGCAATAGACAAATGACTATGCTTTCAGAAAATGTATAATTTGATTCAATTTGGCAACTAGTTAACAAGTTATACTTGCTACAAGACACTGTCTTAGCAGGCACGCGTGAGACCTTAACTAGCTAGGAAGTTGCCTATCTCTGTTATCTATGTCTCTGGTGGAATTAAATATGGTGAATTAAAATTGGTAGCATGAATTGTTTGCTCTGAAATACACCACAAGATAACAGCTAGTACACACTCCCCTAACAGGCAGTCATCAGGTCTCTTTAATACTAGTCTTCTTCACACATGGTTGTAGTCATTTCTTGAGTGGATGCTACATTGTCAACACCAAATGTTCTCAGAGAGTACTGAATACACAAAAATGTTTTTCCCAAGGAAGGTAAATTATTCTAGCAGAGGTAAAATTTTTTCAAGTAATACAATGGTTAAATAATACAATAGGTCTTCGAGGAGCAATAGTCAAGAAGTTAGAGCACCAGATTCGTGATCATGAGGTTGCTGGTTCGAATCCCACCAGTGGTGAGAATATCCTGTGGCTTTCCACATTCTGTTTTTCTGGCCTGAGTTCTGGATCTAGATGCTGGATTGTCAGATATAACTTGCAAGTGTAATATTGTCCAAGCTGCAAAGACAGAATACCCCTGTATACACTGACAAAAGATGCATAATCAAATGTTTTAATCGAAATTTCTTGCAGGTCGTTATTCAGGAATTACAATTCTGTAACATTTGTCATGCCGCAAAGTAGCCGCGACATCTAGGGATCACTTCTCCATTGTCTGTCTGTCCGTCTGTCTGTCTGTCCGTCACAAAACTTGTCCGGACTACTCCTCAGAAACTACTGGTGCGATTTCATCCAAACTTTACAGGAATGATCAGTACCAAGTCTAGTTGTGCATGTTATCTGCATTTTCCAGTCCAATGATTTTTGTCAGAGTTATGGGTCTTTTATGATTTATATTTTTAAAGTTTGTCCAGACTACTTCTCTTATACTACTAAAGCAAATTGAATGAAATTTTACATGATTGATCAGTACCTCAAGTACTTGCACATGTCTAACGGGTTTTTCAGTTGAATGATTTTTGGCTGAGTTATGGCCCTTGAAAGAAAAAGGTGTTTTGGCCAAATAATGATTTTTGTAATGCAGGCTTCACAGTAGCTGCAACATGCTACAAAGTAGCCATAACATATAGGGATCTTTTCTCCATCATCTTTCTGTCCGTCTGTCTGTCTGTCTGTCCATCACAAAATTTGTCCGGACTACTCCTCAGAAACTACTGGTGCGATTTCATCCGAACTTTACAGGAATGATCAGTATCAAGTCTAGTTGTGCATTTCATCAGCATTTTCCAGTTCAATGATTTTTTCAGAGTTATGGCCCTTTAATGATTTTTATTTTCATAGTTTGTCCGGACTACTTCTCTTATACTACTAAAGCAATTTAAATGAAATGTTACAGGATTGTTCTGTACCTCAAGTACTTGTGCATGTCTTACAGGGTTTTCGGTTGAATGATTTTTGACTGAGTTATGGCCCTTGAATAAAAAAAATGCGTTTTAGCCTACAAACTGTCCAATCACCTCTCAATACTACTGTTTAATTGGCTATCATCAGGCGACACTTTATCACTGATCACCCTTGTTTCAAGCTGAATTTTGTGAGCAGGACATCAACTGGCAAGAAGTTCTAGTTCCCAGCAATGAGTGCACAGCAAGTCCCAAAAAATTTGCTTAACAAAAGTAGGAAGGACCTGACATTTGAACAGCATAAGAACACACACACAAAAAAAAGCTCTGATTGCTTTTTGATGACAACACTTTTTTAATGAAATTCTAAACTTGTGAATTATCAGTTGATAATAATAATTAAAAGGACCATATATTTTCTGATCCTGATGGTAAAGTCAAAGTCACAGTGCAGGTTTGTGGGGCTTACTGTCACATTCAGTGACTGTTATAGTTTTCTTCCTTCAAGAAAATGAAATTATATGTTTAAATAGAGGCTTTTCCTGAAATTTATGATTTAAATTTATGGATTTATTGGAAGTCAGTATTTCTGACTGTAGGTTGTTGCATTTTGTCAATTTTTAGGTCACCTGTCACGTAGTGACAGAGTGAGCTTTTCTGATCACCTTTTGTCCGTCGTCTGTCCGTCCATCCGTCCTTCCGTTAACAGTTGGTATGTTAACACTCTAGTGGTCACATTTTTGCCTCAATTGTCATGAAACTTGGTCAGGATGTTTGTCTCATTAATATCTCGGACGAGTTCGAACATGGGTAATCAGGGTTGGAAAACTAGGTCACAGAGGCCAAATATAGAAAAACCTTGTTAACACTCTAGAGGCTACTTTTTCAGTCCAAATATCCTGGAAATTTGTCAGAAATGTTCTAATGATGATTTCTAGGTCAAGTTCAAATATGGGTCATCTGGGTTCAAAAACTAGGTCACGGAGCCCAAAAAATAGAAAAATCTTGTTAACACTCTAGAGGTTACATTTTCAGCCCAAATAATCTGGAAATTTGTCAGAAAGGTTGCTTTGATGATTTCTAGGTCAAGTTCAAATATAGGTCATCTGGGGTCAAAAACTAGGTCACAGCCCAAATATTGAAAAACCTTGTTAACACTCTAGAGGTAACATTTTTAGACCAAATAATCTGGAAATCTGTCAGGAAGGTTGCTTCTATGATTTCTAGCTCAAGTTCAAATATGGGTCATCTTGGTTCAAAAACTAGGTCACAGAGCCCAAAAATAGAAACATCTTGTTAACACTCTAGAGATTACATTTTCAGCCCAAATAATCTAGAAATTTGACAGAAAGGTTGCTTCAAAGATTTCTAGCACAAGTTCAAATATGGGTCATCTGGGTTCAAAAACTAGGTCACAGAGCCCAAAAATAGAACAATCTTGTTAACACTCTAGAGGTTACATTTTCAGCCCAAATAATCTGGAAATTTGTCAGAAAAATTGCCTTGAGGATTTCTAGATCAAGTTCGAGTATGGGTCATCTGGGGTCAAAAACTAGGTCACAGAGTCCAGATATGGAAAAACCTTGTTAATATTCTAAAGTTAGCATTTTCAGTCCAAATAACCTGGAAATTTGTCAGAAAGATTCTATGGATGATTTCTAGCTCAGTTTTGAATATAGGTTCTCTGGGGTCAAAAACTAGCTCACAGAGCCCGAAAGTAGAAAAACCTTGTAAAATCTCTAGAGGTTACATTTTTAGTCCAAATGTCCTTGAAATTTGTCAGAAAGGTTGTTTCAATGATTTCTAGCTCAAATTTGGATATGGGTCATCTGGGATCAAAAACTAGGTCACATGGTACAAATATGTAAAAAACTTTTTAACACTCCAGAGGTTACATTTTCAGTCCAAATATCTTGGAAATTTGTCAGACAGGTTTTTTTGATGATTTCTAGCTCAAGTTGGAGTATGGGTCATCTTGGGTCAAAAACTAGGTCACAGAGCCCAAATATGGAAAAACTTTGTAAACACTCTAGAGGCTACATTTTAAGTCCAAATGTCCTGGAAATTTGTCAGATAGGTTGTTTTGATGATTTGTAGCTCAAGTTTGGATATGGGTTATCTGGGGTCAAAAACTAGGTCACAGAGCCTAAATATCGAGAAACCTTGTTAACACTCTAGATGCTACTTTTTCAGTCCAAATATCCTGGAAATTTGTCAAAGAGATTGTTTCAATAATTTCTAGGTCAAGTTCGAATATGGGTCATCTGGGGTCAATTAACCAGGTCCATAGCAACTTTGTAAAAAGCAGTCATACTCAGGTGAGCGATACAGGGCCATCATGGCCCTCTTGTTTTTTTTTTAATAAGATGAATTGATTTGTTATGTCTGGATTGTCTGATCAAATGTCCGACAAATCTTCAATCATATGCCATGTGAGTTGATATGTACAGTTTCAAATTTAAATGCTTTTCAAATGTGCACCTTATCTGGAACTTGTATTGCATACTGGTTTATCAGAAATGAATAATTTGTGTTTTAGAAAGTTTAGATCATCAGTCAAAACAAGGATCACACAGAAGATGTAATGCACTGCCAGGTAAAAATGAGGGCTTTGAAATACTAAGGTGTAAAATTAATGGTATGCAAATTGTAAGGAATTTCTGTTTAATTGTGCAGTTATAAGGAACTGTTCATAAAACATAAAGATTTAGTTTGGTCCATAAGTAGTTGGAATAAAAGTTTAGCATTATGGTTTAAAATGTGTTCATGTCTCCAAAAAAAAATTGTTCTAATTCTAGGCCATCTTTTTTTTCTGAAACTGTTTTCGTTTATCTTGCTTTTCTTGTTTTATAGAATCAAGAATGCATAATTACTGAGTCCTTTACATTGAACTTTCAGTATCATGAAGAATTATTTTCTCTGAAGTGCTATCCATCCAAGTTCGGCCTATGCCTTACTTAGAAAGTAGCTTTGATCTGTCCATTTATTATGGAGAGTATTGATCCTTTGCACTGGTAAAGTGTTTTGAACCTAGATTGTCTTTGGCTGTAAAAAATCTCTTTGGTTTACTTTCTTGCATCTCTTAAAGCCTGTATGACACTTGTGGAACATTTCAAGTTGGCAGCCTTGATTTTGTAAGATTGATGTAGACATTTCCACAAGACATTTTGGAAAGCCACAAATTATCTGAGGCTGTTTTTCAAGAAATTTCTTTTATTTGTTAAGGAGAAAATAGGAAAAAATCAATGCTGTTGCTATAAAATAATCTCAGACTATATAACGATATAGTGCTCTCTTTCTCTGATAAATACTGTATGTTTGTTATTCAGAATGTTGAGACAGTTCTTGATAGAAAATCAAACATGGAGAAAATGCATGTATGCTATTGATTGATGTCAGTCTGTTTTCTTCTGATAGTAGGTAAAATTTCCAAAGGATTAAAGTATCTTATAGTAATACAACTTACATTTTGTACTTTGCTTCCTGAAGACTATTTTCTCAAGACCTCACTAGTCCTTTTGGTTGAAAGAAGGTGCCAAGGAAGGTGTATCTTCATTGGACTGTCGATATTCAATCCAAGGATCTCAGGTGTCTGTTTTGTGGTAGTTTGCATTATTTTTGGCTGTAGTTTTGGGAGTTGAGATCAATGGTAAAATTAAATAATTGAGCATGGTCATGTTAAAATCAACAGCAAATGTTATGTTATTTACTGTACAATGTTAGGTTTCTGAAAGCTTGTCAGGGGCCAAGTAAGTGCTTCATTTGAGAGAAGAATTAAGGGCCTTAAGGAGGTGTGTGACTTGATATTTTGTTTATGTAAAATATAAGTACTTGCCATTAAAAAGAAAACCTAACTAAAAGCAGTGAAGAAATAAAAAAAAACAAGATTCTACAGGAAGAGAACTTCCCTTGTTTCAAAATATACTATGTTCTTTTATATTGAAAGCAATAGATGATGTCAAATGATAGAAATAAAAAATCAGCTGGGAATAAGTTCAAAATATGCAAAAAAATCTACTCTTTTGATAGAGACCTGTAGTTAGGAAAAGAGTTTTTATGACATATGTGCACTGTTTAAAAACAAATAACTGACCATTATATGAAATGATAGTGTGAATTGAAATACCTTTTGAGAGACCAATAAAATACTTTGTTATGAAATAGGTACCTGTACCTTAATATGAAGTACACAATCCTAAACTTTTAGGTTATTCTTTGATAAGTATGTTTAAAGTAAGAAACTACAATATAATGAGTGGATGTGAATAAGTGCTATCTGCTGCTTTATTTTAGAATTGTTTGCATTCACATTGAATTATTTTGAATTTGAACTTCTAAATACTAGTATGTAATAAATTTTTGTATTAATGAACTATTTTGCTGTCTTTTATAGTTGAAGGGGCAACTCCAGAACTTTGATAATCTGGACCAAACTATATAAACACAGTGGTTACTTTCCTTACAGTACAGGTGCACTGCCACTATGGCCATGCAAGTGATGTTGATTACCAAAAAGATAGAGAGGCCAGGAATCATTCTATGAAATATTTTACAAAATTACGATAAATGTGAAGAAACCTGTAATATTATTCCGTATTTGCCTATTAAAGACTGATGTTTTATTTAATTTACAACCTTGATACATGTAGTAAGTACCATGAAAGTTAATATTGACATCAATACTCAGAGAGTAGTAAATGGAATAATGCAACCAATGAAAGCTTAAGAAAAAATGTTAGATGTTTAATTAGATATGTCTGTACTGCCTGGTGGGGTCAGAATGATTGGCATAGCAGAACAGCAAAGCTGGATATGTTAGCCACTCAATGGAATTAAGTTGAATCCATATTGATTCAGAAATTCTTTCTGGAAAAATGAACAGGTTGGTTGTAGGTCATGTTAAACTTATGTCATCGATTGTTTTTTAGACTGTTCTTGTCAAATGAAATTCATCAGCTTCACAAAGAATCAACCTCCAAACATTTCAAAATGGTTGAGCTCAGTGAAATTTATTGTAGCTATTAACTTGAAACTCCATAGATGGATAGAGCTTATGAAAAAAAAGGGCAGTGTACAAGAACTGTCACTCTGCTCTTCATTTTTTGGAGTTATTGCCCTTAGTAATTTTTCATACTCAAAATTTTGTCCGAAGCAAAATTCAAAAACTACATGTATAAGAGGTATCAACATAAAACATTGTGCAATTTTTGTGTAATTGTTCTGTGTTAATTTACTCAAAGACTATATCAGATATCAACATGAAACTTAATAGGTAAATAGATCTCATTGTGGAGAAGTGCATTGCATAAAAACCTTAACTCTACTTTGTGTATTTTTTTTTAGTTATTGCCCATTGTTTATTTTCTTTCCTTATTTTTTGTCAAGCACAAAACTGAAAGACTGTGAAACTTCATAGAATGATAGATCTCATTAATAAGAAGTGCAGTGCATAAGAACGCTGTCTCTGTGTTGCATAATTTTGGAGTTATTGCCCTTTGAAAATTTTCATACCTATTTTTTTCTGGACGTTAACTTGTACATACTGTTTAATAGCTTATGGGTCTATTTCTGAAGGTATAATTACTTTTCAAATGATTTTGAGTAGATAATTTTCTAACATACGTCATATATAAAGGCAATAATTTGTGTTTAAAGCATTAATGTGTATTTGCAATGTGTCATTAATGAACTAATTTAAATAATATTTATAAATTTAGCTTTAAAAAATATTTCTGTACCCATTATATTAAATTCAATGCCATTTGGATTACTTAAAACACAATAACTACATTTCATTGTTTTTCTCTACTAAGTTTTAAAACTTGTGAATGAGAGCACTTTGAGGAGCATTAATAACCCAGTTCCACCAGTTTCTTGTTTTTTTTTCAGCCTCCTCTAAGACTAAAACAATGTATAAGAATTTATCTTAATTTTTTTTTTCCATTTCAAATGTCTGCAGATTTTATGGAAAATGAACATTTTCTGTGTGAAAATCTATAAGACAGCCTGTAAATATATATTTTCTGGCCATAGATAAACAAGATTGCCTTACTATGCACCATAAAGCAGTGATAGTCATCTTCAGATCATATTGTCTGTTAAAAGTTTCCTGAACATTACATAAATATGGTAATACTGTTAGTAAGGGAAAAGAAAACTGCTAAGATAACAGAAGGTGAATGCTATTTTTCTGGTACTGTTCATTTACGGAATTTTCAGCCAACCATCAGTCAATACACACATAGAAATCTAACATAAAATACAAGTACAGTAGTTAAAAGAGACGTCTGTCAAAAAATCTGTTATGTTCTCCATTATTTACAAATATTTTCAGGGTTTTAGAGGACCTGCCATTTCAAAAATTTTCACATGAATACAAGGCAGCCTTGTTTTTACAAAGTAATATAAGTATGGGCATGCTGGTCACAAGAACTGTGGCAGATTAGATTAATCCTTCATTTCTTCTTCAGTTTTTGGCCATATGCATAACAATTGGTACTTTTATTTGTTAAAACATCATGCTACCTCCAGATTTAAACTATGAAAAGTAAACAGAAATTGCTAAACACTGTGATATCAATATAAACTTATATGCGAAGCCTGACTGTGTGTGTGTTCTGGATATAAGCTGTGTGAGTGTAGCTTGGGAAAGCCAAAACTTTTTTTTAAAGCAATTGACTCACAGAACTTAGCTTAAAAATGTTTTTCTTAAAATTAAAGAGAAATTAATACACTATGAAAAAAACCCATAATTTATGCTTCTGTACATTATGAAAACTGAAGTAAAAAGAATTTGAACAGGATTTGAACCCATGTCCTTTAGGTTAGTAAAATAAGGTGTAGTGATGTAGACCACTGAGCCACTGTAGAATGTTGTTTTCAAATGTCAAAATTAACTAAATAAACAAAGTATCTACCCTGTGTCTAACGGGGTAAATTTTTACTGATAAAAGTGTGAAAAACTTTATATTAAGATGTGTTTCTGTAACAAAAACTGAGACAGTCACTTGGTTTAGATATGTCCTTCATGACTACAACCAGAATTTTTATATGTATAAGTACTTTATTTTTTTATGCATAATCGACCCATCTATGAGTCAGTCGCTTTAAGTTTGTACATTAGTTATATTGCAGATTAAAAAAAGTAGTAAAAATTTAAAATAGCAATTGTAATTGAAGGATGGTCTCTTGGCGAATGTCATACTGGCATTGAAAGCTATTTACTGATGGATCAAGTAAGCTTTGAATTCAATATCAGCTTCCTGATAGGATCTTTAATTTGTTTATCTCTTTTAAGACAGTAATGCTATTAAATCATCATCAATATTTTAAGATTCATTTAAATGATACTGTTATTTTTTATGCATGTTATATGAGAAATTGATGCTTTTCCTTATAATCATATTCCTGAGTTTTCATGTATGAGTGTTACACAGAAGTATGACCAAAATACCCATGAAGACAGTATTTCTTCTTTCCAACTAGTACAGACATGATTAATTTGTCTCTACATCATCAATGATTCCAAATGATCTGCACTGTCCATTGTTGAGTCAGTCAGTCTTTCATGAAAACCCTTTGCCAGTTGTTTGTGAATCCTTGCAGGAGTTTTCAAACAAATGTTTAAATAGGATTAGCTCTCAACTCGGAGAGAGATTTTTAGTACCTTTGACACACATTTTGTGATGTGAATTATTACAATAATGCTGTATTTTTATGCTAATTTAAATGTGAAAATCATTCACAACACAGTAACATTAGCATTATAAGTAGTAATTATTTGGGAAAGGGGTCTACCAGAAAAGAGTAATGGTGAAATTATTTAAGTTTTCAGTGAGTGAAGGTCTTTAATTTGATCTCTGGCTTGATCCATTAGTGATGGTGTTCATGTTTAGTACAATTTAACTGTTTTGTCCCTAAATAAAAGTTCTAGTGTACAAAGGTATGAATTTTTACCTTTATCACTGAGATAAATTATGCAGTTGTGTCTCATGAGTATTGTACAGACTTTGCCATCGATATGAAAGGTCCTCATATGTATTCAGAAAGTACAATTCAACAGTAATAAATGCAGACAGCTTGTCTCAGTATAAGAGAGAGGACAGTACTACTGTAAATTTGAAGCAACATTGTCAACATGTTCCTACCATAGTCTGAATAAACAGTGTGGCCATACCACATGTTATCGTGCCCTAGAAATAGGTCCTAATGGTTCTTTTGTCAGATCATGAGATGTACATATTTCTTAACATTTGGGAAAGAGTTTGTAAAAATATGTTTACTTTCGCAAAAAGTGCATCAGTTTTCCCGTATGTTAGAAAATTCTGTACATCTGACAGAAGAATCATCAGAGCCAATGTGTAGGACATAATTTTCCATTTCGCAATCACCATATACCATTAAAATTGATGAAGAAATAAAATACTGTCAGCAGTTTTATCATCCAAAAAATGCTGCTTGCAACAGCCTAAATGACATCATTTACCATGTGGTATGACCACCCTGAATTAAGGTAGAGGGCAGCAGTGTGCACAGTCATGTTCTTCAGGTAATGAAGGCAATTACATTAAGGGTATGAGGGCAGAAGTATGTACATTAAGGATATGAGATCAAAAGTAAAAATGTACATTTTTGTTTTGAGGGTAGAAGTGGGTACATGTTCCTTTATGTAATAAGGTAAATTGTCTTTAGGTAAAGTTATGCACCTATTAATGTTTAGCCCCAGGGAGGGGGCAGTGGTCTGACCCAGGGGAATTTAATATTTTTTCCTTTTTCAGAGTCTAAATCCCTACAAAACAACAATTGCACATTGTCAAATTCCCCATAGTGAGGGTTGCTTTACATACCAAATGACTTGTGATTTAAGATTCAGGCAGTCTATTTCTTGGGACTCGGAACCATTCTTTCCTGTTGGGAACGGTCTTCTGTCAAAAGTCCCGAATATACCCACCGCTCTCTTCCTGCAGCAAAAAATTGATAGGTTCATTATTAGGGCAGAAAAAATAGCATCTCGCTAGTTCATGTCTGATATTGATTCAAAGACAGGACATAAAATGGAATCACCGGCGGGCAAGCAGGCCGGTGGGAAGGCGGATGGGCCGCATCCGGATCATAGCTCCAACACTATCAAAGCTATTGACTTGAAACTACATTAATGGATAGATCTCATTGAGATGGAGTGCAGTGCACAAGAACCATCACTCTGCACTTCATGATTTTGGAGTTTTTCCCCATTTTTTGATTTTCTTGTCTGGAGCATAACTTCAAGACCATCAAAGCTATTGACTTGAAACTTCATAGGTGGATAGATCCTACTGAGACGGAGTGCAGTGCACAAGAACCATCACTCTGCACTTTTTGATTTTGGAGTTATTCCTCTTTGCTTAATTTTCCTGTCTGGAGCATAACTCCAACACTATCAAAGCTATTGACTTTAAACTTCATAGGTGGATAGATCTCATTGAGACAGAGTGCAGTGCTCAAGAAACATCACTCTGCACTTCATGGTTTTGGAGTTATTCCCCTTTGTTTAATTTTCTTTTCTGATGCATATCTCCTACATTATCAAAGCTATTGACTTGAAACTTGATACATAGATAGGAGTGCAGTGCACAGGAACCGTAACTCTGTACTTCATGATTTTGGCTTTATGCCCCTTTGTTTAATTTTTTTGTCCAGAGCATAATTCTTACGTTATGTTTGCTATTGACTTGAAACTTAACAGGTGGATAGGTCTCATTGAGATGGAGTGCAGTGCTTAAGAACCGTCACTGTACACTTCATGATTTTGGAGTTATTCCCCTTAGTTTAATTTTCTTACTTGATTTTTGTCTGGACCATGCTCCTACATTATCAAAGCTGTTGACTTGAAACTTCATAGGTGGATAGATCTTATTGAAACAAATAGCTCAATTGACGGGCGTATTTTGCTCCGCCTTGCGGTGCTCTTGTTAACTTTTCTCATCTCTGTTCAGAATAAAGTCTTCATGCAGATTTGACATTTGAAACATTTTAGAATGCATTATGGTTTTAGAATGATAAAATATTATATGGTAAAACATTATCTTGTTTGCATCCAACAGTAATGTGATGAGTTGTTAATCTTTATCTTGTTTGCCAACAGAAAATATTTCTTGTTATTTCTGTATTGGTGGGAAGAAAGTTAAGTTCATAAGTGAGGTAAATATTGTTAGCTTTTGAAAGCTTCCTGGTGTGAATCTGACTGACTCATGGGAGCCAGACTGAGAGGAGGTGACAGCTGTGATTTTCTGTGTCTGTGATTTTAACACCACCTCTTCTAGATACAGGCTTTTGGGAGTTTTACTGTGGAAATTCTGACATGGTAAGAAAAATGGAATATTGTAACACAAGAAAATGCATTTTCACTTTTATAACATCTCATTTTCCAAACTTTGTGAGAATTAAAGGTCAGGTTTGTGTAGCTGTCCCTTTTGGGAAGAACAATGGTGTGAAATAATAATTGAAAGAAAAGGCTGATTAACCATGGTATGATCCTCTGTTACAGACAATGGTCTGTTCTTGCCACGGGGTTAGGTTGACAGCTGCTTTATGTCTGGCAGTCTATATTTATTTTGTGTTGGTAGTTCTCTTTAAAATAATACCAATCTCTGGCAATCACTGTGGTGTAATATGATAGATCTTCATCACAGATGACCTATTCGAAACAGGCATATCTGACCTTAAAGGCAAAGTGCAATAGTAGATAGATCAGTGCTCTGAAATGTATAAGACTTAGTACATCATTTTTAAAATAGAGGTGTTGACTCCTGAAATTAAAAAATGAGACAGAGTAAATCCAGTAATGTCATAAATATTCTGTGACCTCTTTAATGTCATGAGAAGATGGAGGAAGACTTGATATCTAAGGATTCAATCTATACCAGTTTGGACTGTGTGCAGTTGTCCTATTTTTACCGTTATGAAAGTCGGTCAGGTAAAGATATACAATGTTAAGACTGTTAGGAGCTTTGTACAAGATTTAAACACAGCCTGCCTGGTCTGAAGGTTCAGAGTTGAATTTGACTGCAACATTAGTTTTCTGGCATTCTTTTAAACTGAGTTGTAAACTTATCAGTGCTTTCGAAATAAAAAAAATAACAATATTAACTTGCTGGTCCCTATGTTTCTAGAAATAGACATGTTGCAATTGTTTGAAAATAAGTTAGAAGTAAAGGTGTTTAAGGCTTCCAACATTTCAGCTCTTTCATTTGCTGTTGAGTTACTATGTAATCAACATAAACAAAGGGAGATAATTTTACTACTCTTTTAATGAGCCAGATTTGTATTGCTTAGCTCCCTTTGTAATCTGCCCCTGGGAGATATTGATTGGACACTGTTAGATGAGATAGCAACATGTAACTGTAGTCAGAGATCAGTTTATCAGCCATATATAGCCACAATTGGGGATTAATAATCTGCAGTATCAGATTTTACATGCTATTTCCTCCAAATATCTCTGGAAATTAATTCATGCGGAATCTTTGAAAATTCTTGTTGATTGATTAGTGTTCTCTTTGAATACACCGAATTGCATTAAAATAGACACAAATCTAATATTTAAGATAGTTATTAGATTTATTGAAGCTAAATTGAGTTTATTTAAATTGATAGGGTAGATTTTGATATATCTTTAAAAAAGGTCTCGGATCATCAGGTTGTTCGAATGTTATTGTTATATATATGAACTGCTATATACTCACCTTTGAACTTACAAATAAGATATTTTTTCAGTTTTGAAGCTCTATATTTTCATCCTGTGTGTCAGTCTTACTCATATCACATATAAATTAACTCCCCTTTATAACAAGTAAGAGCCGTATAGTTCCCCTTTACTTTAGAAAAAACAATTTTGCTGTTACTCAAGAGGTAAAAAGGATGATATTACATTGTCTTACAGTATATTATAAAAGGTATACCATTTACAAACTGAATAATTGGACCGGATCAGTATTCCAGTGGTAACAAGCTGGACTGGTAATCCTGGGGTTGCGAGTTCCATCTTCCACTCCTCCACATACTTAATTGTCTTTTGGATGAGAAAGTAAACTGAGGTCCCATGTATCAGTACTATACACAAGCATGGAAAAGAACCAGGGGTGTCTCTGCAATGGGATGCTTTTATGTATTATTTGATTTAAATTGATTATCATTACATCACTAATTTGACCACAGTAGGGAGGTGTGATCTACAAAAGTTAATTTTTACTTCCAAAATGACCTAAGGTAATTGACTTGTAAAACATTGTAAAGTTCCTTGGGTTAAGATACCTTGTGAAACATTTTAAGCCCTCATAGGCATTATGATTACATGAAAAATATTGTAAAGCCAGAATGAGTGAGGTAACTTGTAAGACAGTGCTTATAGAGTTAGATTACATTAAAGCCACTTGTATAACATTTTTAGTCCTCATAGAGTAAAATTACTTAATGTATTAAAACCCTCAAAGGGATAACTTTTAAAACATGGGAAGCCCTCATAGGATGAAATAACTTAAATATTTCAAGTTCTCAAATGGTTAGATATGTTGTGAAACACAGTAAGTCCTCCAAGGTACTAAGATGACTTGTAATTTAAAAGATTGTATGGGCCCTTAGATATAGATATCTTATAACACATTGTAAGCACTCAAACAGTAAGATGACTTATAAAAAATTGTGTAATCCCTCAGAGAGTTATATAACTTGTTAAACATAGTAAGCCCACACATTGTATGCCCTGACAGAGATTAATGATTCATACAACATTATTAGACCTCATAGGGTTAAATGACTTACCTCTTTCTGAGTCTTCACTATATGATGTCCAACAATATCTTGTGGTTTGATGGTGTTAATGAATTAATCAGCAGGTATTAAGTTTGATGAATATAATTGATAAATGCTTTCAGGTAATGACCATGAATGCAGCATGTATTTGTCTGGATTGGTACATTGGTACTACATCCAGACTTCCTTTATTTATATATATTATGGTATGCAAACAGCTTCTGATTATAGGAATGTCATGTAGACAGTTCTTAATGATAGGAAAGTCGTTATGTGTTGCTGGGGGAACTTGGAAACCATTAGAGTGGAAAGTTCTCAGGAAAAAAGGAAAATCAAGTAATTGGACAAAATATCTGAGATGACTGTCCTTGGTCAAGTAATGGTCTGCATAATGGTTAGTAAGAGGTAGTTGAAAATCCAGTGATATACAAGTTAAAGGTTTCCTGCACTGAGGAAGAAATTAAAATTTTTTTAATTCCAGAATTTATGTTCCTTGAAACTATTATAATTTTTAAAGCAACTAACTCACAGTATTTAGCTTTTTTTCACTTTTTTCTGCAAGGAGATTGTGATAACATAATCTGAGTGCTGAGAGGGATGTAGTCAATGGATCAATTGCTGAAGTAATTGATACTTTGAATATAAAAAATTCCGACTTTTATTCTTTTAATTTTTTTTTAAATTTCAACACTATATTCTTTTATATTTTTATACAGATGAATATATGTGCACTTCTTAGTAGTTCTTACTGATTATTTATTAAAAATGACTAATGAAAAAAAAAAAAATCATGTACTGTTGATATATCATGTGCTTCTCCATCTTCTGATTACAGATCACATGCTCCTCCATAGCTCTAAACTATAATGCTTACCAATACCCTGTGGGCTCCAGTCTGGAGGGAATAAGACAACTGGAAATTTGAATGGCAGTTGTTCTCTTTTATTGTTTAAATTGAAACTCATGCTGAGTTATTCCATCATGAATATGATCAGCCTGTTTTGCCGACTTTGGGATTGAGTGGGACTGAAAGTAGAAATTCTTTGTTGAAATTTATAAACTTAGGGAAAGAAATAAAGTGATTTGGCAATTCTATGCAAATTAAGAAATAAATTTGGGTTTGGCCTGAGGAAATAAAACATTGAATACAATCAGTTACAAAAAAATCCAGTGATGTTAAGGAAGTGCATATAATTCAGTTAAAGGGACATGTGCTAATATTATTCACCTCTAAGTAAATTGTTTATTCAAATTTTTGACCACTTGTCCTTTTTCATGAAAAACTGAATTATACTTCATCTAAGTCAGGTCCATCTCCATATACTGAATGGTTTAATATAAACAAGAATGAAGACTTTTAGTATAATTAATGCATTCAGTTTTGGAGCTGTTGAGTTTCTGACTGACAAACTGACATCCAGTAGGGGTGGTGGTTAAGGATAAGGAATGCTGTACAGGGTTCAAATTTAGCGGTCGCAAACTCGCAATATGCGAGTGAAAATGAGAAAATGCGAGTGCAAAATTTTAGCACTTGAAATAATTTGCGAAGTGCGCCGGAAAATCGGCAGACATCCCAAGTTCTGACTTATCCGAAAATCCACGTTTGCCGGTGCGTGAAAAAATGTCCCTAGCACCGGTCACGTGATCGCTCTACTTGTAGACGCTTGTTG
This sequence comes from Cyclina sinensis, assembly GCA_012932295.1. Lineage (NCBI taxonomy): Eukaryota > Metazoa > Mollusca > Bivalvia > Venerida > Veneridae > Cyclina > Cyclina sinensis. The sequence goes on from JAAONU010000013.1 coordinate 4,590,143, forward strand.
AATTAATCAGGGATACGTTCATCCTATATTAAAGCGCGTAGATGACTAAGACTATTTGTTTACAGGTATGAAACCACCAATTCAGTCTAATAATGGCGTCTAGAAATAGTTCTCAGTTTTCTTGGCTATTTTTAACATTTTTGCCCTAATCTGTGTATTTTTTTGCTGGAATCATTTTGTTTGACTATTTCTGATAGTGTTGTAGCAGTGTTATGCTCATATGCATTCAGAATAGAATTCACAATGTGAAATTGTTTCACATACCCCAATCTGACAATTAGCTCAGATTTTTTGTTAATTTTATGGGTAAGTTCACATGAGCAGAAATATCTTTCTTGTTTGAAACACAACCCCCACTTTTCTTGCTATTTTTCATGAGTACAGATATAGATCTACAAGAATATGTAAGTTAATGCTATTTAAAAAAGGTTTTGCTATGTTTTGCAGCTCTGTGAACTTTATGAATTTTATATAGAATAAAGAAGGAATCTATTTGGTGGTTTCACACCTACATTTATTTGTCATACAGTCAGTGATACAACTGTTTGTCCTGCAAATTTTCACATTTTGTAAATATTGCTTAGCTAGTAGAAAATTGATTTTGCTAGTAGAAAAAATGGTCACTAGCAAATATTTGCCAGTAGACAAAAAAGTTAAATTTGACCCCTGACTGTATACTGTAGAGCCTATGTCTTAAACTTGTGGGTAAACTGTTGTAATGTTTTCCAACTTAAATTATTACTTACTGTATAAAATTTTATGTTTCACTATGTACATAATTTCTGTTATTATTTTTCAGGTTTCCACAAGTGTACTGACCTTCCAAAAGAAGAAATAACAACACAATTATAGGATACAGGTATGAAGAAGATTGTGATAAAAAAGTTTCAAATTTCTGTATTTTCATTTAACCCTTAACCTGCTGAATTTTTTAAATGGATTTGCCCAGCTTTGAATTTGGAACAGTCCATTCAAAGTTTAAGGGATTTCAATATCAAAATACAAAAATTGAGCTACCAACAGTATAGGGCCTTGTCAGACTGCATGGATGTGCAGGCTGGCCTGGCTATTGATGGCAAAGGCTAATCACTTTTAGATCCAGCAGGTTAAGGGTTAAATGAGATTCACTATTCAAAGTGCACTTAAAAATACTGTAGTCCATCTTCCCAAAGCATCTTTGATGCATATCAAAGACATCTTATAGGAATCACTTGTCCTAAAAGTTTCCTGTCCATTTCATCATTGATCAAAAATGATACATTTGGCTCATAGGATAGGTTCAGTTTTGACCATAGGTCCATTATTGAACAATTTTTGAAGAGGACTTGTGACAATATATGTATGTTAATCAAATATCAGTGTTACATGGGCAATGTCATGAGATAATCAACAATGTGGTAAAATTTAACATTTTCAGGATTTTTCACTCACAGATTTTCGACTGTTTTGAACTTTTCATTGCAAACTTACTACCAGAAGGTATGCCAGTAGTGGAATAAACAATATACAAGTAACATTTCTGTTAATCATTTTGACATCACAGTTGTGATACCAGGTAACGTACCACATACAACAAACTTGTTTGACATCACAGTTGTGATACCAGGTAACGTACCACATACGACAAAATTGTTTGACATCACAGTTGTGATACCAGGTAACATACCACATACAACAAAGTTGTTTGACATCACAGTTGTGATACAAGGTAACGTACCACATACAACAAAATTGCAAAAAGTGGTAAAATTTAACATTTTCAGGATTTTTCACTCACAGATTTTCGACTGTTTTGAACTTTTCATTGCAAACTTACTACCAGAAGGTATGCCAGTAGTGGAATAAACAATATACAAGTAACATTTCTGTTAATCATTTTGACATCACAGTTGTGATACCAGGTAACGTACCACATACAACAAACTTGTTTGACATCACAGTTGTGATACCAGGTAACGTACCACATACGACAAAATTGTTTGACATCACAGTTGTGATACCAGGTAACATACCACATACAACAAAGTTGTTTGACATCACAGTTGTGATACAAGGTAACGTACCACATACAACAAAATTGCAAGGTTAATTGTTTTATCCATATCCTTATTTCAGTAACCTTCGAAAACTTACCTGGCATTTTACAAAGACAAACACTTTGTGGTAATTCAAAGAAAGTGGAAAATGTGGCATGTTTGCTGAAATTGTCGATTAGTTTATGACGTCAACCTTTGACATTGTTTTCTTAATGACATCAGTTTGGCCAGATTGTTGATTTTGTCAAATATGGTTTTCATTTTCTCGAATGAAGTGTGATGAAAAATATAAGGTGAAAGTAAAATCAATGCATTCTGGCCTAGTCATAGCATGAATTGTAATACTGGCTCTTGAGGCAACAACCTATTTCATTAGATTACCATAATATTTGCAAATTCTGAAACATTTGCTTGCTTTATGCTGGAGGTTGCCATATTGGTTTTTCTAGAGCAAACTTCAGTAGGCGTAATTGGGAAGGCAAGTAAAGTAGAAAGTCTACTCTTGGTGTTAAGCTAGAAAGGGATTGGATAATGTGAAATTATGCACAAGACCACCGATGGGGTGGTGACTCAAAGTCATGCCATTTTGATGTAGGGGTTATTACTTGTATGAAAATGTTGACTTTATTGACTTTAGAAAATTTTAAGCTTGACAGTGACCTTAGAAAATGTTGATCTTAAAAATCTTGAGTTTCAAAAATGTTGACCTTAACCTGTGTATAAAAACTGGTGACTATAAAGATTTTTTTTTTGAAGGGGAACTGTTCTAGAAGAAGTGGCAAGAAATGACAGCATTGTGAGGTTGCAGAGGTCATTTCTTTTAGGTCATAGTTTGTAGTCCCTGAAATTTAATTCTAAAATTAATTTTTGGAGGTAGACTGATATGCCTTAGCCAAAGGTAAGCATATTAAAATGGCAAATTAACTTTTAGGAGTGCTGTTCATAAAACTTGTGGGTGTGACATCACTGTTGCACAGCTTTCTCTTTTGAATAAGCTGTCCGGCTTCTATTTAAGTTAGCCAAAAAAAAAAAAACAACAACATATCTTTAGTACCACTTCAGTACCTTACTGAGATGGTTGTGTATCATGCAGTTGATTTAAAACTGGAAATGTTTATACTTGACTGAGTTCTAGAGTTACCATGAAAACCCAGAAATTTTTATACAGAAGAAATCATAATATTTCTTTGTTTCAAATGAAGTGTGTTTGCAAGACAGCTTAAAAACATGCAATAGATAGAATTTACCTCAGCTAGTTCAGTACTGGAGAAATTGTGTCTTTAAGTCACTCCTGTTGATAGGACCCTATGTATAGTAGCAAATTTTGTCTATCATTTTCAACAACAAAAAAAGAGCTTAGCATATTTTGAAAAAGCATAAGAAAGACTGTGCCAAGAGAAACTAACTCTTGAACCAAAGATTTGCTGGCTGATCAGGCTAGTGGTGGTTTAGTTAAAACTCATAGTTTCACATTCAGTAACATTCATACAATTCAGGAGAACTTTACCATGAGTACTGACCAACATTGGCATCAGAGGGAGAGTTGAAGTTTATAAGTAATCTTACACTGGTTGCCGGTACAGACGGGAATATCTGGCCAGTTTTTGTCAAGCCCACTTGCAGATAGCTCGACATAATTGTCACATTTGGCACCACAGTTTGATGTATGTACGTGCGTGCATTAGTGCATGTGTGCATTCATCCAGATTTCCTTGTCCGGGCCATAACTTCTCTGTGCATGGAAGGATTTTGAAATACCTTAGCACATTTGTTCACCTTGATGAGACGGTGTGTCGCACACAAGACCCAAGTTCTTAGGTCAAGGTCACAGTGCCAGGTCAAAGTTCCAAAATTTTGATGATAGACCTTGATGATAGATTTTAAAATACCTTGGCACAATTGTTCGTCTTGATGAGATGGTGTGTCACATGCAAGACCCAGATCCCTAGCTCAGAGGTCAAGGTCACAGTGACAGCTCGAAGGTCCAAAATTGACCTTGTCTGGGCCATTACTTCTCCATGCATGGAAGAATTTGAAAATACTGTGATACATTTGTTATGCTCCCTGAAAGAGACATCATATAGGCCTGCCTTGTTCTTCCATCATTATGGCATTCTGTCATTCTGTCTAGTGTGGGGAAGAACTCCATAACTAAAAAAGGTATGTCTTCCTATGTCTATTATATAGTTCCGTTCTTCCCTGGACAGTCCACTAGTTGTAATAACTTCCCACAGTTTCCATTTCACTGTCCTATCCCCATAGACGGCTTTCCATTGGCAGGCTCGACATGCTGCCCATGGGCATTCCAGTTGATTCTTCTTCTTGCATATCACACTTAAATTAAAATTCGGAAGAAAATAATGAAATTCAATATTATTATTCAGCACTATTTTTTTATAGTAGCATATGAATTTACAACTTCTTTCATAACTGAGTGACGTTATTTAAAGCATGCGACTTATCTTACATGGGTGGGGGGGGGGGTGTAATATAGGTTTTTCTAGCACTGGTGTAAACAGTAGAAAATCCTGTCTGATATGCAAGAAATATATAGTAATAATAGTAAAAATGGCAATAGTACTAATTATAGTTTAAATTGAATTGCTATATTATTATAAGGGAGTTGTTTTTGATCTTAGATCATAGTTGAATTCCATCTGTGGGATTTGAACTAGCATCCACAGCGTTATAAGTCACACTTCCTTCATCTCAGCTGTTACAGTTTGGTCACCACCTATTCTAAAAGTTCTAAAGTCCCATGTTCTCTTCACCTGTATAAGACGAGATTTTTAATCAGGAAATTTTCTGATAATAATTATGGTCATGATTAGTGATAATACATAAATTCTCTCATAAAATTGAAAAGAATAATAACATAGCATATCTGAAATGTCTGCAATTACAAATTGAGTTCCTCTTTCAGCTGTGGTGATACAAACCAATTTTGTTGAGAATATTATATTCATGTCTCCACAAAATAAAAGAGCATATCCTTGATTGGTTTGGTCATGGGCTGGTTGAAATGCCGCCAGAGGGCTGATCAATATTGACTATGTATAGGCAATCTGTTCGGGTAATCATTATTGAGAGAAAAAACAATATCTATGAAGCAAATTAAATTGGTGGAAGTGAGTTCCTGTTGCTGATAAGGCAACCATTGGTATCCCATATTTCATTGGTTCTTTCTCAGTTTATCTGAGTTGGAAAAACAGTCTGGTCTGTGGGAGTTTCTGAAGACAAGAAACCTGTTTAGCGAGAAAATGTAAGCATGGTCTGTCAAATAATGGGGACTGTAATTGTCAACAGTATTGATGTGTGTGAAACAACCTGGAAAAAAAAAGACTAGCTACAAGCAACTATCAGTGTTACAAAGAATTGTCAGAATTATACTTTTGATATATATATCTGCATTTTACCAAACATTTCTAAAAATGTCATCTTGATTAATACATGAATTTCGGATTGTTTTGCTTTTTTGGTGTCTGTAATGTTGGATGACTCATATTTGTATTAAATATATTTGATGTACCCATTTTACAGCGAAGACAAAGTTGATATAAATTATAATTGACAATTACATGCAGATATGTGGATTTCATGGTACTTTTAAATCCAAGTTCCAACTCACAAAACTGCAAATGTTACGAGTAGTTGCAATATGCTTTAAAATGCCACCTTTTCAGTGAAGGGCATAATATACTTTCATTGTGAAAGTATTACAATTATTATAACAAAACATTTTTGTTGTCAATTTTTAAAAGACAAACTTTGATATCATAGAAAATTCAGAAATTCTGTCACAAATTCATGTTTTTGACATCAGTGACAAGTGCCATCTGCATTCTTGTGATCATTCTCATAGTGATTACTACAAGAGTTTTCGATAGATCATTGTACCTCCCAAGGGTCTTACTGCCACCACCTTTTACCCTTTTACGAGCGTAAAGACACTTTTAACCTCTGCTAATTCAAGACTGTTTTGGAAGTAATTAACGAGAAAGAAAAGAAGAAGAGTGTGAAATGTATAAATAGATTTTCCACCTTGCTATCAATATTGGTGGTATTGGTGACGGTAGTGCGGTGTCGACTGATACGTAGATGTTGTATGTTGATGAGAGTCGTGTATATATGAGCTATATTCCATATTGATCTTCACCTCCCTGGAGAGTAGAACACCATACAAAATGGCTGCAACCGTACAATACATCATAATGGACTTATTCTATGCCAGTAAGACAAAATAAATGTGACAAAAAGAATTCAAAGGAGATATTGGATTTGAACATTAAAATGTAGGTAAGTGGAGTGAGTATTCAAGCTGTCGTAAATATAACTTGCCTATTGTGTTAATTGGTGGTAAAACTCAGCAGCTATATTGACTTTCTTATTATAAATAAAATGGGGTAAACATAGGGAATTTTGATGTATTTTCTCTGTTATAATGTCTCTGTTTACAGCAGTTTCACCAGCTTTGGATTGTCAGTCTATGTTAAGTATCGGTTCTAAATGGAATAAAAGTCCTCAGAACGAAATTCTGACCTTCTAGCATTCTGCTGTATTGATCATTTGAAATTTCCTGATAGGTTTTTGTGATACTGCAAATGTTTGATGTTCAGAACATTTTTCACAGGTGAATTAATTAAGGTTTATTGGGATTTTCTCTCAGCATTTATTGTCATCCAGGGAGTGATCAGGTAGTAAGTTTTACCCAGTTATCTGTCTTTATTTGTAAAGCTAAGGGCGGGTTGTAAATTGGTAGATTTATGTTCAGTTTAAGGAAAGGGTGAAAGAAGATGTTTGATTTACCTAAACTGTCTTAAATTGTAAATGTATTTCTGTTGTAGCTCACCTGAGCTTTAATCTATCTCTTAGCATAATAGTAAGTTAGGTGAGCTGCTTATTATTAAATCCATTGTTTTTGTCATTCTGTTTAGAATGCACGGTCTTGTACTAGTATTTGGATGTAAGATACACACAAACTCAGTCTTCGAATTTAGCCGCCGGACCGAAGGCCCAGTCCACCAAAATGGCTGACGGTCCAGTAAAAAATTACAAATCAGTAGTCCGACTGTCCAGTGAATATTTGTGCTGTTTTTTTTTTTTTACTAAATACAGTAAACAAAGTTGAGAAACAAGTAAAAAGTAGTGTTTATTGGAAATAAAATGAAATTGTTTCTTAAAAATGCATTCTTCTCCATAGAACAGCTATTCATTAACCCCAACTACAACATAACGCATTCGTACTTAGTTTACACATAACCGGTGCTCAGGCTATAATCTCCCTTCCCAGTCTTCGCGATAAATATGATATTTAATTTTAATTATTGACCAGGCTATTACTGGTGTAAAGAGAAAAAAGCCAACCGAAAGTAACACCTTATTTTCATTATTCTGTTTCATGAAATAACTCTGTTTCGGTTTCCTGTTTTTTTCTTTTTTTACATGCATGTATACATTTTCGGAAAGTGACATCCGATCCATTCCATTACACTCATTTATCAACCATAGTACATAATGTAGTCATACGGAATATATAGCAGGGGTAATCAATGGTGACATGTATATATGGCATTTTCAGAAGTTTGGAAAAAAAGTTGAGGTAACAATCTGGTAAAAAGTTTAACTGAACTTACAGTGTCCTGTACAAATGAATCAATTATACCAGAGCTTTTTTCACAGGTTGGGGAATGTGCCCTTCCTTTAAATTTGTGGAAATTTAATGCAGTTTTTTTTGCAAAAGGGGAAGAAAGAACTTGATGTAAATTGAATTTTAGGGGAAAACTATGATTTTAAAGATTTTCCTAAGGGGAAGACACCTGTAAATGGCGTAGAAGGGGGGGGAAAGCCTTGAATACTATTATTTTCACTAAACAATACTATTGTTAGGCTATGAAGCAAGTTCAAAGTATAATTAATATTATTTTTAACATGGTGGTGACAAGTTCTGCTTCAAAACATAGTCTTATTGTTTTGTTCATCCTTATAGCTTTGTTCACAGCTATTATTCGGTCCAGTTAAATGTCATTCGGTCCAGTCAGATTATTGCCTTGGCTGGTCCGAATGTCCAGTGCTTCAAAAAGTAATTCGTGAAGACTGCAAACTCACAAGTCTTTGAGATCATTTTAAGTCCATTTATAACATGAGCATGAAATATTAAGTTCATTCTAATTCAGAGTTATCTAATATGTTAGTTCAGTTCGTATCAAAGGATACAGATAAATACATGGGTATGTATGCCTAGTCCAGTTTTGAGCATTGGCTGTCATGTTTTGAAAAAAAGCTTTGAGTATGAAAGTCGGAAGTGACTCACTTAGACCAAGAGATTGTCCATAATCTTACTAAGTTCAGTTTTAATTTTATATAAAATTCTATACAGTTACTAACTGTACGAAGGGTCTAGTTTTTCATTAAATGGTCTGGCAAGCATAGTTAAGAGTTTGTTTGACTTCAAACCTTACAGAGTATTTTAGGCTTTCTGAGAGTTGATGACCTTTTATTTTGAAAGCATTCTAATGTAGGTGAGAAGTATGCAGTTATTTGCTAAGATTATGATAGTTGCATTTTGTGACAAAAACTGCTATTATTTTAAAACGACTGACTCACAGGATTTAGCTTAAAATGTTTTTCATTAAAATTAAAAAGTTAATAGAGAGAGACTTGTTACTTCCAAAATGCAAAATTAACAACATAAACTAAGTTTCTACCCCGTGAGTAACATATGTTCACTGTCATGAGACTGAGCATTACATGCATAATCCAGTTCCATATATGCAAGGTCATTAGAGATGAAATGTCCAGATTTTGTCCAGAGCATATCTTCTACATACATGGAGAGATTTTAGTATTACCTGATACAAATGTTCAGTATCATGAGATGTAGTGTCATGCACTTGAACCAGGTCTCTAGGTCAAAGGTCAAAGTCACACTTAGATGTTAGAGAAAAATGCTTGTCTGGAGGAGAACTTCTACATGCATTGAGGTATTCAATATAACTTAGCACAAATGTTCACCATTGTGAGGCAGGGTGTCATGTGCAGAATTCAGGTCTCTGTGGCCAAGGTCAAGGTCACATATAGACACATACATTGTTTCAAAGGTCAGATGAAAGTATGAAATTGTGTATACAGATTAATTAGACATCATGAATTAAGGGATTCTATCACAAAATTTAATGTTCACTATCATGAGAGTGTTACATCCACAATTATTTATGTTGAAACACGTATTTTATATTGCAAACCATTCATGAACATGTGTTCAGTAAATTTTCAGCTTCCATTTTTGTGTCGCCTGCTACAAAGTAGCTGCGACATATAAGGATCACTGTTATGGCCCTATAATGATTTTTAGCTCACCTGAACACAAAGTGCTCAGGGTGAGCTTTTCTGATTAGTCTTTGTCCGTCAGTCCGTCAGTCAGTCCGTCCGTCTGTCTGTCCGTCTGTCGTCAATTTTTCATTCAAATGACATCTCCTCTGAAACCAAAGGGCCATATTAAATGAAACTTGCCTAGGATGTTCTTTGCATGAAGCTCTACCAAGATTGTTCAAATGGTTCTGGTCCAATGCATTTCTGGTTCACTGGAGCTAAAATTAGATTTTAAAAGTTGGATCTTTAAAAATCTTCTTCTCCGAAACCCCAAGACCTGGAGCTTAGATATTTGGTATGAAGCATCATCTAGTGGACCTCTATCAAGTTTGTTCAAATTATGACCCTGGGGTCAAAACTGTTCCCACCCCGGGGGTCAGTTGATTTTACATAGATTTATATAGGGAAAACTTAAAAATCTTTTTGTCAGAAACCACAAGGCCTAGAGTTTAGATATTTGGTGTGCAGCATTGTCCAGTGGACCTATACCAAGTTTGTTCAAATCATGGCTCCTGGGTCAAAAATGGCCCCGCCTCTGGGGTCACATGTTTGACATAGAGTTATATAGGAAAAACTACTAAAAAATCTCTTTGTCAGAAACCGCAAGGCCTAGACTTCAGATATTTGGTGTGCAGCATTGTCCCGTGACTTTACCAAGTTTGTTCAAATCATGGCTCCTGGGTCAAAAATGGCCCCGCCCCAGGGGTCACATGTTTTACATAGAGTTATATAGGAAAAACTTAAAAAAATCTTCTTGTCAGAAACCACAAGGACCTAGAGTTAGATATTTGGTGTGTAGCATTGTCCTGTGGACCTCTACTAAGTTTGTTCAAATCATAGCCACTGGGTCAAAATAGGCCCTGCCCCTGGGGTCACTTTTTTACATAGAGTTATATAGGAAAAAAGTTTAAAAAGTCTTCAAATCAGAAACCAAAAGGCATAGAGCTTAGATATTTTGTGTGTAGCATTGTCAAGAGGACCTCTACCAAGTTTGTTAAAATCATGGCCCCTGGGTCAAAAATGGCCCGTCCCAGTGGTTACAATTGTTTTACATAGAGTTATATAGAAAAAACTTTAAAAATCTTGTCAGATACCACAAGGCCTAGAGTTAAGATATTTGGTGTACAGCATTGTCTACTAGACCTCTACCAAGTTTGTTCAAATCATAGCCCCTGGGTCAAAAAAGGCCCCGCCCCAGGGGTCACATGTAACTGTAGTACCATTACACCCAGAGCCTTCAAACTTTATAGGATAATTGTATTAGAAGAACCCTATTGTTTTTAGGGTCCATAGGTCAAAGGTTAAGTTCACAAGGACCTGTAGAGTGAAAACTGTTTCTGCTCAGTAACTGGAGTACCATTTTACCCAGAGCCTTCAAACTTCATAGGATAATTTTCTTTACTCAGTAAAAGAATCCAATCATATTTGGGGTCAGTAGGTCAAAAGTCAAGGTCACAGGGACCTGTAGAGTGAAAACTTTTTCTTCTCAGTAACTGGAGTATCATTACACCTAGAACCTTCAAACTTAATAGGGTAATTATATTAGAAGAACCCTATTGGTTTTGGGGCCTGTAGGTCAAAGGTCAAAGTCACTGGGACCTGTAGAGTAAAACTATTTCTGCTCAAAATTTGAGTACCATTACACCCAGAGTCTTCAAACTTATTGCAAACTTATTCAAACTTGCACCCATAAAAACCAATATCAATATTTGTAACATGAGCAATGAGACTCAGGTGAGCGATTTAGGGCCATCATGGCCCTCTTTTTACCATCATTGTGAGATTTTAAAACGCACTGATATATAAGCCACACACCCCAAAAATCCGATGGAAAAGGGTGAAAAAGGCTTAACACATGTAAAGGGTTTTTCGGTTGAGTGATTTTTGACTGAGTTATGGCCCTTGAATAAAAAGTCAGTTGAAAGATGAACTCCATTTACACAGTTACTTTTGAGCTGAATTAGCGGTGTGTTTGTTGTGCTCCATATTGTTTGATGTTTGGAAATTGAGTAGCAAAGTGAGTTATTTTCGAAATACGCCATTTAAAAGTGTAAATTTTTTTTATACACTTTCACACAGCATCAGTTTAAAAACAATAATGTGTAAAGGCGGTACACAATTATTTTTTACCCACAAGTGTTTTATACGTATCGAACCAGGGAATAAATTTTTCATTCAGTAAAATTTCTACTCGTCCTGCATCACCATCACCCGGTTCTGGAGACTTAGGAGAAAAAAGATCAACAGTACTGTGTGGTTGTACTGAATTTAAAAAGGCGAAGTGCTGCTCTTTACTTAACAGGCTTCCTGTTTCGTTTTGACAGCATATAACATGGAGAATCAACATTTACTTTGTGATGTTATGATATTATTTAAACGCATCCATTGGTATGTTGCTTGCAGTTTTGAACTCGTTCTGCAGGATGAGCGATCAGAAAATTATATTCGTCCTCCGGCCTTTTCCACTTGTTAATACGAGCGAACGCGTGGAATCTTTGTTTCATGCAAACAACAGTTCTGTTTTGTTTTGTTTTTTTACATTTCTGCAAGCCTGGTTGCAACTATGCATTTCTTAGTCTAAAATAAATTTTCTGTTGTATAAATTGTTTCTTTGGACAGTTCTGCCTTTATTTCATTGTTTCGAAATATTTATACTGTGTGTTTTTTTCGATTACTTGAATGGTTTATCAGAATATTAGCTCATTGTTGTGGACACAGGACTTGAAATATGACAGTTGTCCTATGGTAGCATATTCTCTTGATTTACTTGAAAATCATAGTTTAAGATGAATGTGTGAGGGCAAACAGTGAGGCAATAAATGTTTTTATGATTTGTTTCTTTCTTGCTGAAGTGAAAAGCGCTGAGCTTTTTGATGGCTGGCAAAAAATGTTTGAAATGCGAAAATATGTAACAAAACCATTGAATTAAAGAAAAAGAGATGAGAACTCATTTATAATTAGTTGTACTGTTTTGGATAAGCTCAATAATTGCATGTTTTATAAAATGCTAGTGACAGTTGTGGGAAGAGGTCAGAGTTCATGGTTAAATTTGTCATATTGTCACCTGTTCAGGATAAAGCACATGGATTGCATGGTACATAAAATGTTGGTGCCAGTTATTGAAGGAAGTGTCAGTTCAAGGTTAAATTTGTCAGTTGATATTTCATATCTTACACTGGGTAGTGAGGTGGTTGTGCCATTTATAAATTTTAGCTTGAAATCTTTGAAAGTTAGTATCTGTCTATTTATTTGAGGTAATTTGTGGTTAGTACTGGTTATGACCAATGCCCCACTGAAAAGTTAAGTTATTTAAGGTTGTAGGGGACATAGAGGTTGGGGTTGAAAATATTTTGTATGACGTACTATATACAAGACAAGGTAGGTAACTTTTGACATGGCAAGATAAAGGCCAGCACAACAAAATGTCAAATCACTGTTATTTCTACAGGAATTATAGCTTTGGTTTTGTCTCCAGCTGATATTATATTATCTTCAAAAGAAGACAGCACCCTTTGAACTGAAAGCACATATATCAAAATTTGAACAAAGTCACTGGAATTTTGTTGTGCACATCCTTATCAAGTCATGTCAGAAGTAAGATCCTTGGAGCTGAGCAAGATAAACTTTTTGCGTCCATGACACCAACTTATTTATCCTGTCACATTTTTTTTTCTTTTGCTTTTTACTGACAATACATAGATGAAAGTTTGATTTAAAGTAGTTTGGCTTATCACATGATCAACTAACCGTATATAAAGGTCATGTGACCAACTGCCATAGCTAAAGTAAAATATACAGCGCCTTGTTACCGGTTCGAAATTGTTATAAGTTAAACAGGACAAGTATATAATATTATGTCATTCAAATTATTTTTTAGCTAAGGATAATGCAAGATACAGAAAACATCCCATTCATGAGACACAGCTGGTTCATTTTCATGCTCATAAATTGGTATCAAACTCATGAGTTAGTATTGCAGTTGTCTCGGTTGTCTCGTATGATATATGATCTACTCAGCAGCAATTATATACACCCACCAGAGAAAAATTATCAAATGAGGATCAGTTAAACATGAATTTATTGTATATCATATTTAATTGAAATTATGATAAAAAGAGAAATCAAATAGTATTTTAAAGTTGTCATCTGATATCGTTATTTTAATCAAACAAGCTGACTAAAGTACATTATCTGTTTTCTGGTGAAACTGCAGACATCCCATTAAATTCTGTCTTCTTGATAATAAGTTTGACTGAGTGCAGCCTATTTTGTTTTTAAGGCATAAAGCCCTAGAGATGCAAACATTGCATTATTTGAGATCCTAGATAAATATAGATTTTCGTCAATTAAACAAAGACATTGCCTACAGTTTCAGAATCACAGACTAGCATGGCTTTGATTGGCTGATGGAAAGCTCACAAGAACATGACCTTCAGATGAGCATTTTTGAGGATATAGTTTTAATGAGATTGTGACAGTAAACTGCATGATCTCACTTTGAAAGACCTTGATTAAGAAATGATCTTTTAAATAGATTTAAATAGACTGTTTTGGTAAAAAGTTTGTAAAAAATGTTTCTGTTATAACCACATGTACAAGTCGTTAACATTAAAATCTAAAACAGTTGTTTTTCCTCCTTGGTATCAGTGAGCAAATATAAAGTCTATTTTGCGCATATAAGGGTTTACGAAATGTAATGTATAGCACTGATCCATGGGACCTCAGTTTAATTCTTATACACAAGACATTTAGCTGGATTAAAATACTTATAGTGCTGTGACCTACCACTGGACCAATCATCAGGCCTGTCAGTACTTATAAATGTTACTAAAATGCTTTCTCATATTGATGATTACACAAGGGCTTCCCTCTCCCCCTCAAAGCAGTATTGAACCCCTAAAATCGTTAAACAGATAATTTGCTTTTTTTAACTTTGTATATTGATGTTAAGTTTTTAGTTATAATTTTATTTTGAAAATGCTTTAAGAAACAATCTTTCATTTTTGTTTCTTTCACCTACCGAGCATTTGGTAACAGCTTTATGATAAGACATAACACCTATTAGTTTGTATAAGGAGGCTGATTTAGTTACTAAAAAAGAAAATCAAATTATCGATGAAAGTTTCTCAAAAGTTTGCCATTGGTAATTTGTGGTATGTATAGAATCTCTTCCCTCATTTTCTCGCAGTGAGAGAGAAAATCGCAGACATTTAAAATCAATACATATAGTGCGAGAAGACGTATGATTTCATCTGAATTGGACGCAGGTCTTATACATGCTGGAAATCAATAAGTTTTCCTGAAAGATGGAACAGAGTCTATGTGATTATCATGGTGACTGGGTGTAGGACATTTTTTTCCAACTTCTGTTGTTGTTGTTTTTTTCTCTTTAAATCAGTATTCATCGGATCTGACAGAAATCTTAAGAAGATACATGAAAGGACAGTTTTACTACCGCATGTAATGGTTCTTCACTACTGCTAAGTCTAGTTTTTTCATCTCAGTTCATATAGTCGGAGTGTATCTTAAGAGACATGAAGGACCTATTGCCACAACACCTAAGGCTAATCCACTACTGCTTATTCTGTACTGCTAATAGTAGTCAGCTTTTCTTCATCAGTTCTGAATTCATCTTAAGAAACAGAGGACAGTTTTACTACTACACTTTCTGATAATCCACTACTGCTAGCTTTTCAGTCTTTCATTTAATCAGAATTTGTCAGAAGCCTTTAATGACAACATTTGTTTTTTCTCTGCTAGCTCTGATACTTCATAATGAAACATTTTCAGCTTCTTCAAATTTAAATTTAAAAAACTTTATTGCCTAAAATTGGTCCTTAAAATAAAATGACCTGTTTTACATAAAATTTCTGGAAAATCATTGCCATGGAAACAGTTTCTCCAGACAGTTCTTTATTTCTGATCTGACCGACATAAATAGCCACCAGTTAATGATAATGTTTATATTTTAAGAAATGATAAAAGTACAGAAATATACAATAATATGACTGCTATTTAGATTGATATCGGGAAATTTGATCATTTTAGGAAGGAAAAGTTGGTTGAGGGGCTTTTGGTCAAGGGGTTTTTGTCCGTATCCCATTTAGAAACAGAGAATGATTGTTTTCAAAATTCCTATCATCAGAGTAGATTGTCGCATGTTTATGCCCCCACAAAGTGGGGTGCATATAGCGTTGCACTTGTCCGTCCGTACGTCTGTCCGTACGTCCCGAATCTTGTGAACGCAACTCCTCTTAAACCGGATGGCAGATTTTGCTTAAACTTCCAGGGATGAACAACCTTAATGTGTAGATGGTAGTAAAGGAAGGAATTTTCGCTGCGACCAAATTTAACAGAATTATGGCCCTTTGTTGATTTTTTCACTAGAAATTTTGTGAACGCAACTCCTCTTAAACTGGATGGCAGATTTTGCTTAAACTTCCAGGGATGAACAACCTTAATGTGTAGATGGTAGTAAAGGAAGGAATTTTTGCTGCGACCAAATTTCACAGAATTATGGGCCTTTGTTGATTTTTTCACTATATACCATATAGAAATTTTGTGAACGCAACTCCTCTTAAACCGGATGGCAGATTTTGCTTAAACTTCCAGGGATGAACAACCTTAATGTGTAGATGGAAGTAAAGGAAGGAATTTTTGCTGCGACCGAATTAAACAGAATTATGGCCCTTTGTTAATTTTTTCACTATATACCATATAGAAATTTTGTGAACGCAACTCCTCTTAAACCGGATGGCAGATTTTGCTTAAACTTCCAGGGATGAACAGCTTTAATGTGTAGATGGTAGTAAAGAAAGGAATTTTTGCTGTGACCATATTTAACAGAATTATGGCCCTTTGTTGATTTTTTCACTATATACCATATAAATAATTGAACATATAAATTTTACATTTGTAATTTAATTTAACATGTACATAAGGTTACCTGTAGATCATTTTAGGTATATGTACAGAAAAAATCTTACACACAGGATATACATGCTCTTGTTTATGAGCACTTATGCATAGTGGGGGCATCCGTGTCCTATGGACACAGTTCTAGTTTTGTTCAGTATGTAGTGAATTTTCTCTCTGAAACCAAAGATAAGAACTATTGTCAGACAAAAATTCAACAGACATTTGTAAAAATACGCTTGTTAATAATTAGCTCCATTTGTCCATCACTGTCGGATAGATATTGTGGTAAAATGTTAAGGTCCTATAGGAGAGAAACAGTGGTTCAGTTATGGTTATGGGCTGGACTGGTAATCTTAGGGTCACGAGATCGATCTTCCACTTAATAAACTCAGGTAGACAGGTCCCATGTTAGATAGATGACTTTGACATGATTTTTAGGTCCATGTTGGATAGGTGACTAAATCTCATTCTTGATAGAATACTGTGACAAGATTTCCAGGTCCCAAGTTAGAAGAATGTTGCAGAATTTTCAGGTCCAGTGTTAAGATAGAAGACTATGGCAAAATTTTCAAGTCCAATTTTCAAGGTCCCATGTTAGATGACTGTAACAACTTTTTCAGGTCCCATGTTGTATAGATGACTCTTGCAAGATTTTCAGATCATATTCTCAATAAAAGACTGTGGCAAGATTTCAGGTCCCATATATATGTTGGTTAGTTAGATGTCTGAAAATATTTCAGGTATCATGTTTTGATAGATAACTGTGGTAAAATAGTCTGGTCAGGTGTTAGGAAGATGTTCAGGTTGATATCCATTTGGATAAATGAATATATTCTGATTCCGTGTTGGAATTATGACTATTACAGGATTTGCAGGTCCAGTGTTGGAGAGATGCCTTTCAAAGGATTTTCAGGTTGTGTTTTGCATGAATGACTGTTGCAGGATTTGCAGCTCCCATGTTAGGTAGATTACTGTGGCAATATTTTCAGGTTACATATTACCCTTATATAGTTCTTATACATACACCCATGATCACTTAAACTTGCCAAATATGTTTTATTTCTTCGAGCCGTGTTTATTTGCATTCAGATGAAAACTATCAATCCATCAGTTTGTGTCTAAAGATTTTCTCTGCATGCAAGAATATTTTTTGCTTGTTTATAAAGTAAAAACACTTTGTTTTATAAAAATAAATTAAAATGTGTACAATTCTTGTGAAATGATATCCCAAAGGACTTGTAGAACAAACAGCAAAGTAATGGATTAATATTGATGTAAGATGAGAGAAGCGGAAGTTTCTAAGCAAAAGCATCTTTAGGGAATCTGAAACGATCATGTTAAGATAGTTTGGGTTTGTTTACAGTGGCTTGCAAGCCTTTTGCATTTGAAGCTGCAGCACATTCCATTTAATTTACTAATTGTGTTGCAAGTTTTGTTCGTGTTTTCCTATGGGTTTTTTTCTGTTATGATTAGATTGGTGAAATGCTTCTGATATGGTTTGTTTGATGGGATAGTAATTGTATTGTAGTAGAAAGGCTATGTAATGATTGGTTTCGATCTAATTATGATTCTGTTGTCATTTTATTTAAGTGTATGTATGTATACGCTAGTAAAACTTAACTTTATAGTTGTATATTAGTTTGTTGCAACATTTGTATTGTGATAAGTTGGATGGGATGGTTTTAATGGGATGATAGTTTATGATAGTATCATAATGTAATTCGTTTGATGGGATGATTCTGCTTTAATATAACTTTGATGGTGTGTTTGTATGTTTGATTTGTTTGATTTGATTGGTTTTTCTTGCTGTAAGTTTGATGGGATGGTTATATTTATGGTCAGTTTCTAAAGCATAGTAACAGTAGTTTGATGGAATGACATTAACAGTTATAAGTCAGTAGTTAAATCAGTTAGCGTTTAAAGTGCTGGAAGACTGTCGGCAGGATAGGAGGCGAAGGTTCATGCCGAGGCACACATTTTGTCCTTAGTAATGATGCACGTGTTAGCATTAACATTCAAATGGCCATAGAATGAAACTAATTCAGTTATCATTTATTTGTCTTTTTGGTCACTCACTGATATAAGCTAAACCTCTGTGGCTTGCTGTCCACAGAAGAAATCTCTACAGAGAGCTTAAAGTTGCAGTGACCTTCCTTAACTGTAGCATTACAGCATAGTGTTCAGGTCAACCTGTTCCCTACAGTGTCTATCTATTTGAGCTTATTTAACGTCGGTACCGGTTGCCCATATGACCGACGCCCCCTGAAGAGATTAGTTATTTTATGTTGTGGGGGTAGTGCAAGATACAGAAAGCATCCCATTCCAGAGACACCCCTGGTTCTTTTTCATGCTCAGTGTATAGCACTGATACATGGGACCTCGGTTTAAAGTCTCATCCAAAAGACTATTAGTAATGTTAGTGGAGGAGCGGGGGATCGAACTCAGGACCCCTGCTTTACCAGTCCAGCGCGTTACCACTGGACCACATCCGCTCCTTCCCTACAGTGTTTGACATGGCTGTTCATTAATCATACATGTTGTTACTTGTTGTATGTATGTAAAATGATGTATGCCATGTTGACACATTGTGACATGGCTGTTCATTAATCATACATGTTGTTACTTGTTGTATGTATGTAAAATGATGTATGCCATGTTGACACATTGTATATCGAAATAAATCAATCAAAAAGTATAATGATTCTAAAGTCTTCATTTGCTTTCCCAGGTAAATGTTTGTGATTTTTTTTTTCTTGAACCTGCTTTTAAACAAACAAATCAATAAAATAAAAATACATCTAAAATTTTGATGGTTGGCATAACATAAAGATTTTCAATCTGCATTACTTTATGGCACTTAATTGTATCTAAAACTTTTTGTTGAACTCCTTTCCATTATCATGAACTAGTCCATTCTATTTACACACAGGTAAATCTTTTTTTAGCTTGATAGCTGGTGTGCTGTTTTGATAATGCACTTAATAGGTGTTTCTGAACAATAGAAAATTTTTAAAAATTGAAACATGTACCTAAATGACTATGATTTTCATGAAACATATATGTATCAGTGTGTCTTATCCATATCAGTGTGTCTTATCCGAGTGCCAGTTCCCTGTTTAACTTTATGTTGAGCATCTGTGTGTGTTTGGGACAACTTGAATAATTTTATGCAGCAGCCTCTGCTAATTAGCTTATAATTAGTATTTTTCCAGTTTTTCACATTTCAGTCAATCACATTCTAGATTGTTTTTATAACTGCACCACTCTAGACCTTTTTGTGACTGCACTACTTTTTCTGGATAACAAATTGCATCTTTGTTATTGTATTGTATATATATTCTTTGGCGTAGAAAAAGGAGGTGCACATATATTATTTCTATGAAACAAAATTTTGGTCTCTGTCCTCAGTATCTTAGAATGTAAATATTATTTCCACCTTTATAGTGTACACCTGACAATAAGACAATGTATGAAGGAAATCATCGTGATGTGGTGAAAAAATAGCATCATGTATCTATTTTCGGACAGCATAAGTGACTATTTAGAAATTACGAGATCACCCCTGTATATGGTTCGCACATACGAATACGCCACTGTGGGCGCATTAATATATCGATGTTAAAGTGGACGTGTCTTGATCCCTCTTGAGTTTGATTTGGGGTTTGGGCGGTCGCTGACAGTCTAAAAAGTTTTCTCTCCCAAATTTTGGAAATTTGTAGGACAACCAGTGTATCTTGAAGTCAGAGAATACTGGATTAAACTATTACCTTGCTTGCAATTGTTGTGGTGTTTTGAGGTCTTGTATCTATTAAATATTTGACATTTTCATTTAGTATAGTCATTTGTGGCTTTCTAGGTGATTTAGAACCATCACTGTGGTTTTCTTTCTAAAAAAATTATAGTTACATGAAGAAAAGGAATAATGATGAACACACTCTTAATTTCAAGTCATCATGATGTCATTTTATTGCTGATGCTAAAAATAGAAAAAGGTTGTAAGTAAATTAAGCGATTTTTCAGAAGTGTAACATACTTCCAGAAATTGTTATTGAAGAAAAAGGACTAGAAATCTTTGTGATTGTCAGTAAATTGAGAAAGCATGTAAACTCTGTCATTTAGAAAATGTACAATAGAAGATATTATTGATTACTGATTCTTGTTTCCAGTGGGATGTCGTATTCATGTTGGAGTAAAAAGCTGTCTTCATCATTTGAAGAGTGTTAAGTAGCACAGGGATGGTAATACTTTGTTCTTTATAGACCTTGTGACTGCAATATTACTCTATCAAAGGGATGGGAAAATTGCTGTCAAAGCAACCCCAATACTAATGAAGACTTGTAAACAATATGCAGATAGTGTCTGTTTACCAGCCACTTGATTAAGAGAGGTCCCAAAAGGCCCCAATTGACTTGTTGTAAGTTCAGAAATATGTTTTGTAACTATACAATTTAAGTCTCAAAATTGTTTAAGTTGGGAATATGATACAAGTATGTTGGTGTATTTTGTGCTGAAAAAAAAACATAAGACTTATTTCATAATTTTACTTCAGGCGAGATCTGATGATAGACAGTCAACATGTCTCCCTCCCTAAACCTTCCTTTAGCTCTTAGTTTGTTCAGTGAGGAGAACATTTTGATGAAACAGACAGAATATCATTGGTTATATTGAACAATAGTGTGTTGTAAAGGTATAATTAGCTTGCTTTGCAATCAGAAATTCTAAAATGTTATTGTTACCTAGGTAACTGGTATAAACAGAATAATTACTGTGAGGAAAATTTGTATTTCTGAGCATGGCATATTAATCACATGTTGCTGTCTTGGGAAATTGCAATGTAATATTTATTTTCTGATTGCCTAGAAATATGTTTTTTAATAGCACACAAATAGAAATCTTTTTATTCAAAAGATGTGCATTATTGCATTATTGAAAAAAATATGACTTGGAGATGTGACAGGAAAGTAACATGGCAGAAAAAGTAACAAGGCAAAAAAAAAAGGTATCACATGATAAATTTTTCTCTGGTTTAATGTAAATGTGGTGTGTGTGTCACAACTGACATCATGAATATTTATAAGGGATTTTTAACAAGGAATTTTAGAAAGCTTGTACATGCCAACATGTTAACAGGAAGATGTTGCTGTTGACTAGTAGAAGATGTTATGCTCCCCAGAGCATAATAGTTGCCACTTTGTTCATCCATCTTTCACTGTAAGTCTATCTGCACGTACGACACGCTTTTTGTCCAGACCATGACTCAACAACTAATAAAGGTTTCAACATGAAACTTCATAGGTGGATAGATCTGACATTTTTTGCCTTTTTAGCTCACCTGAGCGCACAGTGCTCGTGTTCTTTTGGGATCAGTGATTGTCCTTCGTCGTCCTTCGTCATCCTCAATTGTTTCAAATGACATCTCCTCAGAAACCAGCTGACCAGATTTGATAAAACTTGCCTGGAATGTTCCTTGCATGAAGCTCTATCAAAGTTTTTCAAATGCTTCCAGTCTATGCAGATCTGTGCCACAGGAGCTAAAAATAAATTTAAAAAGTGAAAACTTTAAAAATCTTCTTCTCTGAAACTGCAGTGCCTAGTGCTAAGATATTTGTTATGTAAGCATTGTCTAGTGGACCTTTACCATGTTTGTACATTTCATTGCCCCAGTATCAAAATTGACCCTGCCCCAGTTGCCATATTATTTCACATAGGCTTATATCAGGAAAAATTTCAAAATCTTCTTGTCTGAACCAATAGCACTAGGTCAAGGCTGAGTTATTTGGTATGTAGCATTGTCTAGTGGACCTTAACTAAATATGTTTAAATCATGGCCCAAGGGTCAGAATTGACCCCACCCCAGGGGCCACATGATTTTACATAGGCTTGTATAGGAAAAACTTCAAAAATCTTTTGGCTGAAACTTTAATACCTTGGTGTTTTAAATTTATCATACAGGTTCACCTAGAGCTTCACTACAAATATTGTTCAAATCATGACAATGGGGTCATTAATGGCTCCAACCAGGGGTCACTTCTTCTTTTATGAAACCACAAGGCCCAGGGCTTTGATATTTTGCATTGAGCTTTATCTGGACCTAGGGGTCACCTTGCATGAACCTCTACCATTAACTGGGGTCAAGGTCACTGAGGCTAAAAATTTTTCTGCTTTACCTCAAAGAGTCTTCATTTATTGACCAATTACTTAGATATTTGGTATGTAAGTTCCTCCCATGGACCTCTACCCTTAGGTGGGTTTTGAGGTAAATGGCTCAAGAACAACAAGACTTATAATATGTTTTCTTATTTCTGTCATAGAGCCTTTATTTATTGACCAATATTTCAGATGCTTGGTTTATAGGCACATTCCATGAATCTATACCATTCATTGGAGTCAAGGTCACCAAGGCTTAAAATAGATTTTTCTACTTTTTCTTATTTATTGACCAGTATCTTTGATATATTGTATCATGCAAAAAAAACAAGAAGAAATGGACCTGAACCACTGAGTCGGGTTTGAGGTTACTGGGGTCAAGGTAAAGGTCACAGAGGTTTTGCTTGCAGTTGATTCGATTTCAACCAGACTTTCACTAAACATTTATAAACAGTAGATCTCCTTTCTTTTCCTGAACCAGCCTGATTCAGTGAGGTGTTCCAGAGGTGTAGGGCCAGAATAGGCTTACTTTGCCATGTCAGCATGGTTTCACAGCTTTGATTATCATACAACCTATATCCATAACAATAACATGGACATCTGCCCTTGGGTTGGATTTTAGGTCACTTGGGTCAAGGTCACCAAGGCTAAAAATTAGGGCCGGGAATTATATTCGAATATTCGAAACACTACCGAATATTCGAACATTGAGAAACGAATACGAATATTCGAAAAAAAGAAACATTTTGTTTTTTTTTCATTTTTTTTACTTTCAAATTTCAAGAAGATCATAAATTAAACCCTTGACCTTCACTTGACCAGGTGTTCATATGTTTGTATAACACGTGTCAACGATTATCGCCAATTAACTGTGAAAAGTTTGGGTAAAGTTGATCAAAAGGGCACCCGTTTCACAGTTTGTAATTTACCTGTTTAACAGTTTATAATGTAAATTTTTCCGACTTCAATTATCTTACTTTTTTGTTTTCTGTGCTTTAATCTTTCCGATCAATCGATAATTGTCTTAATTTTAGTGAAGAAGAATAAATCGGCACGTATTAATCATGCTAGAACAATCGACCAATCGATATTCATCACTCTAAAATTAACTCTATTTTACCCAATGGAAATTTAAAGCTCTACTCAGAACCAATAACCTCGTCGGTAAATAAGCTCAAATAGAGAGAAAGAGAGAGTATCTTCGCTGTTGAAAAAATCAAAAGTCAATATATCACAATCCCGCCCCGTGTTTGGAATTACTTTCACATTCTATTGATAAGTCTAAAGCTACTTGCGATCTATGCAAGAAAGTATAAAGGGATTTCTTCTAACCTACTAAATCATCTCAACTCACAACATCCAACATCTAACAAAGGTAAGAACATACATGTTTGATAAGATGCTTATTTCACGAAAGCATGGGAAATGTCTATATTCCGTCGGAAGGTATTTATTCTGTAGAAATTAAACTCCATGTGATATTTACTGCGTTATAGCTAAATTTATCTTAAGAATGTTTCATACATATATCGATTTACAATCAATAAGACAAAAAACTTTGACTTAGTTATAAAGGTCTTCTAAATCGTCGATTATTCCAAGCATATTAAAGTAGTATAGTATTCGACCTAATCAATTTTGGATACTACGTAAAAGAGAAATATTGGAAAAAAATTGTAAAAACGAATATTCGAATATATTCGAACAGGGAAAACGAATATTCGAACATCAAATTCCTTATTCGTTCCCGGCCCTACTAAAAATCAAAATTGGCCCCACCCCAGGGGTCGCTTGGTTTTATATAGACTGACATATGTGAAAAACTTTAAAGATCTTCTTGTCAGAAAGTACAAGGCCTGGAGTTTAGATATTTGGTATGTGAATGAAAGTAGTTGCATTTGTTTGGTGAGCAATAAAAGGGCTATCATGGCCCTCTTGTTTTTAGACGTAGTCCAATAGTTCAGAATGAACACATTCTTTCCTGCTGCTGTTATAATAAAACCTGATTTGAGTGTGAAATGGGTGCTACCAATAAGTCTCAGCTGGTCATGACCCTATATGGTCCCCAGATTTCAGAGCCATAACAGAGAAAAGCATTTGAACAACATAGCATAATCAAAACTAGACTTGATTGTTGATGATAAACAAATATTATATGACTGTGTAGTGTGAGCTGGAAATGCCAGCAAGGGTGTTACATGTTTTCATAGACACTGATTTGGCACCCTCCTACAAATATTTATTACAGGAAAAATACTGCCAGGAATATGGGTAATTATAAACTGATCTGCATCAGAAAAATGAAACATTGTAATGTTGTTTTTTTTTTCACACCTGTGGATAATGTGAGTTCATGTTACTGGTAAAGTGGTTGATGTGCAGGTCTAAAACTAATTGTAAGTCACTAGACCAAAACTAAAGGAGTCAAAAAGTCAGTCTGCTGCTACTCAACTATCATTATATTTAGGGTCTGTCTTTAAGATGAGACTTTAAATTTCTAGGGGTAAATGCAGACTTCCCGAAAGTTAAAAAAAAAAAAGTGTCAGACATTCGGTCTGACAAGCTCTGAAAATCTGTCAGACCGAAACGAAATCTGTCAGACCAAATGAAATTTTCAACAAAAACAATCGAAAACATGTAACATTAACATTTACAATGCCATTTTGAAAACACGAGGCTTGGGATAAATGCCATACAGTTAGACAGATCTGGACTGATAAAATGTTGGACCAAGTGAAAATTTATCGGGGATGTCCATCGAACCGATGTATTTTGGGAAGTCTGTAAATGTGAAAAAGTTTTGAGTAATATAAAGAAGTAGATGGCACTTCTTGCATTCACCCCTCAAATTGAAAGTTTCATCCTGCAGCACAGTGTGCATACATACCTTGTCATAAACTGGGATGGTTATCTTGTATTGCATTGAACTTCACCAAAATCTTGAAAAAATTGGACACTTCTTGTGTGTTTGCAAATGCTTACAAAAGTTTTACCAGCATCAGAGTTAGGTTGCTACATGTAATCATAAACCATTATTATATTCGAGTGAAATATAGGCTGTGGGTTTAAGTCCAGGTATGGACAATAATTTCTTTGGATTGCTATTTTTGTTGATTAGATTGTTATTTTTTGACAGCATAGATCCAGCACTTGCATAGATGGAATTAAGAATTATGGAATAGGGTAATGAAAGTGTAACATTGCATTTGAAGACTATAGGCCCTAGGAGATGAACTTGAGGTGGATAGAACTGGAAAAATAGACGCAAAACCTTTCTAATGCAACTTTGATATGAGAATTTCCCTGCTATCTTGGCATAGTTTGAGGTTTAAGCCAAGTCTTGTCATGCAATAGTAATGATTTGTTATTAATTCATAGAATGCATAATTATATGAAAAAAGGCCTGAGAAAAAAATGTAACATGTTAAGTTCACAAATGCTGCTAATACATGCTGTTAATGTTAAGAAATGTATCAACAAGTTTCACTAAAAAATTCAGGGACATTTCTTCTTGCTACTGTGCTGACTGTATCTGATATGTAAATGCTTTTCTACTTTCAGGCTTGTTTTCAATGCCAGAATGGATTAGTCTGTGTCCAATTTGAAGGTAAGCAGACATGATCTTTATGCTTCCATTGTCTTATCTAGATATAAAAGTGCAGAATATCTAATGGGTGCATTTATAGCTGTACCTCTATCTATACAAGCAATATTATTTTGCATTTGTTGTAGTGTAGCACCTTTGTAAGGTAAATTTATTCAGTGTTTAAATTATATTAAGCTGAGAATGGTTTGACATAACAGCATCATACCTGATAGGAAATATTGCTTCATTTGAGTGCCAATACGAAATATTGCTCATTTGAATACCAAGATAACAAGTGATAGTTCTGTCACTTTATCCAATGACATTTTATGCTTCAGCAGGTAAGGATTGTGTGCTTGACTTGTTAGATCTGAATATTTACGGGGTTGTTACTTAGAATAGAAAAATATGGTTTTACCATAATAATTGTGCTGGGCTTTCATGAATTAAATATTTAAGTCAATTTACAGTGAGCATGAAATTTATATCTAGAAGTCTTCCTTTATTTGTGTTTCTGATATGCTCAAGATATTAAAATGAAACCTTTTGTGAGAATCCCATGTACTAGATTATGAAACAAAGCTTATATGTGCCATTACAATACACTAGACAAAAAATAACTTAAAAATTGTATCAAAATGGGATTGGGCTTTTAAAGCCCATTTCATCTTTCCTTTTTTTTTTCTCTAAATTCCTTTTAGAAATACAGTTAAGTGTGAAATCTAGACACCCTTGGGACTACTAGAGGATTGCAGGGTGTGATAATGTTTCAACTTTGATATTTGGTACAATCTTCATGTCTGTAAAAGATTGTCTCCTAGCCTTGCAAGCTGCTTTAGTTTCTTTGCTGATAAGGAATAAAATTTGATGAAATTGGTACTGCAGGATTTAGAAAGTTTACTTGACATTTACTATAGTAGCCTACTTTAGATGTAATAACTTTCTCAGCTTGGTTTCTTGCCCAAAGTTAACTTAAATGCTTAAACAGTGTGATTGTTTTATTGTGAAAGAAAATTCTGCATGAAATCGACAGCCAAAAAGCCAGAAAGAAGAGTGTATAAGCTCAGAGTTAATTATTTTGCACCCCACCCCCATCAGAGTGATTGTTTTATTGTGAAAGAAAATTCTGCATGAAATCGACAGCCAAAAAGCCAGAAAGAAGGGTGTATAAGCTCAGAGTTAATTATTTTGCACCCCACCCCCATCAGAGTGAGGAGGTAAATTGTTTTGCAAAATTAATGTCGGCAGACACTTCGTTTCCGATCAGTATCTAGAGAACCAGTGGACCCACCTTGGTTTGTAGGTTGGTCATGACTTGTAAATGACTCCTGTAGTTTTTCAGGTCACTAGGTCAAAGGCCAGGAGATCACAGTGACCTTGAAAGCAAAACAGATTCCGATCAGTAACTACAGAATTCTTGGGTCAGCTTTCCAAAACTTCATAGGCAGGTTGGTCATGGCCAGTAAATGACCATATAGTTTTTCAGGTTAGTAGGTTATAGGCCAGTGTCACAGTGACCTTGAAAAGCAAAATATTTTCCAATAAATGATTTAGAATCTTTGTGCCTATGTTATTCAAACTTGGTATGTAGGTTGGCTATGAGCTGTAGATGACCCCTATAGTTGTTCAGGTCACAAGGTCAAAGGCCAAGGTCACAGTCACCTTGAAAAGCAAAATGGTTTCTAATCAATAACTATTGAACACTTTGGCCCAGACTCCCCAAAACTTGATAGGCAGGTTGATCATGGCCAGTTGTACCCCTATAGCTTTTAGGGTCATTAGGTCAAAGGCCTATGTCACAGTGACCTTAAAAAGCAAAAGCTTTTCTGATAATTATCTAGAGAATCCTTGGGCCCAGGTTCCTTGGTGTGTAGATTGGTCGTGACCAGTAAATGACC
Organism: Cyclina sinensis; assembly: GCA_012932295.1. NCBI lineage: Eukaryota > Metazoa > Mollusca > Bivalvia > Venerida > Veneridae > Cyclina > Cyclina sinensis. The sequence goes on from JAAONU010000013.1 coordinate 4,618,096, forward strand.
CCTGTAGTTTTAGGGTCACTAAATCAAAGGTCAAGGTCATGATGATCATTTACTGAAAAATGGTTTCTGATAAATTGTGAAAAAATGCTTGTGTCAAGGGTCCTTAAACTTGCAATGCAGGTTTATAATGACCAGTAGATGACTCATATTGCTTTTGAGGTCACTTGGTCAAAGTTCAAGGTCAGATTGACCATTAACAAAAAAATGGTTTCCAGTCAATAACTAGAGAACCCTTGTGCATTGGCTCCTCAGATTTACTATGCAGGTTAGTCTGTTCAGAAGATGACCCCCTATTGTTTTTGAGATCACTAAGTTCAAACCCAGCTCGGGGCAGGTGGATTTTTCCGTGTTACATTTGGTGTCCAACATAAATAACTCACGAGTTTCAGTGTGATGGCACCCTTAGAAAGTCCCGCAGACATTCAGTACTCCTCGAGGACGAATTCTAAGAAGGAGGGGGTGTATGTAGCAGAGGTATAATACGGCACTTCTACTCCCTTGCCTATCAGCTAGCTTTTATGGCGACGTAGAGTGTCCGCTTAGTAATCGAAGGTACCCGAGTTCAAACCCAGCTCGGGGCAGGTGGATTTTTCCGGGTTACACTTGGTTAAAGGTCAGTGTCCGTAAACCATAAAGAGGAAAACTGATTCTGATTGATAATTAGAAAACCCTTGGGCCTTGCTGCCTCAAAACTTCCTACCTACCCACCCTCCCATCTACTTACCTACCCATTCAGTTCCTGTACTCTTTGGTGATCTACAGTTCATTTTATAACCAAAGTTTCATTGATGTAATCTACAGTTCCTCTCATTCATCACCTTGCCTTGGCCAATAGCTGTTGATATCAGATGCCCCTGGCATCCTCCACTAAATGTACTGATACAAGTCCCTGTCCTCAAACTTCTACCTTCCTATACTTCTATGGCTGCCTCTAGCGCTAAGGCACTAGGGGGAAGGGGGCAAGTACGTTTTACAAACATGTCTTGTTTTGTAGTAGAGATCAAATTTCATTCTCTCAAAAAAGAATGAAGCCCAAAGATGTTTGGTAATCATTGGGCTGGTTTTCTTAAAATTTTGGACTCCTGGATCTTTTATTCAATCTGTAGAATCATAATGCTGTTCTGAACAATAAGAAAGTTATTATTGAAAACTTACTGACAAAAATTTATTTCCTCTTTGTTAAGAAAAAAGAGTCGTTAGACCTGAGGCTAAATTGAACACTACCAAAATGAATTTGCTATATTGTATTAGGTTTAAATTGTAAAGTGTTTAAAAAGACTGATCATTTGTTTTAATGATGGAAGTGTGTTTATTTAAAATGAACACTTTGTAAGTGATTGTCCTTCAAGAATTTGTTTTATTTAGCATACTGAAGTAATAAAATGTACACCTTTAAAATGAAATTTCATTTGTTTATACATGTATTTCTGTATATCTATGAAAAAGAAAGTTTTTTTACAAAAAGTAAAAGAGTTATGGCAAATGTTCAAATCTTCAATAGTGCCATCATTATTATAGAGTATTGATCTGTGAAATAGATTGATGGCCCTGGTCATAGTGCATTATTGATACATTGATAGTTTGAAATACTGTCATTCAAAATTTGAAAAATTAAGATTGCCTGAGGATTATTTTTAGTAAAGATTGTTTACTTGAAGTTTGACAGTTGATGTCAATAACTTGAGAATGTTGAAGACAATTTTGACAGTGTTTCACATATTGACACCTTTTTGCTTAATTACAGTTTCAACTTCAGAACAGGAAGGTCATTCTTAAGGTTTAGAAATAGAGGGGAGAAAAAAGGAAATTATTAATAATAATTTAACAAGTCGTTGAAATTATTGATGGGAGTATAGTTTAAGGTCAGTATGAATTAAATTGTTTATTTTTCTGGTGATAATTATTAAGATTTGTTCTTACTTTCTGGATGCATGAAGTTATTTGCATATACTGTTACATTGCTTTGTAAGTTAGAATAGTGTACGTAGAGCAAGAAATGTTCATGGAAATACACTTTGATTATTTCAAAATTAAACAAAAGTTGGTTTTAGCTGTCAAAATAAAAAATAATAAAATGTAGAATAAATATAGACCATACTGTTGTTAATTTGAAATGCATGTCTTATGTGGTAGTATTAATTAGTTATTGCTTTCTGCATTATGTCATGTTACCTGTTTTTTTTTACTAGATTCATATAAATATGCATAGTATTTGTGACAGGTGTCAGATTTGTCTGGGTAAAAGTGTTTTAATGATATATTTCATTGGCAATATTGGTCAGTCTCATGCATACAGATTTATGTATTTACCTCTCTTTGGTGTCATTTGATGTAATTGTACACAATATCAAAGTTATTCTCACAAATTTTGTACCTATTGATAAAGATTTCGTAAGGCTGTGATAGTATCTATGATGTATAAATCAATGCATGTGACAACACTCACACAAGCACGCAGAAATGATGTGGCGTTGTTATTACATAGACAGAACAGCTAGCCAAAATGTCTGCAAGGGTTACGTAGTTTCGTTATCGATTTAATCAGAATAACTACAGAGGCTGTGACATCATTGCTCTTGATAAAAATACAAGAATGAAATGATGTCTGTTAATCAATAATCAGCAACTGCTAAGTGGCCGAGTCAGGTGATCATTGTGTGTACGAGGGACTGTCAACCAGTGTTATTAGGTTTACTGTACATGTTAGCAGAATTGTGACAGTTAACATTTTTATATTGAAGAAAATACTTTTATGAAATGAAAAATGTAGGTTTTTTGTCAGAATTGTGAAGCTTCTTCATAACTTAACCATAAACTATAGAACACTGATAAAGAGTTGTGTCAGTTTTGTCAAATGAATCAAGCCATGCAAAAAAAAATGAATAAACATCTGCGTATTAGAAGTGTGATATGATTTTGCCTTAATTTACTGTTAGATGTAAAGTGTTCCAAATTTGAAATTATTCAGAATTGTGTCCTCTATGGAATACCACTGGCAGACAAAGTAGTTAGGAAATTATATTTCATATTTAAGTATTTCTTGTGGAAATTTTGGGGCAGAATCCCTTTGGTCCAAAATTGAAAGAAAATAGAAATGTATAATTTAAGAGATTACTAATAATTTAAATATAGATTTGGCCTGGTTTATTTTGACACAAATTTATTGGAGATCAGCAGAGAAATGCCCCCTTCAGTAAGCAAAAGAATAGCATTTTTAGGTTTGCGTCTCGTGTAACTGACCAAACATGTAACTGCTAGAGTTATGAAACTTTCTGAGAATAGTTGTCAGTAGGTAAACTTAAGCACCTGGGTATTTTAACTGCAAATTTATTGGAGATTGACAGAGTTATGCCCCTTGATTAAGCAAAAAATAGCATTTTTAGACTCCTTAATGTTTATGTTCCCTTGTAATTGTACAGGATTTTTTGTGACATTGCAGCAGAATGTGAGGGCATCTGTTTCCTATTGACACATCTCTGGTTGTAGACTTCACTAGGGATAGTAAATATAACATATGCTTTACCAGCACTGGCCAAAAGATCTGTCATGGTGTTGGAGATATGCAGTGTTATTATGAAAACATGTGAGCAAAACACTTTCACTGGTCCATATATAAGAACCAACCGAAACTACTCAAAATGGCATATAAGGCATCCAATTGACACATCACCATTCTGCTTTCTATTTATTATCATTTTTTTGTGTTCAAAGATTTGCTATTGATAAGTTTTATTTGTTGTTGTTGGAGTAATATGTCAGATCATTATGTCATTATAGTGATCATTGCCCATGATAATAAAGTATTATGTCTCACTGAGATTCGATATTATATCCCAGTTCTTGTATTATATCCTTCAAAATTCTTTTTGTGATTTTTAGCTGTAATTTTATTTTTGCATTACATGCCTTGCAAATGATTAACTCTTTCTTCAATAATTTGGGAAATAGTGCAGGTGCATTCTTAATACAGTGTAATCTTGGTCTGTGAAGTACCTTAGTTAAATCTATATTTTTTCTTCTTCTGAAAACTTCTTTTAATCAAAAGATACTGATCAGTTTTAAAGTAAGGCTTATGTTAGTCTGAAGGCATGAGATTTAAATATAGTTCATGTTGAAAAAGTAACCACCAACCCTTAAATATTTATTACTTTCTGTTAGGTAACAAAGTATAGTACTTTAGTACTGTGTAGTCGAGGATGATAACCTTTCATTCTGTGCTTATGTAATATAATAAAATTACACAAGTACTTTGTACTAACTTACCCCATTGAATATATAAAATGGACTTGCCTTTCTTTGAATATGGACAATACCATATTTAGCTCAGAGGGTTTTTATGAAAGACACAGTCTGACTAAATGGTGACAGTTCATGACTTAGATATGCTGGCCGATTATGACCTGGTGGAAGTGTTTGTCAGAAGCATGGACAAATGAATAAAAAATTGGATTCAGAAAAGTAATGCTGCTTGGATACATGTGACGCATGCAGCTGAAATGACATGTATTGTTTATAGTGTGGGAAGTGTTACACATTGTGTACTTGGTATATCAAGTAGTGTGTTGTTAAATATAAGCACCATTTCCCTTCCCAGTCTGACTAAGTCTGTCTTCATGTGTCATATAATTATCTTTGTCATAGTTACATTACGCTGCTTAGTAATTCTTAACTTTATTCAAACATCTGTTTATTCTTACCCTTTGTCTTATCAATTATGCCAAATTTGTCTACAAAAAAAACAGTAACTTGAGCTGTGTTAAGACAAGACTGGCCAACGTTTGTTATGATGCCCTGTGAGCAGCGTTTTTAACATGAAATTTCTTGTTAGGAGTAAACTCGTTGAGGTATAAGGGAGTGAATAAAGAGTTGAATAACAGTTTTATTCAAGAAAAGGTATTTAAAGGGGCCATAAGCTTAAGTAAATATCAGATTTGTTCAAACTCCAGACAAAATAATTGCAACCTTTCAACTCTCAGAAAATGGAATTGGAAAAGAATGATTAATTTGTTATTCTGTCATTACCCTAGAGAGACTAAACTGTGATTGATCTGCAAAATATATTGGAGGTTGTTTTTCTAGAATGTTTGTAATAAGGTGAAAGGAAAGGTTTTAGTTATTGCACCCACCCGGGTGACTGAGACTGCAGTAGTTTTAGCATGACCTTAAAAAAATAAAAATATAAAAAAATAATCAGATTCAGTTAAGTATTTCAGAAGATTTAATGTATGTTGCCTTCATTAAAATTTTCCATTATAATATAAACACATTTTTTATTAGAAAATAAATCTCTGCTCATTTTAGTTTTTTTTTTTCAGATTGAAATATTTTTGTATCTCACAAATATCTCATGACTTCTTGTAAACAATGTTTTAAGTCAATGGTCATATGACTTTATTTACTGCTTGAAACCAATTTAAAGTACCTTACATGACATTTTGCAATTTTATTTTGATAATTTTACATGCAATTTTGCAAGTTGTAGTTTAATACTTAAAGGCTAAAAATAGCTGTTGTGAATATTTTCATAAGGCTCTTGTCTCCGTGTGACATCACAGCAAGATCAATTTACATCATTGCTATCGGTAAAACTGGTAAAGTTAAATATAGCTGCGGCTAGGACTGTGTACATAGCGATTTTACTATTAATAGCGTTGCGATTTACTAGTTTATTGTATGGCTATAGTTGTATGGAGGAAAGCATCTGTAAAATACATCGTCCTGATGGAGCCAATTTCTCACAAAATGTGTTCAGGAGTATAAAGTATTATTTTTATTCACAGCTGGATTTTAAAAGTTCTGTATACTTCTAAACTGTAAATCTTCCAAAGATGTGGTAGTGTTAAGTATGCATTCAGACCTAAAGGGGATATAATTTATGCCTGAGCAGATATAAAAATGTATACATAGAAGTTTAGTGACGTCAAACTGCTGTGTGATAACTTAAAGGTATGATAATTAATATAAATGTGTGCTAAATTTGGTAAATAAATATATTCAGGTTTCAGTTATAGTGGGAAAAGGATATACTTTAAAGCAAATAGTGTAGTCAATAAGAGGATTATAGATTGCATATTGGTAAGTTAGGCACATACATTATTGTATGAATATTTATAACGTATGAATTAAAAAATTTTAACAGATTTATTCCAAAGGGATTTTTTTGCAGTTTATTCAGTTGCTATTCAGCTGATATATGATGATGTATGATTACTTTACCTTATGTAACATTAAAGTTAAATTTATATATAGGCTATGCATTTGGTTCATTAAAATTTCAATTCTGCATTTTTAGCCCCTTAAAACAACTCAGTTTAGAACCCAAAGACCAATTATTCTTGCATAATATTTAACTGTTATTATGTAATTGTGAAAAACTGCTTTTACTGTAATTAAGTGCATTAAAAAAATTCTTTTTCTCAAACTTTTGTTTCATAAATCACCCTCATTAGCATTGCATAACTTGGCACTGTTATATTGGAATGGGAGAAACCTGCATGTATTGCACTTAATGCTCTGTGTCAGTACTTGGAGAAAGCTTTTTATACCTGCATGTGTTCCAATATAAAAAGTGTTTTATTGATTTTGTGGGTTGTAATTACCTCTATATAATTCTAGCTTTAGGTGCAGAGTCATTGTATTACCTTAGTGCATTAGGCATACTTACAATAGTTTAACACTTATTGTTTGGTATTGCAATTTGCCTCTACACACTCTTGGTGTTCTGCATCCCATTGTCAGTTAAGTTAGGTATACCAGGGCCATCAAATAAAGAGGCCACCTTCTTCCCAGAAATAATGTTATTTTACAAACTGTAACTGACAACTGCTCAAGAATATATATACCAGTTTTGTATTCAAGATTGGTAAGTAGGTACAACCTAAAGAACCTCTGTAAATAGGGAAGTAAAAGCATAATCATATTTGTCCTTATTGTCAGGACATTGAAAGCCATGCAGTCAAGCCACATGTGTTAATTGCTAGTTCCTTTTCAAGCTTCTCTGCCCTGCTGTTTGATAGTTTTGAATTTGTTTTGCTTCAGAAAAGTCTCATATTTTATTAGCTCTAAAAAAGGCTTCATTTATGCTGGTTTCAGCTGATTGATTGTAAAAATAAACTACAGGTCAGTTAGGTCATAATAGCCTTGAGGTTAAAGTTTATTCATAGATAGTGTCCCTAGTTTTTGGTGAGTTATTGCCTATTTTCAAATGTTGACAGTGATTTATTTAGAATTGATGGCTATTCATCGTTTAAAGCAGACATGTATGTATTTATTCTGTTTTACATGATAGTGAATTGTTACATGATACACCTCAAGTGGAAATAATGTGGGTTACACACTACTAAATTTTAGTGAGTTTTGGCTTTACTTTATAATTATGTCCTATGGTCAAAATTTAAATTTAAAACATTTTTGGTATCAAAAAATGTATTTGTCTTTACAGCTTCTTTAATATTACTTGAGAGAGAGGATAATGGAAAGCTATTTTTGGCATTGACCTTATTATTTCTAGGTTCAGTTTTTTAAAAAAACTAAGCAGAACTTGATTGATTATTTTAAAGTTTAGCATTAGGTTTATCAGTGAAGGCCCACCTCCCACAAAGGTCTGTTTTAAGTGTATAGATACAGTGTAAATATTTGCATATGAAAAATTTTGGTTTTATCTAAATAGGTTTCAAAATGTACGTCATATAATGTCTTATTGTTACGTCAGTGTGAAACACTTCAAGATTACGCATTGAATGAGGAAAAAAAAAGTAAAAAGAAGTAATCTTGAATTTCATTTCAGATTAAGTAAAAAAGAAGTACTCTAAGTATTGTGTACACTATTGTAGTAGTACATTTGATGTTTCCTTCATTTTGGTACGAGTGTCTTTTTGCTGGGCAAGGAACCATGAATTTTTCCTGGGTGATTAAAAACCTTCATTATTTAGAGAGAAATCAGCATTAACAATAGATGGTTGCCTAGGTAACTGATTGTCTAGAGGTGAAGGGATGTACAGATGTGATATATCATATTTTCTATACAGTTGCCTTAAATATTCATGCTTCCCAGCCAGAGTAATCAAGCATAGTGTCTGCATGTGGTTTGCCTTTACTTAGCAATATACAATACATTTTACTGAAGCTGTCTTCTTATAATGGACAAACCATATAATATATAAAGAGAAATATACCCTGTCAGCTAAGTTTGAAGTATTTCTTGAATGATTAGCCTGTCATCTTTCTATCTAGTGTATTTCCCATGTGCCTCATTTGCTAAAGCCATTTAAGAGTTGATAAATAATAATAAGGAATATGGTCAGAGACAGCATTTGGATTGATGTGATGGTCTTTTCTTCTAAAGAATCAAAAAGCATTTCTCTTCTATATTAATTAATTTGAATGGTCGTCAGCTACATGTTAATGGAGATTTTGTTTTTAAGTGTTGATTACCTCCCTTTTTCATAACAACACCATTTGCAGAGTAGTGAATTATGATCTGTTGAGATATTTTAGGGGATGAAAATCTATATGATTTGGGGTTTAAAGCACATACAATAGTTCAACATTCAAAACATAGCCAGTAACCTGTCAGATAGATGTTGATAATTCAATGCTGTGCAATTTTGTTGAGCAAATGACCTTATTTTTTCTGTAATTAAAGGGAGGGTTACAATTTGAAATTAAAGTGAAAACTGGGATTGGAGCCAGAAACATCTAGTCTTGCTGTCCTTTGATAAATTTGATAGTGTGAACATACATGCTAGTCAGCATGGTCTCTCTGTAAACAAGAAAGAAAACATGACATTGAGACACTGAAGCAAAACAAGTCCCAAATTAAAGGGAGGTAATTTGTAACAAAAATGAGAACAGGGACTGGAGCCTGGCAGAAACAGCTAGTCTAACTGCCCTCATAAATTTGATAGTGTAAACATGCTAGTTAGCTTGGTCTCTCTGTAAACATGCAAGAATGAATGACGTTAGGACTTTGAAGCAAGCCATTGTGAAGTTACTAGAAAGTTATGCCTTTATCTATATTCCAAACTCAGATTCCATTTGGATGTACATGGTGTCAGATTAAGTTGAATTTTTAAGGTCTAGGCAAAATGTAAGTATATAATTTTTCATGTAAAATCAAGGTAGGGAAGTATTTTTATTTGAATGGACTATGTTCAAGGTCACATATCCAAAGTCAGGGTCAAAGCATAGGTCTTTATTTTTTATACTGTCAAATTCAGTCATTCATTCTACACAAGGAAAATTGAAAAGACATTCGTGAGAATAGCGTATGATGTCTCTGTGTAAACTGTTTTCTGATTGAAGTAAGTATTGGATATAGAAGATTGGGGTTGAAGTTTTCTTAGTTTTCATAGGCTTTTGTAAGGTGATCATTATGCTAACTTCATGTAGGGTTACTCACATGAGATATGATGAAATCTTAAAAGAGGAAGTACGGGTGTATGTCACAGATGAACATTATGACAACTTCATGTAGGGCTACTCACATGAGATATGATGAAATCCCAAAAAAAGGAAGTCCTGGTGTATGTCACAGATGAACATTATGCCAGCTTTATATAGGGATACTCACAGAAGATGTGTTGAAATCACTAAAGAGGAAGTACTGGTTTATGAAATGCAGTTGTCACGGATGAACAGAACTACTAGTAAATGTTTAGTATGGTTCATTTCATCACAGGTACAGTAAAAATTCAGTTGAATGTGTCAAGATAGAGTGACATTAAATTGTACCAAGAAAACATTCTTCAATCTATTCATTACTTTTTGCTTGGCATGAAGATGCAGTGCAATGTAAAAAAGTAATTTTTTTCTTTAAAATGAGAAAGACCGAAAATGAATACCAACAAAACAGCCGAAAAAATGAAGATAAGAGGAAAGACTGATGTTTATTTGTATGTATTTTATTTACTTCTTAGATTGAGAAGCGATTACTAAAAGTTGATCTTTTTCTGACTTCATCTGATATTAGTATGACAAATACAGAAAGCAAAACAAATATGGTAACTTCCTGGCCACTTGACAAGATCGTAATCAACATAATGTATATCATTGTTTATATGTTTGAAACACCCTGGCCTCTGGAAACTCATTTTAATTTCTTAATTAATTAGTTGTGATGAATATTGCATGTATTCCATCTGTTTTCTGTTTTAAATATTGTCACTGAGTGGTGCTAAGTAAGCCGGGATAGTTAACTGTATTAAATTCTGTCAATTATTCCTTCATGACTTCATTCTTGTTAAATCTTTATACCCTCCCCTACTAATGACCCTTCCACCCCTTCCTATGTCCATTGTACAGGTCTTTGACTTGTTGTAGTGAAACATTTTCGTGCAGTTAGCCTTTTTTGCCAAGCAAGTTCCTCAGTCATTAATTAATTTTATTTTGTGATACCATTTTATGTGTAATTATAACAAAATGTCTGTCAAAGTGCAACCAACAAGCAAAAGTCTCAGGTTAAAGGTCAAGGTCATGATATGGCATGTTTAAAAAAAGACAGTAATTCATAATGCTTATATTAATTACTGTTAGTAATACAGAATAAGTGTTAATTCAGGCATGGTCTTATTAAAATGCTTTGTTAGTGAATTGTGTTGAAACTTTATACTGAAGCAGTCTTTTGATAATGATCCAATGATTCCCCCCCCCCCCCCGCTGCATAGGTCAGTGAGTCAATCACTATCACTCTATTTTTTTGTGAGATTGTTTATAATTATGAAGCTTCACTTGTTCCATAAGGTTCAAGTTTATTTACAAGTTTTTCATACAGTTTCACAGATAGTGAAAGTTGAACAAGTATGATTGGTATGTTTTTTTAATTGATGATAAACCTGACGAGTACACTATAGGTAAAACCTTCTGTATGTAATGAGTTTTCCTTTGATATAGTAACAAGGTGTGTAAATATGTATGTACAATTACCTGGGTATATAGTGCATAGTGTAACATAACTGTGTAATGTAGGTAGGAAGTGAGAACAGCTATGCTACAGGCACTGTGTTTGTGGTAATTTACTCTTTTGTATTGTTAGTGCAGTGAGTATAATGTATCCTTGAAGGGCATTGGCCTTCTAACAGAGTTAGGAAGGAGAAGACTGGAATGGTATTACCTTGAAGGTTGTGAAATAAATATTGTGTGGGCTGGGAAGCCTGGAATAAATCAAAGCCTGGAATATATGTGAATGGAATTTTGTGACTAGAAATACTGGGATTACTTCTTGTGTTTGTTACCAGAAGGTATTGAGTAAGATATAATGACACTTGTTGCAATTTATACAAAAATTACCACATGGTATGAGGGTAACAACACCAGATTTCATCTCGTTGAGAATTAAAAAAATTCTGTGTTTTGTTTGAGTAGAAGAATAAAAACAGTCTGAGCAATTCTCCTTTGTTTAAATTGTTGATAACATACGATCTTTCAGCTGCTTGCATTTCTCTCAGTCTGCGTGCACACCTGTACACTGTACATAATTCCTGTGTTTAGTTCAGAGTGTTGATGACACATGTTCTTTCAATTTCCAATTTATCCATCACTCCTCACTCTAAAAATACTTATTTCAGAGAAGAGCCAGTACTGGTACCACTCACAGAAGCTTGGTACTGAAGTAGAAGGAATATTTGCATACAGTCTCTGCAGCCTTGGGAACTCAAGTTTGAGCTATATAACCCCATCCCCACCCTTTCCATCTGATTTCTGGTTGGGATTCAAACTTAGGACCTGCTAAAAGAGCTGCTTTTGAGTCTTAGGTTAGTAATTGAAAAATAAAATGCAGAAAATTACTTCTGTTCTTTAGTGTTGGTAATTTAGAATGCTTTAGAAGTTCTTTTGATGTAGTAAGGTTGGTATGAGGTATAATTAGGCTTGATTTTAGAGAAACTTACCAATGCATCTTTTGATTAAATTTGGTCATAAAAATCTCCAGCAGCTGTTGGAATTTGGCCATGGTGGCTACTGGAAACAGCTGGAATATTCTAGATTTGGCAACAAATGATTTAAATCAACAAAAAACAGCATGAAATGGATGTCCTGTATCAAAATTAATTGTTGTTGGTGCTAAAATATTGGTTATTTCCATGGTTAGTTTCATGGAAAGTAACATGAACATTTGCTGAAATGTCTTTCGGTTATGAATTCTGTATTTTAGATAGTTTTTTCTTGCATACATTTTAAATTGTGAATTTGTCTATTTGTGACTAATGATTTGCTTCATTTGTTTGTTCTCAGATCAAATGATTGTGCTCTGATGAAACCTTTTTTCTGGGTCACAGGAGCTAAAAACAGATTTGAAAAGTTGGATCTTTAAAAATCTTCTTGTCAGAAACCACAAGGCCTGGAGCTTTGATATTTGGTATAAAGCATCATCTAGTGGACCTCTACCAAGTTTGTTCAAATTATGATCCTGGGGTCAAAAATGGCCCCGCCCCAGGGGTAACTTGTTTTACATAGAGTTATATAGGAAAAACTTTAAAAATCTTCTTGTCAGAAACCGTAAGGCATAGAGCTAAGATATTTGGTGTGCAGCATTGTCTAGTGGACCTCTACCAAGTTTGTTCAAATCATGGCCTCTGGGTCAAAAATGGCCCTGCCCCAGGGGTAACTTGTTTTACATAGAGTTATATAGGAAAAACTTTAAAAATCTTCTTGTCAGAAACCGTAAGGCATAGAGCTTAGATATTTGGTGTGCAGCATTGTCTAGTGGACCTCTACCAAGTTTGTTCAAGTCATGGCCTCTGGGTCAAAAATGGCCCCGCCCCAGGGGTAACTTGTTTTACATAGAGTTATATAGGAAAAACTTCGAAAATCTTCTTGTCTGAAACCACAAGGCCCTGAGCCTTAAGATTTAGTATGTAGCATTGTCTAGTGGACCTCTACCAAGTTTGTTCCAATTATACCCCTGGAGTCAAATTTGGCCCCACCCCGGGGTCATTGGTTTTACATAGGCTTATATAGTGAAAACTTTGAAAATCTTCTTGTAGAAGGAGAAGTAACATTTTCAGTCCAAATAATCTGGAAATTTGTCAGACAGGTTGTTTCTATGATTTCTAGCTCAAGTTCGAATATTGGTCATCTGGGTTCAAAAACTAGGTCACAGAGCCCAAAAATAGAAAAAACCTTGTTAACACTCTAGAGGTTACATTTTCAGTCCAAATATCCTGGAAATTTGTCAGAAAGGTTGTTTTGATGATTTTTAGCTCAAGCTCAAAATTGGGTCATCTGGGGTCAAAAACTAGGTCACAGAGCCCAAATATGGAAAAACCTTGTTAACACTCTAGAGGTAACATTTTCAGTCCAAATAACCTGAATCTGTCAGAAAGGTTGTTTCAATGATTTCTAGGTTAAATTTGAATATGTGTCATCTGAAATCAAAAACTAGGTCACAGAGCCCAAAAATAGCAAAAAACTTGTTAACACTCTAGAAGCTACTTTTCAGTCCAAATATTCTCGAAATTTATCAGAAAAAATGTTTTAATGATTTCTAGCTCAGATTCGAATAAAGGTCATCTGGGGTCAAAAACTAGGTCACAGACCCCAAATATGGAAAAACCTTGTAAACACGCATTGAGGTAACATTTTTAGTTCAAATAACCTTGAAATTTGTCAGAAAGATTGTTTTAATGATTTCTAGCTCAGTTTTGAATATGGGTTATGTGGGGTCAAAAACTAGGACACATGGCCAAAAAGTAGAAAATCCTTGTTAATGCTCTAGAGGTTACATTTTCAGTCCAGATGTCCTTGAAATTTGTCAGAAAGGTTGTTTCAATGATTTCTAGCCCGGACTAGGATATGGGTCATCTGGGATCAAAAACTAGGTCACAGAGCCCTAAAAGGTAAAAACCACTTTAACACTCCAGAGGTTACATTTTCAGTGCAAATATCCTGGAAATTTGTCAGACAGGTTGTTTTGATGATTTCTAGCTCAAGTACTAATATGGGTCATCTTTGGTCAAAAACTAGGTCACATTGACCAAATATGGAAAAACCTTGTTAACACTCTAGAGTTAAGATTTTAATTCCAAATAACCTGAAAATTTGTCAGAAAGGTTGCTTCTATGATTTCCAGCTCAGCTTTGAATATGGGTCATCTGGATTAAAAAACTAGGTCACAGAGCCTAAATATCGAAAAACTTTGTAAACACTCTAGAGGCTACATTTTCAGTCCAAATGTCCTGGAAATTTGTCAGAAAGGTTGTTTTGATGATTTCTAGCTCAGGTTTGGATATGGATTATCTGGATTAAAAAACTAGGTCACAGAGCCCAAATATCGAAAAACCTTGTTAACACTAAGGGTCCATTTTAATTGCTTTGTTTACAAGTTGAAATGATTCTTACCGTTGTTTGTTCCATATTCAGTGCTATACATTCTTGTTTGTGGTAATGGTTTGCTTGTTTCAAGTTGAAATATTTCTTTCAGTTCAACTTTTTATATGTTGATTAACGTTGCTGGTTAATTCTTACATAAGCTGTAGGGTTTGCTGACAATTAACTGTCATTCAGGAGAAAGAGTACCAAACAAAATGCCTGGAGGCTGATACTTGTTGGGACAAAATTAAGCCTGTGTAATAGAATTGGTAAAAATTCACATCTTTCATGGTTCTTGTTGCTGAGCATGCCGCTTTAGTTGAACTCTTTTGTTTTATTTGATTTGTTTTTTTGAAAGTTAAAATATTGTAGCCAAGTTGTCTGTTTCAAAATCGATATATGAAATGATTCAGGCTGCCACCAAAGTGCTAAATCTGTGGGCAGAGATGGGTGGCAGAGGATTTTGTAATACACAAAACATGTACAACTTGTTTCCTGGGATTATGTATAGAACTGCAACAAAATAAAAGTTTTTAATCATGTCTGAATACTGATCTCATTTTAATGAGATAGGAAGATAATTTTAGGTTTCAGTCATAAGGAATAGGATTTTGAATTTTGTCTTTATTAGTAGCAGGTTTTAAATTTGCTCTTTAGGATTAGCAGGTTTTGAATTTGATCATTAGGAGTAGCAGGTTTTGAATTTGATCACTATAAGTAGGGTTTTGAATTTGGTCTTTAAGAGTAGGGTTTCATTTTGATCACTAAGAGTAGGGTTTTGATTTTGGCCATTAAGGGTAGGGTTTTGAATTTGATCATTAGCAGCAAAAGGTTTTGAATTTGGACATCAAACATTTCAGGGTTTTGAATTTAGTCATCAGGAGTAAGGTTGGAAAATGTTGTTTTTTTTTGTTTTTTTTTAAATTTCAGGACTTAGAACATTAATTGTTGAGGTTTAGATACATTTTCTCCCTTTATACAATGGTACATCAGATTGACTTCTTAACATGCAAACAGGTGATGAAACTTCAATTGTGTAATCACAGCTGCAATTACCTTTGTTTCATATTATTGGCTTATAGACTGTAGTTACCTGAGGATAGTAGAGAAAAGTGGAGCATTTTGAAATCCTTTCAACTGATACATTTTTTGCTTGGAGAACATTTCCTTAGATCTATGTCAAGACAGGAATAGTTAAGTAAGGCAGTTTACAGATAAAAAAATGCATGGTTTCTGTTGATTTTGCTCAACATGAGGCATTTAGTTGATGGAACATATGGAATTAACAAGAACTTCACCATATGCTGTGGAAAAGGAGAAAAAACAAACATATGAGTACAGGTAAATTGCCTGTGTTCAATACAAATAAGCATTATCAGAAACCTATCATGTACCTGGTAGTTGTATGGTAGATTATCTTAACAATAACTGAATCACTGCAGGCTGTCTTGTTATCATGGCCACCATCATTCCCTGCATTCTGTAGGGGGAGGAAATTACATCATCGGCAATATTTTTCTAGGAATTGTGTTTGGACATGGTCCTTTTATCTCTGTCTTTGTTGTTTACTGATAATTTGATTGCTTATGTAGGGCCCTATTGGTTTCATTGTTATCATTTTATCCCATGCAACTGTTGAAAAATGCCTACATACTTATCAGTAGGCTGTTGCTGATAGTTATTGTTTTATATAATAATTATTAATGGTATGATGTTACCTGATACAGAGTAAATGGTATAGATAGTGTTGGAACTGGATCTGTATACACAGAGGGACGACTTCTTTTTAGATAAACTGTGCAACTAGTTATAGGATAACAGTCTATGACATTTTGTAGCCTTAATAAAACTGTGCTGTTATTTGAAGTGTGGGCCGATAATAAGCTGTGGGCGGGGCCGGAAATAACAGACTGTTTATTGAACAAGGAAGTTAAACTCTGATCTGTAAGTGGTGTGTAATTCTTGGTATAATTAGTTGTAGTTATGAAATTAATAGAGATTAGTTAATTGAGTATTTATTGTGGCAGAGAGCTTTGAACTTTGATCAAGACATGTGGCAGAAAAATATTTGAGGTCAGTGGGTCAGTGGGACAGAGGTCAAGGTTACTGTGATCTTTATAAGTAATTTCATGTAGAAGGAGGAGTCAGTGTGGTGGGTCAAAAACATGTGCTCAAAGTGTTGAAGGAGTTAAAATGTGCCTTGTATGGGATCATAGGAATGCTCTTAGAATTTTGTTGTTGTTGTCCATATACATGAAGTACGTGAATGCTTGAAGAGGCTAAAATGTTAAAGATATTCATGTTGACTGATGGTTTCAGGTTAAGTTGTCAGTTTAGTAATGACATGAATACATGAGAAGACAAGGTTTATATAGATACACATCTAAGCATTTATAACATCTTCACATGCAGTGACGTAAGTTGTATGTATTGTGACAGGAACTTACGAATTTTTTGCAAAGAATTCTTAATATCATACAAGAAAATATTTGTTTTATAAGATTGACATGCTTTTGAGTTCTGTAAAAATACTGTTCAATCTTTCATTTGTGAGAGAAGCTTGTCTGTGTGTTGGATAAAGTTTAAACTTTAATGCAATATTTGAATGATGTTCCCATTATAAGAAGAGTGTTGTTAGGTTTCCAGAAATATCACATGTTGTAGTATGGTTTCTTTCTTGGTATGAACTAGATTTGCATCTTGAGGTAAGAGGAGTTTTTTTCTGTTATTTCAACCTGTAGGGCATGTTGTTTTTCCTTTTACAGACAGTACTGTAATCAACCAGCAGATTAATGTCATGTAGGCCTTCGTGTTTGCGGTTCTGACAGTAATTTTTCTTTGGGTACCCACAAAAATGACAAATATGGGTCTTTGAAAAGTAGATGATACTGATTTCTGTTTTAGAGGTACACCTTTACTCTGCTTGCAGCAAATGCTTATGTTTTTGCACTTTGCAGTCAGTGTCATGATTGGGCTGCATATCCATACAGTGACAATTAAGCCATTTTTTGCATTGTATCTTAGTCAGTGAATTTTTAACTGAAATCCCCTTTAATGGTTATTGAATCTGTTACAGTCAAAAGATGAAAAAGTCTATTTACATATTTTAGGAACTTTGGCGTGGTAAGGGTAGAGGTGGAAGACTGCAGAAAAGTGCTTTAATTTAAGGCAAGTGCTTAGTTATATGGCTTCATCTGGTACTGATGGTAATTATAAACTCATATGTCCTTTTCAGGCAATCAGTAAGAAAACTGGCTAATGTTGAAATTTCATTGAAGTAGTATCATTGAAGACCACGCATGGCACTACTCAGATATAAAGCTGAACTGTAATTGTGTAATTCATATCTCTTTGACACCTTCCTAAGCTTATAAGATACTAGAAGACCATGGCATTTTATTATGTATTTGTAGTTTCCTTGACCTTGAAATCACTGCATGGTGAGTTTTTGTAGTGTTCAGTTATGTTTGTTATGAAATTTGCGTTATAACATGAATTGGAACGAAATTGTTTCAAGATTACTAAAATGTCTTGTAATGGTTATTATCATGAGAAAACTCAGAAAAATGTAGCAGCTCTTAGTTTGCACTGGAACTGGTCTGTAGTCTCTTGAATATCCCTGTAAGTGACAAGTGGTAGTAACCAAACTAAGTGAGGAACTATAGTCCATTTATCAGATCAGGCAGGGTAGTAGTTACCAGAAAAACTGTAGTTTCCCAACTGAAACTACTAGCCTTGAATTCTGTAGGAAAAAATAACAGAAATACTGCAGCAGTAGCATCATGCTGATAACATACGTACAGGTGAATACTGGCTTCTGACACAGCTGTCAGGTCTCGTTAGGAAACCTTCACTCTATTGTTTCCTGATAAAGTCAAAGCTCTGCTCTGTAAAAATATATACTTATCATTTTGATAGGAGGATATAATTTATATGTGTCTGTAATTTTCATGGATATAGTTTTTGTTTTCCTTTTACTCAGCTGTATGGTCACTGATCATGACTTGTAAGTGGAATGAATATTTTGGCTTAGAGTTTATGGAATTAGTTCATATTGAGATGCTTGAAATAAGCATCATGTGTAAGCAGAGGATGTAGTGCTGAAATAATAATTATTTTGTTTAAATTTCACATCTGTGAAAGATAAACCAGATGTTGTAGTTTGCAAGTTATGTTTCTTGTTGTATTAAGTAAGAGATGCAGGAACACTGAGGATCTACATGTTCCATCGATCTACATGATTGTACTTATCCAGCTTGTGAATGGTAAAGGTCTATCACTTACTTGGTAACAACTTACTGAGAGTCAACAGGTACTAACAGTTTTGGTTTTTATCTGAGAAGGTTGTGTTTAGGGTCCAGTGGAAGTATTTCCTTCCATTAATGTCAGCTACATACCTGAAATACTGTTAAGGGTCTTGAAGCAAGACATGACCTATTGCAGGAGGTAATTAATGCTCTCATACAGGTGTTTGCAAGAACTTTACAACAGATTGGCATGTCCTATACTTAAGTCCCACTCCACTCATTCAGAACTGATTTGAATAGTTGTTATGCCAAATTGATTTAACAGTTGCTTTTGCCAAATCATCACTTTTTCAAATCCCTTCATACAAATATCAAAGAACATGAGCTTTTTAAGCTCCAACACCAAATGCATAAGGCTTAAGTTGTATTTGTTTTGGTTGAAAATAAAGTGGTTGCTTTTCATTTCATGCAGAGTTTGGCATTATTTTGTGCAGGTTAGAATAATAATCTCCCCAAGAAACTACCTATTTATTAGAAGAAGATACTTGTTTTGTGAATTTTTTGTGAGAAAACAGTCAGGTATGCCAGAACCACTTAATTTTCTTTCTGACTGAACAAGTACCAGGACACTCCATTTGTACGGAATATAGGTTTAGACTTCTTGGTTTCCAGTTGTGTAGTTTGCTCTGTCTGAAGTTATCAAGAAAATACTTGTATGTCTGTAATTGTTTGATTATAGACTTGCACCAGTCCTCCAATGAAGATGAAACAACAGCTGTAACAGTCCTGGTAACATGTGTTTTGTCCTTAGAAGTTTTTTCTCTGCAGGGTCTTTATATGTCTTTGGATATAGTTTGAAGGGGTGATATTAGAGTCAGCATGATTGTTGGTTTTAGCAGGACTTGCTAGTTGGCTTGTTTGTTGCCAGATGGCTGGTGTGGTGTTTCTTCAACAATTTTACACTGGTTTGTAGGAATTTGTTACAAAATACTGGCTTTCAGGTATACTTAAATGTGACATATTTAAAGTAGCTTTTAGTATTGTGGTAGTCAAGTTCACAGGCGTTTGGCACATACCTATGATAGTATTCAGCAGTACCTAGTCATTCCTGGACATACATTCTCCTCATTTGCAATAATATAGATTAAAAAAAATAAAAGGTAAGTAAGTCCTAAACGGGGCATTTACGAAGCCTTCACTTTTAAGTTTTCTCCCTTAATGTAATCTCAATATTTCGCGATAAATCAAACGGGGATCAGTAGCAGGGTCATTTACCTTCACGAACATCCCATACACTATGTACTGGAATTAAGCATCGAGGCACAGAAGCGGGAAGTTTCAAGATTTAATTGCTGAAACGCTTACTCGGAACAGTAGACGTTAATCGAATGTCTGATATTTCGCCTTTTATTGCAAAAGTCTACGATAAACAGTTTAGTTTTCACGGAAAATGCATTGTCATTTGATAAGTTTACTTAAACAAATTCATATGTATCCATTCACATTAACAATACCTTTTCACAAGTAGATAATCAGTTTAATTCTTCACTTACAGTGAGAGTACAGTTAGCTAGAAGGTGCACTGTTTACATCTGTTTATAAAAGATCAGTTTCTTGGCCTCAAAAAAAGGAGATTTAATTGCTATTGTATTTGAATTAATGGCAGGCCTGATGTTATACTGCTGCAGGTGATGTGAAAGAGATCAAAAGGAAAGTTAATGATCATTGAAGAAGATAAGATTGCTATTTTATGCTTTTGTTTACCTACCCTGTGTTTTGAATAGCAGTTTACAAACATGAACAGATGCTGTAATGGTATAACATTTGATATTTAATGTGTTCAAACTCATAATCTGTTAATATATAGACACATTGTAGTCATTGCGAAATTGGTGAAATCTGAAGCATAGATGTTAAGTATGACTAAAGATTTTTAAAGAAAATGTAAGCTTTTGTGACTTATTGAGTTTCACAAGGACAGGCCATTGATTCAGTGTATTGTTTGCCTGCTGTTGTCTTAATGGTCAGTCTGTAGCATTTATTGTCCAGTTTGTCTTGGACTGTAGCATTTTGATGTCATAGTAGCCATTTTAAGTCTAGAATTATACCACCATTCTGGGCATATGACTATGACTGTACCATTGTACTGCGTGCGATAAGTTTATGAACTGGAGAATTGTTCTTCCCTCCAGGTTATTTACAACAGCATTTTATGTACCTCCAGGTTAATTGGACTACAGCATTGTACTACTGTACATAGCATGAACTACACAATTGTACTTCCCATCCAGAATATTAACTAAAGCATTGTTCTTCCCTACAGATTATTAACTACAGTATTAAACTACCCTTCAGGTTATTAACGCCAGCATTGTACTGCCCTCAAGGTTATTAACTACAGCATTGTACTACCCTCCAGGTTATAAATTATGAGCTACAGCATTGTACTATCATATAGGTTATTAACCACAGCATTGTACTACCCTCCAGTTAATAAAATACAGTATTGTACTACCCTCCAGGATATGAATTACAGCATTGTACTACCCTCCAGGATATGAACTACAGCATTGTACTACCCTTCAGGTTATGAACTACAGCATTGTACTACCATATAGATTATTAACCACTGCATTGTACTATACTTCAGGTTATGAACTACAGTATTGTACTACCCTTTAGGTTATGAACTACAGCATTGTTCTACCCTCTAGGTTATGAACTACAGTATTGTACTTCCCTCCATGTAATGAATTACAGCATTGTACTACCCTCCAGGTTATGAACCAGAGTATATATTGTACTACCCTCCAGGTTGTGAATTACAGGATTGTACTTCCTACCAGGTTATGGGCTATATGAATATTGCATTACAGTACTCTGTAGGTGATAGGGGCTGTATAGCATCTACAAGTTATAGTCCACAGCATTGTACTGCCTCACAGATTTTAAAATATAACATTTTATATATACTGCCCTAAAGGTTATGGACTACAACATAGTATTCTATACAAAGGTGAATGTAATGTGGCTGTATAGTGTTCAGTTAGTCATAGACTCAAGCCTTGAAGGGGTTCCTAGGGTTCCTAACGTCTTAACTAGTTGTTAAAAAGTTGGGAGTTCTTGTCACCACATTCATGATGCAGTTTTCTTTCTGTTCACAATATAAATTGTTATATGTGCTTTGTTGCTTGGAGATAATTACTTGGTCTTGACCTTGAAGTAAAGTCACACAGCTGATACATGTTATTGACAGAGTATATGTGAATAGTTTCTTCATACCAAATTGATAAGTATTAAAAATTAAAAGGCATTCTTGACAATGAAAAGACAACTATTGTTTAAGGTTTGAATATGTGCTGTCAGTTTCCTGTCAGGCAAATATACAAGTTATATGAGTAATTGCAAGGATGATTTTTAAAGCATGTGTGATGTATACTGCTTCACAAGGGACAAAGACCCAATTGTGCAGTAGAATGCTGTTAACCTCTGAACCTGCTGAATTTTTGTAATGGATTTGTCCAGCTTTGAATTTGGAACAGTCCATTCAAAGTTTAAGGGATTTCAATATCAAAATACAAAAATTGAGCTACCAACAGTATAGAGCCTGGTCAGACTGCACATACTGGTGGCAAAGGCTAATCAATTTCGGTTCCAGCAGGTTAAGGGTTAATATATTATTTTATAGTACAAAGGAATGGCATTCTACTTGATGTAAAAGTTACAGTCATGAAGCAGAAGCTGTGCTATAACTGAGTTATACTATGGCTGTATATACCATATATATCTGAAATCATGTGATAAATTAAAAAGCTGAACAGTGTCAGGTAAATGATACACGTGACTTGGATCTGTTTTTTATATATGAATGTTAGCTTTAGTCATCAAATTTCTACATGTTAACTTAAAGTAAATATTTATTTACTTGCTGGTCAAAAATGCTAGGAATGTAGAATAAAAGATTCATTGATCCAGAATGTAATGCTGATTTTAAATACAATAGTTATTGATTTAGCATAGTTTACAATGGCTGACCTGTTAGTAAATAGCTTGTAGTAGTACATTGTAATGATTTGTCTCATTTTTCTCCATAGTGTGTTATTGAAAAGACATTGTTAGATGGTTTGTATTTGTATTACCTGCATGACCTTTTGTATTATTCACTAGAGAAAAAACGTTATATTTTCCCTCATTTCAATGTGATCATAGGGGTCTTCTGCAGTGATTTTGGTAGATGTATCTGGTATTGTTGTGAAAAGGAAGTTGACGTCACAAGTAGGAAAGACTGTGATTGACTATTCTTTGTTAGTGAGGTGGATTTTAAACTCAAGTTTTGAAAGTTGTGTCTTTACTCATCTCATTGGTCAAGATGTTGCTGAAGTTCTTATTTTCTAAACGGATTTGTTTCTGAGAACTGCTGTCAACCATTGCTATTTTTGCAAGAATGTTTGCAGTGGCTTAAATAAAGTGCCCTCACTGTTTGTTCGTTCAGGAAGAGAAATAAAAAAACAACAGTATTAGCAACAAGGAAATGCTTAAAATAGTTTGGCATATACAAGACTTAGCTATAGAAATCTGGTATAATTGATCTTATACTCTCCATCTACTATAGACAGTTTCAAATAGGCATTGAATCTTGTAAAACATGGACAGAATGCTTATGTCAGACTGAACATTTTTCACTGCCAAGTCCTTACAATACACGTTCATAAAAATCACTCCTAAATATTTACCTTCCAGTTAGTAGAATAATTTTCTAAGGATTTGTTTCCTAACTACTTGCTCAAAGGCTAAATACTTGTGGTTGAAGGAGTGAATTATAGTCTCACTTTGCACTTAGAAGTGTATTTATTTTTTTGTGAACTAAAAAAATTACCTTTGTATTAATTCTGGTAATTATGTAGAAACACATGCAGTAAGGTTGTCTGGGGTGTACTAGATGAGAACAAATCTCTTGGCATTCCATCGCTGGCTTAATTAATAGCAGAGACTGGAGATAATACATCAGTTGCCAGCATCTCTCAGGTGAGAATGACTGTGGGGGAAGCCTTGGTTTATTTATAAATGCTCAAACAATCTGTTTTGAGATGTGAGTAATTTTTACAGCAAACACTGAAGCAGGAATTCTGCTGATTTATAGATACCAGGTTCTCTGAAAAAAGATTTTAATGTGTATATAATTTGTCTGTTTGGAACATAAAGGTGATCCAAAGGATGCATGGAGAATGACAGTGGTAATTATGTTATAAAGATCAAAGTGCTGATAGCTCCTTAGTGGCTTAGGCTATGTTTGAGGTAATGCTTGCATGGTCCCTATTTATAATTTCAGGGTAAACTACAGGCATTACCATGCATGGAATATGACATTGGTAATTGCTTTATAAAAGTTACCTATGATCCAGACTAACAGCTGGTAATTTCTTTATAAAAGTTACCTACAGTCCAAACTGTAAGCATTGAAAATCATATTGATAGTTTTCTTTTAAAAAATTACTGGGTATAAAGGCACTTAAACTTCTGATTGGTTGAGATAATTTTAGCTCAGTTAAGCTTTGTCCCTGCAAGTCAGTTAAAGAAAATCAAAGATATGTTTTGGAAATGTCAGACTACAAAGTCCCTAGGCTCAGTTATAATGGCATTTGAGTTTTTAGGTTTGAAGCCCAGCCAGAACACAAGCTGTGTTTTTGGGCAAGTTCACTTTATACAGTTTTGACCAAGTCCACTCAGCACCTAGTTTGTCCTAATGATAAAGGTTATGGGTGACTTTCTCATCTCAATAGTTTGATGAACTAGAATTATTTGTAGTGCAAATAAACAAAAATCAGGGAGTTGAAATGAGAGTGCTGAAATATAATAAACATTCTGTAATCTAAAGAAAGATTGTGTGAAAGTGATCAGGAAATAATTAGATTATTGTTTTGAATGGTTTACCAGTATGAAAAATGGGGAAGACGTTTCATAACTTCTGCAAACTGCACCAAAGAAATCAAGAAATCATTTGGGCTTAATTTATGATGCAGTGCTTTTTGTGTGATGAAGAGAAGGTTGATGACACAGATTGAGATTTGCTTGTATTAGTATGTGTATCTTTGTGAAAGAAACATCACAGTTGATGATAGTATTGCTATAGAAATTTCATCCAATTATTATAAGTCTTACTTGTTGTTCAATACAGAAAGTGGTCTGGTTAGTCACAGAGGCAGGAAAACTTGCCAACAGCATAGTGCATGTTAAATTTTTATTCTTAAATATTCAAATTTCTTCAAGCGTTGAATAATTCATAAGACATTTCATTTAAATTCATGATGTTTTGAGGCCGTTTCAAGTAAAGAAATTCAAAATAGTTTTTGATGTTTCTATGATAAAATCGCTCTTAATTTAAAGGAAATTTTTTCCTTGTCTGACATGCAAGTTGTTACTGCAAGTTTTTGAGTTACATTAGCCAAGATAGCCGTACAGATTTGTATCTCACAAGATTTACATTATTATTCAAGAAACATTCGACTTTCACAATGTACAAATAGCTGTCAGGTAACTATAAATAGACATCATTGTTTCAACAGCCCATGAAAAAATGTCACATTTAGCTCTCTATGTAATGTAATGGATCCCAGTTTAACCAGAAAAAGTAAGATCTCTTTTTGTGATTTCTTAATATCTTTTGTCATTTCTGAATATCTTAATTATGCCCCCCCTTCAAAGAAGTGGGGGTATATTGCTTTGCATTTGTCTGTCTGTCCGTCGGTCCGTAGACCAAATGGTTTCCGACCAATAACTAAAGAATGCTTAGGCCTAGGAACTTCAAACTTGGTAGGATGATTGTCCATCACCAATAGATGACCCCTATTGATTTTGGGGTCAAGGGGTCAAAGGTCAAGGTCACGACCTTGTAGGTAGAAACAGTTTCCGACCAATACCTAAAGAACGCTTAGGCCTAGGAACTTCAAACTTGGTAGGATGATTGTCCATCACCAGTAGATGACCCCTATTGATTTTGGGGTGAAGGGGTCAAAGGTCAATGTCACATTGACCTTGTAGGTAGAAACGGTTTCCGACCAATAACTAGAGAACGCTTTGACCTAGGTTCACCAAACTTAGTATGCTGGTTGGTCATCACCAGTAGATGACCCCTATTGATTTTGAGGTCATTAGGTCAAAGGTCAAGATCACAGGAACCTTCAATCTAAAAACGGTTTCCGATCAATAACTAGAGAACGCTTTGACATAGGTTCACCAAACATGGTATGCTGGTTGGTCATCACCAATAGATGACCTCTATTGATTTTGAGGTCATTAGGTCAAAGGTCAAGATCACAGAGACTTTCATCTTAAAAACGGTTTCCGATCAATAACTAGAGAACGCTTTGACCTAGGTTCACCAAACTTGGTATGCTGGTTGGTCATCACCAGTAGATGACCCCCTATTGATTTTGAGGACATTAGGTCAAAGGTCAAGATCACAGAGACTTTGACTCTAAAAACGGTTTCCGATCAATAACTAGAGAATGCTTTGAACTAGGTTCACTAAACTTGGTATGCTGGTTGGTCATGACCAGTAAATGACCCCTATTGATTTTGAGGTCATTAGGTCAAAGGTCAAGGCCACAGGGACCTTGATCCTAAAAACGACTAGAGAATGCTTTGGCCCAACCACAAGCAATTAGGTGCTGCCTGGGGGCATTTATGTTTTACAAACATTTCTTGTTTATTGTAGCAATGAAAATGTATTTTAAGAAGTAACAGTTTATATTTATCTAGATATTTGTATCTAGGTGGTTTTGTCTGTTACAAGAAAAGCATCAGGGTAGATTTTTGTTTTATTAACATTAAATTTGGTCACAGCAAAGATGATTTATTGCCATGCTCAGGTGAATTGCTTTGTGGCAATGGGTATCAAGTTGTTAAAAACAAAACTTATTCGTTTTAATTCTTCATTGTTAGTTTATCTGAGAATGGTAAAACTGATGACTAGAAGTGAATGTCAATTTCATTAGATTTTATTGCTGCAGCTTATGTCTCCTAGGAGATGTATGTTTGTATTACATTTCCAGAAATGGTAGCTAATATTTGCAGATAGAAGTGAAACGTCCTTGTCCTCTGAATGCAGGGATTCATTTCAAGTGTGAAGTTGCATGTGACATGTCTCAACACATGCATTATCTTCTAAAGTTTGCTTGAGAAACCTTTTCATAACATTTCAGCCTTACTTCTCTTCTGCAGGATTGTGTAACGGGTGAATGAGTGGGTGGTGATAAAGTCACGAGGAACAAAGATGGCAACTACCGAAGATATGATAGATGGGAGACCCCGTGAATATGGGATCTCGCTCGAGGAGCTCAGGGAGCTCATGGAGCACCGGAAACATGAGGCCTATGAGACGATACAGACCAGATACAATGGGGTTCTTGAAATGTGCAAGAAATTGTACACATCTAGTAATGAAGGTAAGAGCCATGTTCACTTCATATGTTTCATGTTCCATCTGAAGTAATGTGTAAGAGCCCTATAAGTAACAAAGATTGAAGAGATATCTTATGTTTTGTTTTTTTGTTTTTTTTAATTTTGTACATGATAAAAAGGGGATGGATTTTTTTCAGTTTTTTGCATTAAAAAAGTGTAGCTGAATCATTGATTCAAAATTAAGCTCTACCCTCAGATAATACATACTAGAGATGCTCAATGTTTAAATGACTAATACAAGTCTCGCTTAAATGTTCTTTCTGGTATAAAATCTTGAGTTTTCTGTTACTGTGCCCCTTGGTGCTCTTATTGTTGAATCTTTGCGTATTTATTGGTTGAGTATGTAGTCCAAGAAGGAAATCTCACATAAAGATTCAAATACTTCCAAGTCATGCCATTCTTAGATAAAAAGTGCCTGTTGTAAATAATATTTCACTAGATGTTCAGTTTATCAGTCATTTGGGAATCTTTGACACGGCATTAAAGCTGATTGTTGGTGGTATCGCCATTGATTGTGTCCGCTACAGACATTCTGGCTGAAGAAATGTTAGGATTTGATAATGGAAGAAAGTGTTTCTAGTGCCAGTAATCATAAAGTTTCTGGTGGTGGTTTTTGTATCTCGTGAAATTAGTTTTCAGTGTCTGCAATACACAATATTATATTTTCTGAGAAATGGAAGAAATCTCGTTTTAGATCCATTTGTCACAGAATTTTCTCATTTCTGAAAAGACGTTAAGAAATATATTCCATTATTAGATGGATCGGGTTGTATTTGCACAGAATATATAATGGTGCTGAAGATATGTTTGTTCAAAACCACCTCTTGTGTATTAGTTTTACTGAAGCAATAAGACCAGAATTGTAATTGAAGACTCTTTGTCAGGCTTGGTATGCATCTCTGAGGTCAAGCCAGTTAAAAAGAATGGCTGCTCTGTTAATTATGTAGACAATCTTGCAGAAAATAATATAATTATATTTTCTTCAGTAAAAAAGAAGAAAGGAAGCAAGTCTCACAAGATTATTTATCCTAGGAAAACTTTTCTTCATCAAAATAAAGTGCTGGAAATACATTTTCTAGACAAGAGCAGCTGACTAGTGTAAACTTAATAATGTTGCAGGAGTTTGGTAGGTTTATTAGTGCCAAGACTCCAATTTGTGGGCAATGTGGACAGAGCAGAACAGATCGGTGACAGTTATACCCCGCCTGCCAGACCATAATTAATGGTCAAACTGGTCCTCTGGTATTGATTAGGTGCACTGTATTTGATGATGAGACTGTCTCAGGGAGTGAAAGAGAAATAAAATTAATTAATTGTTAGCATTTCTGTACATTTTGGTACTTCGTTGGCTGTTTTTAGGCACATTTTAACACGTCTGTTGAAATGATACTTTTTAATATGCTAATTATGTCTACACTTCTATTGTTAAATAGGATATTGGGAGTTACCATCTTTAAACTTTGCATTCTAGTGACTTAAACTTTTTAAGTTACAACTACAAATATAAAACATATATTCTATTCAAGTATAATTGTATTAAAAGAAAAACAAAAACAAATCGGCATATGTTATGTAGTCCTGGAGGTCAGAAACAATCTGATTCTGAACATTTAAGCTAAAACAAGACTTCAGTACTGGTCAAGAGACTGATCAAGTCAGAACTAGACTACAGCACTGGTCATGTCACATAAAAATTAAAGTACTGGTCAAGTCACAACTAGACTACAGCACTGGTCATGTCACATAAAAATTAAAGTACTGGTCAAGTCACAACTAGACTACAGCACTGGTCATGTCACATAAAAATTAAAGTACTGGTCAAGTCACATCAAAACTAAAGCACTAGTCAGTGAATACAAAAATAGCAAATGGTCAGTTCACTAAAAAACTCTAGTCCAGGTTGTAAAAGGACAAAATCATGATTGCTTAGATGTTTGTTTTCAAAGTGATAGGTTGAATTAATTTTACAGGCATAAAGAATAATATATCTGTCCCAAGTATAAATTGCATTGTTATCAGAGTCTGTCAGGTACCTGTTTACTTCCATATGAAAGAAATTGAATATTTTTAAATGCCAATTTTATAAATTCGTGGATTGAGGGCAGGTGCATGGCATGATGCATTGTACTCCTAAAAGAATTATTCCAATTAAAAGTTTAGTGTATATTTACCATGTACTTATGATTTGTTTTGTGCAACAGCTGGATATAATCTGTTCTCTGAAACAGGACATTGTTTACTAACATATACATGTACATTGTTATGCATTTTCGTCCATTGGTCTTATGCAAAAACCAGATATGTAGGTGTATGCATGGCCTTGATACCAGACCATTGAACAAATTTACCTTGGAATTAATATGAGAACACAAGTTAATCTGAAAATAATATGTTATAAATAGCACAGTAACATACTTCACCTCAAAAATTCGATTGAATTCAGTGCTGCAGTGTAACCCCCCAAAAAAGGTTAAGAGTGACTCCCTTTTATGTCTATATACAAAGCATTAGTTGTCTAAATTTTATGTTGAAATGTAAGACAGAGGTTGTTCCCCTTTTATATTTAAATGTCAGTCAGAAGTTGTGCCCCTATATTTTTCAAGATCAGGCAGCAGTTGTGCCCCTTTTATGTTTAAATACCAGGCAGTGATTGTCCCCCTTATATAATTGAATACTGTTATGAAACGATAGTTGTCCCCCTTAGTCAGTCTGAAGTAGGTGCTTAAATATTCAGTTTTGACATGTGTTGAGGTTCATAAATTGACTTATTCAATAGTGAGTAGTACATGGGGTTTGAATAACAATAAACTTTGATGCTGTAGTCCTAGATTGGGATCAAGTGTAGTGAATACTCAGAATAGCCTACCCCAAAGGAATGTTTCAAACAAATACTTCCAAAAAATCAGTTTGAATTTGATAACTTTTTGGTTTGTTTTGAAGGAACTAGTTAGAATTCAGATTGAAAATGGTATATATCTTGTGTGAACCATTTTAGGTAATAATGTTTTCAATGTTCTTTCAATTTCAGGCTTATCAGGTAGCCCAGTCGACATGGAGCATCGGCGGAAAGAGTTCGGTGCAAACACGATACCCCCAAAAGCTCCAAAAACTTTCTTACAATTAGTGTGGGAAGCTATTCAGGATGTAACTTTAATTATTCTATTAGTAGCAGCTATAATATCATTAGGATTATCATTTTATTCCGGGACACCCCATGAAGGTCAGTATATTGTTAACATTTTTTTTGTATTTCTGTTAATATTTCTAGCTAGATTTTTTTTAACCAAGGTCAAGCACAACAAGATTATATACTTTAAGACAAATATTTTTAGCTTGAAGATCAAAATTGAATTTCATATTTCCACCTTGTTTTGCTCTGACAAAAATTAAACTCTCTCAACCATTGAATTTCATTAGTTTTCGTAAGGGATATAAAAGAACTCTACCCAGAAAAGTCATTTGGTTCTTGCAGGTTTTGATTGTGCACATGTGACTAGTACATTTAGAGTAGCTTTATTCGGAAAAACTTACAAGGCTGTCAAAATAATTTCCCTGCTCAACTGAGCTCATTGCTGAGACAAGGTTATCAAAATAATTTCCCTGCTCAGCAGAGCAGATCTTATTGCTGAGACTGAGAAGGTTGTTCTTCATCTTCCTTCAGACTTAGCATAAAGAATTATATGCAGTGTTAGTGTTCAACATTTTAAATACTTAATTTTATTTCCTTAATACCTCCTTTGCATTGTTTAAAGCAATCTTTGTAACTTTTGCAAACTTTCTGTTACCAGGTTATCGATATTCAAAAAACTGTTTTTCCTAGACATCTGGGAGGATGATAACCTCAAGTTAATTTTGTTATGACCTTACATGAGATTGACATCAATATATTTAAGTTAGCAGTTCCCACCTTGTTCCCACAGCTGTTGCGTTAAAGTAAAAGTTATTAGGCATGGTTCCTATTACGGCATTATGAGAGAGACTTCCTCTAAAATATTCATAATATCCTGGATATACTGTCCATTTCTGTTCGGAGCGCATTTTGATTCTGATACTGAATCTGGCTAGAATTTATCCTACCCTCCTGTAGAATTACTGCCTGTCATAGAATACATGATCAATATTCCTGTACAGAGATTTTTGCGCATGAAAATTTATTCATATCATTAATGTCGGTTGCCTAGTAATGCAGATCTTGGAAAATGTAAATTTAACAGGGTTTAACTGACAAATATAGCTGTTAAACTGCTGTATAAATTTGAATTTTTTCTCCATGATCTTTATTGAAGAAATTCCTATGTATACCATAGGGAAATGCTTTTAAGCAAATGAGATTTGTACAAGAAATGGGCTAAAACATAAATTGCATGAAAGTAACTTTTAAGGCAAGATTGACAAAATTTTGCATTGTTGAAAATACTTCGAAGACAATAAGTAAATAGGTGGAAATCTCAAGCACTACAGCATCGATCTTAAAGGAAACATTGTATTGTTGAAGAGTCATAATGTTTATATGGAATAAAGTGCTTGAATATGTTACATTTTCACATAATGAATACTTGAGGTGAAAAAGCTCAACAAGTTTTTTAAATTTTCCTTTTCGAGATTTTTAAAAGTTGACAGTAGAAAGCAATGACTGTGCCAGGATTATACACACAAGGACTTTGAACTAATAAGTCTTGTATTCATCCATCCATCACCCATAAACATCATGAAAAGCCATGCAAGCCTTAGGAACAGAAATACAAAACTTTAATAACATGTTGAATCATAAAGTGAAAAAGATCTTATGCTTTGCATAGGCAGGGTTATTGTTTATGCATTTATATTCTCAACATTTTACTACCAGTTGTGAAGGCCAACAGGATGTAGTGGCGAAAATATGTAGAATTTGGGTGTTTTATTGTTAAGAGATTACTTTTTTCATATCATACACTTTTATTGTTATTTCATAAGTGCTTCTGTCTGGATCCAATTCACTTCAGTCTTTACTTAGTATATATTACTGTTAAAGTGAAACACTCCTTTTAAATTTTTCTGAAGATACCAGTATTAGGCTGTCTGTGACTGTACGAGTCAGATGTACCAACCAGTTTAGTATGATCACTTGTTATTGAACTAGGTAAACAATTGTACACATGGGACCTCCAATGTCTGTTGGTTATTCTGTATTACATACTACAAACAGTGTCTAAGTTACTTTAAGGGGAACATCTGTCATTCAGAACACCAAGCTGTACTGATTTCACCCTAGAACAGGCTCGTTAAAGAAGAAATGTACGAAGAATGTAATGTAATATATTAACCCCTAAAACAGGGCTGGAACACAGGACTCATATACTGATTGATTTGGCCACTTTAGTAGGAAAGCCTCTAAGAAAACAAAATAAGAGTTTTGTTATGAACCAGATGTTATCATGAGTTGTTCAATGAAAAACATCAAAATTGTTTGTGTAGTAAAAAAAATGATTTTAAAAATCTTCAAAAGGCATTTGACATTAAAATAACCCTGTGAAATTATTTCGTTAGACTTATTCTTCAATGTATTTTTTGCTGAATGGTTCAGAACCGATTTTACATTATAATATTTAAAAGTCATCGTAAAAACTAAAAGCTTTTCTTGAAGCTTAAAACGAATCATTGTTGATTTCAGAAGAAGGGCAGGGAGGCGACTCATCGGAGAAAGATGCTGGTTGGATAGAAGGTGTTGCAATTTTAGCTGCTGTTGTTGTTGTTGTTTTAACAACTGCTTTTAATGACTGGCAGAAAGAAAAACAGTTTAGAGGATTACAAGCAAA
Organism: Cyclina sinensis; assembly: GCA_012932295.1. Lineage (NCBI taxonomy): Eukaryota > Metazoa > Mollusca > Bivalvia > Venerida > Veneridae > Cyclina > Cyclina sinensis. The sequence goes on from JAAONU010000013.1 coordinate 4,650,902, forward strand.
AATAGAACATGAACACCAGTTTAGTGTGATACGAGGTGGTGAGGTGATTCAGATTCCCGTAGGAGATATTGTAGTCGGAGATATCTGTTTAGTTAAATATGGTATGTATTCGGCTAGCTGTGGACATCTTTTCACATTTGATAGTGACTGTCTTTGACCCAGCATTCTTGACTAATGAAAGCTCTTTAAAGTCTGGTCATTTTCTTTTTGACAATTAAGTTTCCAATTCCATTCATTTTGTTGAATGGTTAAAGTCACTTATATGGTTGTTTTATAGTATTGATTAGTTATGGTCTTGGGTTTAAGCATTACTACAGAATGTCTTGTCTCTATATTAATAAAGAGGTAGATCTATATGGGAAGGTAGTGCCATAATCATAGCAAACTCTGTTTAAGTTGATTACATGATTCTTAGTATGTTCTTATATTTTCAAGTGTGTTTGCTGCCTTCATTGTGTACTTGATGGCAAGTGACTGAGACATTTATTGGTTCATTAAAGATACAAGTTTCATTATGCGCTAGTGACTAGTGTCTGATCGATTGAGTGGTTCAGATCACCTAACCTCTTATTCATTGAAGGTCATTGGTTCGAGCCTCTCTTCTGAACATGACCATTTATATGAGAAAGTTTAAAGTTCCTTATAGGGTATGGGAGTCCAGAGCTGGTTCTTCAAAGGAACATGGTTAGGTAAACTTCCCACCTGATATGACAGTCTGCAATAAGTGCTCAGTCAGTGCTATCTTGTAACAGCGTTAAGCTTTGTGCCAGTCCTGTGTTTCTGTTACCACACTGCTCTGTAGTTCTTTTGGCCTCTAAGGAGACTGTGGCTGAAGTATGGCCTTGACATTCAAGTTTTGAACATTATTGGCATGATGAAGAAGTGAAACTAATACTAGAAGTCCCCTTACTTCTACCCATTCGTTCATAGCAGTAAAAATAAAGGTAGAAAAAAAAAAACCTTAAATGTTGTCAGATAAAATGACTTGCAGTTATTTGCAGTTATCAACATTTATAATGCCTAATTTAATTCATGGGAATCTGTTTGGAATCATTTATATGCAGAAAAAAATGATACAACATATGGAGGTAGTTTGAATTTATTAAGAAAAATCTCTTTTGCATTTAAAATCAGAAAATGTTAAGAGAAAAAGATTTGTTTGTTCTTCTGTCTGTTGACCCTTGTGTACCAAAATAAAATGTTCAATAATTTTCTTCAGAGGTGTGTTGTACTTCGATGAATCATTAAGTATTAACAGTCAGTTGAAATTTCCCTGATAGAAGCTCAGTTGTTTTAAATGTTTTAAGATGTAACACATAAATCATCTGATAATGAAATTAGTGAACTAGAACTTTTTACTCCCACAGTTTGACACTAGGGAGACAAACATATTCTTTTAAGATGTTTCCCTCAAATTTCTTAATTGATGCCCTTGTTTTGTCTTGATTTAATTTGGAAATAAAACTTCTTGTTTTTTTTTCCTTGAACATGTAAACTTGTATGTTTGGTCTTTAGAGATGTTAAAATTTCAGTTTTTCAGGTTGTCCTATCACCATAATGTTTGCTTAGTGTCTTCAAAACCAGTATTAAAAGTGTTTTGGAAAATAGGTCACATTAACTGTGAAATTCCGCATTAAAGATTTTGTGAATTTTTGTATGAAAACCGGTCATAAGAACTAGTGTGAAATAATGATGTTGATGCTATATAGCAACAAATTAAGAGATATAACATGTCAAGGTCATAATACAACCTGAAACAAACATAATTTGACATTGCCTTTTAGAAGTGTTATTGCTGTATCATGTCAAGGTCAGTGTCATAAAGAACCTCCGACAATTGTTTTTTGTCTTACGGTCAAGGTCATAACCTCTTACAGTTTTCTTTCATAAGTCCAAGTCATTGGAATTCCATCCATACCACCCAAACATTATAAAAGATTTTCTCATAACTGTAATAATTTGCTAATATTTTGATGACCCAATGCAATATTACACTTAAGTCAATATCAGCATAGTATTCCTGTGAGACAGTGATATTTTTGCTAATTATGAACATCAGACCGGTCAAAGGAACAAGTTATCAGAACTCAATGCATTCATTTACATCTCTGATGAAGAAAAAAAACTTCAAAGCTGAAAACCTCAGAAAGTCCTTTCATACTTATCATTATTCTTTAACTGGTAAAGTTTTATATAATATGTAATTATGTAAAAGCCTTTGCACTTCTCTTTTGTTCTTTTCAGGTGATTTATTACCTGCTGATGGTGTTATAATTCAAAGTAATGACTTAAAAGTTGATGAAAGTTCATTAACTGGAGAGTCTGACCATGTGAAGAAAGGGGAGGTTATAGATCCAATGTTGTTGTCAGGTAAGTTACAGTTAATATGGTAAATGTTAAATTTGTTAGCATCTAGTTGTATTGAAATAGTGCTATTGTGAGTAACTATGTCCCTAAAAGTCAACGGGAAAAGGCATATTATATTTGGGCTTTTGGATGTTAGTACATGTCGGAAAGTTTGTCCGAAATACTCCTTTCATAACAAGGGGTGTTTTTACAGTAAAACTGTAGAAATGTTCAGTAACAAGTTATAATATCAAGGTGTTGTGCTTGACTGAGTTTGTTGATTCTTATTGTCAAGGTATATTATCTCTTGAGTATTTGCCATCTCGCAATTGTCATTTTTGTAAGACTGTTATGGAGAGTGAATTCCATTTCTTTATTGTGTTACAAATAAAAAATGTTTTGTGCAGAAATTCAGGAAAAAATACTAGTTAAAAAACTGACTGCAGTTTATATATGTTAAATGTTATTGCTTGATTTAAAGGAATATTGATTAGCTCTGCACTAGTAATTCATATGCCAGAAATGCATCTGAGATTATCGGATTTATATTGAGTGGGTGGAAACTGAAGTCTTGTTTTAATTGCTTACATAATTATTGAGCATTTTTTGCCCTATAATCCCTCAGTGAAGTGTAGATGAGAGCTTTGGAATTTGTTAGATATTAGTTGTATTATTTCCTCATTGTACTAGTGGGAGGAAATCTGAGAAAATCTGGAATAATGCCAACACTTAGCTGGTCTTAACTGACTAATGGAGCTGGTGTAACATTACTGAACATTGCTGGTCAGGTCTGGCTTTTAACATCTCACTGACAAAATGATCATGTGATAATGTTCTTTTAGTCACAATAGTATCTCGGAGGTTTACCTCTGAATCTTTAAGAAAACAGATTGCTATGAGCCTTGCCCACATGCATATTACTCAAAATTTTCTTGATTTCTAGCATACAGATGACCACAGTGATTGTTTTGATATTTTATTGTTTAAATGATTGAAAGTTATAACTGTTGTGTTACAGCAGAAATTACAGTTGGAAACATTTTAAGAGTTTTACACAGACAGCTGTCTATTTTACTACATCCATCTCACAAAATGCTCCGAAAACATTTATCGACAAATTTAAAAGGAATGACTTCACAGATTTGTGACAGCAGGAAAAAAACCTGCCTGTTTTTAGACAGTTTTTTTTTTTTAGAAATGCCACCATATTGTTTAAAACTCACATCTAGGAGTGTTGTTTTAACTCAGTCAGAATTTTATCCTATCTTCCATACTGAGGGGAACGAAGAATATTTTCACAGTATGTCTACCAGAATTTTGTTCTCTGACAATTTCTTTGAGGTTGTTATAACTGTATATGTTACCTTTCAGGTGTGTGGGAACTCTTATATAGCTTTGTGTTAATACATTTTACAGGTACTCATGTGATGGAGGGAAGCGGCAAAATGCTCACAACTGCAGTAGGAATTAATTCTCAAACGGGAATCATTTTTGCCCTACTGGGGGCCTCGGCCGAAGAGAAAGATGGCAAAAATAAGAAACAGAAGACAGAAAACAATGCTCAGGGCCAGAATGCAGGTAGAATGGAAAAAACAAACAAGTCTTTCTGTCACCAAGTCTGTAAACTAGACACTTTATTTCTAGAACGCTCAATGCATCTTCCAACAATCAGTTTGACTAATTAATTTTGCACATTTAATCACAAATTAATACCATTTTTGTTAATCTTTCTTTTACAAAGAAAACAGTCTAGAATAGCAACTGCATGAAAAGAGTTCTCATCATTTCTGTTCTAATTAAGATGAAAGTTTGTGCTGTTTAATGCAATTGCATACACGTTTATGTCAATTTATATAATCATTTTATGATATATCTATCTAACACCTAAGTTCTTTCTTCATATTCAGGTGCTCTTCAATGTTCTCATTCTGAAACATGTAACCTTGGCATTTTTGAGCATCTCTGTCACAGCGTCAAGTACACCCCTTTCAGGCCTGGTCTTACATATAACCATTTTACATCCATCTTTCTATTTCTCAAAAGTTTAACCAGCTTGACACTGTGGAATGATTTTTCTCTGCCTGAGGTATATGTTGGTCTACTTGGCTTTCTGTAATTATCTCATTCCTTTCTGTTGACTTTCCTTACACATAGTAAAAACTTCCTTTAATTACTGAAATTAAGATTCCCTTAGATTTTTTTAATGCTTGTCCTTTCTGCTACATATCATGAATCCTTACAATCTGTGTTTGTAAACTAATTCAATTACTCTCGCTGAATTGAGATGCCATGTCTCATCCTTGCACAATACTGAGAAATGTTTATTGCTAGGCCAAAGACAGGGATTTGAGTAGATAAGGGTTTTAACTCTGGTGTGTAAAAGAAATCTTTATGCCATACACTGCAAAACACTTCTGAAGAGTTTTGCCTTTCTTATAGACATGGCTTTCTGACCTCTGTTTGAATTCTTGTTTAATACTTTGTTTCTAAACCTTTTGGCATTGATAGTGAAATTGCTGATTTAGAACCATTGGTTAGTTACACTTGATCAACATTTTCCGAGGAAAAACCAACAGAATATTCATGCTTTATGCTTTTTTGTACAGTTTAAATGCACATAGTATATTTTTTAAAAATCTTCAAAAGGCCAGGTCACATGTTTGAATAGATCAGTTTTATAAAGTAAAGACAATCACATAGGTATTATACTCACTCTTTCACTTCTTTCAACTTTACTGTACTTCCCTGTTTATTGTCTTCTGTATGGCAATGCACTGGTTAGTGGATGTTTACATTCTCTATCATATGTGTGGAATAACAAATGAATGGTATTTTCTTTGATTGAAGGAGATTTTCTGTCAGTTCCATATTTTTGTGTGTGGTTTCAAGTATTTCCATAATACTATGGTGTTTCATGTTCAGTTTGATTGTCTTTCTTTGATGCCTTGTTCTCTTATGAAGTCAGTAATTTGTGGAGCTAGTCGATTACTTTTAGCTACATTGACAGATATTAACCAAAGCAATAAAGGATAACACTTTGTAGTGTTAATTTCCCAAGGACCTCAGGCTTGAAGATGATACTGTTATGGGATATTGTCTTAAAGTTGAGAAAACATTTTGGTGAGAGATAACTCCATCTTTTTTGTAACTTTCACAGCCTTTCTGTCTCCAATTGCATAGACTGTCTGAAAATTTTGAAAGATTGTATGAAACTGTCCTCCCAGAGGGAAAAAAAAAACATCTCAAGTCTTGGGTGAGGAGTTAGGGTTTGTCATGTCTCAGCTCCCTTCCTTGGTAACATTTGTTTATTGCTTTACCCATTTTGGGTGTGGGGGTGGGGATTATAGCCTCTGCCACTGTAATGGTTGGGATGGTATATTGTTATTTGCATCAGATTAAGAATTGTCAGGTTTATTATTTAGTGAAAAAACACAGCATACTCTTTCCCCCCAGTAATGGTTATGTTTTAGGTTGAAAGAGGCATGGACATTTTTCAACTTCTTTGCCATTAATTTTATTTAACATTTTTTTATTTTTATTTTTTTTTTTTGAAATCAAGAAAAAATTTTTTTTTATATAAAACATTAAGCCTTGGAGTCTTGCACAAGTGTGGGTTAATTGTTACATTCAACATTGTTTACGTCTTTTTCAGCCAGAACATTTGTGTTTACATCTTTTTCAAACAGAACAAATAAATCTTTGCAGGTCCTGTACATTTCCTAGCTAAATAACAAGTAAACCTCATTAAAGAGATATTCTTCAGTAAAACCTCAAGATTGTAGATGTCTGTTTTCCATGTAGTTTATGCCTGTTACATTGTTGATATAGAGGGGTTATTGATATTTGTGGGTTTTATGTATTGGAGGCTTTTGATACTGGGTTATTGATATTTGTGGGTTTTATGTATTGGAGGCTTTTGATACTGTGTTGTTGCGTTGATTACTTCGGGTTGATTGATTGGACGTTTAGAACTTCGTTGTCTCATCCATTATATTCTGGCAGCATATTACCATTGTAGTTCTCTCTCTTCTTCTTTGACCACCCTCTGTTCTCCATTCTGTGAGAATACATTTAAGTCTGGTCAGTGTGGTGCTTTGGGTTGGAGTCTGTGTGTATTTTGGCATACAGTTTTGATATCAAGCTTGAGAAAGGCTTCTGTTTCATTTTTAAACATCATAAAGCCTTGTCCATATGCCACACACTATACTCCATCTTCCCCCAATGGTACATTTCCATTTAACAAAAATACCTCTTCACCTCTGATGATGTCTCTTGTGCTTTAACTGCATTCTCACAAGTATGGAAATACAAGCTGTTTCTCACTCTGATTTTGACTTGTGTGTGTAATGGATAAAACAACTTTATTGTATTTCTATTTTCTTTTTTCCTGTCATCCAAACTAACCAAGGTGTTACAATAGTCTCTTATAAAGGTAACTATACAATACAGACAGTGTAGTGTTGTGGCTCACATGTATTTTAGAAACAAGCCAACTCGGTCTTTCAAAAAAATTTCACAAAGATGTTTTCTGAATGCCGAAGTACTCTTCAGTGTTTGGAAATGGTGCAAGAATTGTGACAAGAAAATTGGACAAAATGACTGCTTTGGCATAATTTGAATTATTTCTCTCTGGCAACTTTTCCAACAAAGAAGGAAGTATCAATTATGACTGTTTTGTCCCTTTAGAATGAATAATTTCAGAAAGTTGGTAATTTGCATGAAATAAGATTTAAAACCAGGTATGAATAGTAAAATAACTGTTCGTGGCTGTTCTTTCTTTGAATGAATTTTAGGACACAGTTAAAAATACTCAAATATTTGATATGTTGCCACTAGCTTCCTCATTAATAAGTATAGGAAATGTTGGCTGGTTTCAGAAATACACAATCACTCCTGTCTACTTTATGACAGTATTCAAAGTAATGTAACGCTGTATTCTTGCAATATTGTGATGTAAAATGGTCAAGCTTCTTTTACTGTACATGGTACTGACTTGGCTTTCCATAACTCCACTTTTCACTACGGCTTACAATAAATGTTGTTGGTTAAAATTGACCCAGAATTCTTATATTTCTTGTGGTATACTTAACCCTTACTCTGCTGGAACCAATTGACTCTGCCTTTGCAACTAGTGCAGTCTGATCATGGTCTGCACTATTCACAATTCAGTCAGTAAATTTTAAATCAGCACCCCCATAAACAGTTAATGGATCTGTCCAAATTGAAAGATGGGCAAGTCCAGTTAAGATATTTAGCATAGTCGGGGTTAAGGTTTTTGAAATGCTATGCTGAGTTTACACCCTAAATCATTGATTTGGGAAGGAGGAGTAGGGGTGAACAAAACAAGAAAAGCAATGACATGTCAATTCTTAACTTGACAAAATTCTTGAAATAGGCTCTCTACTAAGTCATTAACATCTTCCTTGTGTTTTGCAGGAAACATTTTTATATTATAACCTCTGCCAATAGAAGTCCACAATAGCGACATTTTAAACATTAATATTTAACATTGATTGCAGATATGCATTCCTAAATGCTGTTTCTTGAGTTACATGTTGACTAAACAAATAAAGACATTGTTAAAAAGTGGTAAGATTCATACCTATGTCATCAAAGGTCCCAGGTTTGACACTTTAGTTCTCCATTTTAAAACTAAGTCTACAACCTCTACAAATGATTTATTTTCTGTCATCAAAAGAGTGGTTCCATTTTAATGCTCTTTTGATTAAAAGTTATTTATTTTACATTGATTGGTAGACAAGTTCTTTGGGTTATATACATCCCTCTGTATGACTGCTTCCTGGGTTCATACCAGTTGTAGCACCATAGATGTGGAATGCAAAAAGCCATTGTAAAACTTATACCTGAGATCAGGAGTCTGGTGCTCCACCCATTAGCCACTGCTCATCCATTATGGGTGTAGTCTAAGTTGCAGAGATTTTAGCTTAATTGATTAAGGTGTAAAATGTCAGTTTTTGCACTTTGCCAACATGTTATGAAGCAATCTAAAAACTAGCATTTCATAATCCTACACTACCTCACAAGTGTTGAGTCATTGATATTGCATGACTTTGCAGATTGTTTGTAAAACAGCATAGCATTTCAACAGAATTACAGACATTATAAGGAATAAAGCTTCTTCTAAGTAAACTCATACTTTTTTCTATCCAAAGTCTGTCTATAGTTGTTTGTTGTGGGATTTCTATGTGTGTATACATAATTATGAGATAAAAAAAACTTTATCAAATTTCCGTCTAAGTTTTCAGTCAGATTTTCTGAAAATCACAAACTGGTCTCTTGCTACTATGCCACTGCTGAAAAGGTCATTTAAAGGGTATCAGTACTCTGATTATCCCTAGGGGGAAATCTATACTCTTGTCAACTTAAAGGTTACATTATTTTGGAGACAATATGATTATAATGGCAAAAAACAAGAAAAAGAAATTACTTTTAATGCTACACATGTATTGATTCTTTAGGATTCTTTAAAAGTAAATATTTTGTAAAATCCTGAAGCACTGTTAAATGAAAGCAAGCAACAAGAAAATTTCATGTTTTTACTCACTTATAACAGAATTGTATTAGTTAGATCAATTCCTGAAATCTTATTACTTGAAAAAAAATACCAAAACTGTTTTAATTCTTACAAATCTTATTTCACTGTTTGTTAAATATTGACTTCCAGCAAATGTTCTTGTATTAAATTATTCTGTGCCAATTTTAGCTCGGCAAACCCCTGTGGGATTATTTTCACTGATTGGTAATTAGTTCGACACCTTGTTGAGAATCGTAAATAGTTACATGTTAAAACTTAATTACATGTTTCTCTCTTTAAGGAGGGGGCAAAAAAAGCAGTTGTTTAGGGTGATAACAGAATTATATTTGAGAATTATATCACCATGTTTACAGTTAACACACCACATTTCAGTATTGGTTCATTTATGTTTATTAAAACACACATTATTATTTAATGTAGCTTTGAAATATTGCATCCGAATGTTTTAAGTTGCTTGTTTAGTAGCTTGATGAAACAGTAACACTTTTAACTGCACTTTTTTCCTCATTTTCTAATGGAATGTGATCTTTCACCCCTGATTTTCTTCATACATAGTGGATAGTGTTGTACTGTTGTGCTGAGTCACCTGAATAAATCGACAAAAAAAAACAAAATGAACAAACAAACAAACACCACCATCCGAATTATGCCAGTGTTTTGTGACTTATATTTTTTTTCTAAAACTCACAAGGTTAACAGCTGTCTGCTGTCAATTTATGGCACAGTTTAAGAAGCAACTTGAAGCATTTGGAGCCTGTTTCTGTTTTGGATTACTTTTACTCCATTCACACCAAATGACCCCTACCCTTTCTAAGCACGTTAGAATTCAGTTCCCATAGTTGTTGTATTTTAACCTGTATTTTTTTTCACTCTTTGCTGCTCTTAATTACAAATATTCTGTGTATACAGATATAGTGGAGTTGAATTTTGACCAGTTGCTCTGTCCTTAATTTAGCCAGTAATGAAAGGGGAGGACATTTTAGAATGGAGTAAAGAGAATGCATATCAAAGAAAAACATAAGTTTTAGCTGAAAAATTAACATAGAAAATCGCTTGGCTTGCAGGCACCAAGGGAGCGGGACCTACTCAACCATGTGAGTTATTCCCCTTTATTTCAACCTATTTTCAGTAATTATTGTTTGTATATACATATTTGCATTTTGTAGCTAAGAAATATTATGGTAAAAAGGAATGAAGTGAAAAAAATGAAGTAAATTATTTAAATATATATTATAAACAACATGATTTTGATCTTGGTTTAACGGTGATATGATGAAGTTTAGAAAAGCATTCACGTCTGTGGCATTGATGATTTATTTAATTGATGCATTGATTAGATTTCATATGCTGATGGAATTATGTAAACTAATGCATGATAACATTAAGAGCATGCTTCAGTATTGGTCATGTGTTTTTGTGCATAATTGTGCATGTTGCTTCTAGAATTATATCCCCAAACTTCACATACATAATCTCTGTGCTCAAAGCTCTATATAAGATGTTGTAAGAAGTGTTAAACTCTTATAATCATACTAATATAAATAACAATCCATTTTTTGTAAGTCGGCCAACTTTAATTGCTTGATCAAGGTTATAAAAGATTAATTTAGGTTAGAGTTATTAAGTTTGAAGAGCACTATATTAAGTTCATTGTTATTAAGTTTAAATTAAATTGTATGAAAGACAGAATTTATAAGTTTTAGAAAATAGTGTATCAAGGTAAATGTTATTTGTTTTTTAATTGTTTTGTACAAAGGTCAACGTTGTTAAGTTTTAAGAGTATTGTATTTGGGTCAAGTGCATTAAGTTTAAAGAACTATCTAGATAAAGTTTTTTTTTAGTTTAAAAATAAAAAAAACATTGTAAAAAAAAACATAGTAATAAGGTCGAGGTTATGCACAACAAAGTTGTAAGGGGAATATACTGGAATCAGCTTGTCCATCCAGCCTTCAGGTTTTGTTTGTCCAGGACAATCAACTTGGAACTTTATAGATGGATAATTCTGGAGAAGTACAGCTCAAGAACCATAACTCTTTAGCATAATTTTGGAGTTATTGCCTTTTGTGATTTTTCTTGCTTAATTTTAGTCTGGGGCGTAAAGTAACATGTTCCCATATACCAATACCTTACTGACAAAGTGGCATGTGGGGGGTATTGGCGCCAGTGGCAGTTCTAGTTCAACTTAAATAAATGTTTGATAAGGTGTAGTGTAAAAAAAATGGTAGTAAGACAAGGGAAGTGGCTATTCAGAAAATTTAATTTACAGAGGGCTGTCTCAAAGCCAAAGGTCAAGGTCAGAATGGAAAATAAAATGCATTATAGGGATATTTACTCATGTTTTAAAGTTAAATGAAACATTTAATTTTAGTGCATATCAGAAAGTTTTCTTTAGTGGCCTTTCATATAATTTTATGCCTTTACTAACCATATATAGCTGTATTAAGTTGTAATTATGTACTAAAAATTATAGATGGAAAAGCTTTGCCTGTCAATAAAGTCTTTGGACAATTGATTGGTTCTTATGGTAGATAGGTTAATAAGCTGAAAATGTTTAAATACTTAAAGGGTCAGATAAGTTTACTTGAATTGCCATTCTCTGGAGCTGGGTGACTGTGCATCAAAATCTGTGCAGCAGAGTAGTACACTTTTCTGCAGCAACGTTTCCAATGGCATCGCTATATTGCTGTAGGAGTGTCATAAGCCACAACTCTCTGCAGCAAGGTTGCTCATGTTTACACCACTCTGCATCAGGATTGTCATTGGCAGCACTATTGTGCAGTGAGGCTGCTGATGACAGTACCACAGTCTCTGCAGCAAGTTTTTCACTGACAGGACCAGTCTCTGAAGCAAGACTGACAATCTCTTAAAATTGAGTTACCTTATTATTTTGCTATGTTTGAAGAATTACTGGAAGTAAAAGTGAAAAAAAAAATGTCTGTTGTTAGTAAACCTCGATGGTTGAAGCAAAAACCAGTTTGCTTTTTAAAGGTTCAAACAAAAGACAAAATTAGATTGCTGAAATTATTCAGCAGTATAACTGTTGGGTTTCTTTAAAAGCATCATTAACATTATTTTTATACCAGTCAATACAGTCAATTACCATGACAGTCATGATAGTTTGGTTTTATTGAAGTGTTATTTTTTTATATGTTCGCTAGTTTTACATAAATTTTCAAGTAATATACCATGTTTCATTATTTCTGCAAAGGCACTATATAATTATGTGGGAACAGACATCAGTTATTAATTCTAGCAGTATCACAAGTACAGTTGATATTAAATAAGTTTTGATTTGATTTAGATATGAGACTTTCAGGTAGCAATAGACATTCAGATATATTTATTCAGATATTTTGTTTACCGTTCATTTGTGTGTGTATAAACTTTAAGTTTGCCCTTTGCAAATACTTTATAAATATATGTATTCATTAATTTAATAATATAAATGTGTTTTTATTTGTTAGTGCTTAGCGATCCAGGCAGAGTGGGTATGTGTCTTGGTACTTGTCTTTGCATGATTTTGCTGTGACTAGTAGTGTGTAGTGATTTACACCACCTGCACTTATACAGAGTTACTTCCCTTACCCTGTGATTCACCATTTGCAAAATAGTAAATTTGGTTATGATGAGCTGTTTAATATAACAAAATTTCTGCTTTCTGTTAGCTATACAAATCTGAGCTCTAGTAGCAGTCATTATGGAATTAGCCAAAGTGTTTGATTGGTGGTCAATCTCTAGTTCAAGAACATGTGTATGTCATTTGGGATTAAATTAGGTCACTTTGTTGAAGTAAACTAAAGCCAAGAAACCAGTGTTTATCAAATCAAATAGTTTTATGTTAACACCTTTAAGTGAAATACTGTATCAAGTTCTTTTGAAAATTGGTAAGACCATTTTCCTTTCTTCATTAAGGTCTGTTGTGAACATACAAAGAAATACAGGGATTATCCACTAGGTTTTCTCGGTTCTATACTTTTAATATGGCCAGTGAGAATTCAAGCCAGATTAAAAACTTGAAATGCTGTGAAGTCTGCCAATGTATGACTGTGAATTTGAGCTTTGCAAAACTGCTGTGTTGTTTTTGTACAATGTGTGAATGGTGTTAATGGGGTAAAGGGAGATAACTTTGCTCTTCCTTTGCTTTATAAGACAAGTCACCATTGCTTCTAACTGAACTTATTTTCAGTTTCTTTGATGTATTTTTATATGCTATAGTGTAGAATTACAGCTAGATACTATTTCTTCATATTTGAAAGATGTGATCATAAAGAATTTATTACAGCTTATTAGAGAAAAGGCTGGTGTCTCGTTGTATAAATCAGACAGCTTTTGATTACACTTTAAAAGGCAGAGCAGATGTTAAGAATTTTCATTCTAATTAGTATTTTGGCAACTAATTCAGTTTTACTGTAATATAACACAAGTGAATTCTAAAATTTGTTTGTCATTATTTATTATAACAATCAACTTTTCTAATTAATAAAATTTATCATCCTTTTTATAACCAGCAACCTTTCATAGCAACAAAGATGGAAATTCATGATGATTTGTAGACTTGGCATGACTCAGGCGTTACGTCGCAGAAATTATATACGTGTTTTATATCATATATAAAGTAACTGTTATATATATAATAGTATAAAATGAAGAATTTGATGATGTTGATCTTTTTATAGTCACATCAATGTTTATCAGGTAACTTTAGTAAAATTATTTTGTATCATAAAAAAATGGCAGTTTGAATTGTTTGAATTTTGAATGAATGAGGATTTTACAGTTTTGTCATTGCTAATTACAGAGCAATTAATTAAGGCTGTATTAATAAGCAGTTGTCTGAACAGAGTCATAGAAAAACCAGCTTGTTTGAATTCCATCTTTGAAAATTTTTTTTTTTACATCATCAGGTATGTTTGTAACAAACTAAACAGTAAGTGAATTACTTAAGATTACAGTTTTAAGTTCTAAATCTCGAGTGCACTTTAACATTATCTTTTTTTCGGGAAAATCTTCCAAAAATTCTTGCTTTTAGAGCACCTGTGTGTATCTGGTTGTACTTTTCTCCTTGCTTTCGCTTACAATTGTACATGTATATCGTTTTAAGTACATGCATATTCTTGTAGATATTTCATTATTATACTTTCAAATATATGTATAGAATGGGTCGATGATACCTAGATTATCACAAGGAAATACTTAAGGCTAAATTTGTTCTAAAGCATTTCAGTATTACTTTATTCAGGTAAATACTTCCTTTAAAACAACAAATGGCTACATGTTTTTTTTTCTTCCGTTAACAATTTCCATCAAATTTCTAGGAAAAGTAATATTGATATATTGATTTTGGTGTGGTATGAAGCATGCAGTTTGATAAGACGCCTGTTTTCCAGCAATGTTTCACCCGCATAAACATGCTAACTTTATCACCCAGTTTGGTATTGACTGCTTTATGTTCTTACCCATGACCCTGTTAAGCTCTTAACTTGAAATGATCATGGTACAAGTTTCATGTCTAAAATTTTTTTTTTGACAATTTTTTGTAGTTTTATTGGAAGCGCTTTGGTAAATTCCCCCCTCCCGCCCCCCCTCCATTTCTTGCCACATTGTGACACCTGGCATAGAGAACCTTCATTTATATTTCATAATTTCAATTGACTGTTCTTGGGAAAAGAAGTATTTTAGGTAACATGTTGCTACAATTTTGACAGTTTATCTGAAGACTGTGAGAAGAGACTGAGATATTTTCTTGTATAACCTGACTTAAGTGAGTTCAGTCACAAGTTGTTTGTGCCCCCCCCCCCCCCCCCCCCCCCCAGTGAAATTGGTTTAAATTCACGAAGCAAAATTTTCATCATAACTTTATTACCCTGTATTGCCCTTGAGAATCTGTGAAAATCTTGATTCAGAAAAATGTCTTGACTATCAAGAGTCAAATTTTAGTATTTAACAGGGTATCCTTTGAGTCCAGTTAAGAGATCACATGTTTCCCTTTTATATTAGTATTTCAGGAAATATAGACTAGAAGTCTGTTCCTTTGTCAGACATGCTAGAATGTAGAATGGGAAACAATATCTCGTCTCCTATGAGTGGTTTGGGTCTGTGATAAGTCCTGCTCTCTTTTTTCTTCATAATTAAATATAGATTTGTGGAAGATATTTTTACCATGATCATTGGTTCATTGCCCCAAGAAATACAGAAATGATTAAATTAGTCAGAGCAATTATTCTAGAATAATTATATTTTCTGATAGTATGTGAGCATTTATATCCTAACAATATGTGAAAGGCATTCTTAAATGCTGTGGAAATAATATTTAAAATCTTTATTAATGAACGTCAAGGGGATAAAAAAAAGAACAGTACAGATATGAGTTACATATTCTTAAAATCAATTGTTTCCAAATAGACAATGACTTTCAATTGAAAGCAGTTTGCTGTTATGTACTTTGTTGCTGCTTTGAAAAATGTATACTATGCGGTGATTTTTTAGTAAACTGAACTTTCTATGTCAAGAGATGTGTTTTTTTCCAAATACAAACCTATTCTCACAATGGTGGAACCATTACAGGAAAAAAGAAAGAAAAAGGATTTCATATGTTATATATTCCTGTTTTAGATACTGAAGCAATCAACCTAGAAGTGACAAGTAATTCGCACCATGCAAACGCAAGCAACAAGGTCACAAACAAGATCCCTGAGGAGGTGGAGGAGGTTCAACAAGAAACCAAGGCTCCCCAAGCCACTGCAAGAAAGGAGAAATCTGTTCTTCAGTCCAAACTTACCAAACTAGCAATACAGATAGGATACGGAGGTAATATTTCTAAAGATAACTTTTTTTCCCTGCCAACATGATATTATTATGTAGCAGATTGAAAACAATATTGTAGAATCTACCTTTTTGACAAGACTTAGGGTGTCCACATAGTAATAAAGAGGGTTATTTGAACTTCTTTGTTATGGATTTTTCAAAGGAAATTATTGGATGGTTGAAGTATGAGTTCCAAGAATAATCGCCAAACCATTCCATGTTTATGAAAATCACTTAGCTTAATTTTCGTATAGCAACTCCTTGTCATAATGTTTTCCATCTATGGAAAAAATGGCCAAAGTTTATCTGTGAAAAGAGTGTCTTTCTGTTCAGTCGGAAGGTACAGGTCAGAACAGCCTCTTGCACAACTGGTCAGCTCTTTTTAAAGAAGGAATGGATTATGAAAAGAACTCAAGGAAATATACAAGCCTACTGTTGTTACTGATACCATTCCTAAAAAACCTCCTGGGATGCTTTTACGATTTACATAATATGACATTATCAGTAGTATGCAAATGTCTGGAGATTCCTATTAATTAGTTTGTCTAGATTCTATACAGACCAAGATCTGATTTGCTTATAATCAAGACCACATGAAGCATACTTAACCGTAATGTCAGAATTAATACAAAGACGCAGAAATGTCTAGTTGTCTATATCTCACCTGAGCACAACATGTCCATGTGATCATTTTGTGATCTTTCTGTGACTGGATATCTATGTCAGCTCTGTGTCCAGACTTATATCTGGATTCTGTTGTCAGCTGTGTCCAGACATATCTGGATTCTGGGAAATAGTGTTGTGTTTCAGCTGCACATAGATTGTATAAAAATACAATTATTAAGACTGCCCCTAAGTTGGGCCATATTGGTGTACCTTACCAATAAATTGACTCAAACAAGTAACAAAGACTGCCTCAATCCTGCAGTGACTAGTTTCAAGCAGCAGGAAGGCTTAAGTTTTCTCCAAGAGGAAGAAATAACAATTCTGTATAAAGCCTGTCCTGGGAAGAAAGCCAGACCTAGCATATTTTCCTGACTTGAGCTAATCAGGTTATTGCAAAAGGGTGTTCTGTATTCTGTACCAGAAGCAACAGTCCTATCCAATTGATGTTCAGTGGTTCACAAGATATCCCATGGAACTTCAAGGTTAAACAAGGATGACTACAGTTTGATGGACATTGAACTGTTGATGTGTGTTCTGTGAATAGCAGTATGCTGCAAATACAATGATGCCCTCAAGCTGTTACCCCAAATGGTTGCAAAACGGATTGTTATACTAAGAGGAGAAAAAAAAATATCTTTAGTATAGAGACTGAAAATAGAGTTTGCTTGTTATTTCAGCTGTTACAATCACTTCTTTGTCTTACGAAAGCTTCTTTTTTGTATAGCAAGATAAAAACATGTGTCTTCATGCTAATAGATACAGGTATTGCAAAATAGAAAGTAGGATCTGGTATTGCAAGATAAAAGTTAGCTATTGGTAGTGCAAGGTTAAATGTAGATATTGTTATTGCAAGATAGGAAGAAGATACTGGCATTGTGAGGTAGGATGTAGATACTGGCATTGCAAAATAGAAGGTAAGGTAGATGTGGTATTGCAAGATGGAAGGTAGATGTTGGTATTGAACAATAGAAAGGTAGATATTTGAAGGTACTGGTAGTGGAAGATAGAAGGTAGAAACTGATATTGCAAGATAGAATGTAGGTGCTCACCAGGTACTGCAAGATAGGATGTAGATATTGGTATCTTGCTACAAATAATAGTATAACAAGTTACTGATATTACAAGCTAGAACAAATGTACATTTTGTATCTGTTACACAAATAGAAATATTTTTCGTGTAAAAAAAAAGGTTGATGATACTAATAGATAATAATGTGATCTTTCTTCAGGAACTGGTATTGCTGTTATGACTGTACTTATACTCATCATCAAGTTCTGTGTGAGGAAATTTGGCTTTGAAAAGGAGGAATGGGACTGGGGTTTTATGCAGTACTTTGTGAATCATTTCATCATTGGTGTAACTGTGCTTGTTGTGGCCGTACCAGAGGGTCTTCCGCTAGCCGTCACCCTGTCTTTGGCTTACTCTGTTAGGGTACGTATACATACTCTGTATGATAGTTTAAGAGTCACTGATTTTTGTGTTAACTGTAACTGTTAACTGATGCAGGTTCATTGGTTTGACCCCTGTTGAAGTCCTGGGATTTATATGAGATTTTAACAGGGTTTTTTTTTTCGGTGGGGGCAGGGAATAGTTTCTTTCCAGGATTGTTTGCTTCAACTGAAATATTTTTCAAGGGTTAACATAGAAGAAAAAAGGACATTAACAAAAAAACGGAGTAAAATAAAAAAAAAAAAAAATAGGGGAAGTCCCCCAAGATGGAAGGTTAAATGAAAAGATTATGTTTGGTTTAACATTAATTTCCCTTTCCAATATAAGTTATTTTTAACTACAAAAATTGTATACCTAGCATATTGATCAGCCATTATCCACATACTTTAGTAATGGTGCTTGTACAGAAGCTGTACAAATATACAACTCATGTAATCGGCCTTGTTAGATTAATTTGCTTCCATACATGTTAGTGCCTACTGATTTAAATGTCAAATTGTCTTCTGACGAAAGTAATCGAATCTGCCGTGATTTATGATTTTGACATTTTCAGTTTAATAGGGAAATTGTAAAATTAACAGAAACAATATATTAGACACTTTTGTTTAACGTAACAAGGGACCTATCTCTGCTGAAACTATAGAACGCCAAGAAGTTTTTTCTACTATATTCAGACAATACGCCCACTTGTTTTTATAGGATATGTTACATGCATGTTAAAACAGTCAACTGTCAGAATATCAATTTGGTGATTCATGCTGTGATTTGTTCGCATTGATTTTTGCTGCATGCCGATTCATAAGGAATCCCAACAAATCTAATCAGTATGGATTAAAAATGCAAATATCAGATTATTCCATGTTTGTGCAGAATATTTTTTCTTATGCAGAAACATTTTCTCGAAATTTACCCTAAGGCGTATATTTTAACTTAGTTTTTGTAGTAGCTGTTAAATGAAGTGCCATCATATTTATAGAACATGAATAACTAACATTAGTAGTTTATTTTCTTGTTTATCAGAATTTTACTTGCATATTTTTTTTGTGTGAAAAATTTGAACATGCAATAAATAGAAACATCAGTGCAAGAGTGCTCTTTTGTTTTCCAGAAAATGATGCATGACAACAACTTGGTGCGGCATCTAGATGCTTGCGAAACAATGGGCAATGCCACTGCAATTTGTTCTGACAAAACGGGTACATTAACAACTAACAGAATGACAGTAGTACAGAGCTATATTGGAGGTAAAGTAGGAGAGATATCTATCTTCAGATTAGTTAATTTAAATAATGTACTTAGTTTTAGCCAATCAAAATACATACATGCTGCTGTCTGATTGGCCATTTCTATCACTATGCTTACTGCTAGCCAGTCAAAATCCAAAAATTATAATATGTACCAGCTGCTGGTTGGTTAATAAAGCAATATTTACTGATATCTAGCTAGTAATACAGATTTTTATTTAATTTACCTGAGGTCAGATTTGATCAGGTTTGAATATCATCGACATTTTAATTATCTAAAACTTCCTTGTTCCAGTTTTAGCACTTACGAGGAAACCTTTAATAAATTCTCTGGAAATAAATGCTTTTACTTTACTTATTGAAGGATGTTTGATCAATTTTGCGCAATAATGACAGAAATGTCATATTTCTGAGGTATAAAGTTTCAACCACAGACTAAACATAGAAATGTCAGGATGAAAATAACTTACTTCCAACCGACATCAATAGAAGCCTGAAGTGTTAACCTCAAATTTAGAGACTAGAAAATAGAAATTTGTTTTTTTTAGGTTTCATAAATAAATTTGTTATTTGCCAAAGTGTCAAAGATTCATGTTCTTGATGTTAATTGTTTGTGACTGATTACCTGTAATAAGAATGCAAAGACAGACAAAAGTAAATGCAGTCATTGCAAAAAAAACTTTATTCTTCCAAACCTGCTGACATTAGTTGTTTTTACCTGTACCTTTGTATACAATTTAGGTCATGATCAGCCATACAGGTACATCATTTGAGTCTGAACATGATCTGTCTTTACATTGGTTGAGTCTGACCATGATCTGCAGGTACATCCATTTAGTCTGACCATTTAGTGAGTTTGTTGTCACCAGGACAGACCATGATCATCCTGTACATAGTTGTGTCAGACCATGATCAGCCTTGTACATACATTGAGTTTTACCATGATCAGTGAGTACATTGATCAAGGTTGACCATGATCAGTTTATACATCTGTTGTGTCTGACGATGATCAGTGTGTGCACATTCCATTGAATCTGACCATGATCATTCTGTTCATCCATATAGCCTTATGCTCTGCTCTGTTGTTGCCACAGACCATGATCAGTGTGTACATGCACTGAGTTTGACCATGATCTGGATTGTTTGCATTATGTTTTTAGTACATTCCAGTTAAATGGACAAATGTAGCCAACCAAATTGACTTTAGGGTTACAACTTAAGTTTATTGTTTCAGGTGTACATTACAAGTCAATTCCCAACTTCCAGACTCTGTCCAATAGGATACAGGATGTAATGGTGAAGGGTATTTCTGTCAACAGTGGTTACACATCACAAGTTGTTGTAAGTTTACAAGATGCTGTCTATATTTTAACACATAAGTACAGAACTTTTAAGATTTTAATTTTTTACTGCAACATTGTCATTGTGAGGCAAATATGCAGTCCATGTCTCCTGAGTTGTGCAAATCTGCAAAAACATTTGAAATGAGTAACACTTGTAACCTTTTTAATATACTCATAGGCTGTAACATCTCCTTAAACATGTTGAATAAAGTTTTTAACTTTTAGAAGTTTACTGTATAAAGCTGTTGATATGAATTATTTTAATTGATTTATATTTTGGACTTTGGTAAAATGGCCTGGTAACTTATGAATTTGGGATTATTGTGTGGTTCAGATCCACAAAATAAAGTTTGCCTGGGAAATATTAATATTTACAGTAAAGAGTGGATAAATGATGCCATGCTTAACTAAGGTTCTTTTGTGACTTGCTTGACAGAAAGGTGAACAAGAGGGCGAACTTCCAAACCAGCTTGGAAACAAGACAGAGTGTGCATTGCTCGGTTTTGTCATGGATCTAGGTCAGAGTTATGAGTCAGTTAGAGAGGACTACCCACAGGATACCCTTGTCAAAGTGTATACATTCAATTCTATGAGAAAGTCAATGAGTACTGTTGTACACTTGCCTGGAGGAAATTTCCGTCTGTTCACTAAGGGAGCATCAGAAATGGTCCTTAACAAGTAAGTAATGTCGGGGGAAAAACAGACATCCACCTGGCAGTCTAGAATTGTAAATTTAGAACATTTTCTGACATTTCTGTTAAAAGAACTTATTCTGTACAAAGTTCTTAAAGATGGTAAATGACATCTACAAGTTAATTCTGGAAATTTGCTAAAAGATTTTAGACTTCTGTGTCAATAAAAGTTTTCTGTAATGGCTTTGACTTATTTTGATTGGATAGGTCCTACACGACATTGAGTTTTTAAAAGAATACTAAAACCCTGTGTGGAAAATGTCATAACATGAAAAGTGACAGTTTTTTTGATAAGGCTGAATAAATGAGGAAACTTGACTTTTCTTTCAGATGCGACTACATACTTGACTGTAAAGGTGAACCTCAACCTTTTTCTGTGGAGAACCAGGAAATGGTCGTGAAGTCTGTAATAGAACCAATGGCAGGGGATGGTCTTAGAACAATATGTATTGCTTACAAAGATTTTAGAAAAGGTGAGCTTCCATTAAGGGTATGATAAATTTCAGATTTTAGAAAAGGTGAGCTTCCATTAAGGGTATGATAAATTTCAGATTTTAGAAAAGGTAAGCTTCCATTAAGGGTATGATAAATTTCAGATTTTAGAAAAGGTGAGCTTCCATTAAGGGTATGATAAATTTCCGGTCATGATTTTAAAGTATTGAATCATGGCTAAGACATTTATGCTTGGTAACTTAAAAAAAAAATATCCATTAAATCTTGCAGCAAAAAGGAAGTTTCTAACGATTGACATATAATTGTAGAAATAATTATGCCACGTGCAAAGTTAACTTCATGAAGAGTCCAAACAAGAGCTGGTTAGACAAACACAAAACTAGAATAACTGAATGGTTGATTCAAGATAATGACTGAACATTTCTGAAAATATGAACAAATGTCCATGCCTTTTCATGCAGTTGATAGAATTTTCCTGTATGTATCTGGTTTGATGAACTGTTTACAAAAGCATTAAATCTCTGTTTACAGAAAAAGCTGGGCAGAATGATGAAATATTTGATGAGGAGCCAGACTGGGATGATGAGGAAGCGATTGTGCGAGGGCTTACATGTATCTGCATTGTTGGCATTGAGGATCCTGTCAGACCAGAGGTATCTTGCCACTCTTCTGCCAAAAATATTTCATAAAAACTCCATGAAAATTATATCCATGAAATATGAAGAACACATCTTTTTCCTGGACATATTAGAATTAAGACTTCTAACTAGCAGTGATTTAATACATCTGTCTTTAACATAGGGAAATTCATTCTCCTTTGTGTCACAAGTCTGAAAATTATGAACCTTTGTATGGAAATTTTATATATCAGCTCCCAGTCATCACCAAGTGCTCAGTGATAAGTTCTGTTCACTCTTTTCAGAATCAGTTAATGGTATGGAACTTAACTCCTCCTCTATTCCCTCATCTGAAATCTAGAAAAATTAATAAAAATTTGAACAAGTTTTTTTATGAGAGAATTATAGTTCCCAATTTCTGCATACTTCAGGTACCAAATGCAATTAAGAAATGTCAAAGAGCAGGAATTTGTGTACGTATGGTTACTGGTGACAACGTGAACACTGCCCGATCGATCGCAGCTAAATGTGGCATCTTGCACTTAAATGAAGACTTCTTAGTTCTTGAGGGAAAAGAGTTCAACAAAAGAATTAGAGATCCAGCCACAGGAGAAGTATGTTATTTATTGTTGCAGTTTATCAGTTTTGTAAAATTGCTTTCAAATGTTAATGTCTGCCTCTAAGGAAAGCAGTTTCCAAGGGATACTGTAAATGAAGCAACTTGATGGATTCTGTATTTTGCGGGTTTTTTTAGCAGTAGATTATTTTACCGAAGCTTACTTTCATAGAAATTCAACAGCTGCGAATTATGAAAAACTAAAGTTGTTTCGGCAAAAAACAAACCTGTTTTTGCAATACAAAGAATAATCTTTAAAAGTTATTTGAATATAATATTACAAACTTTTGTGAAGACATGGGAATTTCTTAAAGACTTGTTACTTTTTTTTTCTAAAGTTTCACATTGAATGTGATTTCATGAATAGTAAACAGAATATCATTAGGTAAAGTTACGTAAATTAACTTGTGTACATGTATATACATGTATGTTACTGAAGAGCATTTTACAGAATAAGACCTGAATCTTGGATAACAGTATGGAAAAATTGTTCCGCTTTCTGTGAAGACCATCTTAACATCTTACCCAATTCTCTTTAATAGATTGTGCTAGTTTTTTAGGTTAAAATTTTACATGTCTGTATTAGGTCTTGGACAGAATAGTACAAGGATTTGCATTCCATTGGAATGAAAAGTAAAACAGGATTTGTCTTTGAAGAATTGTTTGCTTTTAAAACATGTACCGGGTAATTAAATGAGAGAATTGTTTGTAGGTTTCCCAAAAGTTACTAGACCAGATTTGGCCCAATCTTCGAGTATTGGCAAGGTCATCTCCACAAGACAAATACGTTCTAGTAAAAGGGAATCATTGATAGCAAACTGTCATCCAATCGTGAAGTTGTTGCTGTGACAGGAGATGGTACTAATGATGGTCCTGCTTTAAAGAAGGCAGATGTTGGCTTTGCAATGGTAATGAATAGTTTGTATTGTTGATGGATAGTGTAAAATTTACTTCTTCCTACTTAAACTGTTTGTACAGTACAAGAAACAGATAAAATGAAACCGTATTAGATGGGCATGAGAATTCCCTCTTTCATTTTTGAAGTTCTCTGAAATAAACTTTTTTCTGTTTGCAACAAAGTTTTTTTCTGCATTTTTCATTTCAGTCTTTGAACAAAATATTCCAGATGCTTTCGCTTAATAGTTATTTTATATACATGATGTATATAGTTATATTAGATATATAGTTAGTTTGTAAGTTCTTGAAAATGACACAAGCTGAGATTTTGAAATTTTAAGTGCTTATCCACAATGTAATGTACTTTCCAAGAACACCTCTACCTACATAGGTGTACACATTTGTATATTTTGTGCAAATGGGTCGTAAAAATATCAGGAGTCTTTGAGCTTAGTTAATTCTAAATGACAAAAATCTTGTTACAAAGTATATGTATGTGTCAAATGATACACACTAAGTTAAGTTAATGTTGATATATTTACAGGGTATATCTGGTACTGATGTTGCAAAGGAGGCGTCCGATATTATTTTAACAGATGACAACTTTACAAGCATCGTGAAAGCAGTGATGTGGGGACGAAACGTTTATGACAGCATTGCCAAGTTCTTACAGTTCCAGCTTACAGTGAATGTCGTTGCTGTACTTGTCGCTTTTCTTGGTGCTTGTATCATAGATGTAAGTTTTCTTGGTGCTTGTATCATAGATGTAAGTCCATATTATTTGTTCCCACTATGGAGTGATGTGAGGCTGAGGCAAGAGTGTTTAAGGGGTGGTCATGTTGAAAAGAGAGGTTATGTCATTCTTTTTTGTAAAGAGACAGATTTGTAAATTATTTATAAATGAAGCATAACAATACTGTTTACAATGTACTGACGTACCGCCAACTAAGCTGGCTGAAATCTTTTATATAAGACAAGGTTTTGTAAGGTTTTATCCTTTAAAGTAAGAGATTCAGGTACATGTATTTATACTTTTCATATGTTCAATTAATCAAGACATTTTTTGCCATCTGCATTGATTATATTTTACTTACCTCTAGATGTTTTCTGTCTTTTTTATTGTTTTAAAGGAACATCATATAGAACAGGAATCTACTTGTCTGTAAATATAGTTACTCAAACTTCCACATGACCAAAACCATCAAATCTGTTTTCTTATTTATAGGACAGTCCTCTGAAAGCTATCCAGATGTTATGGGTAAACCTGATCATGGACACACTGGCATCTCTTGCCCTGGCAACAGAGTTGCCAAGCGAGGAACTTCTTGAACGTAAACCATACGGTCGTACAAAACCACTCATTTCGAGAACTATGATGAAAAATATCTTTGGCCACGCTGTGTATCAGCTTATCGTTGTGTTTACCTTACTGTTTGCAGGTAAGTGAACTCCCCTGTATGGACTTGTAATTTTAAAGTCTTAATAGATGAGCAGTTTTTGTTTTTTAAGTTTATCTGTTACAGACAGTTGAGAAAATTCCTGAGCACTGTTTTAAGGTTTGTATTTGAATACATTATGAGAAAAAAGATATTTTTCATTTTATTGATTAGCACTGCCCACCAGGGTTTCTGACTGGAACAGTCCTGGTTCTTGAAAGTTGCCATTTTGTTCATCAGAACAGCTGGAGTATCATTGTCTTGTCGGATAATTTTTTAAATAAATAATTGTTAAAACATTGGATAAAGAGATCCTAAAAAGTTCATGGTATGGTTATAATACAGTAATACTAATAGTATTGTAATAATTGTCTACAGCATAGCGTTTTGTATCAGGGGGAATGACAGAGGGTTCAATTTACATTAGAACTATAATTTACAATTTTTAGAATATGGTCATCATACTGGTTGCAATGGAAATGACAGTTTTTTATTTGTTACAGGTGCAGACATTTTTGGTATTCCAGACGGCCGCGGCGCTAGACTACATGCTCCACCCACACAACATTTTACCATTATATTTAATACCTTTGTTATGATGACTTTATGTAATGAAATAAATGCTCGCAAGATCCATGGGCAGCGAAATATATTTGAGGGTTTGCAGCGGAACCCAATATTTATTGGAATTTGGATAGGAACCATGGTCGGGCAGGTGAGTCTTCCTGTTACCTTGGTGAAGAGGTCAAAAGTTTGACCTTTAAACAAAGTAAAAAACTTATTCTAAGTATGATCATGTCATTCTGTGTATATTTTGAAAAAAAAAAAAAAAAGGTAACACTGTTGTCTTACAAATTGCTGGTACTAAAAGGTCTTAAATACCGGTATGATAAAATAATTTTCAGGTTGAATTCTTGAACAAAAACTTGAAGAGCATAAATCATTAATCTCGTGATTTGTACAGTGTTTAAGTGAATATGATATGGGTTTAACAATATTCTGTTTTCATCAGATTGAGTTTATAATTTTGTATGTTTGTTATGCCTTGATCTTGTTACCTGGTTTAGAGTTTTCACATAGTTTATTATTGACCATAACTGCAGTGAGTGTGTTTCTTTTTTTTCCCAGGTAGTAATTGTACAGTTTGCTGGTGTTGCATTTTATACTGAGGCACTGACAATAGACCAGTGGCTATGGTGTATATTTTTGGGGGTTGGAGTCTTGCTTTGGGGTCAGGTAAGTGAACATGATGAAACCATCAAAGGATCCATGTATTCTTTGTACATGTATTATGTGATATATAGATCCGTATATTTGTCATTTTAAAGTTAAACTTAAGGTAAGAGTAACTTGACAACCTTGAGTTTTTAGATTTGTTTGAAGAAACAGAAGAAAAGATAACATGAAGTGCAAACCTGGTAGGCAAAATTTGAATAGAAGGCATGAATATCTTAATCTGGTTGTAATCTAGGTACCTAGACTTCATTTCATGTCTTTCAGACTTAAATTCAGTCCATAAGAAAAGATTATCAAATTTTAAGGAAATTTTTTGGATGAAATACATAAACAGTGCCATTAGAGTGGTTATGTCTGCTTTTTAAAGCCAGTTATGTTCCTCACATGAATAAAATTGGAGTACTGAATGCTGTTTGCTTTTGACAGGTCATAACTTCAATACCCACAAGAAGTTTACCAAAACATTTATGCAGTTGGGGTAAAGAGGTGCCAGAAGACGTCGATGAAATTGATGCCGCTAATGAAGCAGGGCAACCGTCAGGAGATGGTGTTGGTCGACGCGGTCAGATCCTCTGGGTGAGAGGTCTCACTCGTCTCCAACAACAAGTAAGTGGTTCTCTCCCTTTGTGCTATTCTGTATCACAGTTGCTTCCCTTGTTTTGACCATATCAGCCACACCATACCTGAGTGCATTTGAAACAAATAGCAATTTTCTTACCCTTGCTTGTATGTGATTAACAGAAGAAAAGTATTTAATGGATCTTTTGCATAAACAACTATAAATTTTACTACCCTGATTTTCCTGTCAGACAAAAACAAATATCATCTTATAAAACAACCAGATTTGTTCAGTGGCAGTTTAGAAATAGATTATAAGAGTTAATGGTGCTAAGTAAACTGGAATAATCCAACATTTGCAGTTAGTTTCTTCATATGGGACAGTAATTATAGTTAAACACAATGTTTATAAATGCCAAAGATCCTGTTCTGGGAAGCAGCTGAGGACAGAATTCTGCATGGTAATTTCTTTAATTGTTTGTGAAAATATATAATAATTGAATATTGTAGGAAGTAGAACGATTTGTTTTTCTAACAATATAACCAAAATACTTAAAATAGTTGAGTTATTTTGTTGAGTTATATGTATGTTTTAAGCTAGGAATTTTTAATTTCATACACTTGTAATAAAACTGCTAAGATAGTCATATATATGTTAAGGCTATTTAATGATGACTGTTGGGTTTTAACATTATATGCCTTGTAGATTTTTTCCTAGGCCATAGTTGAAGAATTCAAACTTCGATCTTTTTTTCTCAGCCAGTTTTGTTTGTATAAACATTGTTTATTTTATGGTAGTTCAGATTATGCCCCTTGGATAGGAATTGGCCTGTTCCTTGCATTACTGGATTTTTTCCAAGGCATACAAGAACTTCTAAGGAATTTATTTTCCAAAATCATCAGTAAGGCCTTGACCTGTGACTTTTGACTTGGAAGCATTTTCTAGTAGATCTTTACCAAAATGATTCAAATATTTCCTCCTATGGTCCATATTGGCTTTAAGCTCATGGGAGGGGGAGTAATAATCTTGTTACTGAGTGAATTGTTTTAAAAATTAGCAAAGTTAACAGGTATTCAAAATAAGTTGCAAATGTAAATAGCGTTAAACAGATGTATTTCAAAACTCCTATTGTGATCCACTGCTCTTAGCGATGTTATATATTTTACTGTTAAGTTAGATTTCCACACCGCTAGCATTGCATCGTTGTTTCAAACTGTGCACTAGGTTTTACTATTCTAGAATATGACGACCCTTTATTTACTCATACAACATTTGAAATTTAGTAAACCCTACATAGATTTGCATACATAACTGGCTGAGATTATTTAAAATGCTAATTCTGTGTACTAGTGGTAGACCTCTTTATTCTAAAGTTTCCTTTTCCTAACCAAACAAACTCTCTTGCCTTGTTTTTTTTTCTCTTCCTTTTTTACTTTCTGAACAAAAACTTAATCTTAGTTTGAAAAGTTGAAAGAGAATGTTTTTTTTATAACATTTTTTGTTGTTGTCTTTTTATGTCTTAGACTAGGAAATGTAAATAAAATTTAAAGAATGAATGACTTACAGAATTTTGGAGGAAAAATGCTTCATTGCAGAGTTTATTTGCTTTCTTCTTAGTTTCCTTTCTGTATTCTTGAGTCTAATAATTTGTTGGTTTTTTTCTGTTCTGCTGTTGTTGTTGTTTTTTTTCCTTTATTCCATTAGTTTTTTTATATTCAGTTGTAAAGTTAAAATTATAAGATTTGCCACAATCTCATTGATGGAATTATTAACATCTGTTGTTAGATATGAACAAATTATAGTTGTATTAACTACCTTGAAATATGATTGAATTAACTCCCTTGTTTTAACTGACCTAGTATGCTTGTTTTGCTTTTCTCACCTTATTTGCCATTTCATTGAGTTGAACTTTCTTGATTTTTGTCTCTGCCTGCTTTCCCTAGTAGATGTACGTTTGATAGATAGTTTTAAGTAACTCCTGTATAGCTGTAGGACTTGAGGAGTTTTGAAACATTCCCCTGATTATGTTTAGAAATTTTTCAGTTAGCGTGCGGTTTGTTAGCTCTTATTTGCTTGTAGACCAGCCCTCTGCTCTGATTGTGTCTGCGGTTTTGTGTGAATGAGGCATTTTTTGAATTTCTAAAACTTATTATTACACATGTACCAAAATTACTAACTTCTAAAAAACCCTTTCTCATGCACCAGGCATTTCGGGGTTAGTTTGAAATGACCCCCACAACAAATGCAAGAGAAGCCTGGTGTCGCATATTGTTTTTCTCTATTTTAACAGCTGCGAGTTGTGAAGGCATTTAAATCCACTCTGGAAGACTTAGAGGAAAAACGCAGTGTTCACAGTTTTCAAAGTCTTCACAGTATTCGTACTTCACGTAGTCACCACGGGCCTCGCCCAATCAGTGAGGAAGTGTTTAATAATCATCTGCTACGTACAACGTCATTCCCAATACGTAACCAGTACCAGTATGCTTCATTTCATGTGCATTCACCTGATCGTGAAGCTACAACTCCAGTGGAGAATTTTAAAACGCGTTCTCAGTCTTGTGAGAATGTCCCCCTTGTGATTAAACAACCCTCCCCCCTTCTTGCTACCACAAACCCTGCACTTAAACGATCTCCACCAAAATCTGTAGCAAGACCTGAGGGAGGTGGGGAAGTTACGGAGACTTGCATTTGACTAGCAAAACCATGTCAACGCAAAAAGCACATAGACTTTAACTGCAGTTGACATACAGAATATTTCATATTGCAGAATTTTACAGGGGAAAAGTTGAACAAACTTAGTGAAGCAGTTTGAAAATGTAGATTCCATTAGGCTAATTCTGGTGCCATGAAAGCATAAGAATCATTAATGCAAAGGAAAGAAGAGTATACATGCAGTACATGTGTACAGTTGATATAATAACATGGTTCCAAACACACTGTATAAACTAAGTAGAACATTTTTGCACTTGTACAATTATTTGTCGTGTATATCTAACATAAGGATATTTTCATATGTTACATATTGTTGACAGTTGTGTGTTTTTTATATAGACAGGATATTGCCAGTGACTATTTGCCCTTTCTTGTTCTCCTTTTTGGGTCAGAGTAGCGAGCTAGCATAGTTAGTCACCTTTTTACATATAACATTCTGCAGTAATACCTCTGGTGAAACTGTTTGTTGTAAACTTAGTGTGTCTAAGAAAACTTGTAGGGTATTACAGTTTAAACATTGTGATCACTTGTTTTATGCAAGCTACATGAAGTATAGACATAAAAGTCATGGTTGTTAATGTAGAATCTAATTTTAAATGATGGAAACACATGTTCAAGTTTACATACATAACTCTTATGCTACACAATTTGGAACATTGCATATAAGAAAAAAGAGACAATAAGATACATAGGGACAAATTTACACATTGGTTGAGAACATAACCCCCTGTTTGAGGAAGTAAATCATGAGAACCAAGCTGTGTGAAGTTGGATTAATGATGGGAGAAAACTTGACATATATCGTCAGAATTGAAAGGTATTTGAATTCATTTTACCACAGACAAGAAGCATGGATATATTGTGTGTGGATCACTTACAAGCCACTTTTTTGTTTCTGACATATTCATGTGTTTCTAGGTCGTAGTTACCACCCCTGACACAGTAGATAATTGTCGTTGTGTTATTGTTGGCTAGTGCAGAACATTCACACACTCAGTAACATTGTGTATTTTCATAAAAATCTAGGGAAGATAGGCAGTATTCTGATAAGCACAGCATATTTCTCATGTTTCAGCAATTAGAAATGTTGTTTTAAAAAAAGTACCGTTGTAGAAGTTCTTATAAAATATATAAAAAATATGATTGTTAAGTAAAGGTTCAGCAGCTTGCATTAGAGATATTAATTGTAGACAGTATATAGGTTAAAAAAAAGAAACCATTATAAACTTGCAAGTGTAAAGGTCAAACTTTCAATGAATTGAAGAATTTTATGTCTTAAATGAAAAGAAAGGGTATGACATCACAGGAATGACATCACATAGGTCTTTAGTGAATGATCACATCTTAGCACATTTTGTTTATAAGTTCAGTTTTGGAGGTACACAGTTAGTTTTTTCACACTAATTTACAATTCCATCAAAAATTTCTTGAATTTTCTTTTTAAAACAGCTGATTAGCATTGGAAGGTCTGATTTCCATTTTAGAGTGTTTTCAGTATTTGTCTGTCAAAACCTGAGAATTTTGCTTTCTTAATGAATGACATAGTACTTTTATATAATGTAGTATTTCTTTAATATCTTACAAGCAGAAGCATAAGTTATTAATACAAAACAAAAGTAAAAAGCATTCATTTTGTTTGTAAGGGAAATGCACCCTTATGTGCAGAATTAACTAAGGTAAAGGCATTTCAGTTACAATTTATTTTATTGTGAAAGAACCAGTTCTGAACTTCTTCCAATATATTTGGAAACACTCAGTAATGTTTACTTACATAATTACTCTGTGTAATATGCGTTTGACATATAGGACTAATAAACTTTAAGTACAGAATAAAAAAGAGTCTGATTAGACTGTTGGTAGATTTGTTCACTAACACAGTAAACTGTTAATCTGTATATGTTTGAGGCACAGTTCATTCCAGGTCCTAAAATTTGCCCCAGCAATCTTACTTGCAGAGGGTATTTATTGGTTGAATATCTCATTCAGGTTCCATAAAAAAACTTGCAAATATCTGTCATTTATAGAGTTATGACCCTTGATTTTTTAAAAAGAAAATAGAAAATTGACAGAGTTTATTCTTATATTTAAGGATCAAAAGTTGGTTTGCATTTACAAGGAATACTTTTTCATTCTTGTGTCTCCCAGGAATGATAGATAAAGAAGATTTTTGAAGGCGAAAGATAGAGAAAACAAAGCAAAAGTAATCAAGTTAAGGTCAAAAGTCTTGTTAACTGATTTGCTTAAAATGACTCAGCCTACTATACACAATGTATGTAGGCAGTTCAAAATCAAGTCTTGTTTTAAAGTTACTTTGTTGAATTGTCTATTGTTCAGGTGAGTTTTTGGCATATATATGTAGTTTCTATATTGTATTCATAAAAGATGGTGTAATACTTTGTTGTAACCAATACTAGCAGATTTGTTGTTCATATAATCCATAGAAATGTTTCCTGTATATTTTTTGTCATTCTTTCAAAAGGAAAAAAGACAACTAAATAAGTGTAAAATTTGTATCAGTCACTGCTAAGTATCCTTACCTCTGATTGGTTAGTTAAGTTGCTGAGCATACTTCTGATTGGTCAGTAACTTTATTGTAGTCAATCTGAAAGCATAAGTTTGAGACTGGTTCAGTAAAAGGTATCCCCCTATTAAACATGCTCCTCGTTTTAGGAAAGCTTATTGCAAACATTTTAAGGGGACTGTCTTTTCTGTGGGAATGGGGAAGAGATTATTTTTTTACATTATTATGATTTCTCTGGGAACAGACATAATAAGTACAGTCTTGTGAGGAATATCTTAAAAATTAACTAATGTCCTAGGGTTATGATTGTTATTTGAAGGTGAAAGAATAAGCACCATTCCTTGATATTTGAATACAGGTCAGAGCTGGCTTCATTGGTAGCCTGATACCATTGTAAGAAATTTCTTGTGCTGAATGTTCTTGTTTTGCTGTTCAATGGCTGGATGGCATTTGGCTTCATCAGTTATTTGTTGAACTGTTTCTGAGCTGTTGTCTAAGCCAGTAGTAACAGTTCTCCTCATCACATTTAGTGTCCTGATAAAAACTGTGGCAGTATGCAGTGAAGTGGTATTGGTACTCTCTAGGCACAGTGAATTCTAATGTGAACAACTGCTTAACAACATAATTTAAAGGATGTTTAAACAGAGTTAGAGTATAAGCAGTATACCTCTGGTTTCTTGTAAGTTCGTTATTGAAGCTGTAGTATATTCTGATTCCATGTAGTTTTCTGATCTGTTGTTTGTGGCAGTTGTTGAAGGTACATTTTGATAGTCTCTTTGTCAGCTTGTCAGCTCTGAAGTGCTTTGTAGCCTGATGGCTGTGTATAGTTTATTGTAAAGTTTGTATATTCTTACTGCATTTACATCACTTGGGAATCTGATAATCCGATTTCAGCCATTTCTATGCTGTCCAGGAAGTAGTGTGCTTCTGTTCACAATTTTTCAGGCATTTGATTTTTCTGGAGTTTGATCTTTCAGGCATTTGTTTCATGAATTTTAAGGTGCCTGTTCTCTTACATTCAAAAGATTATTTCATTAATTTTAAGTTGGCTGTTCACTTGCATTCAGAAGATTGTTTCATGGATTCTAAGCTTCTGTTGTTGTTTTTTTTGTCATTCATGTGTTTTATTTTCATGGATTATTTTTATCTGGTTCGCTGTTGTTCTGCAGTCTGCTGTGTGGATTTAAACAATATAGTTCACAGTTATATTGGTGTCTTCTTTATAGACTTTTATTGTCGAGATCAATTTTACTCCGAGAATTGAATAATTTATTTTGTTTATGGAGGGCTAGGGTGTTGTTGTTTTTTTCAAGATACTGAATTTATTCACTCTCTAGTCACAGACATGTTTATATAATACAGTGTTCTACTTGTACAATGACTGAGATGTGACAGGAACAATGCAGCTTCTTTGCTTTGCCACCGTTTTATTTTTAGTGGCTTAGTCCCTTTTATTTTCTTTTGTCTTAGTAAAGCTATGCTTCATAAATTTCTGTGAATATTACTTTTTGATAGAACCTTTTATAAGAGTATTTATTTTTTTCCTTAATTGAAGACTTTTCCCCAATCCTAGTTTACTGTTTCATATAGTGCTTCACTCTCATATCCACTCTTGGTATCTAGGGTAACTTATTCCTAGATACATGTACATTTACCATTTCCTTTATTTCAGATTCATTGCTGAAACTGTTGCTCTGTTGTCTTTTCCAGATTTTAGCTTTTTCTGTTCATTTTTGCAATTCACTGTTAGTTGTTTTTTTCTCCCTTTTTCATATTTCTTTATTTGTAGTACTACCAAAATTGTTTGACATACCCACAGTCATCTATTAACCATTCATGCATTGTTTGTTTATATAAAATTTATCCTTTTGTTGTAGGATACTTTTTTCTCATATATATGTTACTAGTTGTTTTTTTTTAATCCAGTCATTGTGCTTGCAGTTTTATTTTGTTGTATTCTTGGAATGTGTTTTGTGTTTTTTACCCAATTTTGTGCATTTCAGATCCGAGTAGTTAACGCGTTCCGCATGGGGCTAGATACCCGCTACGACAGTCATAGTCTTACCTCTGTGCGCAGCATGCACTCTTTACAGAGTGCCAAGTTTCAGAAGCAGCACAGCGGACATCAGCAACCGCCGCCAACAAGCCCTCTGGCCTCCCCCGACATTTCCCTATAACCCAGAAACCACAACTAATCTCTGAACATACTGCATGTGTGCAAGTAGTTGATACATTTCATGGGTAACTCATGGAGACATACACACATATTCAAACCATTGACTATATCTCGGCTTTGATGAAAAATTTGTATTAACTTCACAAAATAAGCACTGTGGAAGCCAGAAGGTTGTAACATTTGACAGTTTGAATAAGACCGAGGCTTACAAACCAGTGTACTCTGACGAAAGTGACCGAGACATTCTCATGAATGACAATAGCATGAAATATCATACGTCTGGAAAGCAAAATCTCTGTCTGCTCAAAGATGGATATTAAATTTATATAAAAAAATGTTAATCAAAAGTATATAATTATTAAAAGTTTTCTTTGTCTTGTACTATTTTAGGTAATATTTTTAATTATAATGTGGTTGCAGAAAGATTTTAAAGTAGTTGGCTTTGCCTAGATTAATGTTTATTGTGCTGTGTTAGCTGCTGTAGGGGTGAATAGTGAAGCTTTGTATAAAGTGTAAGCATTTTTGTTGTATAGACCTCGCCACTTTAAACGTTTTTTCCAGTGCTCATGATTTACACATTCTCATATCATAAATGTGCAAGATACATGAAGCTCCTGCATAGACATAATGTCATCACAAATTTCTTCAGTGCAATGATTTTTATAGGCTAGCATATCAAGTTAAAACTTGTTTCAAAAAGTGTATTGAATTGAAAGATGTTTGAATTGGGTCAAAGTATAAAGGTCAGAACTCATTTCGAAATGGGACTATGCATTGAATTAAATGATACTTGAATCAAAGGTCAGTGCATAGAGGTAGTTAAACTTGCACAATTTACCAATAGTTTTAATATTCGAAATCATGAAAATATTTGTGTATTCATTCCAACACGATAGAATATGTTGAATCTTATTTGATTACATGCTGTTAACAAAAATAATCACTATTTTCCTGCCTTGTATTAATTTTGCATTTACAAGTTTGATAAGTATTTGAAGACTTGAGCTATCACGTGACATGGTTAGCTTTGAAACTGCATTCTTATACAACATTAAGAACTTTAGGACTCTCAGCACTTTGATATATTGTTAGGATGGGATTTGTTTTTCCAATGTTCAAGCTAACTCTAGGCTCTATTTCAATACTGAAAGAAAAATAAAAAAATCATAAGACAACAAACATACCTTTTATTTGGCTTTAGATGACAAATTTACAACCAATACAAAGGTACATAAATGAGCCAAAACAAAACAATCCCATTTACAGAGAATTTCATGTGCAATGGTTTATTGCAGTAGTGCCAGTGTTTCTCTTCACATTTATACGTACAATCATATAGAAACCTAGGTCTTTTAGTATGGTCATTTTGGGCATTCTCAGTGTGGTACAATAAAGCAAGGGGACGGGGCAGGGAACTAAGAAAGTACAGACAGTTTAATTTTTTAAGCATCCATTGTGTGACATTCCCACATCGGTGTTGTGAGCATTAAATGGCAGAAGAGTTGAAGAATTTGTATGCTTTTTGCTTGATGCATGTTTTCCACCTTATTATGACATATTATGTACAAGCATCTATATGCCTGTATGTGTGTGTCCTAGGATGTACTTTGGTGTGTTCCTTAGCAACTGTGGTAAATGACAGACAAATACTTGTATTTTGGCTTAAACATGAACAAGATAGAGAAATAGTTGAATATGTGTGCCATTTCCTAGGGTGTGGTCATATTGACAATGATAAGGTTTAGATGTGTCACACCTTAAATAATTCTGTTTAAAGAGCATTGACAGAGAGAGGAAAACTCAGGGGTGCAAAGGGTAATTAACTAAGGTTGTATTAGTTATCATCAAGGAAGCATAGATACTGGATATTCTGGTATCGTGACTGGTCATGTTCCATCAGCAGCTCCTTGCCCTGATGGTATATTGTCATGTTCCATCAGCAGCTTGTTGCCTTGATGATATATTGTCATGTTCCATCAGCAGCTCCTTGCCCTGATGGTATATTGTCATGTTCCATCAGCAGCTCCTTGCCCTGATGGTATATTGTCATGTTCCATCAGCAGCTCCTTGCCCTGATGGTATATTGTTAAGTAAATTGAAGATTTAAACAAGTTTTCTGCACTGTGCAAATGTGGTTTGTGGATTTACCTAGATTTGAATCCGATAAACTATCTTGACGTCAGTAAATGGTTTAGTGTTCTTGTAACTTATTAGAAATGAATGTTAGCTAGTGAATTTGTTCTTTACATTCCACATGCATTCACTTTATGACTTTGTTTTGCTTATTTCACCTGTGATTCAGGTTAACAAATCATGATGTAGTATAATAAAGTTAACTATAGCATCACTTCAGTATGTGTAATAATATGTATATACATATATTTTTTTGTATGTTTTGTAAGATTCCTGTAAACTTCGGATATTTTGGCATGTTTATTCTCAGTTGTTTTATTGGAAGTCTTTCCCTCTCTGGGTCATATTTCTTGTTTTTTGATTGGCTAGAAGTAAAGCCTTGCACACAGCAAACCAATCAGTAGCAAGAAACTTGAGATCTTTTGCATTTAATTAGCTAAATTACAGGTCATTCAAAATCCAGAAACATGAAACCAAGTCCTGGTCGAGCAGTTTTAGTTCTATAAACATTTATCAGAATATCTGCAAGTAAACAAACAATAACTTAGAAATCAGTGTAAAAAGATTTTAAGGAACAGAATAGATATCTTTTAACAATCACTTTTAAGGAAATTTTCTTAAGTATTTTTAAGTGATCTAATAGCTGAAGGTTAGTTGCTTCTCATTGCTAACTTAACTGTTAATGCATAATACTGTTTTTCATACTTCTTCTGTACTAAGTCAGAAAGATATTAGGTATATATATTAGATATGTTAGATATTAGGATGTTTAAAAGAATGAAAGAAAAAAATGATTTTTGCTTTGAAAATTGTCCACCACTGAATATACAGTAGAATCCTGCTATTAAGACCACTAATGGTTCTTAGATAAAATGGTGTAAATATTTGGGAGGATCTTATTACTGATCTGACAGCTGTACGTATAGCCTTAATTGATCATCTCAACATACTGATTTAAAAAACAAAACAGAAAAAAATCTTACCTCCCATTTTAACAAAATAGTGAGTGTAAGAAAGAAGGAAGAATGTTCAAAAATCTAAAAACAAACAGCGTTATTAATCCACTAAATAGTTTACCATTTTATCAATCATGATAAATACCGGTAGCAAAACAGTTGACATATTGTTTTTATTATAATAAATTGATCAGTTGTTAATAGTTCAACTTTATTTAAGTCGCTATAATATTTGGGTTACCTTGAAACAAAGTTTCAGTGGTATTATAAGTGAACATTAATTGTGAAAAATGCACATAAGACTGTCAATGGTAGTTGGTATTAGTGGGGTTGTCGTAATTTCGAAACAATATCAGTTGATTTCAAGCACAAAAAAAATTCCATTCTTATTAAATTTAGCCTTATTAGTGGCTTGGGGATGGTCTTTAGATGGGATTCTACTGTATTTTTGAGAACACAAGAGGTCCTGCTAACACAGCCTTTTGAATTGACTGAAAACCTTGTCCATCAGTGGCTTACTCCACTGAATTCAAGGGTAGCTAACTCAAACATAGACACAAAAATGGCAGTTTTTATTACATTATGAAAGCAATATGTTGCCTGGGTTGAAGTCAGGGGATTTGATTTTTAAATTATGAAGGAATAAATTCTGAAAAGAAGTTTAAAATAACTATCACAAAACATTTAGTGATTTTTTCGTAGGCTTTAATTAGTAAATGCTTCAAATTTGGAATCACTTTGGCATTTTCTTATTTCTTTATTTTGGGTCATGTGGATTATGTATTAATAAAAGTTTACAAGATACTTGATTTGTTGATTAAGTACAAAAATTCAAAAATGGGATTGTTACAGTAGGAAACAGTGATAAAAAAGTTGCTATATTAAACATTTCTCTATAAATGCATATGGTTAATTGTAGCAATTTTAAGACTGATTTGCACTTTAAAAATCATTTGAATGGGACAGAATTACCAAAATCAACTTATTATAGAATGTGTTTATGTGAATACATTTTACACACACTTACTAGGAAATGAAAATAACATATTTTATACTTTGTAAATAGTTACTGATGTGTATATTTAAGTAAAGTCTTGTATGTGAAGAACTTGTACATTTTTTAATGAAACTTTGTATATCTAGAGTGATGCAAGGTACCAGTATGTGCTTCTGCCAGGATTTATTGATAGCAGTGTATCATATCCTATGTAAATGAACACAAAATCTCATTTTTTTTTTCATTTACAAATTTTTTGTCCACCTTTTGATATTGTATAATCCATCAGTATGTTTTTTCATGGTTGGTAGAAGGAAGTTTAGAAGTGATATTACAGTCATATGATCAAACATGCTTACTGAATTAATTGAGATTGAGAAATGACAAAAATTTACTAAAATGGTACATGTATTTCAAATTCTTGTCTTGACTGATTTAATTTTTTTTTTTTTTTTTTTGGATTGAAAAATTGATTACAAAAAAATGAGTTGACACTTTTTATCTTGGCAAATGAATTATTGTTAGCAATATTAGGGGAATTTGGGTGTTCAGGTATAATTCACATATGGAAAATATGCTATTTATTATAAGTAAACACATTATTGTAGTAAACTGAAGAAAGTTTAATATAGAGTGTTCTGTAAAGTATATATATGTATTTATGCTACATTCATTTTGTCAGTCCAGTGCTAGAGGAATATCAGTTTCAAATTTGTATATTGAAATTGGTACCCTACATGCCATGGCTGACAGGAGTTTATGGTCTGTGTTCTAACGTTCCATTACTTGAGTGTAAATGGTCATACTAAAGTCATGATTGGAAATTTTTTCAAAGTAGCCGATCAATTGCCAATGATCAAAATGATTATTGAAGAATGAAGTTTGAGAATTGTTATGATTGGTGGACCTGATTGTGATGGAACTTGGTACACAAATAGGTATGTGTAAGGAGTTCAGGTTGATCTGTTCTGTATTTTAAACGTTTTATTATATTTGTAGTTGTAATGTTTGACCTGTCTGTAGCTATTTTATCCTGTATTACAGTGCTCATTGAGCACCTTTCTACCAAAATTTATGTTCTGTCTAGACTTGTATGTTAAATTCCTAAAGGTTTTTAATGAATAAAGAAATTTTCATTTTACCTGTCTTCTGCTTGTGCTGTTTTATATCCAGGTATGGTCTGCTTTTGAAAACAAAAACCTTTCGGCAAATGTCCAAGTCCATGAATTCATATCTGGACAAAATCATAATTTCAGACTATTTTGTAACGGGCATCAAGTGCAATTGCCACTTTGTAAAATTCTTAATTTGACTTTAAAGAAACCTTTTGGAATAAATTTTGAAAGATATCCCCATTTACTTGAATATTTAGGTATTATAAAATGAAATATTAAAATCTTTTCAAGAGGGAGTCAGACTGCAACACCATGTAGATTAACATGATATTACAATCAGTAAACTTCAAAACTGTCCTCTTTTAATGTGTAACTTGTTTAAAACTGTGATTTTCTGATGTATATATTTTTACTTCCTTTGACTGAAAAAGAAGGTGCGACATGGCAGTCTTTTTTAATCAGATTAAACAAATCTAAAATTAGTTCTACCTTTTATAGTGCCAGACAGGTGATTTGACTATTGTTGTGAAGAATTTTTTTTTTACTTTTGTTATTTGTTATTTTCTTTGTTTCCACCACAAGCACTCCCGTTTATACAGTCACCTAGTAGTGACTCACTTCTGTACACACTTACCCAACCTTTTGATATAAACACACCTGCTCCATCCCCACACCTCACAACCATAACCCCAGTGAATTTCATGTTTATAGCTGTCCAGGTATTTGAATCAGCAAGGTAAAATTATTGAATCTAATGCACATTGTTCAAATTCCATCAGAGCACTCGAGATGTTTAGCCTTTCATGGAGTCACATTTACTCTTTCCAGGTGTCTTAACTTTGTCCATTTTTATTTTGGGCCATCTAGCAAATACAGCAATCTGATTGGCTACAAATAAGCTCACTTCCTAAAAACAGGAACCAGTAAGAGGCCAGATATTTTAGACTGGTTTCAGAAGGAAAATCAATTAACTTGTACTCACTTTTTAACCATTCCAGGTGTGGATTTACAAAAAAAAAAGTATTCATTGAGACATTTCGCTGAAATTATGATTTTAAACATTCTGTTTCAGCAGTCTACATAACTATTTTGAACTTTCTGCTTCAATATGAAATGTGATATCTTTTACTTCTCTGTACAAATGTTTCTCTTTGCATTTTTCACCGAGTATTTACAATTTATCAACATATTTTTACATTGAACATAAAATGTGTAGTCATATTTTGTGAAGAATGCATAAACTTGTGACAATGCCTGATAATTGTTTTCTCTTTGAAATAGATACTTTTTTCTTGAAGTTAAATAACTGTAACCGCAGCACAATCAAAGTTTTGCATGCTTTTATCACCTTGTTTTATTGCTGCTACTTTGCACAGCATGTATCCTGTAAACATAGATTTTTACTTACTTTGCATGACCTTCTGTGTATTGAAACCTTTGTTTGTATGATATTTCTTTCAGCTTGTGTAAGCAACTTTGTTCTAGCTCAAGGGTATTGCAGGAAAGTTTAATTTTTTATTCTAAGCCATTTTCTTTTGAAGTTTTAGAATATTTTAAAATAATTTTAAGAGAGCCATTGAGATGTTCTGCCTTTCTGCTGCCATGCCAGCCAAGATGATTAACTCACATTCTTATGCTTTCAATTGCTTAGAAGGGACTGGTGTAAAATTTTGTTCACACAAACAGCACAAAGTTTGACATTTTAGCCAGTATTTTATAATAAACTGTGTGCCCTCAACATTTTCTCCATCATTAGCTCTCCAAGTATGATCCAGAGGATATTGTAAAGACAATATTATTCCCTAAGACAGTACCTTCGATCCAGCATACATGACCTGATTAATGTGACCCTGACCTTTAATTATCACTTTCAAACAACAGAACTGCTGTACTGCAGGTATAAAATATGGCTACGAGGACAAAAAAGTGACTTCTGTAATAGGTCAAGTTAAATTAGATTTTTTCTTATTTAATGTAGACATTGAAATGTATATGTCAAATTCAGATTTTGAACATTTAGGATTTTTGCCTGAATTCTTGTATATGGTTCCAGAGACAGTATGCATTGCTTCTGCTCAGCTGTGTGAATGGTGCTGTAGTTGTTCAGTAAGCTTGCAAGAA
The DNA here is from genome assembly GCA_012932295.1 of Cyclina sinensis. Classification (NCBI taxonomy): domain Eukaryota; kingdom Metazoa; phylum Mollusca; class Bivalvia; order Venerida; family Veneridae; genus Cyclina; species Cyclina sinensis. The sequence goes on from JAAONU010000013.1 coordinate 4,692,548, forward strand.
AAAAAATCATTCTGCATTAGTATTTTATCTTGACATATTACTCATTAACACTTTGCAACAGTTAATTTGCAGTGTTCTTAATTACCCTTTTATGCCATCATCGAGTTGTGTTACGAACTGTTCTCCTTTTAACATCAGTAATGAACAGAAACATAATGCATTTAGAAAATCAAAGCACTGAAGGCACTGAATTTGTTCGGATCTACAAATACCTTGTATTTCCACAATGTATGCTGTAACTCTATAAACAATACTTTACATATTCATGCAGAACTGTACTCAGACAGTTACAAAGTGGACAGACAACGGCGTCTATTTTTTTTTTTCCACTTAATAAGCAATACTGTGATATGAAATTTGTTAAATTTACAAAATAACAAGCAAATTCTTTGATTGAATGTTTGATAGTAAAACTGAAGCAGTTGTTTCGTCTTTTTGTCCATAGTGTAAAACAGTTCTCATGGCCGAATGGGTCATGGTGGTATTAAAACAAGTAGTGCAAGTCTCAAAACAATATCTTTAAAGGGTTAAGTGAAAATTCTACCTTATCGAAAACTCAACCATCTGACTTAAGTACATGATCTAACTACAGCTAGATCTGAAGGCAACCTATTCATTTCTATCTTCTGGATAATCCAGATTTCCAGTATTGTTATTTATATCCAAGCCAATGAGACATCTTATGACACGTTTTTATGGTTTACCTGTACACATGGCGTGTTATGTTGAGTGTGTAAACTTCTACAACACTTTTAAATCATCTTGAACATTTTGAAAATATTTTGCATTTCCTAAGATAAACTAATTCTCCTTCGATTAATATAAGTTTATTAAAGTTTTGGTTTGCATTTACTAAATGAATATTAATTATGTCAGAGCATGGTGATGAAAATATTCAAGTAAGTGGATCTGTTTATTTTGGTATACATTCAGTATCTAAACTATCTATCAAATGTCAAAAGTTACTGGAAATTTTCCCACATACAATTATCTCAATATTTAACCAGATTTCTTCAATTAACTTTGACTTGAATGACTGTGTTTATGGCAGAAAATGACCGAGTGGTTTGGGATCCCAGTTAAAAATAGATTTTCACATGTTTAAATGGTTAAAACTAGTAACTGATACACCTTCAAAAACTTGAAAGTGAGGCACTGATTGGCTGATTGAAAGGTCATGAGAAGGTGACCTTCTTTTGGTGAAGTTTCAGGTCCTAACAGCAGAGTGTTATTTAGGAGCTGATTTTAATCAGATTGGTCAAAAACTTTAACTAGTTTTAAGTCACAAAAGGGTCATTATTCTTAAACATCCTTAATAGATTTATGAGAATTATAAGTCTTAAAGCAATAGCTCAAAGGGTTTAGTGAATGATGCTACATTGCTGTTCTTCAAATGGTTAAGCTAAAAATGAAAGATTGAATAAAATGATTAAGATTTATTTGGTAATCTTGTAGACCAATGTTCTAAAAATTAATCAAAAATTAACTGAAACAGTAAAACACTTTTAAAACAAACAAAACAAAATGTTGATTGCATCATCTAATTAAGGCTGAATTTTCATTATATAAGTAATAATGACCTTCATAAATAAGAAATTGCATCTGAAGGTCACGACTGTCTCTACTACAGTTTTGTAGATGCTTTTTTATTTTGCAAGGAAATATATTCATAAATGCGTACGAGTTACACCTGAAGTGTAAATTATCAATGAAATGCAATATAAGAATTAATTTCATTGCATAAGACTACTTGTATTGGTCAGTGGGAAAGTTTAGTGTTGGAGGGTAAATTTAGGGTCGGTCAGGTCACCGGAACCATTATACCTATTTCTTTTCTTCAGCCTTAAACTGGGACTAAATTCTTTTAGCAGCAGGATACCTTACAGACGGACTGTTTGTCATTTTCGAAGTTAAGCTGCATAGTGTCTGAAATTCCACAACACTCTTTAGTCTGATGACCCAAACAAATAAAAACTTGATGGTGATTCACAGGACTGGACCTGACCCCACCCTCACCCCTTCCACTGAAGTCAAAGATCAAATTGAGTTGCTATGTAACGAATGTGCTAAAACGAGTCTGCAATAATTTTATCTTGACACTTTGTAAACAAGAATTGTTTTCAGTATAGTTTCTGATGTAGGATGAATGGAAATATTTTAATTGTCCTCAGAGTCGTTCTGAATTACAGTCCTTGAATACATGGCAAAAAATGTCTGTTAAAGCAACTTGATTAGCAATGAAGTCAAAAAGATGAAAATTTATCCCAGTTTTATTATTTCACCTTGACCTTGACCTTTATATGACCTTGACCAGAATGGCAAACAAAGATGATCATGACCACCTGCTTATTCTGTAGAACATTCTGAAGTATTTTCATTGAATACAAAACCACTTCCTCATTTTACATGAATCTTTACCTATTTCTAAAATATAATATATTCATCAGAATAATTACAGGGTCATCAAAAATGGAAACTATCCATTACAATTATGGATGTTTTTTGTAGAACTATTTGACAGACTGACATTTGTAAAACTAGATAACTGTGCTTGAGAACAAAATTTTAATACTCTTACTGCTGATAAGCCTTCTAAATGATATTTTGAGGATTGTTTTTGAGAACATATAACACGCAATTGTGGTGATGATTTGACTTCTGGCCAGAATGACTCAGCATTATTAAATGGCTTTTTAACATTCATGTGCTGGTCCACAGCCACTAAGTCTCCAAGCACCTTTTGATTATAAAAATTATAGAAACGCAATGGTTTCTTACATTGTAATTCTTATTTTAGATTACTCCGTTAATTAAAGAGCAAGTTCCATTTTTTGGTTGAATTAAAATTGTTAAAAATTTTAATGAATTTGTGAAAAAATTGTTCAATAAAAGTGGAACAATTATAGCAATATTAAGGCCCTCAATACATCTGTCATCTCTTTACATGAGAAAAAGGAACTTCTAATAAGTTTTAAGCATTGCAAGGCATAAATTCCATACCTTACCATAGACTGGTTTCAAGCATCTCTCAGAATAAAAATTTGAAAGAAATACCACTGGTATGATATGGTGATGATGATATTGTGTTGAAAATAATATTGTGAGATTATAGTGCCTTGTGCTAAAATCTTTTGCCTTAACATAATGAATGCTCATGAGGCGCAATATTTTATATGCAAACAGAATGATCACTGATGGTTTTAAGAACCTAATCATCATGGTTTCAATGTCATGACAGCTTCTTGCTGGAAATCAATTGCAGTTGTGCTTCTGCATACATTTTGACAAGACAAAATCCTGTTCAGCTTAAATTAATCTATAATAACTTCAAGCATTGAATGGAAAGTAATAGTTTTGCATATCTCTACCTTAAAGCAAATTATTTTTTTTAAAGTCCCTCACTATACTAAGTTAAAATTGTTGCAAGTATGAAAATTGGGAGGTGGGTGGGGGGGAGCATATTGGCATATTTCCCCCTCCCCCTATTCAAATCAAAATTTACTTGTAGATAGCACACTATCTGAAACCCAAATTCTGGGGTACAATAAAGCCAAATTAGAAGTTTGTACAAGAGAGAACAACAATTATTCCAGATGATAAGTGCCCTATTTGGCAATAAAAAAGCCTCCTGTCCTGTATATAGATATGCTGTTTAATATACTTGGGTACCACATAATTAAAAATAACTATAGCTACAAGACTAAATCTTGTAAATACTTTATTGTCTTCATCCTCCTTCTATTATCAAAAGCGGTTTAAATAAGTATTGACACTTGCTGAAATAAATCCAAGGGACAGTTTTATGGATGCTGCACACAGATGTGTGAACAGACAGACAGACAGACAGTGGAAAGATTACCCATTTTCAGACCAACAAAAGAGTGTATTAAAACTCTTCACGCATACACTTAGACTGGTCTCTAAAATGTGGTTGTAAAAAAAATATCATCACTGGAACCAGTCAAACTTGCTCATTGTCGGGAAGTGACAGCTGGTAAAATGGTGAGTTTTTCCCCCTAGTGCTAGTCTGCTATGCTCTAAAGTAGATGTGTCTGAAACTGTTTGAAATCATTGAGGACTTCCAAAGTCTGTGAAAGATGTTCTTAAGTAGATCACACAATATGTTCCCGTATAATTATAGGGTGCCTACTTATTCCAAATTTCTGACGGCAATTTTTTAAGCATGAATAGTTTAAACAAAGTTGCTTACTACAGATGTTGCTTGAATACTTAACCTCCTGTGTCGTCTGTATCTTGCATGCATTACTTGTATTCTCAATTAATGCTTATGAATTGGATTAACATGTGGTAAGTTGTTATTTATAATTTAACTTTACTTTTGTCTTTTTTCTTGTTTTATGACAATGAGGTAACTGGGTAGAGATCTTGTATTATGACAATGAGGTAACTGGATGGAGATCTTGTATTATGACAATGAGGTAACTGGGTAGAGATCTTGTATTTTGACAATGAGGTAACTGGGTAGAGATCTTGTATTATGACAATGAGTAACTGGGTAGAGATCTTGTCGAGGTAACTGGGTGAATCTTGTATAATGACAATGAGTTAACTGGGTAGAGATCTTGTATTATGACAATGAGGTAACTGGGTGGAGATCTTGTATTATGACAATGAGGTAACTGGGTAGAGATAATTTCAAGTCTGTCAGCTACACAATAATTTGTAGATTTGAATACAGCAACTAACATGGTTTCAGATTAGTGTAAAAACATGTATGGAGCTGGTTGTATCATTCAAAGTAATTACCACCTCTCATACTTATAGGTAATTGATAATTATGTTGCCTAACACCTTAGAAAAATATCAGATCTGAATTACTATCCAGCAAAACAGTTAATTAAAATTCAACAACTTTGTAATTTGATCTGCTAAAAATTAAAAATTAGTAAGGATAACTTTGTAATTTGACTTAGCTGCTTATAATCAAAATGAGTAAGCTTTCAGATAAAACAGTATCTAAAGAGTAGTCATCAAGACATTGAAATGCTTAAATTCTGTTATTTCTAGTTTTGCTTATGTACCAGTTTTGAAATATTTCAGATACGTGTTGTCAACGCTTTCCAGCAAGACCTAGATGCATTTGCTGGCATGGATAGTTACGACAAACGTAGTCGCCCGTCCGTAATAAGTCTCCAGTCCCTGCAAGCTGCTCAAAAGGCGGGTGGTGTTTCCCGAAAACCAAACTTGCCAAGTTCACCTGAAAGGGAAGAGCCACCAGCTGGCGCACCATGGTTAAATAGGCAAGAGAGCATTCCATACGCTGATGAATGAATTAGTCGTTATAGTAACTAGAAATATTCAAATTTTTTCAGACATGTAAGTATTTACCATGAGATACTGAAACTTTGAAAGGATGAGTGATGTAGCTTTTATTAAAATTTGTATTTACTGTTCCAGTGTGCTAGCATTGAAAAATTTAACATATCTTTGAATGAGAACAGAACTGTAAAAGAGTAAGGGAAAAATCGAGACATTACTCAAGATTAAGAAATTGGAGATGATTTTGTTCTTTCATTTGGAAATTGGAATGCTGGATTAACATTGGATGAAAACTGCTTAAACAGCAAACTACTGGAGATAGTTGTCCTTGTGGTGTGGTTTTACTTCTTCTAGTTTTAGTCTGTGTGTATGAAAATACTACTTCAGAAACCTAGTGTAGTGAGGAAAAGAAATTAATATGGAATGTGGAAGTTAGACATTCAACCGGCTTGATATGATCTTAGGACTGTGTCAGAAATACCTTGTTGTAATGAGTCTTGGCTAGGTTCTTTTGACATAATCCTCTTAAATCGTATGAATAAACAGCCATGTACCGGCAAGTGTTTTTTGAAATTTTAGAGGTTTCAGCAGTGGAGATAAGTATGATAAGCAAATGTTTCACGTAGATGTTCCAACTTTTCTTATTATTAGTTATTACATAAGATGAGATTTTCTATAATATGTTGTTCAAATGAGTCTCATTAAATTTCATTAATTTAATATGATATGATGATTTGATAAGAATTATCTGCACTGAATGCAAGGCTGAAAACGTAACATGATTACTGCAAGTATGAAGAAGATACTTTATGAGGATGTGAACATGTCTACCCTAGTTGACAGAGCTTTGATCTATTTCAACAAGGAAAGTGTTGCCTGTATCATTGTATATTTTGGTATATGTTTCCATGACATATATGTAACTTAGAAATAACAAGATTTTTTTCATATCTAAGATAGATACAAATTAAAATATACCTTCCAGTATAGTTGTAAATTTAATTTATGATCTGGGCTAGTCATAAAAGGTTTTTACCATATTCAACTTTACTCAGAGGAAGTAAAACTTTTCTCAGTAAATACATTCAAGTAAAATGACTGGGTTTTATAACAATAGATTGAATAGAAACATAAGTGTGAATTGAATTTTTGAAATAACCTACGTCACTCAAATCAATAATAAAGTTTATAGAATGAAGAACAAAAAAGATGTTAAAAAAAATATTTGTACAGAAGATTGACAATTATAAAAAGTTGTAAGGACGGTGCACACTGAATTTATAAAATTTGAGCAAAGCAGAGTGGCAATATTATGATTGTTAAATGAGAATGCCTACGGTCAGTGCAGATAAAAGAAAGGATGTTTGGTTTCACCAGCTGGTGAAACAAATGTTTATTTCACAACAACACCATACTTCTTTCCATAAAAACTAAATAACAGTAGTTCTGTTTAAATAACCAGAGGTGAGTGACAAACCAACTTATCAGAAAAAAAAGAGATAGTTGAACATGAGGTGAGGTCGTCGATGAATGTTTGAGTGCAATTCATGTTATAAATATCATTAAATAACCATGCAACTATTTGCAGAATACCTCAATTTATTTGTGTGTAAGTAGGACTTTTAGTTGTTATCACAATACTGTATCCTTTTGACAACATGCAAGGGTGGATCCAGAATTTTTTCATGCAGTGGGGAGGCAGGTCAAAATCTGAACTTACAATTTTACCATTTTAGCTTAACTTATTTTAGCATTTTAGCTGTCTTGTGCACAGGATGTGTATGATAAGCTTATGTGACTGGTCTTTGTGCGTCACACTTTGTCTATGTTTTAGTTTAGAACATCATCTCCTCCTTTGCCTTACAGCTTAAATGTCCATTAGACACTGTGGTAGATTCCTGTACCTCTACCCAACCTATGCGACAATTAATGTAAATGTTCTTCTGAGCCATTGTTTTCAGTTGAGTAAATCAGGGTCGTCATGGCCCTCTCGTATTTATGTACTGTCAAAAGCTTTCCTCTGTAAATGTTGAAAATTCTGAAAGGGGAATGGGGGTAAAAGGGATTGTGACCCCCTGACTGGATCTACCCTTGAGTCATACTACCATAGACTTTTCAACTAAAGGTATTTTTACAAGTAGACTTTTTCATCTACACATTATCTGCATGGTAATGAAATCAATCAGGATGACTAGCTTGGAAGTAATTATGATTTTTTTCCCTTGAAGACTGTTCAAATTGATTAACTAATGTACTTTTTTAAGGTTTCAGGTTTTTCAAATTTTCTTTTCACAAGAATTTCAAGTTGTAGACAAAGTGTAAAAAGAAAATCTCAAATTTTAGAACAAAGGGAATGCTATCAATTTGTTAGATGACTTGTATATTGCACATGTGATTATAAATTAATTGTTGGTGGTGGGGGGAGCAATATTTATAAAATAGGTCTATGATTACAAATGAAAATGATGTGGAATTTCTACTCATTGATTTTGTAAACAAAAGGTGATAAAGTTACTATGAAGTGGACATCGGCAAAAAAATTCTTGTTGTTATTTCTGATTGTACATTTACTAATGTGATTTCTTCAATGCCAAAATTTCAGCCCAGGCTGTTTAAACCATATGCCAAACATAGTTTACATACAACATAAAAAAAGAAATTTACAAGACTTCATATCTATCAGTTGGGAATTTATTGTCAAAAGCTATATCTGTTTTGTTTTCAAAAGGGTACCGAGTAGCATATTTTAAAATTATCTGTTATGAGGTCTGTTTAACTTTTGACCTAGTGGGCAAATATTTCTGCCAAATTTTTTTTTTTTAGACTTTCTCCCTAGGATTTTTGTCAAGGGTTTTTTTGTAACTAAACCAAATAACCAGTACTAATAATAAATTTCATACAATGCATCTCTGATATAGATTTTTAACTGCAAAATGTCAACAAAAATTTAGACTTCTATTACTAGAATAAAGTAGAATTCAGTGTTTATTTTTTTCCTATAGAATCGCTATGAACTCCATAAATGGCTGTGCTTTTTCCAACACAGAATTGTTTATAATATGCGTTAAGCATCTTTCTGGACATAGTTGCCGAATATTGTTGTATGTTTTAAATTATTGTTAAGACATATTTTACTACTGTATGTTTTAACATATGGTTACATTTTTTGACATGTACATAGATTAGGGAATGTTGCATGTAGATTTTAATGTAGCTTGCTTGAAGCCATAGCAGTTTGAAAGTTGAATATGGTCATGTTTTTTGTCACTTTTTCAATGTCTATTATTATCATCATTATAATATGCAGGGTGAAAATGTTCCTTTGTTTATTGATATTTGCGACAATTTTTCCCCCCAACATGATGTCTATTTATTTAAAGCCAAATATCTTCATGTTTTTTGTTCTTATGTGTACAAGTTTAATTTATATCTAAACACCAGGAAAAGTGGAACTTCTTTTTTTGCTTAACACATGATAACAGCAGAGTACTTAGAAATGTGAGAAAGATTTTTTATTTTTTTCTGGAACATGGCTGGGAGCTTTTCTAGCTGGCCTGTACTTTTAGTTTAGTTTTCCTCACTTAATATTTTGTAAATGCTTATGTTGTAGATGCAAGTTTTTGTTTTCAAGATGAAGAAGTGTATTTAAAATGATGGTTTGACATCCGAACAGGAAAAGGAAAATGTGAATATTTTTTATGCACTAAATTCAGACATCATTTTATATGAAACCAGAAATTTAACTTAATTAAAAGAATTAAGATCAGTTAAGATTGCCGAAGAAACGTAATATTTTTGTCACTTTTTTGTTAGTAGATGTTTAACATTATATATTTCACTAATTTAACATATACATTTGTAGTCTGAGGTACTCTAAGGAACTGTCATATCTAAATATTGTTGTTGGACTTTTTTGTCCATGCTGTAAGCAGCATTATTGTTGATGCTGTAAGCCACAGCTTGTGTCCCAGGATTTTCCCCGTTTTTGAATTCCATGACAGAACTGTAGTTTTTGTTGTCATAGCTATGTTGAATAAAACATTTTGTACAGTTTATATCTAGAAAACTGTGTGTTTGTTTTCCATTTAACATGAAAATTTTCTTCTGCTATTGGACCCTTTGTCTTTGAGTTCATTTGTTCATATGACAAAACGTGTGACCTTAGGTTCATAAGTCTAGCATGCTACCACTGGACCACAGATAACTAATGGCAGTGTGCATGATATGAATAAATCTCTGTCTTTATTTAGGTATTTCTTTTGCAAGGCATATATATACAGTTTCATACTCTTCTAGAGAAGATTACATTAAATGTAGGTCATATTCAGGATCCCAAAACTGGTAAGATATCTTTCTACAGGATACACATTTCAGACACTTATGTAAGAAAATTGCATGCCTCATTAGAAAATTACATTAGATTATGAGTTATGGATTACCTTGTAGAACTCAATTAACAAAGGTAAAGGTTCAAACTATTTCAGTGACAATCTGACAGTGACTCCCAATTCCTTTTTCAGTGTAAGTAATGATCAGTTTCAGTCTGAATATGCCAAGTGGGTCACCCTGCTGGAACTATCATAATGATGTATTGCATAAATAAATAATGGAAGTAGGTACATTAGTCACTAAGTCATATTTTCATGTAATAAAATAATTATGTTTATATCCTTATTACATTGCTTTCCTTGCAAATTCAAAGAGAGAAATTCAAGATTTGTCTTAACGAACAACATATCAACAAAGACTGTTCCATGATCCCATTTTATTGGTAACACTGCTTAAACAATTAACAATGGCACAGATAGTAATACATGATTTGGATTCATCATGTGGAGGTAACAATCTAAAATACATGTAAACTATCACAGACAGTCATTAAAACCATGATCCTCGAGCACAATTTCTACATATAAACCTCCACTTACAATATTACTCATCTATATTGGAATTCACCTGTATACATATATTACTTATCTTATACATATATGTTATCTGAAGTATTTTCTCAGTGCTGCAGCCTCTTTGTTCATCTCTTCAACTGTTCTAACTTTTCCATGCATACGATCTTCATCTAAGTGTTTATCATGTGTCTCTAACTGAAATAAAATATTCATCAAGATCTTTCAGTCTATTCTATGAAGTGGATGTTAACCAATTCATAGTATGTACATGCTGTTCCAACAAGATTAACCAAGATGACACTTTGGCCAGGACTTGGTCTCAGAACCAAAATGCCTTAACCTCATGCTACTCAAAACAAGAAATGTTTGCTAAAAACATAATGCCCCCCGCAGCACCTAATGCTTGTGGTTGGCCAAGCGTTCTTAGTTATTGATCAGGAACCATTTTTAGGATCAAGGTCCTGTGGCCTTGCCTTTAACCTAATGACTCAAAATCAATAGGGGTCATTAATGGTCTATGACCAATCAGCATACCAAGTTTGGTGAACCTAGTCAAAGCATTCTCTAGTTATTGATCGGAAACGGTTTTTAGAGTCAAAGTCTCTGTGAGCTTGACCTTTGACCTAATGACCTCAAAATCAATAGGGGGTCATCTACTGGTGATGACCAACCAGTATACCAAGTTTGGTGAACCTAAGTCAAAGCGTTCTCTAGTTATTGATCAGAAACCGTTTTTAAGATGAAGGTCTCTGTGATCTTGACCTTTGACCTAATGACCTCAAAGTCAATAGGGTCATCTACTAGTGATGACCAACCAGCATACCAAGTTTGGTGAACCTAGGTCAAAGCGTTCTCTAGTTATTGATCGGGAACCGTTTTTAAGATTAAAGTCCCTGTGAGCTTGACCTTTGACCTAATGACCTCAAACTCAATAGGGGTCATCTACTGGTGATGACCAACCAGCAAATCAAGTTTGGTGAACCTAGGTCAAAGCATTCTCTAGTTATTGATCGGAAACCGTTTTAAGGATGAAAGTCTCTGTGATCTTGACCTTTGACCTTATGACCTCAAACTCAATAGGGGTCATCTACTGGTGATGACCAACCAGCATACCAAGTTTGGTGAACCTAGGTCAAAGCGTTCTCTAGTTATTGGTCGGAAACCGTTTCTACCTACAAAGTCAATGTGACCTTGACCTTTAATCCCTTGACCCCAAAATCAATACGGGTCATCTACTGGTGATGGACAATCATCCTACCAAGTTTGAAGTTCCTAGGCCTAAGCGTTCTTTAGTTATTGGTCGGAAACGGTTTCTACCTACAAGGTCAATGTGACCTTGACCTTTGACCCATTGACCCCAAAATCAATAGGGGTCATCTACTGGTGATGGACAATCATCCTACCAAGTTTGAAGTTCCTAGGCCTAAGCATTCTTTAGTTATTGGTCGGAAACCATTTGGTCTACGGACCGACCGAAAGACAAATGCAAAGCAATATACCCCCTCTTCTTTGAAGTGGGGGAATAATAATAACCAGAACAGGCAGATTCAAAATAACAAGGCTGTACAATCTGCCAAGATCTGAAGCTCTTTAATAGCCTGACAGCATGGAACATCACTAAACCTTGATGTTACGTTACTTTTGGTATGCTGGAAACATAAATATTTGGTTAACTGTAAACATATATTACCTGTTTGTAGACTTCATCATTCTCTGCAAAGTCTCCAGCTTTTCTTGGTAGCACATGTACATGAACGTGCTGTAAAATAATGCAAAACAATACACCTCTTAGGTATACTAGAACTATATCTTATACAATCACATGAAGCCAGATGAAAAGTAGAAAAATCTAATTTTAGTCTTGGTAAGCCTGACCTTAGTACCAGTGACTTCAAAACCCACCCAAAGGTGCAGAAAAAGCTTCTTTTAAAACTTGTAAAAATCAGACCCCTTTCAATATTTTAAAATATTGCAAAAATCAGTGACTTGAAAGAAGTCTAAAATTTAAGATACAATAATTATAGTTTACAGGTAAGACCAATTTAGCATCAATCCAGCTAAATGCAATGCAACATTTCCTGTGATTTGAAGAGAATTAATAGTAATAGTAATAATTAATAGATTACCTGAGGCTCAAGTTAAAACCACTTCTTTGACCTTAAATACAAATTTACCTGTACAGTCTGTCCAGCTTGGGGCCCATCTTGAACACTTATTGTGAGTGAAGTCCCCTGAAAGTGCCTCTCCACTACTCTGGACACGATACTGACAACACGAAATAAGTCGGACATTTCAGGTGGCTCAAGGTCATAAAAACGCTTCACCTTTCTAAGGGAGGCCACTAGAACATTTAGTTATTGTCAAGGAAACCAAGGTAAGAGAAAGGTCATTTTCACACACACAAAAAAAAACGTTACTATAAATCAAATAAAATTCTCTACCTATTCATTAAGCAACATAAAATAGAGCTTTTTTTCTCTTTTTAAAGAAACTACAGCAAAATCTTTAACTTTACATGAGACAAGTCCCGTCAGTTAAGGTAATATTTTCAGATGAATTCTTGCAGTCATACATTTGAGCCTGGGAGGACTTAGCTTTGAATCCTAACAGCAAAATTGGGTCTGTTGCTTTTACATTCTGTCTTTCTGCACAGGAAGTTCTGTTCAGAGCTCTAGGAAATGGTAATAGAGAGTAATTATTATAAATTGCAACTAAAATTTCCACATAAAAAGTATAAAATGATAAAAATATAAACAGAAAGAAAAGGATATGACCAGGTTTCACAGGTTTGAGGTTGACAAAAGCGAACGACAGGGCTGACCTATAGAAGACCTGCTGGCTGCCTATCTTACAGTGACCAAATTCATACTCCTTCTGACTGTCAATATTCTCTACTGAAATTATTATAGAAAAAGTCAAATAACGAGACATTTTCCTGAAAATATGACATTTTTACAGCATAGTTTGACTACAAATGTTAAAAAAAAGACTTTCAAGTTTTTACCATGAAGAATTATAACAAAAATCAGAGCTACATGTGTATGTTAAGTATAAATATTAAGTGTACTTTCATGCCCCCAATCCACTGATGTATTTGTTCTAAAACAAATTCTGCAGACAAATTTCACCTTTACATTAAATGGTGACTTACCTTTTGTGCATGTTAAACTACTGATTTGTTTATAGCTTGAATGCAGTAGAAGCTATCACCTGTGAGACGAAATGTGACAGCACAACTCACACTAGGATTTGAACCCTGAGTCCATTATACCTTGGGAAAATAATTTAACTATTGAGCAGCTGAGGTATATAAAATTACTTTCAGGAACAAGATAAATCCAAACATACTTGAAGAGTGGAGAACCAGATCTCCATACAGGTCAGTCCTTTTATGGTTCTGTACGGGCATCTGTAGCCGTACTTTATGTAAATATTCTAAATCAATCTCGGCTATACACACGCCCTCTCCTTCTGGACACTCAGCTACAACTGTACCCCAAGGGTCGACAATCTACTGTGGAATATATTTGTTACTTTGAAACATTTTCATTTTAATAACGTATTTTGTACTTGGTAACATTTTCTTTCATTCTTATTTCATTATTTATTCATTCTTATTTCATTATCTAACATAGTTTTTAACAGTTTATCTTGTGACACTCAGCCAAACTACAAATGTAACAATTAGATAACACAAAGATCTGAATTTCACTCAATCAATTCAGTTGAACCATACATATTTGCTCCATGGCATCTGTCTTGTAAAAGTCGTACAAAATTTAACATTTTTCTGGCTAAAAAATACTGTTATCAACATTAGCTACAAACACTTGCTAAATTCTACTAAAATGTATACAGTAAAGTCTAAAAGCCAAGAATCATCTTCTTTGAGATGAAACAAATCAACATAAACTATCAAAAACGTCATTATTCTTTTATGACTGCCTTTGGAACTAATTGTTTCCTGGTGTATTACAGACAGTAACAGATTAAGACTGCAAAAGCTGTTTCATCATCCAACCATTCATTGTAAATTATTATATAAAAGCAAATACATGAAACAAAAAATGGCAATAAACCACAATGCAAAAACACTTTACAGGTTCAAAAACCACTATGAAGTTGCTCCTATCTGAGATTTCAAGGGAAGTCACTCTTAACAGAAAGAAATCAAAAAGAAATGAAAATGTCAATTGCAATGTATGTTTGTTATAACAAGAGGGCCATGATGGCCCTGGATCGCTCACCTGAGTACTTTGGCTGTAGGTTTGCTGTTAAGAAGTATTTCATTTTTTAATTGAAAATATGTTAGTGCCTACAAACCAAATATGTAAAATATCAGTCAATAAATAAAGGCTCTATGACAGAAAGTAGAAATATCTATTATAAGCTATAGTGACATTGACCTTGACCCAGTGACCTCAAACCCTACCCATGGGTAGACGTCCATGCAAGGAACCTATATACTGAATATCAAAGATATTGGTCTATAAATGAAGGCTTTATGAGGTACAGTAGATAAATCTATTTTTAGCCTCTGTGACCTTTAACCTAATCTAATAATTTCAAAAAGCTTGAGAAAGCTTGCTTCATGCCAAATTTTAAAATTCTAGGCCTTGTGGTTTCAGACAAGAAGATTTTTAAAGATTTTCTTCTACACTGCTATTTAAAACTTGTGACCCCTCGGACAGGGTCAATTGTGACCCCAGGGACATTTTTCAAACAAACTACGTAGAGGTCCACTAGACAATGCTGCATACCAAATATCTAAGCTGTAGGCATTGAGGTTTCCAGTAAGAAGATTTTTAAAGATTGCCTTTTTTTTTTACATATTGAGGGCCCCCGGGGCGGGGCCAATTTTGACCCCGGGGCCAATATATATACAATACTTGTAAAGGTTCTTTACACAATACTCCACACCAAATATCTAAGGTCTAGTCCTATTAGTTTGGAAAAAAAATGTTTTTTCATGTTTTTCCTATATAACTATATGTAAACCAAGAGAACCCTGGGGCATGGCCAATTTGATCCAGGGGGCATAATTTGAACAAACTTGGTAGACATCCACTAGACAATGCTGCATACCAAATATCTAAGCTGTAGGCATTGAGGTTTCCAGTAAGAAGATTTTTAAAGATTGCCTTTTTTACATATAATATAAGGGCCCTTGGAGCGGGGCCAATTTTAACCCCAGGGCCAACATATAAACAATACTGGTAAAGGTTCTCAACACAATACTCCATGCCAAATATCTAAGGTCTAGTCCTATTAGTTTTGGAGAAAAATGATTTTTCATGTTTTTCCTATATAAATCTATGTAAACCAAGAGAACCCTGAGGCGTGGCCAATTTTGACCCAGGGCGCATAATTTGAACAAACTTGGTAGACATCCACTAGACAATGCTGCATACCAAAAATCTAAGCTGTAGGCATTGAGGTTTCCAGTAAGAAGATTTTTAAAGATTGCCTTTTTTACATATTAAGGGCCCCCGGGGCCAACATATAAACAATACTGACAAAAGGTTCTCAACACAATACTCCACACCAAATATCAAAGGTCTAGTCCTATTAGTTTCGGAGAAAAATGATTTTTCATGTTTTCCCTATATAACTATATGTAAACCAAGAGAACCCTTGGGCGTGGCAAATTTTGCCCCAGGAGGCATAATTTTAACCAACTTGGTAGACATCCACTAGACAATGCTGCACACCAAATATCTAAGCTGTAGGCATTGAGGTTTTCAGTAAGAAGATTTTTAAAGATTGTCTTTTTTACATATAATATAAGGGCCCCCGGGGCGGGGCCAATTTTGACCCTGGGGTCAACATATAAACAATACTGGTAAAGGTGTAACACAATACTCCATGCCAAATATCTAAGGTCTAGTCCTATTAGTTTTGGAGAAAAATGATCTATATAAATCTATGTAAACCAAGAGAACCCTGAGGTGTGGCCAATTTTGACCCAGGGCGCATAATTTGAACAAACTTGGTAGACATCCACTAGACAATGCTGCATACCAAAAATCTAAGCTGTAGGCATTGAGGTTTCCAGTAAGAAGATTTTTAAAGATTGCTTTTTTTACATATTAAGGGCCCCCGGGTCCAACATATAAACAATACTGGTAAAGGTTCTCAACACAATACTCCACACCAAATATCAAAGGTCTAGTCCTATTAGTTTCGGAGAAAAATGATTTTTCATGTTTTTCCTATATAACTATATGTAAACCAAGAGAACTCTGGGGCGTGGCCAATTTTGACCCAGGAGGCATAATTTTAACCAACTTGGTAGACATCCACTAGACAATGCTGCATACTAAATATCTAAGCTGTAGGCATTGAGGTTTCCAGTAAGAAGATTTTTAAAGATTGCCTTTTTTACATATAATATAAAGGCCCCCAGGGCGGGGCCAATTTTGACCCTGGGGTCAACATATAAACAATTCTGGTAAAGGTTCTCAACACAATACTCCATGCCAAATATCTAAGGTCTAGTCCTATTAGTTTCGGAGAAAAATGATTTTTCATGTTTTTCCTATATAAATCTATGTAAACCAAGAGAACCCTGAGGCGTGGCCAATTTTGACCCAGGGCGCATAATTTGAACAAACTTGGTAGACATCCACTAGACAATGCTGCATACCAAAAATCTAAGCTGTAGGCATTGAGGTTTCCAGTAAGAAGATTTTTAAAGATTGCTTTTTTACATATTAAGGGCCCCCGGGGCCAACATATATACAATACTGGTAAAGGTTCTCAACACAATACTCCACACCAAATATCTAAGGTCTAGTCCTATTAGTTTCGGAGAAAAATGATTTTTTATGTTTTTCCTATATAACTATATGTAAACCAAGAGAACCCTGGGGTTTGGCCAATTATGACCCAGGGAACATAATTTGAACAAACTTGGTAGACATCCACTAGACAATGCTACATACCAAATATCTAAGCTGTAGGCATTGTGGTTTCTGAGAAGAAGATTTTTAAAGATTTCCTATATAAGCCTATGTAAAATCAATTGACCCCCGGGGTGGGGCCAAATTTGACCCCAGGGGCATAATTTGAACAAAATTGATAGAGGTCCACTAGACAATGCTACATACCACATCTTAAGGCTCAGGGCCATGTGGTTTCAGACAAGAAGATTTTTAAAGTTTTTCCTTTAAGTTGCCATAGCAACCAGAGTTCCTGATGGAATTGAATTCTTTGAACAACTTTGGTAGAGCTTCATGCAAGGAACATCCCAGGCAAGTTTCATTAAATTTGGCACAGAGGTTTCAGAGGAGATGTCGTTTGAATGAAATTGTTGACGGACGATGGACGACGGACAAAGACCGGTCACAATAGCCCACCATGAGCCAAAGGCTCAGGTGAGCTAAAAAGGAACATAACATTTTCAACAGCAAAGTACAGCAGTCAAAAAAATCAGTTACCAAACTATGTCCATATGATGACCTTTTTTCATTATGTCGACCGGTCTGTGCGGCAGCCACAACATAACACTGTGATTCTATTGCACGATTTCTCAACAGCACCTGTTAAGAGACCTGTAGGGTAAACAGGTGCTTTATACCAATACTTTAAATGTACGTTGTAAAGCCAAACTTCATTTTCCTTCAAACTGAAAATCTTGCAAATACAAAAGATGGCAACAAATTTGCCTTTTATAAGTCTTTCATGTGTTTGAGGTACAGACTGGGTGATACAGGCAGACAATAGTTGCATTTTGGCAGAAACAAGGCTCTGCTGATAGCCAATTTAATGCAGCCGACCTATTGCATATCATGGGATTGTAGTCATAAGATTATAAATGATACTTCTCTTTCATTCAATATTTGATCCCTGAATATCTTTATAACAAACATTTGCAGCTTGCACTTTTTTTTAACAGTTGCAAATAGTTCTCTTAAAGAAAATTTTGGAAATCAGAGTAACTACAATCAATATGATTTCAAGGAGATAGCATGACTCATCTTATAAGGGGAACATAAAATTGTACTATCTTACACCTGTAAAACTTCCAGATAGCCCCAGATGGTATGCAAGAAAAGGATACATATAAAATCAAATGAACCAGAATTTTAAATAATTTGAACTATGATTATGTCTTACTGGGAAAATAGAAAGAGGGGTTATGGTTATTGCTAGTCTGGCAGTAAAAGACAAGTCACCAGCTAGTGATAATCAAACTTGAAGAATTACTTAACCTGTACACTGTACTTACATGCCAGTGAGCCATACCAGTGGGCACTGTGAATGCCGAAGGATAGGTGAGAATTTCTGCACCTTGGCTTCTCAGAACCTGAGACATCTCCGGAAATCTCATATCGTAGCACTGACAAACAGAAAGAACCAAATATAGAAACACTGAATACTGACATTTATTCCTAAGTGAAAGCTGTAACTGTCATTAAACAATAATGTTAGAATGCTTAAAATACTCCTGATGTACAAATTCTACTAGTGACCAAATCATCTTTACTTTGCGTATAACAATCATGCATTTCATGCCTAAGGAAAACTGCAACCACACCTAAGTACTTAAAAGGTACCTTAATCATATATTTCCAATAAGATAAAGTAAAGATGAGGTGTTTTTATAATACTGTATATGTATTCTCAACCATCTTCAAACATGAGTTATTTTTACTAACCAGACTGGTATATATTAGTTTATACAGTACTAAATATAAGACTATAAAGATCTCATTTGTCAAGTGGTAATGTTATATTCATTGGCTTGGAAAACCTCTTTCAAACTGAATTTCATATAGGTTTGGAAACTATAAACTCTGTACCAAGAGTAAGCAGGTTCCTAAGAGAGTCAAGGGTACGGCACTGGTACTGTTGAAAAGTTTTTCTTACTGTGCATCTGTGGCACAGTGTTAATGCTCAGGACTTGTTATGCTGGTGTTGGATGTTTGATCCCTCACTCCTCCATTAACAGTCATAGCAACACATAAGTACACTAGAATAGTAACCTTTTCACAGAAGTTATAACATTAAACATTACTTACAATACCCAGACCAATTTTTCCAACAGGAGTTTCAATAGGTGGTGTAATTTTATTCCCTGGTACAGTGTAATCGCTTTCACAGAGTCGTACTTTCCCTGGTATATCAAGATCAAACATGTGTGTTTTACAGTATGTTCCTTGTATATTGCCTTTATCATCCAACATTACATGAGTGTTGTATAGTTTTTGCACACTTGGGTCTGAAGCCTGCATTGTAAAGTGAAATAGTATTCAACATCTCATTTGTATGAAAATTTACTACCTAGTTTTTTTTGTTCAAAAAAGCAGCATGAACCTAAACCAGTAATACACATCAGTTAACCAATGGACAAAGAGAATAATTCAGCTAAAACTCAGTCAAACATTTTACAACCGAAATGTGTTGTGCAACAGATGTTTTTGTAACTTGTAGCAAAACAGGGTTTGTCTTAAAAACAAGAGAATATCAAACATCACCCTAAACAAACATGGTAAACTTTCAGATAAGACAGAAGTTAAATATAACTGTATGTACATGTCTAGTCATTACCTTCTGATGAAATCCACCAACAGATATCCAGACTGATAACTCTGCAGCTAACTGCCTGTACTTATGGATTGTCTCCCCTTCTAACACTTCAGCCATTTCCATACTTTGTTGTTTATTATCAGCAATATAGTCACAGGCCTCAGGTAAAAACACCATCTGAAAAATTGGTGACTAAAATCTGTAAACAGAACTTGGAATTTCTTCAGTGACTGTCATAAATACGAAAATGCTTTTTGTTATGTTTCTTTCACCTGTTTTAACTTAAACTTAATGTAAAAAAAAAATCAAAGAATCAACATAGAATCAGATGAATACATGAAAGTATATCACACAGAATGGTCTGTATCCAAGTCAAAATCAAATGATACAATAATTTCACACAGTAAAGCTTATTCATATAAGCAATTATTGGGCAAATGTACCAATCTAAAGCTGAAAATATTTCCGCCCCAACATTTAGCCAAATCCCCCAACAAAAGATTTTGACAGTTCACATAGAAAAAAGGGTCAAAATTCTCTAACAACTTGTTTTGTTTGTAGAGAGTGATGAAATACATAGATCAAAGTTCTGTTGTTGAGTCTGTGCTGTTCTGTAAGCTGTTCTACCATTTCTACAATGTACCACTAAAACTGATGGCTTTCTCAATATAAAAATGTAGAAACCTGCAATTTCTGTTGGTGTATTTGCAAGGACTTACTTGTATGTAAATAAGAGCTGTCAGTAGAGACAGCATCCTTGACTATTTAAGTACTGGATAGTTATGAAAGGGGATAACTATTAAAAAAATCAATTTAATTCAAGATCTATAGATATATCGACAAGAATCTTCTTGATGGCAGATGAAATATAAAGTATTCATTATTTTATCTGCCATTGGTATTGATAAGACAATTGCAGAACATAATTTATATTTATATGTATGGTGATGATAAGTAACATACATTTGAAGTTTCAAGTAAATCTCGCGATAAAAAAAGCAGTTGTAGTAAAATATCACAATTTTTAAGGAAAATTCTAAGTTTAAAGGGGTGATAATTCTAGAAATATGGGTGCTAGAAATATGAACCTTAAAACATATGATGTGGGTGATGATAAGGAACATATATTTGAAGTGTGAAGTAAATCCCTCAATAAATAAGTAAGTTATAGCAAAATATTTTACTGCACAAAACTTCAATCAGAAATCTGGACATGGTCATGGACCCGGACAAGTAGGGACAGCTCTATTCTTCGTACAGTCTAGCTAAAAACCAATCTAACACTTACCTCAATACCTTTTGCTGATGTTGACTCTTTTTAAGTCAATGCTTGAGATAGTCTTGATACTACATATAAATCAAAAGAAAGTAAAACAATTATACAGTAAAACTCACCTTTGCACCAAGAGCTTTACATCTTTCCACCAGTGACTTTGCTCTTTGAAAGTTAGCAAATTTGTCAGCAGTGCATGTCATCTGACACACTCCAACTACTGACCTTTCTGACATCCTTGTATTAACAGCTGTGGACATCTTCAGTTTTTCTCTTATACGATTTATCAGTGTCCTTGAACTTTTGTGTAATCCGAAAGTGTGCCTGTGCATACTGACACTGTACTCACATTTCTAAACTGAAAATAAACGGAGTTAAAAAACAGAAAAGTAATTTAAAACATTCAAGTTTTTGGGCAGTATGTCTTAATCAAGCTACAGAGATTACCAAATCAAGTTTAAATGTCCCATAAAGTTTTCATTGCTGGAATATCTGGTGTGTGCAGTTTTCGAATCTTTTTTAAAAGAAATTAGCAATCTTAAAAAAAATCTGTGTTTGTTTTTTTCTTAACTGAAAGAAATATTGAAAATTAAATAAAACCACAACTGTCACCGAAAGATGAGAATGCCGCTGAAGTAGTGCTTTGACCTTTGAGCTGTGGACCAGATGAAGATAAATTGTAAAACCTTCAACAGAAGTTGGGTTTTTTGTACAATTTGATGTCAAGGTCAAGGTCATTAAGGAGTGAAGGTCCAAAAAATATATGTCAATTGGAAGATCTCCCCCAAAGAGTTGTTGTGTGCAAACATGAACTAAATCTGTTTAGATATAAGCGAGTAATGGCCAATATTAAGTATTTTTGACAACTGGTCCTTCGAGGTCAAAGTCACTCAGAAGTCAAGGTCATATAAATAAATGTCACTGGGAAGGTCTTGTGCTAAAGAATGCTGACTTTAAATATGGAGTAAACCCATTTACTAGTAAGGAAATTATGGTTAATGTTAAAAGTTTTCATATGGAATGAAACTATAATTATGCCCTCCTTCAGGGGCATAATAAAAGAACATGAAATTATGGCTGTTTTCAACTTCAGTGATACAACCTCAAGGTTCACTTACTACATACTTTTGATAACTGGACAGGAATTCAGTAAATCCCTATATTCAGCATTGAGACAACATAGTTGTCTCAATTCTCATCTAAATTTCTAAAATTCTTATCAAGAAAAAAAATAGTCATGCCGCCTCATATAAAGACAATACATTTTCAATGACAATCAAATTAAGTCAGCATAATTTATGTATTGGACTGCATCTGTTATCTCAATCTTTTACACCTCTTGGTTGTAACTGGTACACAAAAGTGATTTGGATGACCCCCTGCAATATTCTGATAACCTTAATTGTCCAAAACACAGCTGACTGTTAAATTAATAATCTGAAACATCTGTGCTGTGATTCACAGATAGCAATTATGTGTGATCACTGATCAGTTAAGGTGGATTTAATAAGAATATGAAGATACATGTCAAAAATACTTATTCTGGTCAGTAATTTAGCGCCTTACTAAAAAAAAATTTACCTCCAGTTTCTTAAAACACAATAGTTTCTACCTTTATAGTTCGTTTTCCACAATATAAAAAATCTTGTTGAAATATTCAAAACTCAAATTTCTAAGGAAAGTTAACTAAGCAGTATAAGTCAATGATATGGATAAATACATACAACAATCTTGCAAACAAAATCAGCAGAACTCAGTACACACTCTACATGATCTGGGCTAAATACATTGTACAAAAGAAGTTAGATTATACTCCAATTAATAATTACTGAAAAAAGCATGCACAAACTTACAAAGTAAATTTTATGTGGACAAACATTAAATTTTATATGTAAAAAAATTAAAAGAGTAATAACTCATTGAAAATTTATTGGACTAGAACACAGCAATGACATAAACACGTAGGTTTGGTACTTATTGGCATTTATCATTCATATACCTCAGCTTGGTGTATGTTGTTTATAACGGCACTGTACCGACAATAGGTGTGGAATTAACAAATTAAAATGCCTATAAGCGGCTGCTAATTGTTCCTTATAATCAACATGTTATGACATCTCTATCTCACAAGACTGTCTTTGAAATACTGACGAATGTTTGTCTCAGGTTGACGCTTAACTTTAAAACTCGCCGATTTTCTTTCTCTTGCAACATCTTTCCACTCGAAGAAACTTCAAATACCTTTAGTAAATATTTTATTTCAGATGTAAAGTAATGAAAAATAACTTTGAACGACTTAAATTCATTTATGAAATACAGGCCGATTCCGGTGTATATCCGTATGCGCAATTTTTCCACAACTCGCCGATTTTCTTTCTCTTGCAACATCTTTCCACTCAAAGAATCTTCAAATTCATTTGGTAAATATTTTATTTCAGATGTAAAGTAATGAAAAATAACTTTGTATGACTTAAATTCAATTTATTTTGAAATACAGGCCGATTCCAGCTTCTATCCGTTTTCTCTTGCAACATCTTTCCACTTGAAGATACTTCAAATTCCTTTTGTTATTACATTAATTATATTATATATATTATATATTAATAAACAGTGTTGTATATCTTGAAAAACAAGAAATGTTTTTAAACATAAATGCCCCCGGCAGCACCTAATTGCTTGTGGTTGGGCCAAAGCGTTCTCTGGTTATTGATCAGAAACCGTTTTTAGGATCAAGGTCCCTGTGGCCTTGACCTTTGACCTAATGACCTCAAAATCAATAGGGGTCATTTACTGGTCATGACCAACCAGCATACTAAGTTTGGTGAACCTAGGTCAAAGCATTCTCTAGTTATTGATCGGAAACCGTTTTCAGAGTCAAAGTCTCTGTGAGCTTGACCTTTGACCTAATGACCTCAAAGTCAATAGAGGTCATCTACTGGTGATGACCAACCAGTATACCAAGTTTAAACCTAGGTCAAAGCGTTCTCTAGTTATTGATCGGAAACCGTTTTTAGGATGAAGGTCCCTGTGAGCTTGACCTTTGACCTAATGATCTCAAAATCAATAGGGGTCATCTACTGGTGATGACCAGCCAGTATACCAAGTTTAAACCTAGGTCAAAGCGTTCTCTAGTTATTGATCGGAAACCGTTTTTAGGATGAAGGTCCCTGTGAGCTTGACCTTTGACCTAATGACCTCAAAATCAATAGGGGTCATCTACTGGGGATGACCAACCAGCATACCAAGTTTGGTGAACCTAGGTCAAAGCGTTCTCTAGTTATTGATCGGAAACTGTTTTAAGGATGAAAGTCTCTGTGATCTTGACCTTTGACCTAATGACCTCAAAGTCAATAGGGGTCATCTACTGGTGATGACCAACCAGCATACCAAGTTTGGTGAGCCTAGGTCAAAGTGTTCTCTAGTTATTGATCAATGATCAAAAACCATTTTTAGGATGAAGGTCCCTGTGATCTTGACCTTTGACCTAATGACCTCAAAATCAACAGGGGTCATCTACTGGTGATGACCAACAAGCATACCAAGTTTTAAGTTCCTAGGTCAAAGCATTCTCTAGTTATTGATCGGAAACCGTTTTTAGAGTCAAAGTCTCTGTGAGCTTGACCTTTGACCTAATGACCTCAAAGTCAATAGGGGTCATCTACTGGTGATGACCAACCAGTATACCAAGTTTAAACCTAGGTCAAAGCGTTCTCTAGTTATTGATCGGAAACCGTTTTTAGGATGAAGGTCCCTGTGAGCTTGACCTTTGACCTAATGACCTCAAAATCAATAGGGGTCATCTACTGGTGATGACCAACCAGCATACTAAGTTTGGTGAACCTAGGTCAAAGCGTTCTCTAGTTATTGATCGCAAACAGTTTTAAGGATGAAGGTCTCTGTGATCTTGACCTTTGACCTAATGACCTCAAAGTCAATAGAGGCCATCTACTGGTGATGACCAACCAGTATACCAAGTTTGGTGAGCCTAGGTCAAAGCGTTCTCTAGTTATTGATCAGAAACCATTTTTAGGATGAAGGTCCCTGTGATTTTGACCTTTGACCTAATGACCTCAAAATCAACAGGGGTCATCTACTAATGATGACCAACCAGCATACCAAGTTTGGTGAACCTAGGTCAAAGCGTTCTCTAGTTATTGATCGGAAACCGTTTTTAGGATGAAGGTCCCTGTGATCTTGACCTTTGACCTAATGACCTCAAAATCAACAGGGGTCATCTACTGGTGATGACCAACCAGCATACCAAGTTTGGTGAACCTAGGTCAAAGTGTTCTCTAGTTATTGGTCGGAAACCGTTTCTACCTACAAGGTCAATGTGACCTTGACCTTTGACCCCTTGACCCCAAAATCAATCGAGGTCATCTACTGGTGATGGACAATCATCCTACTAAGTTTGAAGTTCCTAGGCCTAAGCGTTCTTTAGTTATTGGTCGGAAACCGTTTCTACCTACAAGGTCAATGTGACCTTGACCCCTTGACCCCAAAATCAATAGGGGTCATCTACTGGTGATATACAATCATCCTACCAAGTTTGAAGTTCCTAGGCCTAAGCATTCTTTAGTTATTGGTCGGAAACCATTTGGTCTACGGACCGACCGACAGACAGACAAATGCAAAGCAATATACCCCCACTTCTTTGAAGAGGGGGCATAAAAAATGGTTAAAGTATGAAATGTAGGTCGATTCTGGTAAAGCAAAGTCGATTCCGGTAGAATCCGGTAAAAATGGTCGATTCCGGTAAAACGTGGGACCTGTTTTCTGCCTATTTTGGGAAAAGGAGTCTGGTCATTTTGGGAATTTTTTATCGACAAAAATGCCCATTTTGGGAATTTTAGCATCGATAAAATGGTCCATTCCGGGAAATTTTGGTGTGCACTTATTTAGCTTAAATAAGTCCATTTTAACTATACCAATATACTTTTACTATTGTTTTGGTCTTTATTCAAACAAACAATGCAAAACTGTTAACTACACAGTCATATTTAGCCAACTTTTTTAAGTAGAGAAGCAAGTTTGACTATTTCTAGTGTTGGATAGTGAAACAAACATTTGAAATGAACTTTTGACCTCTAAGTGTGACCATGACCTTTGACCTAGAGACCTGGTTCATGCACACAACACGATGTTTCATGATGGTGAACTTTTCGTATCAAGTACTACTAAAATCCCTCAATGCATGTAGAAGGTATGTTCCCTGACATAATCTGGACATTTCATCATCTCTAATGACCTTCACCTTGCATATATGGACCAGGATTATGCATGTAATGCTCAGTCTCATGATGGCGAACATTTGTGATAGGAATCATGATGACTAAATGGTCCATGCTCACATTTTCATATTTTTATCTGACTTTTGACCTCTGTGTGTGACTCTGACCTTGGCCACAGGGACCTAATTTTGAAGGTAATACTCCGCCTCACAATAGTGAACATTTATGCCAAGTTATATTAAAATCCCTCAATGCATGAAGAAGTTTTGCTCTGGACAAGCCTTTTTTCCTGACTTCTGTGTGACCTTGACCTTTGACTTAGAGACCTGGTTCATGTGCGCGACATGACATCGGTACCGAGTATCATTAAAATCCATCCATCCATGCACCTTGAAGATATGCTCCAGACAAAACTGGACACTGCCCACCAGCCATGGGCATTCCCATAATACGTTCCATTTTTTAAACGGGCATATAAAAAAGTGAAGTAAAACCTTTTTATTTTAAACTGAAATGGTCACTTTTGGCTTCTAGTTAGGATCATTCTGTGAGATTTCGGCTCAGTTATATGCAGTTTAAAATTAGGCTTAAAGGTTGAACATCTGAAAAAATATCAGATCTAATGAAAGTGTTTCAACTATTTAAGCATAATATATTAGGCTACTCATACAGCCAATCATTCTGAATGCTTCGAAGATCTATATCTATTATAGTAGAGTCAGTGTACCTGGTTTCGCACATTTATTTCAGTATTAAGATTGTAAGTTCTCTGAAACTTAAAACTGATTAAAAAACTTCTTTATCAAAATACAGAAGAAACCTTTGCATTTCATTTTGTTTATTTATATGCAGGTCATTTTTGCTGACGTCATAGAAGCACTTGATTATTGGTACATGTAGAAGAATATGTTCCGCGCCATTTTTTTCCTGGTTTCAAAACAAATAATTCCTTCTTGAAACTGAATAATAATTTATAAACTTACCATTCAGCACAATAAAGCCAACTTTTAACGTCTGCATAGTTATCAAAAATATCAATTAAACATAGAACATGATATAAACACAGACTTAGGAACCTTTTGTGTATACTTTCTAGACTTATTTCCCCTGAATGTAAAACAACAGTTTTCATCAATAAAATCAACGACCTACCCAACTGCAATCTTGTTTGATTGAATTTGTAACAAAATAAAATGAAGAAATGAATCAACTAAATCTCAGCTTGACAGTTTTCCATCAGAAGAATAATTTTAAAAATTATTTTTAAGTAAAAAAATAAAAGATGTTTGATAAAAGAAATAATTCTTACATCTGTACTTAATTTTCTTCTATTATTTTGTAATATCTTCTTCCGAGGAGCAAAATCTATTGAAAAAATACAAATTTTTTATTGACCTACTGGCCTAAAACATTTTGTTTTTGTTTACGTCTGCCCCTGGCAGAAGTGATACTCTCGTGACAAAAAGGTCCCGTGTTTTGAACTTCCTGTAAAACATCTCATCAAATAAAATTAGTCAGCATGTTCATATTTAAAGAACATAATGAGAAATACTGTGATTATAATTTGCTGTGCGAAAACCGTGACCAGTGCAAAACCGGGTACACTGACTCTACTCTCAAAAATGGGCATAGTCTAAAACGCGGACGCCTTAAGCGGACGATATAAACATATAGGGAAAACGCTGACAATATAGACAAAGAGGAAAAAAGCGGACGCTATAGATATATAGTGTAAAATGACTGAGCATAATTTAATTTATAAAAATGGTGAATAATTGGCTTTATAAAGTAATATATCAATGACATTAGTTAGAAACAATATTGTTGTATAGATATATAAATGATAATCTTATGATACATAACATATACATGTATACATGTATATTGATGAAAAACAAATTTGATTAGTCTTTGAGTCAATTTGTTTTCAAAAAGTATAAAATATATTAATGAAGTGCAATAAAATTTTTAAATACCTTGAAGAGACTTTCGTTTATTTATTTGTACTGTTTAATTTATTAATTATTGTTTAAAAAAATAGAAAAATGCGTTTTTCAAAAAAATCTTTCATTTTTTTTATTTGTATAGTTAATTGACTTAATCATTGTTAATAAGAAAAGGCGTATTAAAAAGCTTTAAATTATTTATTTATTTGTACATGTTAATTGACTTAATAATTTTTAATTAAACAGAGCAAAGAATGCAACTGTCACGTTTGGCAAATTAAAATAGGGCATAAGAGATAGGTTTAAACAACACATGATTAAATGGCAAATTAAACGTGCCGACTCTTTGCATACGTATTTTGAGGACAATAAAAACATATAGGGAAAACGCTGACAATATAGACATAGAGGAAAAAAGCGGACAATATAGATATATAGTGAAGATTAACATTCTTTTCAAATATTCAACTAATAAATACTTTGATCTGTATTGTACTTTTCTTTCTTAATTGCACATTAATTGACATATTAATTGAATCTTATTGTACGTACATATATGAAAAAGTGGGCGAATGAGTATATTGTTGAAAATCGCTGAAAATTAACGTTTACCGTTGAAAAAACAC
This sequence comes from Cyclina sinensis, assembly GCA_012932295.1. Taxonomy (NCBI): domain Eukaryota; kingdom Metazoa; phylum Mollusca; class Bivalvia; order Venerida; family Veneridae; genus Cyclina; species Cyclina sinensis. The sequence goes on from JAAONU010000013.1 coordinate 4,721,339, forward strand.
TTGTTGCAAATTAACTTGAAGCACAGTAATAAAGTGTGAATGACAATATAGACATTTAGTGAAAAGCGGACTGATATAGATATAGAGGAGAAAACGCTGACGAAATAGAGTTATAAAGCGGGAGAATAGAAAACTGTTATAAATTAAAAAACTGCCTTCTACCATGTATATAATAAAGTTATATAATTCAAAAAAGGTATTTTGAATTCAGCATTTTTTTTTAGTTTTATATATATTGATTCCATTAAGTAACTAAAACAAACTTTTTTGCTATAAATACCAAACAACTAATTCAAGTATCCACGTGCCACTTGTGTATTTGACTTAATCACGCACCGACACTTGTATATTTCATTTAATCATACACCTGACCTTAGTATATTTAATAAAGTGGCTTCAGAAAACTGCGGACAATATAGACATAGAGTGAAAAGGCGGACGATATAGATATAGAAAGAAAATGCTGACCATATATAGAGTTATAGTTTAGTTTAAACATATTTTATTGCAAGTATTCACATATAATACAAAACAATACTACAAATACATTCTAAGCAAAAGGGTCGGGCCAAAAGTTCTTCCAACATTATAAAGTGGCCCTTCCCGAACACACTGAAATTACAAACAATTGGTGACAAAATAATTACGTATCGCAATAAAGAATAAAGAATAGAATAGAATATATAGAGTTATAAAGTGGGCGAATTGAAAACTGTTATAAATTAAAAAATATGCCTTCAACCATGTATATGATAAAGTTATATAATTTAAAAAGGGTGTATTTTAAATTCAGCGTTTTTTTCTTAGTTTTAAATGTATTTTTAATCCAATTAAGTAACTAAAAAAATTTCATTGCTATAAATATCAATCAACTAATTCAAGTATCCACGTGCCACTTATGTATTTTACTTAATCACGAACCAACACTTGTATAGTTAATAAAATGGCTACAGAAAATGCGGACGATATAGATATAGAGGGAAAATGCTGACCATATATAGTGTATGTAATTTGTCTGAATGCCTTGACGATATGGTACTATGCAATAAATGTAATAAATGGTTTCAAAAAAATTGTATTAATGCTCCCATTAATGTGTCATCTATTGATAATGACTTTGATTGTGGTTTATGTTGATTCACCTGTTTGTTATATTTCTTGAATAAAAATGCAATGAAGTACATTAGCTTCGTTTTTATTTGTTCCAATTTATGGACGTCCGCTATATAACCCTCATTCTGAACAATTTAATATCCATAAAGTCCGCTTTTTTCCTCTGTATCTATATTGTCAGCGTTTTCCCTATATGTTTATATTGTCCGCAAATTGCATATTACATTTTCTGTATCCAAAGGATTGACACGTTTAATCAGGTGTTGTTCACACTTTATTGTTGTATTTTGATTAGATTTGCTACACGTCTCCATTGCAATTATACGAGCGCATTTCATAAATTTGTATCATGTTAAACTTTTTTCTCTTTAAATTAAAACAAAATAATGATAAATACGAAAATAATAGAGACGAAATATTATAAAATGTATTGAATTATATTTGCTTATTTTTCATTGATTCCATTCCTTAATCTTCAGCGTTTTTCTCTTCTATATGTCTTCCAATTTGTTATGAACTTGTAATTTTTTTAAATATTAATGTATAAAAGTCAATTATACACAATTTTAATAAACTTCATCAATTCCTGATTAATCATCAATCAGTCTACACTATATATCTATATCGTCCGCTTTTTTCCTCTATATCTATATCGCCAGCGTTTTCCCTATATATTTATATTGTCCGCAAAATGGGTATCATGTTATATCTATCCTAAGTCACAGTAAGTGCCAACACGCTTAATCAGGTAGCATGTTGTTCACACATAATTGCCGTTAATTTGCAACACGTGTCCATCACACCTTCAAAGATGCATGTCTTTACTTCTTTTTATCAATAAACTATTAAGTTTAAAACTATTCTTGAAATCTTGAATTTATAAATACCAATGATTTTTTTTGCGAACAAAACATTCGCCACCTACTGCACATAAAGAAAGTCTAAAACAGTGCCCTAAAATTATTACAACAATGTTATTAAGTTAGTTAATAGTAAATTAATGTCTAGGCGTTTTATGCAAAAATTATTTTACAAAATGTATTAAACGTACCTTTAATTAATATATAAAGTTATTGTCAAATTAGTATTATCATTCGTATTTTTGAAAAGAAATTCCTGTAAAGATTTGATACATTTGTGTCTCATATTTATTTTCCATATTTACTATCCTAAAAATGCGTCATAAAACGTAATAAAATAAAATAAAATTAAATCATAAGTTACTTTTATATTTTTACCAATTTGCTATTAACTTATACTTTTTTAAATATTAATGTATAAAAGTCACTATTTTTATAAACCTTATCAATTCCCGATTAATCATCAATCAGTCTACACTTTATATCTATATCGTCCGCTTTTTTCCTCTATATCTATATCGTCAGCGTTTTCCCTATATGTTTATATCGTCCGCTTAAGGCGTCCGCTTTTTAGACAGGCCCCTCAAAAATCAATATCTGATTAGGAAAGGGAGGTCTTATATCTTATCTATGAATACATGAACCACTTATGACATTTTGGATATTATCTGCTGGAATTCTTCGTGGGATTTCGGGAAATTGAAAGAAATGTCAACGGAATATTTGGCTTTATTTCATTGTATTTTGTCCGAAAATGTATGTCCGAAAATATCATGCATTTAAATTGATCAGTTTAAAATAAACAACATCATTACTGGCTTCAAGCTATACAGCTTATGAAATTCACTATTTCTGATGAATTTCAACAAGCTGTACTGCAATTTCGAGTCAAAAGTTGAAAGAATATACCTGTTTCAGCTGAACCAAACATGAAATTCATCCACGGTAATTTCCCCTTTCTATCGTTTATTATCCAATGAAATTGCGGAGTTTGTGCTACTTTATTCTGTAATCATGTTGTCCCGGGACGACCAACCGTCAGTCAGAAACGAAATCGATGTAATACACTATGACCATTGAAACCCTGATTTCAGTTATATTTGTCACCGTACCGAGGCTGTATATAATTTTTTACGTGTGAATAGAGCCTTATAAGATAAGGTTTATAACAGAGACTACAGAGGCTTTTGGACGTTCGGTCGTAGTAAAAACTTCAACTTCAACTTCAACTTAATACTGCCAAAAGTCAATACTGACTATACTAGGCAGGCGCGTGTCAGGAACATTTAAAATTATAAAAGTTAATAACAAAGAAAACAAGATTTAACTGAAGATCTTACTTAAACATTTATTTTAAGTACTTTAAAATCTATAAAACTTGTTTAGTCCACTGATAAAAGCTGGCACAGTTGGGGCAGCCTTAATCTCGGTCGGTAATTCGTTCCAGAGTCGTAGAGTCCTTGGGAAGAATGGGTTCACGTGATGTTGTGTTTTGATTGTGGAATGAGGAATTTGCTGTTTCTTGTGTTTGTAAGGTGATTGTGATCAACATTGACCTGATTGTTTTTTATTTTGTGTAGCATGACCAGGCTGGCATGGTTTCGCCTTTGTTCTAAAGTTGACCATTTTAGTTCTTTGATCATGTTTGTTACACTGCTTGTATAGTGGTAATCATTATGAACGTACCTTGCAGTTGACCTCTGGACCATTTCTATTCTGTGTGTGAGATATTTTTGCCATGGATGCCATATGGTTGAGCAGTATTCAACCTGTGGTCTTACATATGTTTTGTATGCTGCTTCTTTGAGTTGTTTGTTTTGTGTTTTGACGTTTCGTCTGATGAACCTTAAGCTGTTTTTTGCTTTGTTTGTGATATTGTTTATGTGGGATGACCAGTTTAGGTTGCTACTTATTGTAACTCCTAAATATTTTGCATTTTCTGTGGTTTTCAGTTTAGCGTTATGTAGGGTGTAAGGAAAGATGACCGGTTTCTTTTTCCTGTGTATTCTGAGTACTTCACACTTGTCAGGGTTGAATTCCATTGACCATTCTTTTTCCCATATTTCCAGGTAGTGCAAATCATTTTGTAAGGTTTGTGCAGATGCTTGTGATTTAATTGTTAAATAAACTATGGTGTCGTCGGCAAATAGACGCACCCGGCTCCTGACACTTCCTGGTAGGTCATTGATGTATGCGAGAAAGAGACATGGACCTAAGACCGATCCCCGCAGGACACCAGAAAGCACAGGGAGCCTGTCAGAGACCTTGTTTTCCACTAATACTTGTTGTGATCTGTTTTTGAGAAAGTTTTGTATCCATGAACTGATGTGTGGATGAACTCCCATGTGTTTCAGCTTGTGTATGAGTTTGTGGTGGTCTACTTTGTCAAAAGCTTTACTGAAATCCATGACTATGACATCAGTTTGTTGACCTTGATCAAGGTTGTCAGCTATTTCTTGTGTGAAGCCAATGAGCTGTGTCTCACAGCTATGTTTTGACCTGAATCCATGTTGCTGTGGGCAAAGTATGTTGTGTTTGTCAAAGTAATCCATCATGTTTGAAACAATGATGTGATCCATTAGTTTTGATGCTATACACGTGAGTGATATTGGTCTGTAATTGCTAGGTTTTGATTCTGACCCTTTTTTGTATGCTGATGTGATGATGGCATGTTTCAAATCCTTAGGAACAATACCTGTGTCTAGTGATCTTTGGAATATGATTTTAAGGATTGGTGCTATCTCTGTGTGTAGCTCTTTGAGTAACCTAGGTGAAATCTCATCTGGACCTTGGGCTTTGTGGGGGTTTAGTCCTGTCAACAACTTATCAGCTCTGGTAGGGTGACAATTGCCAATTTAGGGCTATATTTTATGGGGTAACCCACCCATAAAAGCTTACAAAACTTGTTATATACCAAAATGTTCAGCATAGTCTGAAGTTTATCAGACTGCCAGCATAAATTGGAATAACTTACAGCATTCTTCAAAATCCAAGATGGCTGCCAAGATGGCCGCCATAATGCAAAAAATGGGTTCTTACACTTATGTCAGTAAGAGGATGTCAAATTTTGCGATTAATGGTGTTGTTTTAGTATTTATGATAAGACTCATAATACGTTTATCAGATAGTAAAGTTTTATTTGGAGAATACTCAAATATATTAAAAAAATGGTCTAATATACACCAAAAATGGACACATATTTTGGGGTAGAGGTGATATTTTCACTAAAGAATAAGAAATTCTATGTAATATTTCATTTTTAGATGTTTTTTATATATCAACAATAAAACAGAAGTAGAATTATCTCACATTATGGTGTGCATTTATTGCAAATTATGATACTATATACAATTTAAAGTGGGTGGGGTAAATCTAAACGCAATTTACATGTGCACATATTGTTCATATTATACCATTTGCTTTTGAGATTTTTAAGTATTTTCTTCTTTTGACAAAACATTGTTTCAATTGCTATAAAGCCTATAATGTCCATGCCATAAACTACATTTATCACATTCAATATGCAATTAAAATCAAAAGTGTTTGGGGTAAATCTTAATGCACTTTATATGTGCACAGAGTGTTCAAGTTTAAATATTGGATGGCATTTGGTACAGACATATTTTTTTTCTTGCACAACATCATTTACTATAATGTCTAATATTTCATATACATAAGCATAAACCACATTAACCATAATATACAAATTTGATTTCATATATTCTTACTTAGCACGGGAAGGAGTTCATACAAATAATAGCAATTATCGACAAGTAAAAATGTGTTATTGCACTTCCCTTTGTGTCAAGAATGAATTGTTTGAAATTGCTAGCTTTCATTTATATAGTAAATAAATTCACAATTAATTAATATATACTTCCACCAGGTAAAATTCAATTTTTACTATCAATCTTATCATCTGTGTCAAATCTCATCATCAGTTACATCATTATCTATGGATATGCTTGCCAACATTGTGAAGAGATTCTGATAGGCTGCTTCATTATCTTGTAGTAAGCTATGGCAGTCACAAGCTGTGTGCAGGCCTGTTATTATGGGGAATGGACACTCCATATCTGTAGAAAAGAATAACCAGAATATGCTGTCGCGCTTTCACCTGTATATCCTATATTCCAACACTATTTGCAATTCGCCGACAATAAACAAAGAAGGAATTGAGTGTGATAAAGCATATACAGTATAGAATTCTGAATAAAAGTGTGCGCCTGCTGATGTCACTGCATACTACTTTCGGCTGTTCCTATTTGTCATTATAAAGCAATAATTGTTTTAAAATATTTTTATAGTAAAATATTGTTATGGTCCATATTATCTTCTTTTGATGTTCATCTATGATAAAATTATACATATTTGTTTAAACGTAAATTATTGACTAAAAAGCTAAAATTACCTTGTTGTTTTCATTTTCATGTGGGGAAAGAATAGAGGGGTAAACAGAATAGCCTGTCAGGGACAGTTACCGTAAAAAATGACATGATAAGTAATGCACATAATTGTGTCATTATTACTATACATATTTGTTAGAATGGAAATAGATTTTGAGTGCTCTACCGTCGAATATGGCACGGTATCTCGTTCAGATACGTTATTATTTAATCACTCAGGCCTATGGCCTTTGTGATTAAATTAATACGCATCTGAACTCAACACCGTGCTATATTTGATGGTAGAGCGCTCAAACTTAAAATCTATTTCCTTAATACTAAATAGAAAATCAATCGATAATTGATAATCTATTGCTAGTTAGTGGAAAGTTGGAATGCACCTTGTTTACAAACACATTGGCCTTTTTGTCAATAATGGGTTGATTTTCATAATCTGAAATTTGTAAGAAAGAAGAAATATTGACTTTTTAAATATCTTTTTTTTTCACTCCAACCACGGAAGTTTTCCTTGCAAGCTGGCGAGTAAAAGACAACAACTCAATAGGTTTTGCTCTCTTTTTTATGATTACATGTTTCTACTGTTTGTTAGCGTAAAGATGGCATGCAATGCTCGCAACTACTTTACACAAATATCGGTCTTTTTGACAATTATAAATTGATTTTCAAAATTTTTAATTTGTAAGAAAGAAGAAACATTAGCCTTTTAAACAACATTAATTTCTTCTTCAACAAAAAACAGAAGTTTTATTTGCAAGCGGTCGAGTAAATTACAACAACTAAATTTTTTCTCTCTTTTTGTAAAAAATCTGTCTCAAATTGATGAAAGCACAATAATAAGCTGTCCATTATGAAGTTAATGTTAAGAGAAGGCTGGAAACCTTATATCCAGATCCAAATATCAGCCAAGTTGAGTGCGATGCAGTTCATATTTAGTGTTTTTATCTAGTCTGTAAGCACTGATACCACCGAAATTCAGTACGCTGATGATCACTAAATGACTGTATTTTCAACAAAACTGCTATGTTTACGGTGCTCTATTTCATAAACAAACACAGATATAGTAATAAATACATTGTAAAGTTCTATGTACTCAGTTCTATGTCCATTTATCAACTTCCATCAAATGCCATCATATTTTGTAACTCCGTTTTCATCCGATAACCCCCTAAAGTTAACCAGAAAACAAGAATTTGTACATACTTTCCACCATTTTGGAAAACGATTCCATTTAAGTATTGATATTTTTGTTTTTGAAGCAAAAGCTGCATTGAAAAATAACAAACCAGACAATCAAAACAACATGGGAAAATTTTATTTTACTAGTTCAGCTATAATTCGTACAGTAATTTCTTACTTAAAGTTGTTTTTTCGGCTTTACTTTATACTTTACTTTAAGCAGCAACATATACTATCCGCCATTCAGGTATTTATAAAGAACCGACTGCACATGCACGCAACACCATATTTTCGAAATTTTTGAGTGTCCGTTCCCTCTCAATTAAGGCCCTGGTTTGACATATACAGTCTTCGCTACAAGAGTGTACACAAGTGCACACCATATGTCACTCAAGAGTTCAGGAGGTGTACATGGCTGTGACATCAATTGAGGTGAATAAAATCCCTTGCCAATATCTCTGATGTACTAGTACCCGCAACCTAGTGGGTTTGGTTTTGTCTTTGGATTTAATGCATTTCACCAAAGAAATAGCTGATATGCACACCTAAGCAGGTGTAGCAGTATGCTGTCATTTGTTGATGGCAATCTCTAGCAAGTCTCGAATCAAACCCCGGGGACTGCCACCAACAAATGACAGCATACTGCTACACCTGCTTAGGTGTGCATATCAGCTATTTCTTTGGTGAAATGCATTAAATCCACAGACGGAACCAAACCCACTAGGCTGCAGGTATATCAGAGATGGCAAGGGATTTTATTCACCTCAACTGATGTCACAGCCATGTTCACCTCCTGAACTCTTTAGTGACATGGTGTGCACTTGTGAAAACTCTTGTAGGGAAGACTGTATATGTCAAACATATAAACAGCCCTGCACAACAGCTTGTGACTACCATGGCTCACTACAAGATAATAAAGCAGTCTGTCAGAATCTCATATCCAGATGATAGTAAAGAAGATTGATAGTAAAAATTGAATTTTACCTGGTGGAAGTATATATTAATTAATTGTGAATTTATTTACTATATAAATGAAAGCTAGCAATTTCAAACAATTCATTCTTGACACAAAGGGAAGTGCAATAACACATTTTTACTTGTCGATAATTGCTATTATTTTTATGAACTCCTTCCCGTGCTAAGTAAGAACATATGAAATCAGATTTGTATATTATGGTAAACGTGGTTTATGTTTACGTATATGAAATATTAGGCTAAGAGCAAATAATGCTGTACAAGAAAAAAATATGTCTGTATCAAACAGCATCCAATAAGTATGCTTGAACACTATGTGCACATGTAAAGTGCATTAAGATTTACCCCAAACACTTTTGATTTTAATTGCATATTGAATGTGATAAATGTAGTTTATGGCATGGACATTATAGGCTTTATAGCAATTGAAACAATGTTTTGTCAAAAGAAGAAAATACTTAAAAATCTCAAAAGCAAATGGTATAATATGAACAATATGTGCACATGTAAATTGCGTTTAGATTTACCCCACCCACTTTAAATTGTATATAGTATCATAATTTGCAATAAATGCACACCATAATGTGAGATAATTCTACTTCTGTTTTATTGTTGATATATAAAAAACATCTAAAAATGAAATATTACATAGAATTTCTTATTCTTTAGTGAAAATATCACCTCTACCCCAAAATATCTGTCCATTTTTTGTGTATATTCAACCATTTTTTTAAATATATTTGAGTATTGTCCAAATAAAACTTTACTATCTGATAAACGTATTATGAGTCTTATCATAAATGCTAAAACAACACCATAAATTGCAAAATTTGACATCTTCTTACTGACATAAATGAAAGAGCCCACTTTTTTACATGTCGGCGGCCATCTTGGCAGCCATCTTGGATTTTGAAGAACGCTGTAAGTTATTTCAATTTATGCTGGCAGTCTGATAAACTTCAGACTATGCCGAACATTTTGATATATGACAAGTTTTGTAAGCTTTTATGGGTGGGTACCCTAATTCTGAGGGCCAGATTGTCACCCTACCACTCCTTGAACTGAGATGGATATGGGAGCCATGGGCGGGTGACCAAGTGATGACATTGAGCTTTTAGTTATTTGTTTGAGACTGAGTGGTGAAAGCTTTGAGAAAACTGATTCAAACTGTTTGTTTAGTATGTTCGCCTTTGACACTGGGTCACTGTAAGTATGCCCATCAGAGCTGAGTGGTGCAATTCCAGTGTTTTCAGTTTTTTTTGTGTTTAATAAAGTTGTAGAACTTTTTCTTATGACCTGAATCTGTATTATCTGAGAAGATGATTGACTCTAGATATGACCAATAAGCATTTCTTATTTGTTTTAGAACTGATGCCTTAAGATGTTTGAATTTCTTTATGTTCTGACAATTCTGTGACCGAGACCTTTTTATTTTTGTGAAGAGTTTGTTCCTTTTCCTAATCTGTTTAACAATATCGTGAGTAACCCATGGTAAATCAGCTTTATTTTTGCATTGTCTTAACGGTATGTGTTTGGATGATAACCTTTTGATCTCAGCTTTGAACGTGTCCCATAATTGGTTTGGGTCTTCATTTTGATTTTGGTTGAACGTACTACTGAAAGTGACCAAGTCATTTTTGAAGTCAGACCAGTTTGCTTTCTTGTATGATTTGACCAGTCGAGGGGTTTGCCTGATTCGCCCTCTTTTGACCTTAAGTTCATGGAAGACTATATCATGGTCTGATGTACCTAAGCTTGGTAAGACTTTTGTGTCATGAACGTGACCCAGAGTGTTAGTGAGAAAGAGATCTAGGAGATTTTTATCCCGTGTGGGAACTTTGACCATTTGTTCAAGATTATGATTAATCATGTTCTCTGCAAAATTATCATACATGTCTTTGAATTTGCATGTATCTGTTGGTGTTTCATTTGACCAGTTCATGTCTGGGAGATTGAAGTCACCCAATACCCAGATGTTGTTGTTTTGAGGAATTTTTACTATAGATGACCAAAGTTCATTTAGTGAGTGTTCATCATTTTCATGGGGCTTGTAGTATGCAGAGACATATATGTCTTTGATACCAGTTATTGAAATTTTTGACCATATGCTGTTGCAATCTGTTTTTAAGTCTGGCTGTTCTTCACTTCAAAATCAACTTATTACTGCCAATACAGGCGCGTGTCAGGAACAATAAAATTAAAGTTTTAAATGAAGATCTTACTTAAAAATTTATTTTAAATACTTAAAATCTATAAAACTTGTTCAGTCCACTGATAAAAGCTGGCACAGTTGGGATAGCCTAGCTTAATCACGGTCGGTAATTCATTTCAGAGCCGTATATAGTCCTTGGGAAGAATGGGTTCATGTGATGTTGTGTTTTTGATTGTGGGATGAGGAATTAGCTGTTTCTTGTGTTTGTAAGGTGATTGTGGTCGACATCGACCTGTTTGTTTTTTTATTTTGTGTAGCATGACCAGGCTGGCATGTTTTCGCCTTTGTTCTAAAGTTGACCATTTTAGTTCCTTGATCATGTTTGTTACACTGCTTGTATAGTGGTAATCATTATGAACGTACCTTGCAGCTGACCTCTGGACCATTTCTATTCTGTGTGTGAGATATTTTTGCCATGGATGCCATATGGTTCAGCAGTATTCAACCTGTGGTCTTACATATGTTTTGTATGCTGCTTCTTTGAGTTGTTTGTTTTGTGTTTTGACATTTCGTCTGATGAACCTTTAGCTGTTTTTTGCTTTGATTGTGATATTGTTTATATGGTATGACCAGTTTAGTTTGCTACTTATTGTAACTCCTAAGTATTTTGCATTTTCTGTGGTTTAACTTCAACTTATTACTGCCAAAAGTCAATTAAACGATTGTTATGTGCGTTATAGAAGTAATAACTCGTTTCAGCCAGTAGAAAGTGCCGAAGTTCATGTCAGTACACCATTGAACAATTTGTCCGAGTTTCGGAGCGCAGTGACTGATAATTGAAAAGTAGACACGCGTATAAATAGCAAAGATATTCTAATGTTTCTTGCACTTATGAATTTTTAAGCAACTCAGCTGTTTGAACTGATGTCTGTCCGAATTTTCTGACTGTCTTCCATCACAAACTGTGTTTACAGCAGAGAATAACCGGTTCCGACACAGAGAGACCGCCGAAAAGACAGATTTCGCAGAGAGAGACTGCCGAAATGGTTATGCTCCGTGCTATAGGCACATTTACTGATGACATCACAAGCACCTGTTACCAGAATATATAGCTGACCTACAGGTTGGTAAAAAGAATCAATATTTATATACATTTGATCAGGGTCTTTCAAATAGCATAATATATATTTGAAAAACCCTGATTTGATAGCAGCAGAATTTTTCACTTTAGATAACCTTTTTCTCTCTGAGCCGAATTTTAAGATTCTCATATCATTTGAAAATTCTTTAAAAGCAGAGCAGTTTAATGAGCTTGTATACATTTTATATTGATAACTTTTATATTTTGTCCCATTAATGAAATGAATTTTTGATATGAAAATATAGAAATAATACAATGCCGCGGATAATTATTGCTTGAACGGAAGCTTTAATATAGTCATATCATATCATATTCCCCTGTACATATAAAATGTTATAACTCGATAAAATTAAAACATTTCCTGAGAAAATGTGCACATCACGGATACATGGGTCCTTGGTTTAACGTCTCATCCGAAAGACAATTAGTAATGTTAGTGGGGGAGCGGGGGATCGATCTCGGGACCCCCGGGGTTACCAGTTTAGCGCATTACCACTGGACCACTGATCCGCTCCCTACCTGCCGGTTCGCTACCTCATACAGACTTGCACGTAATTCAGTATTCAAATTCATAAACAAATGTTTTATTGGATAGAAAGATGGGGAGAGATGGGAAATATAACGAACCAGGGATGTCTCTGGAATGGGATGCTTTCTGTATCTTGCATTACCACCAACAGCATAAAATAACTAATCTCTTCAGGGGGCGTCGGTCATATGGGCAACCGGTACCGACGATAAATAAGCTCAGATAGATAGATAGAACCGGCAGGTAGCAAAACTTCCTGTAATCGAGGTACTTAGGGCTTTGATCGTTCGGGCTTACCTCATTAAAACCAGTTTATGTTGTTCAGCATTTCAGAAACACTCCTGTGTCCTTAGGCAAAGTTTAGCGCCACTTCTTTGTTGAGGTGAAAAACAAAATTTAATCATACTTTTGGACTTATCGGAGGTTGTATAACTGTAAACTTCTTACCTTCGTGACCTTTTTAACCGATCTGCGCCTTTAAGTCTGGGCATCAGATTAACCAGGGCCATTACATTCCCTAGCAAGTTATTGGCTTTTGAGTTTGTCTTTTGGATTCAATCCGTAGAGAATCCGTAGAAAGAAAAATGTCAGTTATCTTCTTTTTCTGTAGTTATAGCTAACAACCAATTACTGAATATAATGGACATGCGTAGGGGGTTATATAAGAGATAGAGTGCTAGGTAGCAAAGGTACTCTGTCAACCCAGAAAAAAACTAGTAACGTGATAAAAAATACTCAATCTAACATCTTTAAAACGTTAAATCCTTAATATTCTATAATATGCACACGGTTTTGTTGCAAGAAAATAGTGTAAGTAGAGAGTATGAGCAGAAAGAATGAATTTACGGCAAAGTCCAAGCGCATGCAGCCAGCGCCGACTTGAATCCTAGGACTAAGTCAGTGCTGACAACTTTCTGTGGGAGGGAATTCCACGGGTAGACTGTTCGACAAAAGAACAAATATTTGAATGTTACATTGGTTGATTGGATAATAGTAATGTCGAGATTTTCTTTTTCAGTATTAAAAATATTGAATTATGTCAAGTGCTACTATGTTATTTGCTATTTTGTAAAAAAGAACTAATATGTTTGAAGTACGCTTACTTTCTTGCCAGGTAAGCGTTGAAAGAATGTTTGTTTTTGATCCTGGAGTTTTGGAATAGTCATTTGTAACAAATCTGGCGACGCCCTTCTGTACTGATTCAATTTTATCAACATCTCTTTTGAGATAAGGGTCCTATGTCTTAAGAAAACCTTACTAAGGAGTTACTTGCAGCTATTTTGCTTCTGCTTCTACCAGTTTATGGCCACTATCAACAAGAAGAATAAATCAAACATGTCTGACTAAACTGCACAAGATAAGAGAAAGGTTGGCCTCACTTGAAAACAACCCCCTTTGCCACACTAAAAAATACCTACCATTGGTTCAGTGGTTAGAACGCCGAACTCCCGGAGACCACTAGTTTGAAACCCACAATGGGTATTAGTATCAGATGACTTTTCTTATCCTACACGTGATAACATCTACATCTACTGTGTAACCCAAAAATCGATTTCCGATTATGACTGGTGTTTAATGCGCTAATAGTCAGGGAACAAGCTGTTAAAGAAGTTTATGTTACATGTGTTAAAAGATTAGACATAGTATATTACAGTTAAAAAGTTGACAGAGATGGTTTACAGGTTGACCGCCGCCAGTCTCTCAGAGAAAATACTGAGACTGGGGCTAGATTTGACCTCGGGGGGCAGGGAGTACCAGAGTCTAATAGACCATGGGAAAACAGAGTTAGCAAAGTACTGAGTCTTAGAATAGGTGATGAGATAGTTAAGATTCCTAGTGGGTATAAGGTGACTGATATCTACTGTAACTGTTTGGGCTCTAATTTTATAAAGCATGAGTAGGGAGTTTTTTAACCTTCTTTTTTCTAGGGATTGCCATTCAAGGGATTTCAGCATTTGTGTGACACTGCTAGTGTAACTATAATCATTCAGGACATACATGGCTATTGACCGTTGTACTCTTTCGATGTTATGGGAATGGGATTTCTGCCAGGGATGCCATACACTAGAACAGTAATCAAGCTGGGTGCGTACATGTGTTATAAGCTGCAGTTTTGACCTGTTTGTTGTCGGTTTTTACGTTTCGCTGTATAAACCTGAGACTGGACGTTGCTTTGGAGGAAATGTTATCAATATGTTTTGACCAATTTAGATCTGGGGTAATTGTGACACTTAAATACTTGGCTGCAGTAGCTGATTTGAGTTCAGTATTATGTAACCTATAAGGGTATATAAGGGGATTCCTCTTCCTTGGTATTCTTAAGATTTCGCATTTATCAGGATTAAATTCCATGGACCAGACTCTTTTCCATGTTTCTAGACTATGGAGATCTTGTTGGAGGGATATATTATCATTTTTTAGAATGGATTGTTAGGTAAACTATAGTGTCATCAGCAAACATTCTGGTCTTACATTTAACAGAGTCTGGGAGATCGTTAATGTAGATAAGGAAGAGGCAAGGCCCAATTACTGACCCCTGTGGAACTCCAGAAAGAACGGAAGGTCACTGGAAAAATGACCTTCTACTGCTACCTTTTGAGACCTGTTAGAGAGGAAGGACGTCACCCAGCTGACCACTTGAGGGTTGGTGCCTAATTTTTTGTAGCTTAAAAAGAAGACGACAGTGGTCAACTTTGTCGAATGCTTTGGAAAAATCCATAACAATGGCATCTGTTTGGAGCCCTGATTCTAGGTTGTGGAAAAGGTCTTGGGTGAAGTTTATCAACTGGGTTTCGCAGCTGTGACCTGATCTTAAACCATGCTGAAACTGGCTGAGCAAGTTATTTTTGTCAAGAAAGGACGTGAGGTTGGACACTACAATGTGCTCTAAGAGCTTAGATGCAGTACAAGTTAATGATATTGGCCTGTAATTGCTGGATTTAGATTTGAGACCTTTTTTTAAAACCGGGGCTACTGTAGCTCCTTTCTAGTCTTCTGTGACTATGCCAGTTTACAGGGATAACCTAAATATATGTGTCAGGACAGGGGCGATTTCATGATGTAGTTCCTTAAGGACACGGGGGGATAATTCATCAGGACCATTAACCTTGTGTGGGGACAGGCCTTGAATGAGTTTTTTAACTCCTTCGATGGTAACCATTATTCTTTCCATCTTTATGGGGGACGGGTTTATTATTCTGGAGCATAGATGGGAAAGACTGAGAGGCTTAGGGGGAGAAAAGACAGATTCAAATTGTTTGTTTATAATATTTGTTTTAGAGACGGGTCTGTATGGATGACCCCATCTGATATAAGAGGGGCTATGCCGACATTTTCTTTCTCATTATGTTTGATAAAGCTGTAGAATTTTTTATTTATACCAGGCTGCGAATCATGACTGAAAATGATATACATGATAACATATATATAACATGATATATAAATGATAACACTTGCATAAATTTTAAATGTCAAAAATTCAATTATTATTTTTAGTTTTCTTTTTTTATAAATACGTATTAATACATATATTTTACAGCAGTATAAACGAACGGCAAAAAGCATAGTTTAATGTCCATTTTTCTATTACTTTAAATTCGCTCCGTTATCCATACATTGCGTAAATCAGAGTAGAAAACCGGTGTCAGCCGTTTTATCTGAAACAAGTGAAGCAAGTCAAACAACGCGAATTGTTTTCCGAAGAGAGGATAGAAATTACTCAGCTGTTGTTACATATTTTCTAAAATGGCACGGGAAGGACAGAGAAAAGTTTTGGTAGCATTAGATGGGAGTGAGTCATCTGATCATGCATTTGAATGTAAGTGGTTTTCATTCAGTGTCTTCTTTAAACTTTAAAAACTATCGCATTTCGAAATCGTTTGTAAATGACCTCTAATTTCTGAAGTCAGTAAAGTGTAAATTACAATTTCTTGAGGCTGTTTCTACCTTATCACATGGTTACATTCTTTGTATGATAGAGAGAAGCTGCATTTTCCCACATTATATTCTAAATACGTTAAGAAAGTGCCCATCAAGTCATAATGACCTAGATTGGAATAAAAAATATTTCCATGTTGATTTAAGTTCTTTCAAAATGATTATTTACTAAACAGGCATTTTAAAATGATTGGTAATGTACTAAACAGGCATTTTCAGCCAGTACCCTATGCCTAAGTTTTAATGATCATAATTGTAGTTTATGTGATAGCACAGGAGCCTGAAATTCTATCAATAATTAACTTAAAAAGCCAAAACAAAAAATCCCCACAATATATATATGTAAAACAAACACAAGGAAGGTAACAAAAAATTTCCCACCCACCCGTTCATAAACAAGAAAGTTCGTAAGAAAGCAGAATGCTGGTGTCCGAGCTCACGGATTTTATAAAACATATTAAATACGCAATGAACACTGCGTATTGTAATAAATCGAAGACTTTTTCGTTGATATATGACATTTACGTCGACTTTCTGTCCGTCGTCGGTTCCATTGTCTGTTGTTGTTGTAGCAGTATACGGAATGAATATCGGAGCTGATAAACTCCGTTAACAACGTACTCGTCACCAGACTATGTAGAACATAAATGCACTGTGTTTACATGAAAATGACACTAACAAAAGCGAATTCTCTGGCCTTAAAAGGTCATAGTTTCGTTACATAAATGATTCGCACCATATTGCCACACTCAGTGGGCTGGACGTGATAATACTATCAATCTGTCAATTTTCAATTTTGAAAATCCCGCAGTTTATAAGTTACAGGGTAATGACAGAGTGACTTCCCCTGGGATTTTCCCAATTCAAAAATGTTAACTAACATTCTTAAAAAAAAATGTGATAAGAATCAATATATGTTTTATATGGTTTATTAGAAATTTATCATTATATACGAAATATAAATTTATATTTACTGTTTATAAATCCAAAAGTGAAAATAAAAATTATTCACTCCGTATACCGCTACAACAACAACAGACAATGGAACCGACGATGGACAGAAAGTCGACGTAAATGCCATATATCAACGAAAAAGGTCTTCAATTTGTTACAATAAGCAGTGTTCATTGCGTATTTTAATATGTTTTATAAAAACCGAGCGCTCGGACACCAGCATTCTGCTTTCTCACGAACTTTCTTGTTTATGGACGGGTGGGTGGGGAATTTTTTGTTGCCTTCCTTGTGTTTTTTTTTATAGTGGGGATTTTTTGTTTTGGCCTTTTAAGTTAATTATTGATAGAATTTCAGGCTCCTGTGGTGATAGTAAATACAAATGATTTTTATGAAGGCCCCTTACTACCAAATTTCTTTATTTGGAAATGTCACTTGATAATTTTCCTATACTGTAAGAGTGCAATTATTTTGAACAGTCACTGCAAAATGATAGGTCGTGAATAGGCCAGAGAGATAGACCTTTATTCTTTGGAATTTTTATTTCAATTTTTAATTTTACAGGGTACCTGAAGCATTTGAGACAACCCAATGACTATGTGTATGGTATAATGGTCCCTGAGTACACTTTCTCTGGTGTAACAGGTAGGAATGCAGCTTTTCTTTTGTAAAAGTTAAATGCTTCAATCAGTATATGTGTAGTTTTAGGAAAGATCCGTTAAACTAAAAGAGCTAGAAAAACGAATTGAGGGTTGAATACAAATTGGTGCTATCTGCTTCATTATTATAGAGCCCTTAGAACTTGTTTGCATTCATCCCTCGAAATGTTGTAGTACAAGCAGTTGGACCACAAGGCTAGCACAAGAATTTTCAGATGGCAGATCAGTTGACATTTGAAGCAAAGAAAGCAACATACTTTCAAAAGTAAATATGACACCTTTGCCCTAAATAATTTGTCTGACAGATGTGAGTAGCTGTTCTTGAAGATAACAGCTGACATAGTTATATTCAAGACTGCAGTAACTGTACATATTACTTGTTTAATTTGGAGATTTTTTGGGTAATGATTTTGAAGATCAGCATGTGTTCACACTGCAAGTACTACATGTCTAATTAGCAGCCATACCATATTTGCCAAAACAAGCACCTAGTTTATATAGTAAAACTTGTATTTTGATTTCAGTCTGAATTTACCAGTTAGGCTTGTATCCTTGTTTTAGTTGAACATGATGGAGTTTGCTTAATTGCATAGACATTGCATGGAGTGAAAATAGAAAAGGAATTAAATTTAGATGAAAGTTAAACGTTTTGTTATGAAGTAGTGAATTTCTAGTTTGATATTTGCTTATTAATGCAGATATGGTAGCTGTAATTACTATGCAAGTACCTCCTTGACATAGACATTCCTTATATGGAAACTCTGATTTAAAAAATAAATGTTAATTGTTGATTTCTCAGACCTTTTTAGAAAATTTCAATGGGTAATTTTGGTCATATTCTTATAAACCATTCATTCCATAAAAAGAGAGTTTGAAACTGCATTGTAATTGAATGGTGATATAAAAAATATATCTTTACCTCTGTGTTAAATTACAAATGTATGCAAATAGGGGGAGTCAGGGAACTATCAGCTGATGTGGGGAAAAAATAGAAAAAGGTCTTAGAATATAAGAATTAACATTTGTACCAAGTACTTTTTGAAGCAAAGCCTTGTCATGAAGACATTTGTAAAAATCGAAAGTATGATTCTGTTCACATTTCATAATCAAGAAATCTAATGCTGAAACATATTTTATTGATAATATGATCATTATGATCACAAACTTTACTTCCTGATTATATATGATCACACATAATAGCCAGAATTTTATCAGATTAAGATATTTATTTCATTAATTTTGCATCTGTTGTGCTTATGTATGATAACATTAGAAGAAAGAAGTATTTTATTTTGCTAATAGAACATGTTATCCTAGATCAGATTTATTTATTTATGATTGTTTACAAGTAGTCGATATTTTTGGTTTGTAAACATGCACATTTCTTATATATACAATGTATCAGCTTTTAGTGTCCAAACATTTTTCTTGTATGACTAGAAAATATGCTTAAGCAGAATGATTCAAGAAGTTCTTAACCATGAAATTTCCTGAAGCTTGGTCATTGTGAACCCTAGATGTATATTATTATTTTATACCAATAACTGTTCTCATAACTAAACAATAATAAAACGAATTCTTAATATTAACTAAAAAGCAACAAGTGTTTGAAAATAGGATTTCGGTCAGTTTCATATCCAAAGGTCTTGTCAGCAATGAGGTTTGCTTTGCAACCAAGATGTCTATATTGCAGCCTCTCCTTCAACTAAGTTATGAAAGAAAAGCTCATTATAATTTATTATCTGATATTTATAGCACACTTTTTAAGTATATACAATTTACTGTTTACAATTAAAAATTGCTGTAAATATTTCATACCTAAGTCCAAAGTAATGATGTTAGTATACCTGACAGAAAGGTCTGGATATAAAGGCTAAATGCTACATTTATCTAATATATACACTGTTGCGGAACAAAGAAAAGTATCCGTTGTGATATTATGATTATTTTTGCATGTCATAATTTAATGGGAATCTAGGCATTTTAAATAAAGCTGCTCTGTTTGAGACAAAAGCATAACATGTTGTGCAGAACATGTTGTGACAGCTTTTGGTTTATAGATTAATATAAAAATTGGAATTTTTTTGGGTGTTAATGTTAAATTTCCAGTAATTTTAACTTTACAGATTTTGAATTGAATGGTTAGGACTAATATATTTTTGAGAGAACTTCAGGGGTAGATGAAAGTATGGTTTGGCTTTTGGGTAATAGCCAAGAATGTTGTTACTAAAAATAGAAGTGACCAGTAATATGACAGATATACAATATTTAGACTAGCAGTGTAAAGACTTATAGATATATTTAGTAATGGCTTTCTATTTATAGGTGCTCAGCAAAGCTATAAATCTAAACATCCAAGTTAAAACCAGTTTGAGAGTAAAATTATGACCAAAGTTTACAGCATTAAACTGGTATTGATTTGTCTGACAACTAGTGAAAACATCACCGCAAAATACATTTATAATCTACCATAACATTTAACTGTTCAGTAACACAAGTTTGAAACTTGATATGACTAAACTGTTTTACAAAATAGTTTTTCATTCAAGTGTGTTTTAATAGTTAAAATAATTATAACATGTCAAGTTGTTGTTGTTGTTGTTGTTTTTTAAGTAATCTTCAAAACAAACTGTTATTGGTGTGATGTTGAGTCTACTAATTACCTTAAACACAGACAAGTTTTGTGCACATGGCTGGAAGACAGATTGTTTAGTGTGTGTTGTACTGGCTGTGTTTTATATAAAACATTTTATAAACACATATTATGATATTAACCTAAACATATTTATGTGTATATTGTACATACAAGTAGAAGTATATAGGACTAATCACAGCTTGTTTTGCTCGATGAAATTGTAAGGCTCAGAATACAAATGCTTGTTTTATCCAGAAGTTGGTCTTTTTGTTAAGAATGGATCTAACAAAGTAAGGTGTACTAGAGTACTGTTAGAATAAGAATTAACTTTTCATTCCTGTATCATAATTGCCCAAGTTCATACAAATTCAGTTATACAGTATGCTACAAACTAATGCTATCATTTCCAGTGTTGATAGTTAAATTTGACAGTTTGGTAGGCATTGTCTCCAAAGTTGATTTTTAAAATTCACTCCATATTTCTACTTAAATAAATCAAGAAACATCTCCAGATTGAGCCTGAGCTCAACAATAAAAACAACCAATTCATTTCATAAGCAGTAATATTGCAGTGATGATTCTAAAATTCAGGCTGGCTGATAAAGTTTCAGATTCTGTAGTTCTTTAAAAGTATTTGAATATTATTTAAGTCATTGACCTTTGTGTTTTATCTAAGGTCAAAATGAATTTCCCATGTCCTGGAGTCAAAACAGCCATTTACAAGGTCAGAGTGATTTTCAAACACAGACAGTGACATATTTGTAAACAAATATCTAGTGATAAGAGAACTGTTTGTCCTATTTTATCAAATTTTTAAATTGAGAATAGAATTAAGGATATTTTTATGACAAGATACTTGATACTGCAAAATAGTTGAGTGGAAATTAACGTTTTGAAATAAGTGCAAAAACAAATGCACAAGTCAGTTAAACTGGATATTTGCCAGTATCATATAAATGTCAGTAAAAAAAAAGAATTGAAAGCTTTCCAGAATAGTTTAAAAAAATTAAGAACATTTTTCAAGCCATGTTTGACATTGTTCTTGAGCACCAGGCAATGAAAGTGTGTATATGCTTTAAATAAACAACAGGCTTTGTGTGTAGATACAAATGTAGGTTCTTCTAAACTTAACATCAGTGTTTATAAGCCAGTGCTAATTAATACATTCTCTTCTTTGTTGTCTTATGGCTCCAACAGGCCTCTCTGTATATCAGAAAAAAAACCTTGACACATTTTTTTTGCAGCTCCAACAGGCCTCTCTGTATATCAGAAAAAAAAAACCTTGACACATTTTTTTTGCAGCTCCAACAGGCCTCTCTGTATATCAGAAAAAAAAAAAACCTTGACACATTTTTTTTGCAGCTCCAACAGGCCTCTCTGTATATCAGAAAAAAAAAACCTTGACACATTTTTTTTGCAGCTCCAACAGGCCTCTCTGTATATCAGAAAAAAAAAACCTTGACACATTTTTTTTGCAGCTCCAACAGGCCTCTGTATATCAGAAAAAAAAAACCTTGACACATTTTTTTTGCAGCTCCATCAGGCCTCTCTGTATATCAAAAAAAAAAACCTTGACACATTTTTTTTGCAGCTCCAACAGGCCTCTGTATATCAGAAAAAAAAAAAACCTTGACACATTTTTTTTGCAGCTCCAACAGGCCTCTGTATATAAGAGAAAAAAAAACCTTGACACATTTTTTTTGCAGCTCCAACAGGCCTCTCTGTATATCAGAAAAAAAAAAACCTTGACACATTTTTTTTGCAGCTCCAACAGGCCTCTCTGTATATCAGAAAAAAAAAAAACCTTGACACATTTTTTTTGCAGCTCCAACAGGCCTCTCTGTATATCAGAAAAAAAAAACCTTGACACATTTTTTTTGCAGCTCCAACAGGCCTCTCTGTATATCAGAAAAAAAAACCTTGACACATTTTTTTTGCAGCTCCAACAGGCCTCTGTATATCAGAAAAAAAAAACCTTGACACATTTTTTTTGCAGCTCCATCAGGCCTCTCTGTATATCAGAAAAAAAAACCTTGACACATTTTTTTTGCAGCTCCAACAGGCCTCTGTATATCAGAAAAAAAAAAAAACCTTGACACATTTTTTTTGCAGCTCCAACAGGCCTCTGTATATAAGAGAAAAAAAAACCTTGACACATTTTTTTTGCAGCTCCAACAGGCCTCTCTGTATATCAGAAAAAAAACCTTGACACATTTTTTTTGCAGGCTTTCTTGCTTTATTCTGTTGGAAATATTTCTGTACCAAACCATTTGTTGACTAATTCAGAAGTGTTTCTGTACTAAGCATCATTTTGACTTGTGTTATCTGTTATACAGTTCAAGTAAAAGTCTTAACAGAACAGTAGTTATTTATCGGAAGCTTGACAAACAATTTGCAATGTACCAGTAGGGTAGAGAAAATCAATGCCTTATTAGTGACCAAAGTAAGTGACAAAATATAACTGGAAATGTTACAGCTAAATGTTGTTTTTCCTGCCACATTGACCAACCTTTAGGAGGTTTGATTGGTTTAGAACACTACAGTTTCCTTAAAAAATGATAAATTGTTCAAACCTCACAAGGTGTCTTGCATTATAACATGTCTCTCTATCAAAATACTTTCTGCAAAAGTAACTTTTTCCATCAGCAAAGTGTCTTTACTTTGCTATTTTGAAATATACGAACGAAAAACTTTTAGTCTAGAAATTTTATTTGTAAGACTTCACTTTGTTGTGCTGTTATCAATATGTGTACTTTGTTTTCAGCTTTGTATTTTTCTACATAATTTATGCAATATAAAATGTGTTTTTCTTATTAAAGTTGTAAGCATGGGTGAGTGACAATGGAGGTACCGAACATCATCTGCAGTAAAATGTGCAGACAGAATAGTCTGGATGCTTCATTTTTAATGCACTCTTTGCTGTTTTTATATAGCCTATCTCTGAGCTTATTCTGTCGTTGTTGTTTGCTGAATGTCTTGTCAATATTACTGTCAACTGAGCTTCCTTCCTGAAACAAAGCTACCTTCTGACATACTATATATATCTGGAATATCTGGCTAGATACAAATGCTTTGTCATTAGGTAAACAGATTTTTTTTTCAGAATAAGAAATGATAGGGTTGTACATGCATGTTTCACCAGAAACTTCTACAAGTTTGTCTTTTTAGAGATTTGCCTGTTGGTAGTGAAATTGACAGATAACATTAACCTGAGCACTTCTACTCCAGTTTGTTGTCTCATTTTATATCTTCTGTTGGTATCCGTAACAAACCCCATGGACTCCCTGTGTCCATCCTGTTACTTAAAATACTGGTTTTCTCACCTCCTGTTAACAAGACCCAGTTAATTTAGCCAGAAACTCTGAAGACTTGTTTATAATATACACTGGCTTTCAAGAATGAAAAATTTCTTCCATAGATTTCAAATTTGTCAAAAAAAAGGAGATTGAGAGATAATCCCTTTATTTATATATACAATAGGAACCATCATCTGACACATTTCAGACACTGAAGTAAGACAGTAATGTTGTCAGCACATTTATATCACATATATTGGTATTGGGTTCTTTTCATGCAACATGTATATAGCTTAATATACAAGTTATTGTTTTGATCAATATAGTTTGCAAAAAGTAATTCATTGATCTGTTATTCTTATAGCTTAAAACAGTTAAACTATCACTAATTGAGTGCTTATTTGGAGCTCATTGGATTTGAGCAGATACTGCATTAGAATGGACCAATCAGAAGAAAGCATGAGCAGATTGGTGGGAGAGTGTTATAGCTGAAAGCTCAAGTTGCTTGTAGAGCTTATATATTTACCGGTACTTTTAAGCAGTGTCCAAACCACATTGGTTTTCAATTAACACAAAACAAACTGAGTTGCTAAAGTGATACAGGTGTCATCATCGTTACTTGTAGGTCACCCTGTCATTGTTTCTAGGTCACGCTGTTACTTTGAAATAACTTCAAAAACTGGAAAAGTCACATGGCCTGTTTTCAGGACAGTCCATTTTTTCACATCACACATCATTGAAAAGAGCCCAGTCAGCTTTTGAGTAGTTAGGATATAATTATGTTATGTATTAGTCTTTACAAGTTTATGTATGTTTTCTTTTTTGAATGCTGATTATGTACTACACTTCTTCTGTTTTATGTTTTGTTTTGATTTATAGCTGTAAAGTTAGGTAAGTCTAAAAGTGTTACGAGTTTGATAGCCCGTGTTTAGGTAAGTGCTCAACTCGTTTGAGTTACAAAATTGAGTAATGTACAACATTGCTGACTCAATCCTCACACCTTATTTATCTGTACGAGTGCTAAATTAAAAGGTATTACCTTTTTTCAGTTTGAGTTTGAGTTTTTAGCTCACCTGTCACGTAGTGAGAGAGTGAGCTTTTCTGATCGGTCTTTGTCCGTCGTCCGTCGGTCGTCCATCCGTCCGTCGTCAACTTTTCATTCAAACAACATCTCTGAAACCAATGGGGCAAATTTAATGAAACTTGCCTGGGATGTTCCTTGCATGAAGCTCTACCAAGATTGTTCAAATGGTTCTGGTCCATTGCATTTCTGGTTCACAGGAGCTAAAAATAGATTTTATAAGTTGGATCTTTAAAAATCTTCTTCTCCGAAACCACAAGGCCTGGAGCTTTGATATTTAGTATGAAGCATCATCTAGTGGACCTCTACCAAATTTGTTCAAATTATGTCCCTTGGGTCAAAACTGACCCCACCCCAGGGGTCAGTTGATTTTACAAAGAGTTATATAGGGAAAACTTGAAAATCTTCTTGTCAGAAACAAGAAAGCCTAGAGTTAAGATATTTAGTATGTGGCATTGTCTAGTGGACCTCTACCAAGTTTGTTCAAATCATGGCCTCTGGGTCAAAAATGGCCCCGCCCCAGGGGTCACATGTTTTACATAGAGTTATATAGGAAAATCTTAAAAAAACTTCTTGTCAGAAACCGTAAGTTGTAAAGTTCAGATATTTGGTGTGTAGCATTGTCTAGTGGACCTCTACCAAGTTTGTTCAAATCATGGCCTCTGGGTGAAAAATGGCCCCGCCCCAGGGGTCACATGTTTTACATAGAGTTATATAGGAAAATCTTAAAAAATCTTCTTGTCAGAAACCGTAAGTTATAGAGCTTAGATATTTAGTGTGTAGCAATGTCTTGTGGACCTCTACCAAGTTTGTTCAAATCATGGC
The DNA here is from genome assembly GCA_012932295.1 of Cyclina sinensis. Lineage (NCBI taxonomy): Eukaryota > Metazoa > Mollusca > Bivalvia > Venerida > Veneridae > Cyclina > Cyclina sinensis. The sequence continues at coordinate 4,747,074 of JAAONU010000013.1, forward strand.
CTCTGGGTCAAAAATGGCCCCGCCCCAGAGGTCACTTGTTTTACATAGAGTTATATAGGAAAAACTTAAAAAATCTTCTTGTCAGAAACTGTAAGGCATAGAGCTTAGATATTTGGTGTGTAGCATTGTCTAGTGGACCTCTACCAAGTTTGTTCAAATCATAACCTCTGGGTCAAAAATGGCCCCGCCCCAGGGGTCACTTGTTTTACATAGAGTTATATAGGAAAATCTTTAGAAAAAACTTCTTGTCAGAAACCGTAAGTTATAGAGCTTAGATATTTGGTGTGTCGCATTGTCTCATGGACCTCTACCAAGTTTATTCAAATCCTGGCCTCTGGGTCAAAAATGGCCCCGCCCCAGGGGTCACTTGTCTTACATAGAGTTATATAGGAAAATCTTAAAAAACCTTCTTGTCAGAAACCGTAAGTTATAGAGCTTAGATATTTGGTGTGTAGCATTGTCTAGTGGACCTCTACATAGTTTGTTCAAATCATAGCCACTGGGTCAAAATAGGCCCAGCCCTGGGGTCACTTGTTTACATAGAGTTATATCGGAAAAGGTTTTAAAAATCTTAGAGTTAAGATATTTTGTATGAAGCATTGCCTAGAGGACCTTTACCAAGTTTGTTCAAGTCATGGACCCTAGATTAAAAATGGCCCCGCCCCAGGGGTCACATGTTTTACAGAGAGTTATATAGGAAAAAATCATCTTGTCATAAACAACAAGGTCTAGAGTTAAGATATTTGGTGTGCAGCATTATCTTATGGACCTCTATCAAGTTTGTTCAAATCGTGGCCCCTTGGTCAAAATAGGCCCCGCCCTAGGGGTCACATATTTTACATAGAATTATATAGGAAAAACTTGAAAAATCTTATTGTCAGAACCACAAGGACTAGAGTGAAGATATTTGGTATGCAGCATTGTCTAGTGGACCTCTACCAAGTTTGTTAGAAAAATGTCCCTGGGGTCACTATTGGACCCGCACAAGTTTTAAATAACAGTATAAAAGAAAATCTTTAAAAATCTTCTTGTCTGAAACCACAAGGCCTAGAATTTTAAAATTTGGCACGAAGCAAGCTTAATTAAGCTTTTTCAAATTATTAGATAAGGTTAAAGGTCACGGAGGCTAAAAGTAGATTTATCTACTGTACCTCATAGAGCCTTCATTTATAGACCAATATCTTTGATATTTATTATAGAGGTTCCTTGCATGAACCTCTACCCATGGGTAGGGTTTGAGGTCACTCGGTCAAGGTCAAGGTCACCCACCATAGCTTATAATAGATATTTCTACTTTCTGTCATTAGAGCCTTTATTTATTGACTGATATTTTACATATTTGGTTTGTAGGCACTTACACATTTTCAATTAAAAAATGAAATACTGCTTAGCAGCAAACCTATAGCCAAAGTACTCAGGTGAGCGATCCAGGGCCATCATGGCCCTCTTGTTTTAGCTTCTCAACCGAGTTCGTTTGTTAACATTTTATGAGGTTTATGCTAACAGCCTGTGAATTGGGTAGTGTATCTTTTGCAAAATGCATATGAGACCCCTTGTTTTCTTTTTTTCACTTAATCCTTTTGACATTGTTGGACTACGTGGACCAAATTTTACAGTATTTACTATCTAGTAGTAAATTTTAAGAAACTTCATGCTCCCTGGCAACCTTAAATTTTTATCAGTGCTACCCCTGGAACATAAAGGCACCATTGTTGTCTTTTGCTTGCATTTCTGCTTTGGACGCTATTAAATATTTCCCTGTTGCCTGTTTTAAATATATATTGAATCTGAATGTTGCCTTTCACTTGTAACTGTTGTCTGTGTGACTTCCCATTGTAAGGCTAACACTATTATGCAAATGCCTAAACTCATATTTAAGTAACCTATTTTTATAAAGTAAATCATCTGAATGTTTAATTAAGTGACAGCTTTCACTAGGTCAGGTGTGCTGTAATGATTTAGGTTTGTAAAGCAAGATTTATACTTGAAAGCAGATGACAAAGCTGCTTGTAGGTCAGATGCCCAGACAAATAGCAGTGAAGTATGTGTCATAGAAGATACTTTTAACAATGTCCTTATCTTACACATAGGGCCTATCCTAATGAAATTTAGTGAAAATTATTAAATTTTGAACCAGTTTATTTGATTGGGTCCAAAAAGGTCACTCACCATAGTATGTAGACAGCCCTTAAACACTTGAAACAGTGTTCTCTGTTTAGATTGGTGATCTTCTTGATTGAGCCTCTCTTTCTGGGAAGGTCTAAAAACTGGGTCACAAAGGGTCTGTTACCGGCTCATAAGATCAAATTGTAGATCGAGGTCAACAAATTGAAAACTACAGTAACTGTTGAGGTTTAAATACTTGGCCTCAGAATAAATGCTTAAAGGAGAACTTGAGAATCTCTAGTTTTTGCTGTTTTTGAACTTATTTTGATGAAGACAAAATTCCTAAGTGTTTGAAGCTAATATTAAAATGTTAACATACAGCCTGGTTTGTCTTGTTTAACTTTGGTTCTATTATTAGACTTTGATTTGAACTCTTCAAATGCTTAAGCTTTCTGCTTGCTCAACTGCAACTGCTTTGCATTAGAAAAAAAGAGGTTTTATGAAACACAAGTTGCATAGGTAGGAAGGTTCAAATAATTTACTTTATCCATTGAAATGTTCTGATTTTTACCATTCTTAACAATATCCAAAAAAATTTGCTCATAGAATATCAGAAGATTTCTTTTAGAATATCAGATATTTTCTTGAAGATAAATATTTGTTGAAGTTATCAATTAATTTTTTTATTCGAAAGTAAATTTTACTTTTATTTTATTGTGGGGGCTTTGACTGATAGAAGTCAGTAGATAAGGTTTATATAGACAAAGGAGGAGTACAGCAGAGCTGGCTTTTGACACAGTGCAACACACGAGAACAACACAGCTTTATCAGAAACACATTCACTTGAAGGCATTTGTGAAAAAGTTGGTGGGGCACATGATGTATGAAATGCTTTTAGTCTCCAACTAGTGTTTCACTGGAAGGTACTAAATTGAGTTTCATCCAGCATCTGTCTGTCTGTCTGTCACTGTCAGCCTGTCTTTCAGTACAGTATGAATAATTCAAAGTCAATAAGTCAAAAAGTTTAGAAGATCAATTCTTTCATCTGTCTATCCTGCCAGAAAGCTGGATCTTACCTGTTGGAAAGATATGATTTAGTTTTAATATATAATTTTTATTTTGTTTGATAAAAACTGTAGTCACAGTGGCAGCAAATAATGAAAATAATCCACACTTCTGTGTGAGGGTGTGGGTGTGCGTGTGGGGGTGGGGATAAGTTTATTACTGACAAAGCATCTGACCAATCGGAGACAAAATGTATTCTCTGCTTTCTCCTATGAGTTGTTACATAATTCTGGTGAATTACAGTCCATTTATAATTCTTTCCTTTTGATAGGAATTAATGCTCTGTAACACTTCTTTTTCTAATTTTCTTGTCACAGTTTGTTTCTTTTAAACATATTTTGACTATGTATAGCTGTTTGTTTTTTACTTTATTTTGTCCTCTGTTTTTATATTTCTATCACAAATACAAAATCTCTGCTCTTTGCACTGTAGGGTATCAAGATATATATGCACATTTTCTGTGATCAAATTAACCACTTCACTTCAAAACTTGGTATTATTGTTGCTCATACTATGTGTGATATTCATTGCACTTGCCTTCTCCAGGATGTGTTGGTAAACATAGTACTGTAGTCAAACATACTAAAACAGTGGTATTGTGACTGCTTATGTTGTTAACATATTCATTTGCATTGCATAATTCATGTGTAAAATCATTTGCAGTTAAGATTTAAAAGTGTTTAGAGACCTAAGAGCTGTATTTTAAGATTATTTGAGATCCGCATAATCAAAACAAATAAACATCAAGTCATCATCCATTTTACATATTCAGTTTCAGATAAAAAAAAAAAACTCAGTTGAATTTGAAAGGAATTACTTAGTCTTATCTTGAAATCTGTACTGTATACTTTGATAACCTGATTACATGTAGGGGGGAGTAAGTGAACAGTTTGTAAGTTAACGAACTATGGATCATTGGAGTTTGAGCAGATTTTTTCAGTAGTTTATTTTTCATTGTTTCATTCATTATATTGTCTTGTTACTATGCTTATTTCAAGTGTTATAAAATATATATAAAAGATATATCAGTTACAGCATGCTCTTGTCAGAACCCTCTTAAGACACCTATTTTTGTAGAGTAATCTATGTAATTTAACTGACCCATTTGTGATTTGTGTATTGGATGTGCATTCATATATTGTGAGTCTATGCATGTAGAATTATACCTGTGTATAATTTTGACTTCTATGGCCTCAAAGACAGGTAGAACAAATCACCAGAGCTGCAGTATTAAATACTGGTAGACCTTGAGTTTGGCCTTTAACTAAAGACATTAAACATCTGTCATAATATGAAATTTAAGAACACATGAAATTTTACCAAAAAAACAATGCAGTGATCTGCTGCAACTATCAAGAAATAGTGTGTGAAAACAGTGATTTTCAAATAGTTACTCCAATTTAAACTGCAAAATGAATTCTGAACAGCATTCTTAAAATATATGCCAGTTTAAAGCAAGAACACTGGTTACTTTTCCAAATTTAATTGTTTTGTTAAGGACCTCATAACATTTGTCAAATTCCTCAAAAAATGGTCTGTAACAGATTGGAATTTCAGTGCAAGAAATAATTGAAATTTATTGTAAAAAAAAATGATTGAATGCTTGCAATATGTTGATATTTTTATTGGATAATGTCCAAATTAAAAAGTGGTCTCTATGTTTTTTACCATTATTGGCATTGAACATTCACATAATGCATACATGCAACTACTTGAAATTTGAAAAGAAATGCACATAATAAAGCACTTAAGTAATCTATCTTGATCAAAAGGCAGCATTGTTCCTATTATATAACAAATCTGTCAAGTCTTCTGTCCTCTGTCAAGCTGGCATATTTGTGAGGAAGGTGTGTACAACTATGGCATATGAAAGGTTGCAGTATTTAATGTTTCCATTTGTACAGTACATTGCTTCATAAATTATGTTGTTTTACAAGTGTGACCTGTTTCTTTTTGGTAAAACTTTACCAAAAAACACTAGCTGCCATTTATGCATCAGCTTTTACTAAAATACAGCAGTTCCTGATGGTTTGATATTCATATATTGCACTTACAGACACATCCATACACAAACAATATTAGTAAGTGCAAATATGAAAATATAGTACATTCATCAGTCAACCTGAAGAAACGGATCATCAAAATATACATGACATAAAGGATGAATGAAGGTGAACTCGTCCAGTTTGAATAATGTGGATGAAACCAGAAATCTCCGGAAGCTGTCAAAATGACATAACATCCTTCTCGTAACAATTACTTTATTTTGCTGGAGGGCTTATCATTAACATACAGACCTGTTGCTTTCAGTTTAAATAGCTGTCTTTAGTTTTACCTGTGCATTTATTATTGCAAATGTGACCTTTAAAATGTCTGCTTCATTTATTTGCATTGCATTTACCAGGCTAAAAAGAAAATCATGTGTTTCTTGTCACAAAGTCAGAGAATGTGTAAAAATTCAGTTTTAAAGTCATGGGCACTTTGTAGACAACCGGCATCACAGTCACTTGAAGCTGGGACCTCGCCCCGTCTCCCCAGCCCCCCACCCCCTTGTACAAGAGTTTTGTAGCATAAAAATCATAAATAACAGCTGCATACAACTATTCCTACTGTTATCTGTTACAAATTTGGCCTTTTCAAAAAAAGCCCAAACCCACTCTCCAACACTATAATATACACAAGTTATGAAACATTGCGCCTCAAATCACCTCACCGGCCTATGTTTTTCCTTGGTTTTTGCAATAAAAACAAAGGTCTGGAAAATGTTGATGGTGTCTATCAATTGAACAGTAATTATTCTACACATCAATGTCGGTCTCACCATTCTAGGTGAAAGAATAAGGTTGGAATTCAATAAAAATACTCAAAATTTACCCGCCGCCACATATTCTTTCGAGAAATTATGACAGCGGCAACACTATCTCCCATCTTCCCGTATCAAAACGGACAATTCTTGAATGTGGAACCAGTCGTCCGCGGAACCAGCTGATAAGCACATCGTGTTTTTCATTTTGTATATTCTGTGTGTTTTGGTGAAAACTGGATATTATTGGTAAGTTTATCCTTCCGTTTATTGCCATTTTAAGTAATAAAAGTTATATGTGAATAAATAAATCAAGAAATATAACGGTTCCAAAATACGACCGCACAATTTTACATTCAGAAGTTGTCCGTTATGGTACGGGAAAACGGGAGATAGTGTTGCCGCTGTCATTATTTCTCGAAAGAATATGTGGCGGCGAGTAAATTTGGAAAGTTTTCATTGAATTCCAATCTTATTCTTTCACCTAGAATGGTGAGGCCGACATTGATGTGTAGAATAATTATCGCTTAATTGACAGACACCATCAACATTTTCCAGACCTTTGTTTTTATTGCAAAAACCAAGGAAAAACATAGGCCGGTGAGGTGATTTGAGGCGCAATGTTTCATAACTTGTGTATATTATAGTGTTGGAGAGTGGGTTTGGGCTTTTTTTGAAAAGGCCAAATTTGTAACAGATAACAGTAGGAATAGTTGTATGTAGCTGTTATTTATGATTTTTTTGCTACAAAACTCTTGTACCAGGGGTGGGGGTGGGGAGGCGGGGCGAGGTCCAAACTTCAAGTGACTGTGACCGGCATGCCATAACTTACAATGTGTCATCTATTGAAGGTCAAACAGGGTCAACCAATAAGCTTGCTGTCACCTAATTCAATAAGTTATATGAGACCAGCATAAATGTCATTTAGGCCAAATTATTAATTTTAGCTTTTGTTCAAAGAAGCATATCTTAGAGGGCAAAGGTGACATTTGACAAGTAAATGCAGTGTGATGAAAAACAGTCTATGTAGCTGTAATTCTCTTTGTTTACTGCTCTAACTCATCAGTGACATATCTACTACTATCCAAGAGTTTTCTGGTCAGAAATTTGAAGGTCAAACAAAAAATTAGCCAATCTTTCTCCAGCTTTACAAAATTCAACCAAATGTTTTCTGGGTTCAGCAAATAAAAATTTAATGTTTTCTTGATTTTGATAAAGTCCTATATTGCCCATGCTGTTGTTCAAAATTTGGCCAGGAGTTTGTCTTCTTGGGAATACAGAAAAAAAACATGAGAAGCAAGGAGGCAGTTTTTACCTTCCATTCATATAAAATACTATAAATAACATCTCTTTAAGACTACTTCATAGGTGAAACAATTTAAATATAATTTTTTATAAAAAAAAGAAAAGCTTTTCTTTTAGCCTGGTTTGCCTATCTGTTTGTGATGGCTTTACAGCATGTCCTTTCAATGCATCAATGTCAAGTAGAATATTTTGGGATGTTTTTGGAGTGATTTGATATATTTGGGCTCAGAGCACTAGATATAGCAGCAAGTACCATCTTATTTTCTTGATTTATTGTTTTATACTCATGAATTCATGAAGGTTTTAATCATTTAAAGATATCATTAAGTACACACACTTTTTGCCAACTTTTAAACATTTTGAAGTTTGTCCATTGGATATCAGAATACTATTATTATAGAGTTATTAAATTTCAAAACAGTTTATTACAAATTTATGTTAAATTAATTATTGAATTAGTGATTATTTATTTTGTTCTAGTTTTATTGTTCTGTATTTTTGTCTTTGCAATGCTGTTTGTGAATTTGAAAGTAAAGAGTAATATTTTCTAAAAGGAGTCTTTAAAAGCAAAATGCTCACATTTTTTTCTTCTGAGTAATGCATCAGTTTCAACATTTTGTGCAGAATTCAGTAAAGCATTTGTGATATGTTTTTTATTCTTTGTAAGTCATCATTTTCTACAAATTTGCTAGTTTTATAAAATTTGTGTACAATAATTGTATTTTATCTAAGAGTTATAGTGCGATTGATAACTGGCTCAGGTTAGAAATAGAAAAGGTCAGGCCAGGTGAGGGAGATAAAAACCTTAACATAAAAATGGGAAACTTTAGATATTTGAGTTTCAGCAGTTTTCTTAAAAATCTTGCCTGACTCTTACTCTTAATCTTGATCACATGATCATTATTTTACACAAAATTTCTAGTAAATTCTATATATTACATTTGTTCATGATATTAAATGATAAGTAGATGGTTAAATTTCATCATAAGAATGTTCTGGACAGTTTTGTGAGTAGTGAAAACTAGATGGATTAAAGATGTACTCCAAACACAATATAAACATACATGTAAAAACGTGACAAATTATTTATGGCAGTTGTATTTTGTTCTTATTCTTAAAATGTTCAGCTGGTCGAGGCATTTAGATGGGACCCTTGAACTTGCTAGTGAAAAAAACAATGCAGATAGAAGCACATCAAACTAAATTATGCAGTCTTCATCAAGGCATAGGAGTTTTGAAAGTATTCTTATCAGTTTCATAGCAGGGTCCCAGCTAAGTTCCTATTACCTGTTTGCAAGTAGAAATTTGAAACAAAGGAAAGTAAGAATATATGATACCCATTAAAACACAGATTTCATATATTTCCAGTTGGTCCATTGGCTGACCCACAGGCATTGAGTGAAGACTTTGTAAAGCAGTACAAAGTTGTGGACAAAAAGTGTAGTGACTATGCCCAGAAATTGAGAGACAACAATGTATGTATTTAAGATTGTTTATTAACACCAAATCATTCTTGGCATCTCATTAAAAAGATTTGCTAGATCTACAAATGAGAATGTTAAAGTGCTCATATTTGGTTAATATATTCACCATCCAAGGTATTTCTAGCCCATTTCAAACTGTTGATAGTTCAATGTTTATAATGTAATAAAGATTGTGGAATAAACAAAGTATTGTATTGCAGTTTTTGGAAGCTTTCATAGAACAAATTATGCTAAATTGATACTAAATTAATGTTAAACTCAAGCTAAGTATTGTTTTTTCGTTACACAGATTGCTGGTCAAGTGGAGCCAGTTTCAGGTGACAAGCCTGGTCCTACTATAATACGTATGGCAGAGTCAAATAAAATTGACACTATTGTAATGGGTACAAGAGGCCTAGGCAAATTCAAGAAGTTCTTTTTGGGATCTGTTAGCCAATATGTAGTGAACCATGCAAGTGTCCCTGTGTCCGTCATCCCACTGAATAAGGATAGTCACCACGAGTAATAACAGAAGATTCCAGGGTCAGCTCAAGACAGATCTAAATTCAGCAAAAATCAATTCATAAAGTCACCTGTCAATTTTTAGTATAATTTTCTGTTGGAAAAAAGGTGAAAAACATTTGGTTGTTTTAACAACCAGTTTGTATAAATGAAACGAAAAATAAAGACTATATTTTTAGTAAGGTATTTGTAGTCATTATTCAGGTTTTATCATTTCTTTGTGTTAAATTCTTTTTGTGAAAAATTGACATTCAGAAATATTATGACAGTATATTGTTATATTTTGTACCTTTATAAGTGCTGTTAAGAATTTATCATTATATTGTTCATAAAGGAGGGGGTATTGTTTAACCACTGATGGTCAGTCATTACATTCATAGACCAAATAATTACAAATAAATCGAGGCGAAACAGTCAAAGATTTTTCTTTGTACATTATAAAGCTTATGTTGCTGGTCTCTGCGGACAAGATATGGACCACTTGGGTCACATTTAATAGTCACTGTTTAGCTCATGTCGAAAAGTAATTTCTATAACTCTAAAACACTACTACAATATCACTCTAGCAGATAGTTTTCTTGTCTGTTCAGTGTTGGTTTTAAGAAGAGAATGTCATAATTAAAGATCACTTTGTCAAATTCAATTTGTAAAGGTCAGAATGACCTTGATTTTGCATTTGTTTTTGTTTGGGTGTACATTTTTAAACATCATTGATTGACATTTCTCAAAGTTAAATTTGCCTGAGATAAGGGATTGTATCTAGAGTGCGGCATGCAGTTTTTGTTGGAATTCACTTTCAGGCCTTTGATTTCAAATAATATGTAAAGAGTTGGGGCATGGGTTGTGGTTGTATTTCATTGATTTAATCATAGAATCTCTGTCATCCATGTAGACTAGACTAAGAGTAGGTTTTCTAGTAGTGTGTAGGAAAGTTTCCATATCATTTTTGTCTGTTTGTGTCACTATCTTGGGTCCAGAAAATCTCAGTGATTTTAAAAAAATGCTCATTGTTCACTATAATGTCTGGAGTGCAATTTTCATTTGAATAGGAAAGAGAATGTCTTAGTCTTTTTTGTTAGATGTGAGAATCTCAGTTTGTTCTGCTACCAGTACAGCTGGTATATTAAAGGATTCACCCTGTACAATACTAACTTACAAACTCCTGTTGAATTTTAGACTGCTAAAGCTGGTTAAAACAGAAACATTCACTGATAAATGCTGGGGCATTATACAAGAGGCTTAATTGAGTGTTTGTTTGAAAACCATTATCATTAAGGTATTTTAATAGACCTACTAACAACAATGTAATAAAGTCATGTGACAAATTTACAAATGCTAGACTCTTGTTACCACATGTCATTGTTATGTCTAACTTTAAGGTTGTGAAGTCTTTTGTATTTTCAACAATCAGGTAATCATTACATGAGAAGTGTACAATTATTCCTTCATGTTGTCATATTATGTTGAACACACTGTTGTTGAGGAAAATTTTATAAAATATAATGCATCAGGCTGAGTGGCAGTATGAATGTTCAGGCAATGCACAAAAATAAGGACTTAAAGAATCAAAGAAGACTTTTATATTGTATATGCTCTTTTACTGATGAAATCAACATGAGTTTGTTTAGTACTTCATGATATTAGTTCATATTCCAAAAAGATATTTAGAAAATGATAGTACTGATATAAATTCTTCTCAGGATTGTTAAGGAAGTTCAATATTACATCAAAAGATTGAAATTCTTGTATTCACATAAAAGTTCCCTTATTTTTGTTTTAGTACCATAAGTTATTTTGTTTGAACATAGTTAACAGGGATATGTGCAGAAAGCATGTGTTGAACCTAATGCTTAGGTGTATTAACTATTGAGTAAGATTGTTGCAAGCATAGGGGCTCCTCACAAAATATCTGTAGACTGAAGATTTATATAAGTACATCACAAGGGCATTTACTTGCTGAAAACTCCTTTGGTATTGGATGGTCTTGTCTAAATGATGAACCTACGAAATATGTACGAACGGGATACAGAGTTTATTATGGTAATTGCTGGTACCCAGCTTCTTCTTGTAGTGGTTATATTGTACAAACTCTCTAAGTGTACTGGTTTCACAAAAAACTTACAATATGGTTACGGTCTTTAGATTATGCTGTATGGTAGGGACACATATTCTTCCAACGTTTAAGTGTACCATTTCTATAAAAAAAACAAAAAACAAAAAAAAAACATGTAAAGTATGGTCAGGAAATTTAGATTATATGGTATTGAAAATATATCACAGTATGGTTTGGGTATATAAATTATACAGTATGATAAGGGTATTCAGATAATAACTTAACTAGACACCTTGAAAGCTATTGGTTATCATGAAATACATACATACACAGCAGTCCCTAAAACTTCACTGTAATATTTCACAGTATTTATGTTGCACATTCCTTTCATCCTACCAGCTATATTAATATACACATATCTCTTATCTATATATATTGTTCTGGTTTTATCTTATACTGATGTAGAAGAAAATAATTTTGCATTTACCATACATATATTGTACATATATCAAATTTTAAAACAATAGCTAAGTGATACAACAAAATGCAGAATCTTCTACAAGAAACGGTAGCATGTTATTTTGTACTTTAGCAAAACAACTGTGCACATAGCTTACTAAGATTTAGCCTTTCAAAAACTGTCACCATTTTTCAGCCTTTTTTATTCACTGTAATTTTAATCTGTAGACTATGCAATATTGGTGTTAATTGTTCTAGATATTATGTTTGAAATCTGTCCTTTGACATTTTTGGAGTTACTAAAAAAAAAGTTTAAGTTTGAGAATATGTTTGATAAATTTCATGTATTAATGTACCTGTTTGCTGTTCGTTTAAAGAAGCTAAAATACTTTCTATTGCAGAAATATTGTAAGCTATTGCCACTTGCATATCCATTACTGTCATTATGGTACTAAGAAGAGGAAATCTTGCATCACCATGCTTCAGTTGCCAACATATCTCAGTCAGTTGTTAATGATGTAAATGTTTTGTAAAAAGTTCTCAGTAAAGCCTATTGTTTCCAGCTGCTGAAAATGTGGCCTAATGTTACACATTTATTCATCTTTGTTAAAGTGCTAACATGTGCGAGTGTCATTATGATCAGGTCAGATATTTGTACTTTTCTCTGACACAGTTTTATGAAAAAATAATTTGTGATGCATATTGACTCAGATGGATTTTGGTGCAATTCAAGCATTTTAATTGGAAATAACATGAAACTTGCTAAGTGATTTTGCCTTACCATTAAAAAGTTTTTTGTCTTCAATTAAATAGCAGATGTTTACTACCATTTGGCCTATGCTGTTACAGGGTTTTCATATGCTCATCAAGACTGAGTAAAGTTTGTAAAATTTTGACAAAGGATTTTATTGCTTTCAAATCATTCTTCATGTAATAGTGACACCTATATTATTTTTCTTGCAGGAATTTCACTGGTACACTTTGATAAGTTTGTTTTAATGATATTCTTGCTTAACAGTACCCAGGATTTCACAGAACATGTATTAAACTGTAGCAAAATAATATCAGATGTGTTGTTTTTTCTCCTTTGTAGTGGAAGTAAATTTCAACAAGCCTGAACATCAAGTGTCCAGTAATTAAGCGTTATTTCCTTTTCTGACTGAAAATGCTTCTAATGCAATATATATTTCTTACACCTTGATCTTGCTACGAGTATTCCTTAATTTTTATGCTCCCATTGAAAATGAGGGGGTACATTGTTTTGTAAATGTTGGTTGTTCAGTAGACAATTTGTTTCCAATCAATATCTAGAGAATCTTTGGACCCACCTTTCTCAAACTTGGTATGTAGGTTGTTCATGACCAGTAGATGACCCCTTTAGTTTTTTTTGGTCATTAGGTGAAAGGCCAAGATCACATTTAAAAAGCAAAAGCTTTTCCGTTAGATTTCTAGAGAATCCTTGGACCCGGATTCCTCAAACTTCGTGTATAGGTTGTTTATGGCCATTAGATGATCCCTGTAGTTTTTCAGGTCACTAGGTCAAAGACCAAGATCACAGTGACCTTGAAAAGCTAAACAGTTTTGGATCAGTAACTATAGAATGCTTGAGCCCAGCTCCCCAAAACTTCAGAAGCAGCTTAATCATGGCAAGTGGATGACCTCTATGGTATTTTGGGTCATTAGGTCAAAGGCCAATGTCACTGACCTTGAAAAGCAAAACATTTTCTGGTAGATATGTAGAGAATCCTTGGGGCCCAGTTTCCTCAAACTTGGTATTCTGGTTGGACATGACCAGTAGATGACCCCTTTAGTTTTTTAGGTCACAAGGTCAAAGGCCATGGTCTCATTCACTTTGAGAAGCAAAATTATTTCCAAATGGTGAGCTTTCTCTTCATTGAAGTGGGAACAAAATCAAAATGGTTTATATATTCATTTTTTCCCCCAGACAATCCAGTAAAGTTGGTGTGTCCTGGAGTTTAGTAAAAAATGATTTTTGGAAAGCAGGCTACAGTGAGCTTGACCTTTGGCCCAAAATCAATAGTATTAGTCTACTTGTTCTATCCATCTGTCCTGAAAAGTTTGAAGGGACTGATTTCAGTTGTTCATGAGCAACTGATAGAAACTGCTTTCAATCCAGGCCTTTGTGAGCTTTACCTTAAACCAGATTCATTTGGGATCATCTCCTTAAAGAGGCTGTACTCCAGATTTGATGTAAAAGTATTTTTACATGAATTAAATATCTAGATGCCATGAGATTATAACAACATGATATTTTACTTCAAAACTGATTATAAAAGTCAAAATAGAACAAAGAAAATATATTCGCTTCAGCCTGATTTGAACTCTGGACCCTCATGTTAACAAAATTTTACCAACGCTTTTACTGTCACTACTATCGCTGCATGTGTAATTATAGTTATTTACTTTAAATGTTATACAATATAGTTATACCATCGCGGTATAGCACTATGATGAGAAAAAAATCAATTTATAATGTGATTATCTCACTTATTTTTTGTCAGTTAGTTAGTTTTTAAGCATTAGTAATGAATATTACAAGAAATTTATAATACAAGAAAACTTTCTTTTTTTTTTTTGTCATCTGGAGGCCAGCCCCTTTAACATGCCCAATTATCATGTTTGTGGGTTATAGGTTTAGTTTTGAAATGCATGCCTGTGACATTGACCTGGGAACAGGTGGTTCAAAATCCTTGGGGATTGTCTACACAACATGTGCAACCTGTCAAGTTTGAGATCCTGGGGAGATTCCTTATACCCTACCTCCACTCTGAAGACCCGAAGTGGTGCTTTGACCTTTGAGCTGAGAACCAGTCATTCAGGGGTCAAGGTCAAATAGATACAGGTCATTGGGAAAGTCTTGCCCAAAGGGGTGTTGTGTCCAAGTATGAAGTAAATCCACTTACTAATATGGAAGTTATGGCCAATGTTAAAGGTTTTGGACAATTGGATCTTGAAGGTGAAGGTCATTCAGGGGTCAAGGTTAAACAATTATAGGTCAGTGGGAAGGTCTTGCCCAAAGGGGTGTTGTGTCCAAGTATGAAGTAAATCCACTTACTAATATGGAAGTTACGGCCAATGTTAAAGTTTTTGGACAATTGGATCTTCAAGATGGTGGTATTCAGGGGTCAAGGTCAACCAGATATATGTCAGTGGGAAAGTCTTGTCCAAAGGAGTGTTGTGTCCAAGTATGAAGTAAATCCACTTATCAATAAGGAAGTTATGGCCAATGTTAAAGTTTTCTGACGGACTGACTGACAGACAGTTGAAAAACTCTATGCCTCCCTTCGGAGGCATAACAAAGCTTTTCAACATGATAAATAGATGAAAATTGGGTATCTGTGATTTCAGTTATTTAATTTCTCCAAAACTAGACGGTAAAATTATTTGATATTTTGCCTATTTGCTCAGAATAGTACATGAATAAAAATAATAGTAGCTAATTTGAAGCTGCAAAGACTTATGTTGAGGTTAACGTTGCTAACATCCCCTTATAATGAAGTGGGTGGGGTAAATTCATGCCATGTTTATAGTCATATTTTGTTTCTTTTCACTTTTCATTTTGTTTGTTTTTCATAATGTGAATGATCATATACAAAGTAACACTAGTTTTTATGGTCAGTCTTAGAAAAAAAAAATGTGTTTCTCTATACCTTGTGAACCCAGAAAGTCAGGAGAGGTTTGAAGTGAATATTAGTCATTTCTTGAAACTCCCATGGTAAAAATGTCTTATATGGTCTATATTTTATCCTAGGATAGTATGTTTCTGAAAAAAGCTCAATCCAGTGAGGGTTGTCAAAATGTTTATTATTTGGCCATGCAGTTTCAGTGAAGAATATTCTTTAGGTTATTCCTATATAACTAGATGTAACTCAGGTAGTTCTTGGGTGGGTCAGTTTTGACCCCTGGGTCTTAATTTGAACAAGTTTGGTAGAGGTACTTGAAATTGCTATGTACCAAATCTTTAAGCTTTCAGAGAAGAAAACATTCAAATTTTGGCTTAAAGTGCCAAGGTGGGTTTTTAGTATGCTATTTTGTCTGTCGTCCATGCACATCTTGTTTGTAAACACTTTAGAGGCTACAATTTCAATCTGATCTTAATGAAACTTGATCAGAATTAAAGTCACAATGAAATCTTGGGTAAGTTTGAAACTGTGTCACATGGGGTCAAAAACCAAGGTCAAAGGGTCAAATAATGAAAAAAACTACCCCCTGAAGTGTGGCATATAATAGTTGCACTGTCCATCCATTATGTCCCATCAGCTACATTGTTGCAGCCAAGGGCTCAAAGGCGAAAACATGTGCTGATATTTTGTAAAAATTTTGTGTTTTACATAAATAGGACCTCTAGGGCTGGGTAAATTTTGACAGCAGAGGCAACATTTGAACAAACCTGGTATAAGTATCTAAGGTCAGGGCTTATGATTGCTGACAATACAATTTTCAAAGATTTTATATTTTACACATATGAACCTTGTGGCGTGGCCAATTTTGAACAATCTTAGTAGTAGTAGTCAACCAGACAATGCTAGGGACCAGATTTCTAAGCTTCAGACCATATTCAGATATACAATGCCACTTACCAATTATCTAAGGTCAAGGGCTTACGGTTTCTGACAAGAAGATTTTCAACTATTTTATATTTTACACCATTTTGATCACAGGGACATAAATTGAACAATGCTGGTAGAGGTCAACTACACAATGCTACAATTTCTAGACTCTTTACTGTGGTTTCAGAGAAGTTTTTTTTCTCTCGCAGATTGATGATGCTACTAAATCAGTGTAGTAACTGACAATTTGCTGACAAGTTATAAAATGAAATGAAACAGCACCACAGGTATTATGTCATCTGTAAAGAGAGATGGCCTTACCATTGTCCCTGGCAAGGACCAGTACTAGACCCCCATTCTTTGTAAGAAACGGCTTACTTTCTCACATAAATGGTGTTAGTCGTAAGCAGGACTCAACCTTTTCGCCGTCTGTGATTGAGAGGTTAAGGGATTTGGAGTCGGCAAAGCACTAAGGGCACACGCTATTTAAAAGTGAACCGGTTTTCCAAGTCCAATGAATGAAAAGTTTTACTCAGAAATCATGTGTGTCTGCGAAGTAATAACAAAATATTGTATAAAGATAATGATATACCATGCTCATAAACAATTTTAATGTAAACTATGCTGATGAATTGGTAATTATTAAATGGAAATGTTTTGCTTCCACACTTATCATTTTTAAAGCCTATTCCTCACATATCTCTTTTGCATTGTTTGGTGTGATTTTATTCACTTGTTGAATTAAATGCATTCCACCAGGGCTTTAATTTAAAGCCCTGATTCCACACACATTTGTTGTTTATTCCATATCAAAAATTGTTCGCTCCTGACATATAGACATACGATTATTTTCTTAAATTCTTAAACAAACCGTAAAAGGTATTTTGAACATCGCTTTCATATCATGCTTCAAAACATATCACAATTTTTGGAAATTTATATGTGCTGTTGCACTTTATAAAATCAAAGTTTTCAAAAAACTAATGGATCAATTGTCTTTGAATCCACCTTTAAGTTTCTTGTAAACTGGTCCCGTGTCGCACACTATTATCATACTGTGTATTGTCGATTTTGCAAACTCGGTCACGTTTTGTAAGACCTGTCTAGAGATTTAAAGTCTAAACAGATAGATAGAATATACTAAGTAAGTTTGACAAGATAAATCAAAAATTAAAGATAAATAATCAAAGTCAAACAGTCGCTACTTTTAATATCCTGTATTAAATTACAACGCCTACTGCTTTCAAATCAAACTGTATCGATTCGTAACTAGGCCAGGTCATGCCCTGAACACACATGAGTAGGCTAGCAGACGTATATTCTAAAAATAGCAGTGACTTTGAATCACTGCGCTACATAGGGGACATTAGACAAAAAAAATCAAAAGCAACTTTCTTTCATACCATGGTAGTTAGAAAGGTATTTAATTTTGTAATTTCTATATTGCTAAATGATCCCTGAACTTCTAATCACGTAAATGTTATATTAAATGTATGAATAAATAGAACTATTTGTTTTGGTTGTAGGTAGAATATTCTGGCTGTTAATAGATAATTTGCTATAAGCTCGGTGTCTTTTCTAACACTGGATCGATCTTGAAACTACAAAATACAAAATACTGGTGGAAAAAAAACTTGCCGAAAATATGTGTTACAAAAAGGAGCAGGCGTTCAACTTTATTCGATAGAAAAAAATATGATGTGTCCAAAACCTTATCACAAAATTACCTCAGTCGACAGATTGTTGACAAAGTTCAGCCCCGCACATATTCATCTAAGTCACGTGGTATCGGCACCGTGTCAATTTAAACAAGTAAGCTTCTTTAAAAAGAAGCATACATATGAGAGGTTAACAGCGTTCTCTAAAAAATATGTCTATTTCATTCAGTATATCAGCTATCTTTGAATTGACAATTTGTCGCTCTCACAAATAAAAATACGGCGATAATTTAAGAAGTCATCGATGTCATGCCTCCCAAATGTTTGGAATGGTTTGCTCCTAATTTGAGATTGCAAATGTTAGTCAGTTGAAAGGTCATTTAGACGAAAATTTTGATATGTGATAATAATTTTTTGTTTTCCTTAACTCTTCTTTTCAAGCCAAGCATGCGCTGAAAATTGTTTAACGATTTGAATTCAACGTTGTTTTAACTTTCAATATCAAAATTTAATATAAAGTAACCCTTAATTCAACGTTGACATCGGCTGTCGATACAACATAGGTTCAACGTCGCTGTGCCTCCTTGGCAGGTGAGCTATTCGGTGTCACCATAACTATCTTGTTACATTTACTATACCTGTACTTCAAACTTAACACAGACAGCAAGCATTACTAGAAGTGCCCCAATCTTGCCGCTTGAAAAAACTCATTTTTTGCCTAACAATTTCAACAGATTATTGATAGGGGTTCAATCTAATGAGTTTATTCCCCAACCAGTACACTAGTATCCCTGAAGATGGCTCTTACATTTACTCTGCCTCTTTTCTTTTGTTTGTCAATTCGCAAATTATAAGAAAAGCACGGAAACTTTGTTCACAGGAATTGGTGAAATATACCAATGTGCATGTTGTCCTGCTTCCGTCTTACTTACTATATATGTATTAGATTGAAAGTCTGCATTCTGCAATTACTGGTTTATTCTTTTAAAGCTACATTCTTCAAAAGATATAAATATGAAAATTATGCACCTAAGTTTGACATTTGCTTTTTATGCATTTGTCTGTCTGTATGTCTATCAACAAATGTACGTTCTTAAAAATTCAGATCATAGGTAGTAAGATGAAGATTATGCACGTGTGTTAGAATCTGAGCAGTGAATCATTCGTAAATCCATCCATCTAGAACATGTGGATTTTGCAGTAACTCACAAATAAGTTCCAGTCATATAAAGGTAGATATCAGTATTAGGTCTTTTTTATCATAGTCTCTCCCCCCTGCATTTTTCTGTTTGTCTGTCCATTTAGAAAAGCTCGATCCTGTGATTACTCAAAAAGTACAAATAAATGGAATATAAGCCTTTGATTGATAGACCGCGCTTGTTAGAAACATATAGTTTAAACATATAAACGTTTTTATCTGAAGGACAACAGTTTTGGTTGCTATGGCAAAAAAAAAAATGCGACGGAAGGAGGGGGTTGGGCCCTTTTTGTCTGCAATACTCCAGAGACTTGTACATGACTTGTTTTCATTATCGCTTTGTCTGTCCATTAGTCATCCTTTCGTGTCTGGACCTTTCTCAAACTATGGATGTAAAGACTTGAAACTTCAGGTATAGATGGATCTCAATGCGTGCAGTGCAAATGAACCATGACTTTCAATTAACTATTTTGAAGAAAAATTCCTGTTTCTTATTTTTCATTTATATTTTTAGTCTCGGCTATTTTTCGAAGACATTTAAAGAGAACGACTTGAAACTTATTATGGAGTTACTTCATAAAGGAAAATGCAGCACACTTCACAAGAACCATAATTCTATACTGCATGTTAGATTGATTGCCCTTGAATGCCCTTTGTTTAATTTCATTCTTGAATTTTGTCCGGGTACTTATTCCAAGACCCTTTGAAGATATAGGTTTGAACCTTTATACATGGCTAAATCATATAATGGAGGAATGCAGTGCACAAGAACCATGACTCTTCATTTTTTAGAGATATTGCCCTTTGTTATTTTTCAAAATTTAGATGAATGAAACTGTGTAATTATAATGTTTTAATCAAACAGTGTACACTTCATGAAGCATTAATCCTTTCTAAAGATATAATCATATCTATCATTTCCTAATCAGGTAAACTTACCTTACTTACTTACCTTAAACTAACTTCATTTACTTGTTCCCCGTAGCATGAGGGTATATCGCTAGCAATTCTCATACATTATCTCTAAGCGAGTATCCCAACATTAGTAGGGGTTGTTATGAAAAACAGACTTTTCATCGGCATTCATTAAAAATTCAGAACTTACTTATACAGGCTTCAAACTATCAGACTTAGATCTGAAATACAGAGTACAAACAAAAATTTAAACTAGGACAAGAAGAGGTTGGAACATTCAATTAAATATTGATAACTGTTCTCCTCTAAAACATTCTTTTTTATTTTTTTTTTACATTGTTTGATTTTGTCTACAAATTACATTAACTGTAAGCAAATATGACGTAAGAAAATATTTTTTCCAAAGCGTACTTTTTCTCTCACTATTAAACTTGCCAGAACTATGTTGTCCCGAAAACAATGTGCCTTCATTAAATTCATCACGAACAAACAAACAATTGAAAATACAAAAACGTACACACACTGTTGTTATAATTGTTAGGATTTTAGGATATCATATAGGAAAAAAATCATGTAAGACATTTTGTCTTTCTTTCCAGATGTGTTAGTTTCCAATTCACATGGTATATCCATGTCAAGTCAGACCAGACTTGTTGACATGCGCCGTTGCCGTTTGTTCCGAGTACATGTATGATCAAACTCCGCGCACCGGTTACTCTAAGCTCAGTTACCAATCCTGTAAGGGGAGAACACTGCGTGGGAGATTGGTGTATGATATTTCTCTTTCAGCTAAAAGAAAATCTTTACGTATTTTAGATATACTTTGCGCCCTTATGTTCCGTTCAAATTATCACGATGTATTATTATTACACACCGGAGAAAAAGTTTCTTGCAGATGCAGATAATTAGAAGCCTGTCAAATATTTCTCCTGAACGAAGCAGATGATTCAAAACAATTGATCTGATAATAAATTGTTAGCTTTATATCCATATTACATAAAATAAGATGATTTGGAAACGCATAGCGTTATTTTTTATTTGTGTTTTCGCTTCAATCTGCTTGAGTTCTTCAAAAGATTGTGGTCAGGTAAGTTGTTTTATTATTTGTCATCAAAATATGTGTTAAAAAGAACTGCAAACATTTACCACATTCATTCAAGTAAAATGTGCACTTTTTTACCCCTTGGTTGACGCCAAGTCTGGGGGTGCATATTATACACTGATACTGGTTATTTTGTGGAATTTGTTCTGCATGTTTTCAGCATCGGAACTGAACATAGCTTCCATTACTGTTGTTGCTGTTGCACCAACTAGACATGTGAATAACTGTAAATAAACTGACACATCCGCTATTTACCAGTTAATGATGAAAAGTTTGGTGACTGTTCAGTTTGTGGATTGGAAAAATAATGGTAGCTAATGTTTCTTTGATATGCGAAGATGAAAAGTTTGTTGACAGTTTGCAAAGTTAAGCAGCACATTTTAAGTGCCATCCATGTTTCTGATAGTAAATCTTTACTGGGTCCACACATGAAACTATTGTAGGTGTTGCTGCAGGCAGTTTGTCAATTCTGTCAAATTACCAGATTTTTTATGCAAAGTTTTTTTTCCCTAGACTGACTTGTCAAAGTTTGGGTGCACATTGTACACAACTGAGCATTATACATATATAACAGATATGGTAATTAACAGCTTTTTACTGATAAGCAATGCTTATTTAGCATAAAGGTACTATTTTTTTATCACAAAGTATTGCAGTGTTGTGACTGCCTCTTGCATTTGTTGTCTGCAGCTCTAGTAACTGATAAAAACCTTGCTAGTTATTGATTTAATGCCTACATAAATTTCAAATAGGATACATTTATTAAAATTATGTAGATTGATTAATAATTCTATATGTGTAAGAATTGTCATCACAGTGTCAGTCTAAATGTTACTTTGGGTGTTAGAAAATGCCGAGTGTTTGCTGTGGTATCAAAACAGTTTCTGCTATTGTTTTGACTTTCATAAAATATGACATTTAAGTGACAAAGGTCCAGATAAATTTCCATACTGATGCAAAAACTGGAAAAGGCTTCCAATAAGCTAGGACTGGTCGAGTGGGCAGAATGTTAAAATGCATTTTTTTAACACACTTGGTGTGCTGTTGTGAAGCAAACTTGTAAATTTTTACCTGACAAAGTTCAGATATCAGATATACTAGATTACTACATGTATTATTATAGGTAGGAACAGCTTTTTACATGGTCAGTGTATTAAACAATGAAAATCTTTGATCTGTGTAAATCAGTCTTATTTATTATTGTTGACATTTTATTGTATCAGCCACAAATATGTCAAAAGAACAAATTAAATGATAGGACTGTATTTATAAAGAAAAAAATAAAAAGGGAAGGTAAACCAGCCAAGTAAAACAAGAGATGGAAATGTTCCTGTGAGAAAACTAGTAGATTGTACTTTTGTGTGGTCAAAATAGATGATTCCATGGTAGATGCTAATCCTATAACTTAGAGAAATATTATGCAATATGATTTACCACAGGAGTTCCTGCCTTGGAGATGGTTAAAATAAGACTTTTTTTAAAGCACTTGTTTTTCAAAAATAAAGGCACTACAAGGAGATCTCGGCCAATATTTATTTATTGAAGAAGTTCAAGATACAGGATGTTTATAGATTAAATAGATAAAAACAAGTTGGACAGATACATGTATATGCAGTGTGAATAGTACAACAGCTTGTTTGTCAGTAAGTGTGACACATAAGCAGCTGTAATGGATAACATTTCATTAAGTGACTGTGCCACTATGGAGATTTTTTATGCAGATATTGATTTGTCAGTTTGTACAGTGAGAATGATTACACAGGAATACTTTTGCACCGTTAAAACCTAACTGTTCACATGGCCATTAGCCAGATTGTTCGCTGGTAGGATTAGATAGATATGTAATAAAAACTTAGTAAACTATTTAAGTATCATTTAAGGCACTTGCTTCATGCAGAAGGTAAAAAGTCCCTTAAAGGCAGCTGGTTATTTGATAAATTTATGACATTTACTTGTGTAATTGCTTTGCTTATATTCTGACATCAATTGTCCCCTGCTCATGTCAGTCTAAAAATTAAAAAAGATTTTGTTATTCATTTTAAAGTTATTTATCTACATCAAAGAGGTGGGGGAGGCATTTAGATTTGCCGTTTTTGCTACTTGCATTACCTACTCTCAGTGATTGTTAGATTTCTTCAGGTGATTTTTCTATTTACTCTAGGATGAATACAAGTTTGAGTTCACACAGTGTGATGCTAACGGACATCGCTGGAGGGTTTCTGTACCTGATGACGACTGTACTGCTACAATGTCCAACTATGTTCTGCCAATTAAAGGCACTGATTGTAGTAAGTACCGATAGGAAGGGGCTCTATATTTTTGTTAAAATATAAAAAGTTAGGTGTTGTAGATTTAGTGTGGAATTCATAAAGCATCAAGTTTTTTTGTCAGTTAAGTTTGAAATTTTGCTGATCAGTTTGCAGCTTTATTGCTAATGGCTTAAATATGAAACTTTTGAAACAATGAGAATTTAATTGTAAAGAATAAGAAACCAAAAGAAATCTTAAAACTCGGTCTTGTTGATTGAAACGGGATACTTGTCTTAACTAAAACTTGTAATTTAAGAAAGAAAAAATAAAGTTTTTACTAAGAAGCTTTATGATTGTGGCACCGGATATCAGGTGTTTAGCTATTATTATAGATTTTACCTAGTCTAGACATTACAGACTCGGTCACTGGCTTCTCTGCTAGTGTCACATAGGGCCATTCAGATGAAATGTTGTATTGTTAAGAATCAAGAGAATCTTTGATACTTGGATGATTTTCTGCATCTTTTAGTATTCCTGTACAGAATGTAAACTATACTTGACATGTCTTTGGCCAGACAAATGATCAAAGTGTTATATGATATAATTTCAGTTAGTCATAATTATGTTTAAACTTCATCAAGCAAATTGAAACCTATTATTCTAGCATAAAATTGCTTGTTTTTGCCCGTTTTGCCTATATTTTAACAAGAGCAAAAAGGTGTGTTAACAAGGAAGTTCTCGCGCCCACGCGCTGTTATTACCCATTTTCAGTTATGCGCTATACAGGGCCTTTGTAAATAATGGACGCTGATCGGTCTTTTTTGCCCCAAATCGGCAGTTTATGTAACTTTGCAGGTCGGAACGTAGACGAAACATTCATGATTATTGATAAAATCAAGGCCGGCCTTGTTCATTCGTAAATCCACATGAAATCCTTCCAAATATTTTTTTAATCGACACTTTTTAAGTTTCAAGATTTCCGCTCGAAAGGTTGAAACACGTGTCGCCCTGGAACGCATATTTCAAACACGTATCCATAACAACCTAAAGGCGACTGTACTATTATTTATTTATTTTTTTTTTTATTTGTGATCGCAATTTGTGCGGTGTCCGTCCCTCCGGCGTCCGTCCGTAACTTTTACTTTAAACGACATCTTCTCATATACTGCCAAGCCAATTTCATCTAAACTTCCCATGAATATTTCTTGGGTGGTCCCCTTTGAAAATTGTTCAAAGAATTGAATTCCATGCAGAACTCTGGTTGCTATGGCAACTTAAAGGAAAAACTTTGAAAATCTTCTTGTCTGAAACCACAAGGCCTAGAGCTTAGATATTTGGCATTTAGCACCCTCTGATGGAACTCTACAAAAATTGTTCAAATTATTTCCCTGGGGTCAAAATTGGCCCCGTCCCAGGGGTCACTTCCTTTTACAAAGACTTATATAGGAAATCTTTAAAAATCTTCTTCTCAGAAACCACAGTGCCTACAGCTTTGATATTTAGTATGTAGCATTGTCTAGTGGATGTCTACCAAGTTTGTTCAAATTATGTCCCCTGGGTCAAAATTAGCCACACCCCAGGGTTCTCTTGGTTTACATATAGTTATATACGAAAAACATGAAAAATCATTTTTCTCCAAAACTAATAGGACTAAACCTTAGATATTTGGTGTGGAGTATTGTGTAGATAACCTTTACCAGTATTGTTTATATGATGGCCCTGGGGTCAAAATTGGCCCTGCCCCAGGGTCCCTTAATATGTAAAAAAAGAAATCTTGAAAAATCTTCTCAGAAACCACAATGCCTACAGCTTTGATATTTTGTATACATGTAGCATTGTCTAGTGGATGTCTACCAAGTTTGTTCAAATTATGTCCCCTGGGTCAAAATTGGCCATGCCCCAGGGTTCTCTTGGTTTACATCTAGTTATATAGGAAAAACATGAAAAATCATTTTTCTCCAAAACTAATAGGACTAGACCTTAGATATTTGGTGTGGAGTATTGTGTAAAGAACCTTTACCAGTATTGTTTATATGTTGGCCCTGGGGTCAAAATTTGCACCGCTCCAGGGGCCCTTAATATGTAAAAAAGGCAATCTTTAAAAATCTTCTTTCTGGAAACCTCAATGCCTACAGCTTTGATATTTGGTATGTAGCATTGTCTAGTGGATGTCTACCAAGTTTGTTCAAATTATGTCCCCTGGGTCAAAATTGGCCATGCCCCAGGGTTCTCTTGGTTTACATATAGTTATATAGGAAAAACATGAGAAATCATTTTTCTCCAAAACTAATAGGACTAGACCTTAGATATTTGGTGTGGAGTATTGTGTAAAGAACCTTTACCAGTATTGTTTATTTGTTGGCCCTGGGGTAAAAATTGGCCCTGCCCCGGGGCCCTTTATATGTAAAAAAGGCAATCTTTAAAAATCTTCTTGTCTGAAACCACAAGGCCTTGAATTTTAAAATTTGGCATGAAGCAAGCTTTATCAAGCTTTTTCAAATTATTGGATTAGGTTAAAGGTCACGAAGGCTAAAAATAGATTTATCTACTGTACCTCATAAAGCCTTCGGTTATAGACCAATATCTTTGATATTCAGTATATAGGTTCCTTGCATGGACCTCTACCCATGGGTAGGGTTTGAGGTCACTGGGTCAAGGTCACCATAGCTTATAATAGATATTTCTACTTTCTGTCATAGAGCCTTTATTTATTGACTGATATTTTACATATTTGGTTTGTAGGCACTTATATATTTTCAATTAAAAAATGGAATACTGCTTAACAGCAAACCTACAGCCAAAGTACTCAGGTGAGCGATCCAGGGCCATCATGGCCCTCTTGTTTTTTCGTAAACATGTCTTTTCTAGATCATTTTATGCTAGAATCGCGTTAAAGCATGTTTTTTTGTGTCGTAACATCTGCAGAATCCCTTGGAATATGTTGGTGCCCTCGTCCTACGGGCTCGAGCACCAACCATCCCTCGGGATTCTGCAGATGTTATAACACGAAAAAAACGTGCGTTTACCCTATATTTAAAAAATTAAAACCCTTTTGCAAAACTTTCTCATATAAGCAGTATGCGATGATCCTGTAATTGCAAATTATAATTCAATTGTTAATGCCTACATATTTTGAAATAGGTTAACTTTATTGAAATTATGTAGATTGATAAGAATTTGCATCCTAGTCTTCATGACAACATAAATGACTGCATTGTTGTTACTTTTAGACCAAGAATGTGATGCAGGTCAGTTCCTCGACATGGATACCATGAAGTGTGAGGCATGCCGACCAGGCACTTACTCCAGTGGTAACATAGCCCGTTTTGATGACTGGAACACACTTCCAGCTGGGTTCTCTTCAACAACTGAAGTATTTCAAGGTTTTCGTGACAGCAATGATGATACTGTTGATTGCTCAAAGTAAGTCTTAACTTGTTCTACACACATATGTTACATATTCTTACTAGCATATGAATTTCTTTATTTAACATAATTTGTTTATAATCCCAGTTGGTATAGATATTCAAACAGACTGTCTCAGCATGCAGTTTTTGCCAGACTTGGTCACTTTCTTGGAGGACAGGCTGGGGCTCAGAGCCAGTTTACTAGCATAGAGTGCAGTTTTACTTCTTTAGTACAACCAGTTATTTTACTTCTTTTATTATTCTTTTGTTATTTTGCTTTTGTTATTATGATACCCCTGAGTATGTCAGAGACATCTTATAGTCAGACTGTT
Source organism: Cyclina sinensis (assembly GCA_012932295.1). Taxonomy (NCBI): domain Eukaryota; kingdom Metazoa; phylum Mollusca; class Bivalvia; order Venerida; family Veneridae; genus Cyclina; species Cyclina sinensis. The sequence goes on from JAAONU010000013.1 coordinate 4,774,282, forward strand.
TGTCTGTTGGTCAGTCAGTCCATTGCAGAAATATTGTAACCTGACCTACTTTCACACTTCAAGGACTATAGATTTGAATCTAGATGGGCATGTTCACAGAAAAGTTCAGATGAACTTGACATGGTTTTTATTTGAGCCAATGCCCTCTGTGTGGTTTTACGGCCTGTCAAACCAAAATCCTGTGACACTAACTTGTCCCACATTTCAAGGACTGTCATTTTGAAACTTGGTGTGCATAATCACCAATAAGTGCACACTTAGATGTGTGTGATGCATTGTTATGCTCGCTATGCGGTTTTCTGACCCGTCATTCAAAATCTTGTCCACCCTGCTGACTAGTTGGTACTATTAAGGAAGAAAGTTCCTAACCTCTCTCACTGGTGATTGGTTCTATCATGAATGATGTTTCCATCTTTTTGATAGAACTGGCAGGTTGAATGAAGTTTCAACAGCAATTACAAAGTCCTTTTTGTCCTATTAAAATCTTTACTGAAAAAAAAAGGAATGAAAATTTACACAATGTTTTTTGAAACGTAAAACTCTATAATAAAAGGTATCACTTCATGATATTGACTGTTAAAATGGTAAAAATCTATAAAACTAATCACTTGGAATCTGATGTTTCTTTTATTTATTGATTTAAACTTGAAGGATACAGTAAGGTTGAAATATGTCTGTCACAGGATAAAAACAAGATATTGTCAATATGTAGAATTTTATTGATATACTGGTAAGCATTTTACGGTGGTAGCACCAACATTAGGAGGGATCTGTACAAAACTATAGTATCTTGTTCTTATTTTATAGGTACATGTAGTTACAATACTTGTTGTCTGATCCCTCATTACCGGTAATTGTTTTTGCCATTTGCCATAATCAAACCAGAATAGCCCACACATTAAAAAAGAAAGTATTTTTTATAAAATGGATGATGGATACGTTCTTTTAAGAAATTTAGCAGGATTTAGTGTGAACTTTTCTGAGAGTCTACTATATTCAGTGTAAGAATGATCAAAAACAACAATTTAATGTTTATAGTGGTCAAAGAGATGAAAACTATCATGCTGGTTTAGGATCTTGATTAAGTTCACAAAACCTTTTTTGGCAGTTCAGGTTTTTCATATTTTTGTTACGTTTATAATCTGTTAAGTAGTTGTTGAAAAACCATCCTATTTAGACAATGTCTCATGTTTATTGGTGTTTAAGATCCACCTGTATAGCTGCTATTCTGTGCAGATGGCCAATGTTCTCAGTGCATTTCCAGAAACAAGAAAAAAAAATGATAAGCTTTCTTAACAACAGAAATTCATGGGGTGAAGTATTTTTTGCCAACAGTCTCTGAAATTGGTATGACCAGTTGAGAAACAAAGTATTAGTCACTGAATGTGATATTATAAAATAAAACTTAACAAAGCAATAACAGATAATTATGTAAAAAAAAAATCTCACTAGTGTTTGAAGAAACTTGAATTTTTACCCAAGAAGGAACCCATAGCTCAAACATTTAATGTCAGGTGAAGGGTAATCTGTTTTAAGATTTTCATTGGCACCTTAAAATGAACAGTATAGTGTTTTACATGTATTGATAATCCGATATTTCCGCTTTCATTTAGTTGAATGTTATCTTCTCTGATTCTCAGATATTTACCATAATGAAATACGCATTTTATTGACATATCCTATCATTGTCTTTATTACAATGTTAAAGCACACTTGACAATCTCATCTGTTGCCTGTAAATTTCCCAGCATGCATTTATCACTGCTGTCACCATGGTTTCGAGACAGCATTTTCACCTGAAGCCATGTAGCTGGTGTGTTTGATTGGTGCAAGCTGGTTTGTCATTGTTTTTTGTCCGACATAAGGTGTGGCAGTTAAGATGATAATGTGGACACAAATTGAAAGATTGAATAATTTCGGGAATAACATGAAAGCTAGAGTCTATATATTATAATGCATGCTTAAGAAAGGTCAGTCCTTAAGTCCCATGAATTATAAAAAAAGAGTAAAAAATGTCAAATTTGCTTCCCAGTTTAGGGAGACTGTAAATACTGAAATGCCTAATACCTGATCCCTAATTACTTACTTTCACTTTAATGTTCGCAGTATTAAGGCAGATGGATGTGAAAATACTAAATTTGTTCACTTATTGTAATCCACAAGCATTTCCAATGATAGTCTGTTAAACTCTGTGCTACTTTAAATGAATGACATCATCTGAATCAAAACAACAAATCAGTTCTTTGGAGTGAGATACATGTCATCAAACTATGCAAAACAATCATTAAAGTTTGTTTTATGGCAGTCATTATTACACTTCGAAACCTCGGAAGTAAACAAATACTATTTATTGAGATTTTAAATATGATCAAATTTCAAAGAGAAATTGTTGGATGTTAGCCTTCAAAAATCAATAATGAAGACAAACTGATTACTATTTTATGTTCTCAGAGAAGTAATAGGGGCTTCAAATGTTCAAAAAGCAAGTTAACAGAAGCACTTTCAAACCAAAAACAATAACAACAAAATTTAACCCTTATCATGCTTAATATCTAGAAAAGGCTTGTCCATTTTTGAATTTAGACACATTTTAGTTTATAGGGTTGCTTACTGAAAATTTACTGACTGAATGTCGATTAGTGCAGAGCATGATCAGACTGCATGGATGTACAGGCTGATCTTAGTCTGCACTGATCACAAAGGCAGAGTCAGTGGCCTCTAGCATGGTAAGGGTTAAAAATGATTAACTTAAAATGTAATTGCAGATTTACTAACAATACAAAATAAATATAATATATAATTATCATCTTTATTGATGGACTGTACACAGTATCAGAAACATTTTTTCATATGTATACCGGAATAGATTACTAAGAAACAAAACATTTTTATTTTATGCCTACCAATGAAATATAGGGAAATATCAGTGAGATAAAAGTGATAATCCACTGTTTTGATTCAGTGAAATTACCATTTTGATAATCCACTGTTTGTTCCGGAACTACTTTCCCCCACCACTTAAATACAAGAGTATCCGCTGTATTTCAGACAGTGACAGCGAGTGAAATTTATTTACCTTGTTAAATCCAGTTATAATATTGAATTCCTGAGCCTAACTAGTTGTGAACAATGATGAAATTCGCCATAAATTATTTAAAATGTCTGATTTGTTTACATAACTCACATGGACAATATCCAATATGGCCGACTTTCAATTCAATTGATTGAATATTACTCGGTATTAATCCGCTTTTATAATTAAAGTATGTATGGCTAAAATTCAATAAATAGTGATAAACTGTGTAGAGAAAAATAAATGTTATTTGATGAAAGTGTATTAAGTTTATTTCAGCAGAAGTAAAGTTATCATATGTATTGGAGATTGTCTGCACTTTTTTCTTTGTGCGGAGTAACCAAAGTACGCATTAACTGATTTGGGGCTCACTATGGGGAATTTATTGAAGGCCCTGAGTAAAAATGTCATAAAATACCCATTTTTGACGTGTTGGCATAAAATAAAAAGAAAATTTGTTTGTTTTTTAGTGGAAGATGGGAATTTATTTCATCTCGTGAACACCATATGTTTATATTTTCACGAATGGCGCAGCCATCTTCCACAAAAACAAACAAATATCCTCTATATAACTGTATTTTCAACTTAGTGAAAAATGTGTATCAGTATAAAACAGCCCAGCTTGAAATTGTGAATTTAGTTTTCAGTATATTTTATTTGCAGATGATGTATCTAAGAATGTCAGAATTTGAATAAGAAAACTTTTTAATTTAAGATATTATACATATCTGTTACACCAAAATTTATGTAGACTCTTTTAAATGTTGCACTGATGCATGAATGGTATGCGGAAAAATTTGCCTGTATTTGATAACCAGGATTTGATTTTTTATAGCGTGTTATCTAGTTTTTTGACCTGCTCATTCTAACTGCTATTTGAGAGTGTATCAGTTACACAGAAATACATTCAAAACATATCCAGAGGTAAAAGAAAAAAATATGTCCAGAGATAAAAGACAAAAAACATATCCAGAGATACAAGAAAAAAAAATATATCCAGAGGTAAAAGAAAAAAAAATATCCAGAGGTAAAAAAAAATATATCCAGAGGTAAAAAAAATATATCCAGAGATAAAAGAAAAAATATACCCAGAGATAAAAGAAAAAATATATATCCAGAGATAAAAGAAAATCTTTTACATGTATCATTTTAGCATTCAGTTAACAAAAATATGGACATGACAAGATAATCATGAATAGGGTTAAAAAAGATTGTGTACTTTATTATTTCAATAGTGAATACTATTACATTTATTTTGAAGATAAAAGATTTTTCTCTTAATGCCTAAGTTAATTTTTCTCTTCCTACTTGTCATACAAAGGCATACCATTGTTGTTGAAGTCAAATATTTACATCAAAACTATTTTCAAAAAAAATTTTCAATTTGAAATTGTTGAAAGGGGCTCTCAATTACCATGTATATTTTAAGAAAAGAAGGATTTTTATATAAGATCACAGATTCTCATATATAAATTGATGTGTTTTAAAGGGTGAAAAACAATAAACAAAATATAACCCAAGTAAAAATAGCCACTTAAGAAATAACAGAAAATTTGATATTAAATTAATTGAAAAATGATGTGGGAAAATGAATCAGACTTGAAGTACTGCTTTGTAGATAGCCTTTTTGAGATTTAAGTATTAAATGAACTGTGTTGTAACTCTTTTCATGATAAAGTCATGTTAGTATTTCAATATTAAGCATTTAATGACCTATTTAATAACTCTTTTTGTTGTAAAATATTTCTAGTATTTGAATATAGAACTCACCTAAGAAAAGTTCGGACTCACTAAGTAATGTTTTCAAACTTTCTCAACATTTTATTTAAATACAACAGCAATTTGCAGGCACTCAAGTCTTTTTTATTAAGTTGTTGTTTTAGCATTTATAGCAACACCCATTGTGTCAACACTTTACTACAAGATTAAGGAGGTCAAGGTCAAGATGATTGAGTTAAGGTCACATGCTTCAAAATCAAATTCTTAATTGTAAATACTCTTGGACATACTGACTCTTTCATGAATTTTATCCTTAAAAATATGAAAGTTACAACATTTCTAGATATATGTATTGTTTGTAAAGGTTTTCTTTAAAAGTAATATTATATTATCTCACTAGGTATGAATGGAAACCGAAAGGCTCATACATGGCTGCATTGCCAGGAGACTGTGGAGCTTACCTTATCTACTCTGCCACGCTGGTCAAGGCCGGAACACTCACCTTTCAGTACCAGTTTTCCAGTACAACTTCCATATTCCACATTACAGTAAGGACTGAAATTTCACTTAAATTAAAATGTTATTTTGGTATTTCTGCAAATAAAGACTAATGGAAAAATGTCTATATTCCACACAAGAAAAGATATTGCATTAATTGATGTGTACACTGTTGTGTACATAATATTCATAATGAATTCTCAATTTATCGTTTAATGCTTATTCCTTTAATTGAATGTTTTTTTCTAATACACTGACATGTTCTGCATATAGAATAAGTAATATAATAAAGTAAAATTTGGTGACAGCACCCTTCCCGAAATGGATTGGCTTAATTATATATGATGCTTTAAAGGCAAAGCAAAAACAATTGTGAGAATTTGAGCTGATTTCAATACTTGGTGTAATTTCTTTGTTCAATATTGATGCATTTCCATGATTGAAATTACAGGTACAAAATGATCAGTGTCAAGCTTCCAATGAAAAAGATTCCAGCAAGTGGCCTGACACAACAAATGAGGGGGAATGGAAAACTATAACAGTATGTGTACACACAACTTCCTGCCACTTAGATAAACTTCCATTTATTATGCCCCCTCTTCAAAGAAGTGGGGGTATATTGCTTTGCATTTGTCTGTCTGTCGGTCGGTCGGTCGGTCCGTAGACCAAATGGTTTCCGACCAATAACTAAAGAATGCTTAGGCCTAGGAACTTCAAACTTGGTAGGATGATTGTCCATCACTTGTAGATGACCCCTATTGATTTTGGGGTCAAGGGATCAAAGGTCAAGGTCACATTGACCTTGTAGGTAGAAACGGTTTCCGACCAATAACTAAAGAACGCTTAAGCCTAGGAACTTCAAACTTGGTAGGATGATTGTCCATCACCAGTAGATGACCCCTATTGATTTTGGGGTCAAGGGGTCAAAGGTCAAGGTCACATTGACCTTGTAGGTAGAAACGGTTTCCGACCAATAACTAGAGAACGCTTTGACCTAGGTTCACCAAACTTGGTATGCTGGTTGGTCATCACCAGTAGATGACCCCTATTGATTTTGAGGTCATTAGATCAAAGGTCAAGATCACAGGGACCTTCATCCTAAAAACGGTTTCTGATCAGTAACTAGAGAATGCTTTGACCTAGGTTCACCAAGCTTGGTATGCTGGTTGGTCATCACCAGTAGATGACCCCTATTGATTTTGAGGTCATTAGGTCAAAGGTCAAGCTCACAGGGACCTTCATCCTAAAAATGGTTTCCGATCAATAACTAGAGAACGCTTTGACCTAGGTTCACCAAACTTGGTTTGCTGGGTGGTAATCAGCAGTAGATGACCCCTATTGATTTTGAGGTCATTAGGTCAAAGGTCAAGATCACAGGGACCTTCATCCTAAAAACGATTTCTGATCAATAACTAGAGAATGCTTTGACCTAGGTTCACCAAACTTGGTGTGCTGGTTGGTCATGACCAGTAAATGACCCCTATTGATTTTGAGGTCATTAGGTCAAAGGTCAAGGCCACAGGGACCTTGATCCTAAAAACGGTTTCTGATCAATAACTAGAGAACACTTTGGCCCAACCACAAGCAATTAGGTGCTGCTTGGGGGCATTTATGTTTTACAAACATTTCTTGTTTTTGTTAGAGAAGGGGGGATGATTTGGGAGCGGAGGTCATTATGTTGGGTGCAGCAATCAGGCTTGGAGGGGTCAGAAGGAGAAAGGAGTGCAACGTACATGCTATTCTAAAAATATTGCTCTGACCTGTTAAATTCAGTAATGATCATTTTTCATTTCCTTAGAAATTTTTAATGGTATTCAATTTGTAAGATGTGAACTTTGTCCTATGAGCATTGTTTTCACCAGTAAGTGGTTAAGTGATTCATACTGAACAAACAAAAAGCTCATTTTACCACTGTTTTAATGTATTCCTGAAAATAAATTTTGGTTCTGTATATGTTTGTTTACAGCTCCACTTGAAGTCTGGATTCAATGTGATTACATGGAAAGTTATTGGCATTAGTTCTGTTGAAGAAACATCTCCTGTGTTGCTGAGAAAAGTCTCTGTTAATGGTAATATGCATGAGGTTTTATTGTATTCTAATAGCAACTGTCATTGAAGTTGTCAGAGATATGCTTGTTTGCAGCCAAAAGACTGGTGTCACATAGTACAAAAAAAAAACACAGTATGCTTTATTTAGACTCCTGAAACTTACTGTCAACTTCTCTTCAAATAGCAAAAGAATTTCATTCCATGGAGAACGTAAGTTTACCTCGTTACCAGAACATTGTCAGTGGCTGTTGAATTTTTGTCTATTGATCTTTCTTTTTGATTTGATCTTGTGTATATCTTATATGAAAAAGAGAAAAAATGAAAAACATTTGACCAGGTTAGTTTTTTCAAAAGGTATCATAGTTTGTAATTTTGGCAATAGATATATTTCCTACATACATTCAGTTGACTTAATATTTTGTCCTTACTTTCAGGTGTAGCATATACCTCTGTGTGTAATAAATGTCAAGCAGGGACTTACAGTAGCTCAAGTGCCACCATTTGTACACCGTGTGAGCGTAACCAGTTCTCAAAAGAGGGTGCCACCAGCTGTTCAGACTGTAATGCTGAGAAATATTATTCATGTATGTTTTTTCATTTAACAAAATTTACAAACTTAATGATTCAGCTGAGATGTCTGTCATGGTTTATCAGTAGTAATTTGCTGGTATATTCATTGTAAGTTGAGGACATGGTTTATATAAATATGACCAAATGTAAGTCGGTGGTTTTGAGAGTTTTATTGTGTTTGTTGGATTATTACTTTCCCTTTCAGTGTTAGTACAACCTTATTCAGAGAAGATTTTCCAGATCAACTGGCTGCGTGACTTTTCATATCACATGATTTGTCCACAAAGTTTACTATTTCAAACCATTTCTGTGCTGATTGATAAATGGAAGCAGCTCAGTAATCTTTGTCTAACACAGCAGTTTTGCTGTAGAAAGTCAGTACATTACATTCCTTTTATTGTCTCATTCTCAAAAACAGCAGTATTGCTGTAGTTAGTCTCTACTCTACATTCCTATAATTGCCTCACAGTAAAACATAGCAGTACTGTTGCAATCAGTTACCACTCTACGTTCCTATAATTGCCTCGCAGTAAAACACAGCAGTACTGTTGCAATCAATTACCACTCTACATTCCTATAATTGCCTCACAGTAAAACACAGCAGTACTTTTGCAATCAACTACCTCTCTATGTTCCGTTAATTGCCTCGCAGTAAAACACGGCAGTACTGTTGTAATGGGTTACTACTCTACATTCCTCTTATTGGCTCACAGTAAAACACAGCAGTACGGTTTTAATCAGTTACTACTCTACCTTCCTATAATTGCCTCGCAGTAAAACACAGCAGTACTGTTGTAATGGGTTACTACTCTACATTCCTCTTATTGGCTCACAGTAAAACACAGCAGTACGGTTTTGATCAGTTACTACTCTACCTTCTTATAATTGCCTCGCAGTAAAACACAGCAGTACTGTTGTAATCAGTTACTACTCTACGTTCCTATAATTGCCTCACAGTAAAACACAGCAGTACTGTTGCAATCAGTAACCTTTCTACGTTCCTAAAATTGCCTCGCAGTAAAACACAGCAGTGCTGTTGAAATCAGTTACTATTCTACGTTCCTGTAATTGCCTCAGAGTAAAACACAGCAATACTGTTGTAATCAGTTACTACTTTATGTTCCTAGCCTTGCAGTGAAACACAGCAGTACTGTTGTAATGGGTTACTACTCAACGTTCCTATAATTGCCCTGCAGTAAAACACAGCAGTACTGTTGTAATCAGTTACTACTCTAAGTTCCTATAATAGCCTCGCAGAAGAATACAGCAGTACTGTTGTAATCAGTTACTACTACACATTCCTATAATTGCCTCGCAGTAAAACACAGCAGTACTGTTATAATCAGTTACTACTCTACGTTCCTATAATTGCCTCGCAGTAAAACACAGCAGTACTGTTGTAATCAGTTACTATGCTATGTCCTATAATTGCCTCACAGTAAATCACAGTAGTACTGTTGTAATCAGTTACTACTCTACCTTCCTATAATTGCCTTGCAGTTAAACACAGCAGTACTGTTGTAATCAGTTGCTACTTTATGTTCCTATAATTGCCTCACAGTAAAACACAGCAGTACTGTTATAATTAGTAACTACTCTACATTCCTATAATTGCCTTGCAATAAAACACAGCAGTACTGTTGTAATCAGTTACTACTTTAGGTTCCTATAATTGCCTCAAATTAAAACACAGCAGTACTGTTGTCACAATTACTACTCTACATTCCTATAATTGCCTTGCAGTAAAACACAGCAGTACTGTTGTAATCAGTTGCTACTCTATGTCCTATAATTGCCTCGCAGTAAAACACAGCAGTACTGTTGTAATCAGTTACTACTCTATGTCCTATAATTGCCTTGCAGTAAAACACAGCAGTACTGTTGTAATCAGTTACTACTCTACATTCCTTTTATTGCCTCACAGTAAAACACAGCAGTACTGTTGTAATCAATTACTACTTTATGTTCCTATAATTGCCTCACTTTTAAACACAGCAGTACTGTTGTTATCAATTTACTATACATTCCTAATATTGCCTCGCAGTTAAACACAGCAGTACTGTTGTAATCAGTTACTACTCTACATTCCTATAATTGCCTTGCAGTAAAACACAGCAGTACTGTTGTAATCAGTTTCTACTTTATGTTCCTGTAACTGCCTCACCGTAAAACACAGCAGTACTGTTGTAAATGGTTACTACTCTACTTTCCTAATTTTGCCTCACAGTAAAACACAGCAGTACTGTTGTAATCAGTTACTACTCTACATTCCTATAATTCCTCACAGTAAAACACAGCAGTACTGTTGTAATCAGTTTCTACTTTATGTTCCTATAACTGCCTCACCGTAAAACACAGCAGTACTGTTGTAAACGGTTACTACTCTACATTCCTAATTTTGCCTCACAGTAAAACACAGCAGTACTGTTGTAATCAGTTACTTCTCTACATTCCTATAATTCCTCACAGTAAAACACAGCAGTACTGTTGTAATCAGTTACTTCTCTACATACCCATAATTGCCTCGCAGTAAAACACAGCAGTATTGCTGTAGTCAGTCACTTACTTTATTCTTTTTATTGTTTTATTGAAATTTATCTAAAATAAAGTAAAAAGTCTCTTTCACAAAAACACAGCTGTATTTTTTTACATTTTAGCTGTTGGGGCTAAGGAATGCACTACAAGACCAGCTTGCAAGGAAACAGACTATTACCATATCCTTAAACCATGTGAAGATGGCAAGGTAGGTGGATTGTAGCATGAAATGCATGAAAATGATTGGAAAGAAACCAGCAAGAAATAACAAAGGAAAGAATAACAGATTGCCTGTTTCCTACTAGCTTTTGAAAAATTTGGTTCCCTAGTTCAGAAATGTTTTTGATATGTTAGTTTAAAGAAGCACTTACAATATTTCTGTAGTAGAGCATTGATAATATTAACAGTTTTATAATTTTTGAAGCATAGCTTCAGATTTCCTGTCATAGTTCATCTTGAACATAAAATGCAACATATAAAATGGTGCCAGAGATATGTATTAATTGCATTTCGAGGCAGTAATGATTACTTGAGGGGACCGTGTAATAACAAGTTACTTTGGACTGGTGTTAAACTAACCACACATACTTTGAAAAGAAGACTAAATAAGGCTTTCAGAGAATTGGTATGTTGAAATGAAGTTGACCTAGTTTTAGTTGAGTATGTTCAGTTGGTATTTCTTGCTTTGAAACAATTACATGATGATGCATTCTGGTCTATGTCTCCTATGCTCACTGTTTAGTCAATTAATATTCAGTGAAATTTTGTTTGCACTACAAATGGAACAGTCCATTGTGAAAGATAAGCAAGTCATATCAGCCTGTCTAGAAAGATACACAAGTCCATGTTAGAAATTTCATTTAGTAGAAAGAGTAAATTGACTTGCATGGTGAAGTTGACTAATTACAGACCTAAAATTAACATGTGTATAATTGTGAAAACAAAGCTTGACAGGATATGTTTAACTGCATATCTCAGGCATTTAAGCCGAGTGACAAAAATGATAAGTGAATCGTTTTAGTATTTCTCAAGCAAATCCTGCTTGTTACAACTAATACTTCTACAACTGTTGAAGATTATTCACTGAGTGGGTTAGTAGAGCACCAGGTCCACTGATCCACATGGACTTGTTAAGAGTTTTTGCATCTTACTTTTAAAGGGGTCATGGTTATGAGACATGTTATGGACCTGATTATAACTTACCTTTTATAATGAAAAAGTCGGCATCCCATAGAAGATAGGGTGTACTATTCATATTTCACTCGAAAAATTTGTTAGATACACTTTCCTGTGATAAGCTAATAAAAGTGCAAAATTGGTAGTTAGTCAATTTTATTGAACAAAAATAAACTTGACAGTGTTTGAAGTTGTTACAACTGTTTCTCAAAGAAGAAAGTATTTTAGCATTTTCTTATTTCAGTCCATTTTTTCCCATCCAATGCATGTGTACCTACTAATACCTGTCAAAAATAACACATTTATAGACTGCGACAATCTACCTTTGGATCCAGCCCATGATCTGCAAACCCACTGACCCAGCATCGGTCACTCTTCCTGATCCTTCAGAACCCATTGACTGTCACTCCTGTAATCCCGGCATGCACCTTGTTAACAACACTTGTACTTACTGTCCGCCGGGTCATATGTCAGATGGTACAGAGTGTAAGGAATGTCCAGCAACAACTGCCCCTGATTACGGATACGAGCTAGAAAATTGGAACGAGATTCCAGATGTTATCAAAGACACATGTGTGTCTTTTTCAGGTAAAGATTGCACATATAGTAAAGTTATATAATTATACAGGATTTTTTTAACGCAGGGTTTTACTAAATGTTTTGAATATGCATGAGGCATGAACAATACTTTATTTGCAATTTACTGTTGTTTTGTTGTTAAATTTCAAGTGTCTTGAAATGAACTGGTAAAGAACGGTTAAAAATCTGTATAGTTGTCTTAGATAAACACAACACAAAAGTGACCTTAAATTAAAATACCACTTTGAATATAGATTTTGAAAAGTGTATTCAACAATAACATTGGCTTATATGAAAAAAAAAAAGGTAATTAGGGGGGAAAAAAACATACAACAATTTAATCTGATATAGAAATTTGGCATCTTCATTTGTTTGTAACCATTTTGATTTTTACAAAGACTTTGCAGAACATTGATATTATTTGCCTTTGAATTACCATAAATCTGCTGGAGGACATTGAAGGATCATAAAATTCTGTTTGTATTTACAACCTGCTGTTCCTTCACAAACAGATGGCCTTTTCTCTCATTGCTACAAATAAAATTAATATTTATAATGCCTGTATAAACAATTGAAAGATGATACCAAATATAGACTGTACTTCTGTATTACAGTAAAACCATGATAAAATGGACTCAGTGGTATATTTTATTCATTCATTGCTGTAAGAAAGGTTATTTGTACAGGATCTTTATGGGAACAGTGATTGTATGATTGCTTACTGACACATCAAAGCTTAAATACTGTTGATGGGGATTTGAAAAAATAAAATTGTATCAAGAATTGTTTAGCTAAAGGTAGGTCTAATCTGGTATATGAGAACATATCACTTGATGTTTTACATTTCCCATTCACTTTTTCACAGACAAAGGTATGAGTAAGGTACTTATGCTGCCCTAATCCCTTTCTTTTCAATTGACTTAACCCACCTACTTGCTTATCTTTGTCCAGATTGGTTGTTAAGAGTTGCTAGAAATGATTGGTTTGAAATACCCATTTCCTGCTTCAGATCATTATTGTCTTCAGGTGATTGGTATAGAAAAAAGATCTGCATGTTATAAGATCTGTGGGCTGCAGGATTACAATACTTTACTCTACTGGTTCCTGGGGCAGGATTACAATACTTTACTCTACTGGTTCCTGGGGCAGGATTACAATACTTTACTCTACTGGTTCCTGGGGCAAGATTACAATACTTTACTCTACTGGTTCCTGGGGCAGGATTACAATACTTTACTCTACTAGGATTACAATACTTTACTCTACTGGTTCCTGGGGCAGGATTACAATACTTTACTCTACTGGTTCCTGGGGCAGGATTACAATACTTTACTCTACTGGTTCCTGGGGCAGGATTACAATACTTTACTCTACTGGTTCCTGGGGCAGGATTACAATACTTTACTCTACTGGTTCCTGTAGATTTTTCTGTGTCTTTTTTGAATGCATGTGAAAGGTACAGTCAAATTTTGCAATTAGATTTTAAACCAGCAAATTGTAAAGTATGAGTCAGTCGTTCAATCCTTACAGCTTGACTCTCACACAAAGGGAGGGATGTCAGCAAGTAAGCAGTTAAACATTCTTTTCAGTCATTGAATTTGTGATTTATCAGTATACAATTTCTTGAATTACCTCCCATTAATGGATACCATCTTCTTTTTTGTAAATATTTCAATCAAAAGAGTAGTTAGTTACTTGATAAGGAAACTGTTATGAGTACTCAAGTACTCAGAGTAGTACTGGTTGACATCCATTACTCAAAAGCATTACAGTGATTAATAAGAAGACTTGTTAATTGGGAAAGTATCTTTTCATTTGTTGAGAATAAAATTAATGTAGTTACTGGGAAAGTAAGATATTTCTCAAGTTTTCAGATGGAATCTTCATTTCAAGTTTTGGGTAATGGGATTGTTTTTGTTTTTTTCATGATCTTATTAAAAAATATCTTATAGCTTTAGTGAAAAAAAGGGTATAGTTTAGTGCCATTGTTAAATTTGTTGTAGATTTGAAGTTCTTTTAAGTCACATTTCCTGTTGGTACTAAGGTGGAGAAGAATTCTAGAGATTGTTGGGTCTAACCCCATCAACATCAACTAAAATGCATCTGTCAGTATAAATCAGACCACATGCATATAAGTTCAGCCAGATGTATATGATTGTGATGATTTTCATGGTTTAAATACTTTTAAATACTTGTGGTTGCATGCTGTTCATAAAGTTTTTATTTAGGAGTACAGAATAAAGGGTCATATAACCTGACTTAATTCTGGTACTACCATAAGTTTCTGACTAAAGAATAAAGAAATATAGGAATACAGTCAACCTTGTATTCACAGACAGCCCAAGAGAAATTTAGATTGCAGATCTGAGAAAGACAACAAAGAATTTTTTTCGACTTTAAATATAATCAGAACCTTTCAAGACACTTTTTTCTGAACTTGCAGAGGAATATTGCAACAATGACACCAAGTGGTTACCGTATGGGGATCATGTGCGCACACACTTTGCTCGTGGGGAAAATGCCTATCTAGTGCTGCAGATCACAGTGAAAGGGTTTCGAACCCAGCAGAAGGCAAGTGAAGGGGGAACCAGCACCGTGGGACAGTTCAGTGTGGTGTTTGAAACTTTATGTGGTGGTTTCTGCCAGTTTGTACTGTTGTCTGTAAGTAATAACTGTTGTTTCTTTCTGAATGCATTTCTGTTTGGCATAATGCCATGTGTTTTAAAAAAGGTAGTATAAACTATTAGGCAGAAATTTTCAAGACAGTAGAATCTGTTTGGCAAAATGCCATTTCTTTCAGATGTCAGAAAATAGCTTTAATATTTACTTTTCACATTCTAGAGGGACATTGTTGGATGTGTTGATTTTGTAATAAATGCAAACATCCTGTTCTTAAAATTTACTTTTTATGTCCCCTCCTTTGAAGAAGTGGGGGTATTTTGCTTTGCTCTAGTGTGTCGCTCCATTTGTCAGTTGGATGACAGCTCTTTCTCTTTTTTATTTGCCTCAGTAAGGTTTTTTATGCCCCCCATCGATGATGAGGGTCATATAGTTTTGCAAATGTTGGTCGGTCGGTCAGTAGACACTTTGGGCCCAGCTCCTCAAAACATCATAGGTAGGTTGGTCATGACAATTAGATGATCTTGTAGTTATTAAGGTTATCAGGTCAAAGGTCATGGTCACAGTAACCTTGAAAAGCAAAGCAGTTGCTGTTTAATATCTAGGGAATCCTAGATTAGTAGATAACAACTGTAGTTTTTCAGGTCATTTGGTCAAAGGTCAAGGGTCACAGTGACCTTGAAAAGCAAAATGGTTTCCGATGAATAAGTGTAGAACACTTGGGCTCATGTTCCACAAACTTTGTGTATAAGTTGTTCATGACTTGTAGATGAGCCCTTTAGTTTCTCAGGTAACCAGGTCAAAGGCCATGGTCACTATGTCCTTGAATATCAAAATGGTTTCTGATCAATAACTATAGAACGGTTAGTCCCATCTCCTCAAAACTTCATCACTGCCTCTAGGGATAAGGTGCTAGGAGGACATATATGTTTTACAAACATCTCTTGTTTCTTGGTTGGACTTTTCATAAGTAGAGGTATTCAAAGGAGATTGTTTTTTCATCATAGTGTTTTTAATATTCTTTTGGTTGACCTCTTAAAATTGAACAGTCTTTATTGTGATCTATGAGGGACTAGGCAAGCTAACAATGAGAGTTTGAATACTTACACTGATTTTCTTTTAGGATGAAGGTGGAAAGCAGGATCTCGTCCAGAGCTGGGAAGGGCCACAGAGCAGGAATAAATTCACGTAAGGACATACACTGTATTTAGTTTCTATGAAAATGTTTCATATAAACTGATTTTCACTGCATGTCTGAGACCATTGGGAGGAATAAAAAGTTTCTGTTGTTAACAAATGCATTTCACTGAACACACTGGAATCTTTTATAAAACAACTACCTGTATTCCCATGATTTTAATGACTAAATATATTCACTGTCTTTGGGTAATACAAGACTCTGATCCAGAAAAATCTGAACTGAGGAAATCAGGATAGGTTTTGTAACATAAATGTACAAACTATGTTCTAATTCTCAGTTTGCCAAAAGAAAAAAACGTGCACAAAATTTGTTCCAATGAATTTGCAGATGATAATATTGACACGAGTTTTACCATGCCAGAATAAGGCTTTTGTTTGTGACTGCAACTTTTTTATAATCAGCTAGAAAAAATGTTCATGTAAATTATGTTTAGATTTATCTTTCAGGTATGACATTAAGCGGAATGGATCGTTCACATTCACATTGGCTTTCCAGAACTCTGGTTGGCTCATAGACTCTTCCATAGTAGCTGAAGCCATGGCTAAGATATACTCCATACAGATCACAAACACACTAGGTGGCGGGGCAAGTAACTGCAGGAAATGTCCAAAAGGAACAAACAGTGCTGGGTAAATACGTTTTAATGCTTTACAATGTTAAAGGCCAGTAGACAAAGATTAGAAACAAAATGTAGTCCAATCTCCCAAGAGCGAACACCATTCAGGTCAAGTTAAAGTGTTTGTTGTAGAGATTGATCTAATTTTAGACTTTATACATGTGTTGAAAATTTTTTGGAAATCCAGTCTGAAGTTTACATAACAGTGTCATTCATGGGAGGTTTTCAGATGTTGTTTAGGAGAAAATATATAGGTGTCACCCGTGAAAGGTGAAAATGCACAGAATTTCAACGGGAGGAAATTGAAATGTCAATGTAAAACAGGATGTTGTTCGAGGGAGGTGACATTTGGGGAGGTTGGACTGTATCTAGAAATATTATTTCCCATATATTTTCTATTCATTTCATTCCCTTGGTCAAAATCCACACTTTCGAAAATTTTCAGACATCAGTTGTTAACAGGGAATGTCTATAATTAGATGATATACCACCTTTCTTGTTTAAATAGCAATGCCTTTAGAAAATATGGAATTGAAAGATTTGTATCAAAAATCATTGCCTCAGTCAGGTTTTAATATTGTAGTTATTCTTTGCTTTTGGGTTTTGAATATTTACAGGTGTATTCCATGTCCTGATGGCTCTTACATTGACCCTACTACAACGACCTGTGTCACATGTCCCCCTGGAACTGTGGTCACCTCGCATAATGCATATGGTGCAGACTCATGCAAACCATGTGGCCACGGTCTACAGGTATATAAAGGAACAACATGTATCTCTGATGGCCATTACACAGATGATAATGGAAGGACATTTGACTTGAGAAGTCTCAGCAACAGGTAGTTTCAGGGGTCACAACAGTTTTATCTGTTTAGGGCTGAATGAAATGAATCCCAGAATGTTTCGTTAAATATGCACATTCTGTATAGTTTTGCTAAGTGGGTTTTCTTTCAGTCCTGGGGCTGACTTCAAGCTTTGAGATCTTGTATTTTGCCTATATGTTTAAATTTAAGTAACATTTTATTCAAACCTTTTGTAACATAATTTGTCTTAACCAAGTTGACACAAAAGAGAGTTGAATATTTTAAAGCAAACTGTTCGAAAAATGAAAAAATCAGGTAGAAATAGTTGTTGTTTTCACGTAAGTGCAGCTCTCATAGAACTATCCTTGACATTAAATTGGTAATTTACCCATTGAGCACTTTTCCCGAGACAACCATTTTGGATACCTTTTTTCCTGTATTTTCAGTTTCAAATTTATCAGAGGCAGTTTGTTGTTCACATCTAGTGGTACCCAGTACTATCATGGATTCAACATTAGTCTGTTTGGGGAACCAGACAAGTCACATGTTGTCTGTGTCAACAATGTAACAAGAGATGACACTGTAAGTATTTCTTACAGTACTTCCTAGCTTGTACTGGCTGATGTTTTTTTTTTACTTATTTAAATATCAGAATAGCAAAGGTTATTCACTGTCATTGTTTATATAAGTTGTACTGAATTTTTCTGACAGAGCATCTTAACTGAAAAATGTTGATTATGGCCCTTTTTTTAACAGCCAATTCTTAAATGTGTTTGAGGATTTCATCAACGCTTGTAAATGTATGGAGATATGACCCCAATGTTTGGGAGCATTGTTTGAACTACCATTTATTTTGAACCAAAATCTCTACAGGAAGTAAAACTGTGCTCGGAAAAAACAGCTCTCAAGCTTTAAACGAAGATAAATTGTCCCACAATACCCTGTTCTGTCACAACCTTCAAGCAGAGTTACTTTCCCAATTGTATCAGTAAATATATGAGGGCAGTGGAAAAGAAGAAACTTAGGTGATTAAAATTTCTAGAGCTTGAAATGAGGCAGTGCCTTGGTCCATATTATGATTACTAAAGTCAGAAATTTTGCTTCAACTGAAATAATGTAATGTAAAGAAATGATAATCCATTTCCAGAAAAATAACCCTATGGTAAGAAGTATTAGCAAATCTGGTAGTGTATATACTGTAGATGCAGTGACAACCTATAAAATGTATCAAAGATTAACATTTCTTTATATTATTTCATCTTTAGCAAACAGCTTACTTTACTGATAATGATAGTGTAGTTTTGATAAGGACAGAAAACTTATCAACTGTTGCCATAGCATCTAGCATATTTATACTGAGTTAAAATGCATGTAATACACAAATGTGATCATGTTAAATTTAACAGTTTTTCTTTGTAAGAGGAAAAAAAATTGATAGTTTATCCATAATGCATTTATACAAAAACATCAGTTTGGTGGCTGGACAACAATACTTAGTTGCTATGGTAACTCTTAAACTGACTCCTTTATATCTTTTATATAAAAATATTTATTTATATTTATCCACTGTTTCTGCGTAATTATTGTCAGTTCATTAGCTCAGACTGTAAAGCTTTCTAGTAAACTTTTAGTTTAATCAGCCAGTGATAATATTTCTGTAGAAATTGTATTTTGAAATTGTTTAGCAGGTGTCTCAATAATTGTCTTTTGCTTATTTTCATGTGTATCTGAATAATGGGACTTTTGTTAAACATACCTTTTTAAGATTTTAGACACTGTTTGTATGCAGTAAATATCTTACCTCTTACTTTAATGGAGCTATTTGTTTGAAAACAGAGAAGTTAGTAGACAATAAGGTAAGTACTGGTGTGAGAACCAGCTGACTGCACGTGTGTGCTGTATTCGTGACTAATCAAACAAATGGAGATGCTTAGAACTGTGGCTGCAAAACTGTGACATGAACTAACAAAGATTGAGAAAAGTGGTTCTAGTTCTGAAGCATGATCCTAGTTAGTGCTGCTACGGTACTATAAACATGACACCGTGTGAGCATCTGGTATATGTAAATGAAACATGTTTAACACATGTCGCTTTTTTCATGGAATGGCAATTGTTAGAGAATGGAAGACTAATACTTACTCAGAAATGAAATGTTTAGCTTTATTAGTTTCATAGGGTTAGTGTAGGGTAAAAAAAATACTGAGGTTTCATAGACATTTAAGATAATTTTATACACTCTGTGAAAAAAAAAAGCATTAGAATTTTTGTTATGAATGGGACTGAACCAGCTACCCCTAGTCATCAAAGTGTTCTGCAGTGTTATAATTTGTACTATATATGTTTTGGAATAAATATATACCAATACTTGTTCACAACTAACACTGGTACAAATTTCTCTTATTTTAGCACATAAATGTTCATGCTGGCAGACCGGATATTTCAGTCGTATGGTTCTATATTCTAATGTTGGTGTTGGCTTATATTAACTCAGTTACCATGCTCTTTGCTAGTGACCTGGGGTCTTAGATGTCTAGAATATTATCTTTATACTGAAATAATTTACAAGGAAAAATTGTTGAGGAGATCATATTTTTCTTTGCTGTTTTTTTTCTTCTTCTTTATTTCATTGTACTTTGGATTATTGTTTTTGGTCTTCTGTCTTGCATGCACAGCAAATTGTCAAAGTTTTCTTGATTTCAATTTTTTGTAAGAAATGTCATGAAATTTTGTGCTTTTCTTTTCTTTTGTTGTTGGGTCATGAAGTTTTTGATTTTTGGACCATTGTAAATGATACTGCAGAGTTTCCAACCAACTAATGAAACAGTTGCTACTTGTATTCTTTCTTCATTTAATTTTTAGTTAGTTTACATGTTTATTTCATGTCTTATTTTAAGTTATATTTTCCAGGGAGGAAAATTATTTTACATCTGTCTTTTGTATGATTGGAATTGGATAAATTTAATGTCAGTTGATGAAGTACCGGTATATTTTTTTTCACATGCGAGGGAATATTTTTATTTCAACTGCATGAGGATAGTTTGTATGGACTGTATTCGTTGAAAGGGATTTTAACACAATATGAGAATAAGACTTCCATTTGATTGGTAAATATTTTTGTATGGATGGGATAAAGATCAGTTTTATTTCTGGAGGTCTGACATTTAAAATAGACAAAATTGCATGTGAAACGGCGCTCAGGAAAAACATGTCTCATTAAGGCTACCACTTTTCTTTAAATGATTTTAAATCTTCTTTTTTTTCATATGTAGATATTGAAATTGAAAAGAATATATATCTGTATTGTTTGATTGACATAAAGACAAGAAATATTATTCTGTAAGTAAAAATCAAGCCTTGTCAGTCCATTCCTTACTGATGCTGTATTACCAGTACATAAAACAGAAGTTAACCACAGGAAATTCTGGTATTAAGATTACTTAGATTATTTCTAAAGCATGCTAAAATCAGCACTCTGAAAGAACCAAAGTGTAAAATTGAGAAGAAATCAGGCCCAGGACTGTCCTTTTTAAAGACCAACATATTATAAAGACTTATCATTCCTTACAAAGACCACTTTGGGACTTGTCCTAGTAGCAGAACTTTATTGTAGCAAGATTTATTAAATTAATTGACATATTTCTTTTTACTATTCCTGGTATTAATATTACTAAAATATTCTGCTTCAAGATATCATTTCTGGATAAGTTACCTTATGGTTATAGATAATTTTCTGGTTCCAGGCCCTGCATGAACCCAATCAGGTGGTTGCTAGGATATGCAGAACAACCCTGTTACCATCCACTGAGGAATCCAGCTATGTCATGACCACACAGTCTACAAGGTAATTAGTTGTATAAGAAAAATAAAAAATAAAAAAATCTCATTTAGAAGCTTGAAAGAAATTATTACAGGTTATATGATGACGAAATGAAACAAATATATTACTGCTTCAAGTTTACTTTTTAATGCTTGGAAAAAGTCATGGAGATCAGAAATTTTATTTCAGTCAGTAAAATAATATGCATTGGCTTATTTGATAGTTTGGGAGATCGACTTGTTGAGATTCTACGCAACAGATCATCACTGACGATGTCAAATGGAACAAAGTCTCTGAATGACCTGTACAATGCTAGTGGATTTGACACAGCTGGTAAGTGTATTCTAGATGCTGATAGCAGTTAAACAGTAAGTATGCTTAAGTTGTCTTCAGTAGGCTGTTCTTCCCTTTGTGTAGTTGCTTAATATTTCAAAAATTTGTTGAATTAACTGTCAGTTTACTTGAACAGTCTTTAAGCCACCACCACATATTTTTATACGCCCATTTGAAAAACGGGGCATATTATGGGAATGCCCATGGCGGGCTGTGTCCAGTTTTGTCTGGAGCATATCTTCAACGTGCATGGATGGATTCTAATTATACTTGGTACCAGAGTTCACCATCATCATTGATAGTAGTTAATTTGCTTGTGATCAAACATTTGATAGTAATTAATTTGCTTCTGATCAAACATTTGATAGTAGTTAATTTGCTTCTGATCAAACATTTGATAGTAGTTAATTTGCTTCTGATCAAACATTTGATAGTAGTTAATATGCTTCTGATCAAACATTTGATAGTAGTTAATATGCTTCTGATCAAACATTTGATAGTAGTTAATATGCTTCTGATCGAACATTTGACATGCTCTGACATCATTTGAAATGTTCATAAGTTTTAGGCTTGTGATTGATGTAAAATTTGGCTCCGCTTTCTAGTCATTTTTTTTTTTTTTGGACAATATTATTTGGCAATAAAATTGCCTTCTTGTCAATACAGTGTTTTATTATGATTCACATGAATGCTTCAACAAAAAAAAAAAAAAAATTATTTGTAGATTGAATAATTAAAGTAGTTGACAGATAACGCTCGAATATTATACGCTAGGGTGTATAAAACGCACCCCTGGTCTGGCCCCAAAATCTGGGAAAAAATGCTTGGAATATAATACGCACACAAATTTTGTCTGGAAATGGAGTTACCATTTGGCGATGTTTTTTTTGTTCAGGAAGCCGCCATTGCCGGTTCGCTTAACAGTTACATGGCGTGAATATTGCTACGGTTGCATTTAACTTTTTATTTCATTAAGGACAATTAGCCATAGAGACTATTTCTTTCGGAAATATCGAATAAACTTGGCATTATCTCAAAGTGTCAACACCTTCTCAACAGCTTTTGGATGTGTAAACAAACATCTCATAATTATGGTGACATCGAACAACACTTATTATTGTGTTTGTTTAACAATATATGGACGACTCCTTTATCCAATTAATTGGTCGATAATTGTGCGGGTGCGAATATTTGACAAGCATAATACCGGTAAGCATTGGTTACATGATTGAATCTTTAGCAGTTATACATAAAAAAACAAAACAAACAAACAAATAAAAAAAATAAGGCATTATAATGGCTTTTACGATACCGTACTTTCAGTACTGATGACACTGGTTTTCTCTCCTTAACAACGCTCTCCAAAAAGAAGGTGCACCAAAAAAGAAAACATGATCATTTTGACAGAAATTATTGACTTTGGCCGGTATTTTACGGGTTTTCAAGCTGGAAAAAATTATCTGACGGCCCACCCTCCTGTATAATACGCACCCCTTTGTGGAAACTGAAAATTCTTGAAAAAAAAGTGTATTATATTCGAGCGTTTACGATACATCAGATATTAATGGAAACAGGCTAAGAATAGAAAAATAGATTGGATGTGCTGCACAGAGGGTTTTCAGGTTGCAGAAATGTATATGGACAAATGTCTCAGAATTCTG
The DNA here is from genome assembly GCA_012932295.1 of Cyclina sinensis. Classification (NCBI taxonomy): domain Eukaryota; kingdom Metazoa; phylum Mollusca; class Bivalvia; order Venerida; family Veneridae; genus Cyclina; species Cyclina sinensis. The sequence continues at coordinate 4,797,531 of JAAONU010000013.1, forward strand.
AATATTTATAAAAAAGGATTCTAATATATACTTGTGTAACAGTTTTGTGTTCTGCATATGAAATGTTATACGTTTACTTTGGGGAATGAATTAATGATTTACATGGTTGCCTTTGGTCTATTTGCAGAGATGAACAATGATATTCAGGTTCACTTTGCAGCAGAAACGTAAGTTGTTTGAAGTATTTAAGATTGTACATATACAGACTGTAATTAAACACAAAACAGATTAAAAGCTTTGTCCTGGCAGGGAAAATTAAAAAAGAATGCAACAGGAGAGTTGTTGTGTCTTCTAGACTTTCTCTGCAATGATTAATGTAACAAAAGACTTGAAGAAATGATAGCAATGTAGGAAAACAGTAGTACTGAGATCACTGTAAAAATTGTGTTGTAGGAGACCAGCTCTGTTGTAAAGATTTCTTTTCTGAACATATTACTATATTACAGCCTGATTCATTGTTATTTTGAATTTGTTTCTTGCATGTTTGATGTAAGCCTTGATGGATTATTTGTGAATGTATTGTTTTTAATGTAAAAAAGGGAAAGTACAGCTATAGGGGTCAGTTATTATCGGGAAAAATTCTGGATATCAAGTTGATTTGCTGAAAATTTCTACATGCTTTTAGACCGACACGAGCCTGTCCAGAGGGTCGACACACCCTAGTCAGCTTACGATGCGATGAGGATCAAAAGGGGCAAGGGGAGATCACTCTGCCACCAAAGTGTGCTGACGGGACATGTGATGGCTGTCTTTTTCACTTTATGTGGAACACAAGACTTGCGTGCCCTGTGTGTCAGAAGGAAGACTTCCACAGAGTTGTGGGAGAATGTGTAAAGGGCTCTCAGACCATACACTACTTCCCACCTAGGTCTGTATTAAACTTCTGAAAATTTCTGTAATACATCAGATAAACAAATTTATTTTATGCCTACCAATGAAATATAGGGATATATCAGTGAGATAAAAGTGATAATCCACTGTTTTGAATCAGTGAAATTACCATTTTGATAATGCACTGTTTGTGCTGGAACTAAGTGCTTGATGAAACTTCAGGAATTTCCCCACCACATAAATACAAGAGAATCTGCTGTATTTCAGACTGTGACAGCTAGTGAAATTTATTTACCTTGTTAAATCCAATTATAATATTGAATTCCTGAGCCTAACTAGTTGTGAACAATGATGAAATTTGCCATAAATTATTTAAAATGTCTGATTTGTTTACATAACTCAATGGACAATATCCAATATGGCCGACTTTCAATTCAATTGATTGAATATTACTCAGTATTAATCCGCTTTTACAATTAAAGTATGTATGGCTAAAATTCAATAAATATTGATAAACTGTGTAGAGAAAAATAAATGTTATTTGATGAAAGTGTATTCAGTTTATTTCAGCAGAAGTAAAGTTATCATATGTATTGGAGATTGTCTGCACTTTTTTTTGTGCGGAGTAACCAAAGTACGCATTAACTGATTTGGGGCTCACCATGGGGAATTTATTGAAGGCCCTGATTAAAAATGTCATAAAATACCCATTTTTGACATGTTGGCATAAAATAAAAAGAAAATTTGTTTGTTTTTTAGTGGAAGATGGGAATTTATTTCATCTCGTGAACACCATATGTTGATATTTTCACTCGTGGCTGCGCCACTCGTGAAAATATCACATATGGTGTTCACTCGATGAAATAAATTCTCATCTTCTACAAAAACAAACAAATATCCTCTATATATTGAGCTCATTGCTATTTCAAAAGCACTAGATCAAAAGTTTAAAGGTAACACTGGAGTCCCTCTATTTACTAGTAATATATGATGATAAACTTAGAAATATACATAAATTTATTATTTAAAAACACAGATAATTTTGGCATTGTTAGAGATTGGTAGTTTAGTAATGGCAGAAATTGCCCATTTTACAGTGACATAAAATGCAGCATGTTTGAATTATATTTTAAACTTTTTTAATGTACATCAGTATACTAGAAGGGGCTTGTATATTTTGTTTGTGAACTTCTCAAGAGGATTACTTTCTAAAGTTTTGATCAGTACTTGTACTCAAAGGAGGTATGTTTAATTCAAAATACGCTTTACTTCAGAACCTTGCCCCCATATAATTGCTGTTATTTTGCAGAATTACCTCCCCTTGCTTTGACCTTCACTATATACTTCTGGTTTACATTGTACATTTATTTGCATACACAGCAAATATTTCATATCAACAAATGTCATGCAAAGGGGTAAATAGTTGCGCACGCATTAAAAAAAAACAACAACAAAACATTTTCTAAATCTTTACTTCTATCTGTGACATCTGTGTATGTTGTGCTTATTGATATTTGGTTTAATAAAAAATAGGTTTGCATCAGTCATGCAAAAGAACTATGCACCTGAAAATGCCTGTATGTGATACCAGCTACGATGTGAATTTTCAGCCTTGAAAAATGCTGGGCCCAGTTTTGACAGCTTATAAAATGTGCACTTTTTATACCTAGCTATAACCATATTTGCTCATTTCATTGACTAGCATGCTGGTATTTGTATATTAGCTTGACTCAACATTTGGTGGCTTTGGGGAAAATTTATGAAACACCGAATATGCCCAAAATCGCAAAATATGTTTTAGTATGTAATAGGTGCAGAAATATTATCAGATTCCTCATGTTTGGTGGATTTTCCTACATTACTGTAGAGCTGTGTTTTGTTTTGTTTATAGGAGTAGTTTGAGAGATATAATTCTTTATTGTTACAGCCATTGTATGGTACCAGAGAACCTGCAGAATATTCAGGAGACGAAAACCTGTACAGTGAGACTGGCCTCTCTACCACTTATAGTAGGTGTTTTGTATTTCCTCATGTGATAGTTCTATATCAATCCAAACACACTGTAAGTACAGGAGAAACAATATCTGTACAATTTTAAGTTGTTGGGTAACCTTAACTTTTGCAGATGGAAAATTCATGGGCAATATAGTTTGTAAAAAGATAAAATTGTGAATTATGAGTAGAAGTAAAAGGGTTACATCAAGTGCTAAGTCACTGTACTTGTGTTTGTGCACCTGGCTGATACAAGGGTTACCTCAAGTGCTTATTCACTGTACTTGTGTTTGTACACCTGGCTGATACAAGGGTTACATCAAGTGTGAAGTCACTGTACTTCTGTTTGTACACCTGGCTGATACAAGGGTTTCATCAAGTGTACACCTGGCTGATACAAGGGTTACATCAAGTGTGAAGTCACTGTACTTGTGTTTGTACACCTGGCTGATAAAAGGGTTACATCAAGTGTTAAGTCACTGTACTTCTGTTTGTACACCTGGCTGATAAAAAGGTAATATCAAGTGCTAAGTAACTGTTCTTGTGTTTGTACACCTAGCTGATACAAGGGTTACATCAAGTGCTAATTCCCTGTACTTGTGTTTGTACACCTGGCTGATACAAGGGTTACATCAAGTGCTAAGTCACTGTACTGTTTGTACACCTGTCTGATACAAGGGTTACATCAAGTGCTAAGTCACTGTACTTGTGTTTGTACACCTGGCTGATACAAGGGTAACATCAAGTGCTAAGTCACTGTACTTGTGTTTGTACACCTGGCTGATACAAGGGTAACATCAAGTGCCAAGTCACTGTACTAGTGTTTGTACACCTGACTGATACAAGGGTAATATCTAGTGCTAATTCAATGTACTTGTTTTTGTACACCTGGCTGATACAAGGGTTATTTCTAGTAATATTTTACTGTACTTGTGTTTGTACACCTGGCTGATACAAGGGTTACATCAAGTGCTAATTCACTGTACTTGTGTGTGTACACCTGGCTGATACAAGGGTAACATCAAGTGCTAAGTCACTGTACTTGTGTTTGTACACCTGGCTGATACAAGGGTTACATCAGGTGCTAAGTCACTGTACTTGTGTTTGTACACCTGGCTGATACAAGGGTTACATCAAGTGCCAAGTCACTGTACTAGTGTTTGTACACCTGGCTGATACAAGGGTAATATCAAGTGCTAATTCAATGTACTTGTTTTTGTACACCTGGCTGATACAAGGGTTATTTCTAGTAATATTTTACTGTACTTGTTTTTGTACACCAGGCTGATACAAGGTTTATATTAAGTGTTACATGTGGCTGATACAAGGGTTATATCAAGTAATATTTTATTGTATTTTCATTATACATATGGCTGATGCAAGGGTTATATCAAGTTGTAATTCACTGTATATGTATAGTGTTTTTGCACCTGGCTAATACAAGGGTTATATCAAGCAATATATTTCATTGTATTTTGTGGCAGATACAGGGTTTATATCAAATGATGTTTCACTGTATTTTATCAAACACAGATGCAGATAGCTGTTCCAGTGGTGGTGGGGATGGCACTGTTGTTCTTTCTGCTGGTATGCTTCTTCTGGAGGAAAAACAAAACGTAAGTCATTGACAGTTGTGTTGCACCAAATACTGGCTTCTGATTGGTCATTTCAACACAGAAGACAATAAATGGCCAATGCGATGCTAGAAGTTTTAGACTGGTCATAGATCTTAGGCCAGCATAATTCTCAAGATTGGGTCACAGGAGAAAAATAGAGCTTAACAGTTATTTTTGAGAACAAAATAAAATATATAAAGAACAAAGAAACACATTCATACCCTGGTTTGTTTGTTATGCCCCTAGATGGAATATCTGGGGCTATATTGGATTCATGTGCTTAGGTCTGTCCGTACAGCCATCCATAGACAAAATTTGTCTGGACTGTTTCCCAGGCAATTGTTTCTCAAATTTCATACTTTGCAACAATCATAAGAACCAAGACTAGTTGTGCATATCTTTGCCACATCTCACTCTCATGATTTTTCACTGACTTATGATCCTTCGATATTTTTTTTTTACACATCAATTTGTATGTTATTTCTTAGCAACTATTTGTCAGATTTGCAAGAATCATAAGTACCAAGCTTACTTGTGCATGTCATTGTTTTGTTGCAGTCCAATGAATTTTCTCTGAGTTATGGCCCTTTGATTTTATTTTTACTTATAAAGGATAAAAAGTTTGTTCATGCTGCATTGTCAGGTTTTATTCTATGCTCAAATAGAATTTCTGGTGCTAAATTGGGTTCACATGTGTTCATCAGTCCATCTGTCATCAGTTTGACTGGCCGGCTTTAGCATAGTTATAGCACATTCTGCTTTGGTTATAGGCCTTTGAGGTTGTTTTTAGTTTTTTTTTCACATGAAGGTAAATATAAGTTGATCTACCTGAATTGTCAGCAGCTGTTTGATTTATTTGAAAAAAAGTTTGCAAGAATCCTAAGAGCTGACAATAGTTTTGTTTATGGTTTGCATATTTGGAACTGGTGATTATTAGTTATTAGTTATTTGTTATGTAATGGCAGACAAATTATAAATGTTGAAATTACTGCGTCAAGGCAGTATCTGGGGGTATTCATCACTTTAAGTAATAAACTTTGTTTTTCATGTGAAAGTTTGCAGAAGTTAAAATTGACTCTGTGACTAGTGCGAGGGTTGTTTCATAAAGCCCCAGAATTGCTCTACCTCTCAAGCTTGGGTGATTTATCAAAACACAAAATACATCTTGACATACGTTTACTTATGGCTGACTTGCAGACCAAAATTTATTGTGATCATGAAATGGTTAATTTTACAAGGAACATTGAACAGGAGTACTGTGAAGTACTTTAAGCATGCCAACGTTACGTCACCTTATCAAATTGAAGAGTGTTCTTCACTAGTTGACAGTCAGATGACCTAGTCTTTTGTGATGAAATCACTCATGCCATTTGTACACAAATGTTTCTCAACACTTTGGTAATGTGTTAATTCATTTAATTGAGTTTGTAATTTATTTAAATGTTTCCACCGGAAATAGTTAGGGTCCAGCATAAAATTTTACAACGGAAAGATAATTACATCCATTGATGTAAAGTGATTTTGGCAAAGTCATGGCGATAAAACACTGCAGGGAGGTTACTGTTCAACACAACATCATCAAAGTTACAGGAAACCACGTCAAGATGTTGCACTTAAGTGAGATGCTTTCATGCCAAAATAGCTTAAAGTTTGAGTATTGAACAGCACTTGATTGCATTAGAAATGTATGGAAAAATGATGAGCTTCAAGTTGCTAAATAGTGGTTGCTACCACTAAAACTGCGATAAGTTCAAGAAAATAAAAACCTATTGTAAAGTACCATGGGATATGTGTCAAACTATTTGTGCCTGTAATTTTTTAATGTTATCTGATTGAAAAAGTTTTGAGAAGAGAATTCTGGGAATTTATGGAACAGACACTCGTATATTGATTCAGTCCTTGGCAAACTTCACTCAACTATATAATTAATTCAGGCTTGAGTACCGTTACATGAAGTTAGTTGAGAATGCTGGAGGGCCAGAAGGAGAGTTGCCAGGGGTTGACAGTTGTGCTCTAGAAGAGGGGGAAGATGAACAGGGAGATTCTGTGCAAATACGCAGCAGCAAAGGTGCAAGATTCTTTAAAAAGCTTTCCAACAAAATCAAAAAGGTATGTATTTGAAAAATATTTGAAATTGTTAGGTGTATAACATATTGCCTACTTTATCCATTTATAAATGTTGTATACTGTATTTATTTTTGCTGCTGAAAGTTCATACCCAAAAATTGAAATGATGCCAGAACTTGACTCGGGGACCAAATTTAGCAACTGGCTGGCAAAATCTGGTACATGATTTTATACTCTTATCAAGCTCTCTTGAATAATTTTGACATCCTAAAGCATATTGATAAGGCATGAGAATGTTCTTCCATGTAAGATTTGACATTACAGCTTGGTTTTTTCAAAAGAAACACAAGTTTATATTACAAGAGATTGATTTATAGAAAAATGCTGAATTCTGCTTTACAGTTTTCGTCAGATTCGGTAGGTATAACTTATAAATATCCAAGGTAATGGTGTGTTCTGGGTGAGGTTTGCCTATGTTGATGGCAGCAAATTTGTATGCAAATATAATCTCGCACAATTACATGTATAAGGATTTTTGCTTATTAACTATAATGTCAATTTGGGAATTTTATGCAGGTATTAATATTGGGTGAATTTAGCCTTTCTAGCTTACCTGAGCACATAGTCCTCAAGGTTAGCATTTGTGTCATCCTGCCATGTGCATTGTGGGTTTTCAGCTTTTTACTTCAAACAACATATCCCCTTTCAAAGTTGTTCTAAGAATTTCATGCAGAACTGTCATTGCTATGGCAACAAGAATGGGAAAACTTTGAAAATCTTCTTGTCTAAAACTATAAATAGTTCGGCAATATGTTAGGAAGCAGTGTCTTGTGGACTATTGATGTTTGTAAAAATTATGTCTAAGTGGGTCAGTTGGTCATGTATCACATAGAAATGTTTAAGAAGATCTTTAAAATTCTACTTGTATGAAACCAGGGCCCTTAGAGATAAAAAAAATGTTGCAGAAAGCATTGTCTAGTTAACCTGTAACAAGATTGTTTAAAGTTTGCCCCATGGGTCAATTTTGGCACCATCTTTGAAGATGTTATTTAGACATACATAGAAGAGTCTTTAAAAATCTTCTTGTCTGAAACAATTAGGCCGAGACATTGTCAGTTTGGAGTGTAGCATTATCAGATGGAACTTTTACAAGCTTGTTTAAGTTATGCCCCAGGAGTCAATATTTTTTTCTCTGTCCCAGGGGTGACCCTCATAAATCATGAGTTGTGTGTACTTACTTAAATGCAGGATCTCCAGTGGTTGGACACAATTATGTATTTATAATATTTTAATGCAGAAAGCTGTATGGTAGGGATATTTATAGAAATATGTATGGTAAAGGAATTGATAGAAAGCTGTATGGAAAAATTAAGGGACTGTTTTTAAATCCTCTTGACTTAAACAACAAGGCCCAAAGCTCTGAAATTTGGCATGAGGCATTGCCAAAATAGACCTGTACCAGATTTTTCAAACTTTCATTTTTGACTCCACCCTGGGTGTCAGATGTTTTCCATAGACTTATATTGACAAACTCATTGATGATTTTCTTGTCAGAGACCTTAAGCTGAGAGTTATGAAATTTCATTTGAGGCATTGTCTAGTGGACTTCTACAAATATTGTTCAAATTTTGTCACTTTGGTCATATTTCTCTTCCCTAGGGTGGTCTCATTTTAAGAAATATATATGAAAATCTTTGAAGCCACAAGGCATAGAGTTCTAAAAATTTGCATGGAGCATTCCTCAGTGGACCTCTACCAAAGATTTCCAACTTTGTCTCTTCATTTTGGCTCCACCCTAAGGGTCAGATGTTTTACCTAGACTTATATAGAAAGACTCTTTAAGAATTTTCTAGTCAGAAATATTAGACTGAGAATTCTGAAATTTGGTATGAAGTATTAGTGCGTCCGTACCAAAATTGTTTAAATTATGTCCCTTAGATCATATTTGCCCAAACAGGGATCACATACTTAACTTAAGATAGAAAAGATATTACAGAGACATGGAAAGTGTTTTCTTAAAACCAAATAGCCTGAAGCTTTCATATTGACATGCAGCATTTTCTAGGTCTTTCATGTAATTGGGTAATAGTTCTATACATTGTCTTTGTTGTTCTTGAGAGTTATACTCAGATAAGCGATTTTAGGGCCGTCATGGCCCTCTTGTTTAGATTTATTATTTGTTAATCAAGAGCACATATTGGAGTTTCTTAACAGATACTCTATCACATGTTGAGTCTGTTGCTGTTTTGATTCTTCATCATCAGATCAGTTAATAAGTTTAAAATCTTTATATGAGAGAAAAAAATGTTTGAAGAGGTATACTGTAAAACAGGTTTTATTCATGATGGTTTTTGCTAATGTTTCCAATTTCAATACCTCATCAATTCAAAAATGTCTTGAAATTCCTTATTTGAATTACAGTTAGAAAATACGTGAATCAAAAGGTCAGTTTTAGACAAAATTCACGAAATTTTGGTGTCACGAAATTTAATTGTTTTACAGTAGTTTAGTCACTTCTTTGAATATAAGTCTGTTAACATCTCTGGTACACTTACTCTTTAGGTTTTTTGAAGATTTTCATGAAATTTCACACAAATGGTCATCATCAGTTGCGTGTACTTTACCTTAATAAAATTCAGGATGTCCAGCTGTTGGACTTACTTAAATGCAGGATCTCCAGTGGTTGGACACAATTACGTATTTATTATGTTTTAATGCAGAAAGCTGTATGGTAGGGATATTTATAGAAATATGTATGTTAAGGGAATTGATAGAAAGCTGTATGGTGGGTGTATTTATTGAATGCTGTTGGTGAAGTAGAGGTATATATAGAAATTAAGCTATATGGTAGAGGTATGGTGTATTCTGAATCTACAATTTCTTGTGTCAGGGTCTGTTATGTATAAATGCTTGTTTTTATTTTGTTTGTTTTTAAAACTTTCCCAAATAATACTTGGTCTTAGTGTTATGTCTGTCACATCTTTTACACTGTATTTGACTGGTTTGCTTTATAGAGGATTATTGTTAGTTCCAGTTTAAAATGAAGATATATTTCACAAAGTCAATACCTTTTTTGAGTTCACAGATGAAATATTCATATGTATATATGCATATTCTGAAGCTTTCACAGATTCTGTTATTCGTTTATTTTTATTTAATTTTGATAAATCTTTTCTGCCAAAGATTTAAAAATTAACTTGACAGATTGAAGCACTGTGTCATTAGGTGTTCATATGTCAGTCTGTCATCTGTACTGCCATATAAAATGAAACTATGTATACTTATTTACTTATACTGGTTGGATGATTTTTAGCAGGGTTGTGGCCCTTGATTTTTCCAGTTGGAAAACATTTGTGCATATCTCCATAACTGTTGGTTGGATTTTGATGAAACTTCACAGCAATGATAGTGACCAAGTGTAGTTAATGCATATTATCAGCATGTTCCTGTCAGATGAATTATATATTTTTCATTATAAATGACATGTGGGGGGAGACATATGTTTTTCTCTAAAATGATCTTTAGTTTTTGTTTAACAGAATAAAAAGCTGTTGTTTCGTTTACAGGATGATGCTTTTGAGGCAGCTGTATTGAATGAAAGGATGCCACTGACCTAAGAATACAGTGTAACAGAACAGAATGGAACAAATAATAATTGTAGCCCATATGATCACATAGACTACAAGAATCTCATGACAACATACAGCATGCTGCAATAACTTCTTTTCTTTATTTTGTTTTACAATTGAAAATTCCTTGTATGTTCTTTTATTGTATGTAATGTTACCCTGTTGTTGGTTTAAAACAAACACAGTTGATGGGCAGGTTGTGGATAAAGAAAATGAGTTGTACCATTTGAATAACAATGTCAAGATTTGTTTTGTTTCCTCGGTTTTTGCCGATTCACAATGCACATGTGAGGGTAGTTTATTGAAAATTTTTGTATTTAGAAATGAGTTGCAAATACAGAGTAAATTGTAGCTTAAAGATTCGGAACTTTGGTTGAAAAGTAGTTATAACAAATTAATGTACACTGGTAAGCCATTTTATCTAGATGTTGCAAAGGAAGCTGCTAAATTTTTTGGGTGTGTTGTAGTTGTATTAATTTTTTTTTTATCTGTAGTTTTTACATAATTTGTTTTCATGACATTAATTTTTGTCTTCATTTTTTTTTCTTGTACTTGACTTTGCATACACTGAATTTATTGATCTGAAGTGCAGTTTTGTAACCTGTTCTCCATGTTTATTGGTTGTGACTTCAGACTGTAAAGCATATTCTTTGTATTAAATAAATGAAGACTTTTTACATGTATATGAAAAATCATATGAATATTGTGTGAAGCTATAGTTGAGAAATATCTCAGTTATTTAGAGAGATAAAAATCGATAAGTGAAAAAATTTCAGTGACTGTAGTTTAGTTTTGTTTATGGTCATAAATAAAGGTCAAGGTCAGGCATAATGTATTTTAATGATATATAATAACTACCGTAGTAATTTATAGCATTATAAAAATGAATCATTTTTTCAGATATATACGAGTATAGTGACTGTTGATAATAATGTTTTGTCACGAATGTTATACAGCAGCATGTGATTCCCTTAACAATTTCCAATTCCAGCAATATTTATGACAGTAGGTTAAATGATGCACAAAACTTACATTTTTATCAGTAAGTGAAACAACATTAGATTTTTTTAAGGTATTTTTTGCAACCTGTTTAAGATTAAGTCTCTAAATAAACTTACTTTCTAATCAGTTAGCCAAATTTATATCCAGTTGTCTCTAAATAAGCTTAGTTTCTAACCAATTAGCCAAATTTATATCCAGTTGTTGGGGGTTGTCTTTGTGGTGTGGGGAGGGAGAAGGGGGTTGAGTGGGTGATGGAGAGCATACTATGTCTAATAATATAGTCTAATCTTGTTTTGTGTAAAGGTAGGAAATGGGAAGATACAGTAGATGGATGAAATCCACATTTTTGTTTTTATAAAGTTTTATTTTTATTCTGTTTTCAGTGTCAGAAAGTTGTCAGCTATTGAAGTTAGAAATCCATTTGTTCTATATTTATTTATACTACTTTATTGAACTATGATTGTGTATTATCATTATACTATGAATTTTCTCTCTCTTCTTTGTTCAGAACAGGACTGTCATATTTAAAGAATTCTAATAATGCTGAAGGATTGTGGAAATAACATTACAGTTCAGCTAAGCCAACCAAACTTGAATCTCACTTCTGAATTTAATGCTTTTTACTCAACAGTGTAACCTTTTATTTCATTGTTGTTCATGTGATAAATGTGTTGTCTTAAATGATATCCCCCAATAAAGTAAGAATTTTAAAGGGCAGTGATATTTACATATGGAATGGATTTTCGTGAACATAGAATATTACAAGTCAATCTTTTCAGCCATATACTTCATGTTAAGTGATATTTTAGGAGTGGTCTCCCGTGATATGTTCATACTTTTGAGATCCAGGCATTGAACTGATTTAATTGAAAATATTTCAGTCCACACTTTTCATTGTCACTTTATCTCATGTTTTGACCACAAGCGTTAATTCTTGAGCATTATTAGAAATGGTTTCACTTTGACCTTGCATTATATGTTGCCAACTTTCAGTTGATAACACATTATTATAGACGATACATGAAATATTTTGTAAACATTGTGTTCATGTTTCAGAGTTAATTTAAGTTCTCTTTAAGTCTGCCACTCTAGGTTACAATTAGTTATATTTATTTTTCAAGCACTGTTTTGTAGTCATAGAAATAAATTGTGCAAGGTTGGCATTTGGATTTAGTTTCATAAATCATTCTGTTAACCATAGGTTTGACAAAAAAGGCCATCCCAAACTCATTACATTACAAAGTAGATGTGAACAGCACATTAAAGTAGTGACTAGTTTAGGAGTGTAGTGAAATTAATTTCAGACTTATAATAATATCAAGAGTAAGAAGTTTGCTTACAGTTTTGATAAATTTAATGAAATATTTGTTTTCAAAGACCAGTTAAAGGGACAATATGCTAAGGGTTTTTTTCTGGAATACACATGTATAATTTTTTTCATTTGAATATACATGTATCAATACAAAAAGTATGAATATATTTTTATGTCAGTGAGTGCATATAGCAAGCCACATTTTTTCAAACAGAGTTCTACAGGGTAAATAAATTCAAGCAAGAAGGATGAAAAGGATACAATGCATCTTGGTTGTTATTTTTTAGTCGTCTAATACCTTATTTTGTATTTTATTTTGTATATCAACTTATTATTGGTTTCTTCTAATATTTATTCACGTAGACATATGATAAAAGCATCTTTTTGTATTTACAGGTTGGAACTATTTCTTTCTGTAAATATATATGTATATTTTTTTCGAATATGTTTGTGTACTGGTATATGTAGTGTGTACTGGTATATGTAGTGTGTACTGGTATATGCACTGTGTACTGGTATATGTAGTGTGTACTGGTATATGTAGTAAGTTTTTTGTTTCTTTGATAGATCTGTATTTTTGTTTTGGAGGACTTTCATTTTTGTTTTCGCTTTTTCTTAGTTAAAACATATTAAGTTGTTTAGTGAGTTATAATTCTATGTTGTTGTTGTTCTTCAGTTATTTTATTCTATCTGTTTACAGAAGCATTTACACTTTTTCTCAGTGATTGTGTTCAAAATAGGTTGTTTGTAAATGTTTACCTTTTTTCCACACATTTGTTCCCGTTTTTGGAAAATAAACACAACATTATGAACATTATCAATATCTGATACTGTCCATAGGTTCTATAATTATGCCCCCACTTTAAAGAAGAGGGGGTATATTGCTTTGCATTTGTCTGTCTGTCGGTCGGTCCGTCGGTCCATAGACCAAATGGTTTCCGACCAATAACTAAAGAATGCTTAGGCCTAGGAACTTCAAACTTGGTAAGATGATTGTCCATCACCAGTAGATGACCCCTATTGATTTTGGGGTCAAGGGGTCAAAGGTCAAGGTCACATTGACCTAGTAGGTAGAAACGGTTTCCGACCAATAACTAGAGAACGCTTTGACCTAGGTTCACCAGACTTGGTATGCTGGTTGGTCATCACCAGTAGATGACCCCTATTGATTTTGAGGTCATTAGGTCAAAGGTCAAGCTCACAGGCACCTTCATCCTAAAAACGGTTTCCGATCAATAACTAGAGAACGCTTTGACCTAGCTTCACCAAACTTGGTATACTGGTTGGTCATCACCAGTAGATGACCCCTATTGACTTTGAGGTCATTAAGTCAAAGGTCAAGATCACAGAGACCTTCATGTTAAAAACGGTTTCTGATCAATAACTAGAGAACGCTTTGACCTAGGTTCACCAAACTTGGTATGCTGGTTGGTCATCACCAGTAGATGACTCCCTATTGATTTTGAGGTCATTAGGTCAAAGGTCAAGCTCACAGAGACTTTGACTCTAAAAACGGTTTCCAATCAATAACTAGAGAATGCTTTGACCTAGTTTCACCAAACTTGGTATGCTGGTTGGTCATGACCAGTTAATGACCCCTATTGATTTTGAGGTCATTAGGTTAAAGGTCAAGTCCACAGGGACCCTGGTCCTAAAAACGGCTTCTGATCAATAACTAGAGAATGCTTTGGCCCAACCACAAGCAATTAGGTGCTGCCGGGGGGGCATTTATGTTTTACAAACATTTCTTGTTTTAAAACTTTTGGTTATGGCATGAGCATTCTACTTTTCCTGTTATTTCTTTTAAGCACAAAATTTGATATGTTCTGATTTCATCTGTAAACGGTGGCTACTTGTTATATATTGTTGACTTTTTCATTGATACATTCCAAAGAGATATACATTTCTCACATATTTCTTTCATGTCATTCCAGATATTACCAGTTAAACAGTTATTTGATAGTTACTTTATATCACCCTTTGCTAAGGTTGGTTAGAGTATTTATCAACCTTGATCATTGATGTATTGACTTGTGTGCATTTGAGTCAGTATCACAGGTTATACGACTGTTCAGGCAAATGAAAAACAGTTTATATATACATGTAGATTGGATAATCATATATATATTAACTTATTATATGTCTCTCTCTTTATATGTAAACTTTATGTATGTCCATTTTCTTAGAGAGGTTATTTGGTATTGGTTCCCTGTTTCATGGGATGTTTTGAAGTCAGAGGAACCTAGCTAACTCAAGTATCTGAAATCAGTTATATGAAACCTGTAATGATTTTTATATTTAAAAACTTCTGTGATGGTCGACACCAATAAAATGACAATATACAGATATATTGAATAATGTTGTATTTACATGTTGTGGTAGCTTATGGTTGTGGAGCCTGTTTTCTTCTATGATATTAGTGTTTATTTGTGAATTTGTGATTTTTTTTTAATTTCAATTTTTTATTATCAGACTTGATTTATTTTAAGGAATAGTTAATTCTTGGTCATTTTTAGATCTAATAGTTTTCTGGATATACATACAACACTGACCTAATTTGAACCTGTTAATCAACAAAATATTTGGTATTGCCTTGTGTAATATGGCATTTAAACTGACCTAAAGAAGAATTTGCAGTTTCTTAAATCATACTCTTAGCTGTCAAGATATGATACAATCTAGCTTTACAGAAAACTTAAGGCTATTTTACTGGAAATAAATAATACTGCTGGAGAGAGAGAGAGATAAGAGTGATGGAGAAAGAGAGAGTGTAGGAGGAGGAGAGGAGGAGGAAGAATAGTGGTTGTTAGGAAGAGTTGAAGTATCAACTGCCTTAAAGAACAGATTTACAGTGAAAACAAAACTGAGTTACTGTTACAAAAGTTAGTGTTGTTTGTACATAGAAAAGCAAGAATTATGAATGTATGTAGAGAAGTATGGTTGTAAACAGTAGATAGATGGCATTATATATTGTGGTTGGGTATGGTTGTATACTGTGGATAGTAATGTTCTTATTGATACAGGGATATAGGGGTTTCTTAAGGTTGGTATTTGTTACATATATTGTCTGTCTCTTGTCATTCCAAAATGCGTAGTTACCAAACGTGATATTGTGAAGGGTTGTGCAAATAAATTTGTGACTTCTTGTTAAATTTTAGAATATATTTTTATCTCAAAGAATCTAGTATATAGAGTTTGTAAGTGTAATGATTTAGATAAAGGTTTCTAGAATTATTGAGGTTTATATGAAATGTCTGTTCTCTGAAAAATTGCCATAAATTTTAGCTGAAATCTGACACAAACTGTAAGATACTAGTTAGTAAGTCTGTTTAATTTGCTATTTGTACATTAAACCATAGTTGTAATGGATTTAGTTTATGAGTAGAACTGATTCAGAATATTAGATAACTTTATTTGGCTTCAGAGAAATCAACCTTGACCTGCTGACCTTTTATCTTGCTTTTTAGCTTTTAGTGATGAATGTTTGACTACATGCTTGTAAAATTTCTCAAATGAAATTGAAAATTATTTGAGTCATTCTTTTATCATGATTACTTTTTCGGGTCTGTTGTGATGAAATTTGGAATGCTTATTTTATTGCAAACATATTTCTAAATTGTTTCAGTATCATAGTTTCTTTGACCTACTGACCTCCTTTATTGTTTTGTATGCAGCAGTATTGAAACTCAGACTACATGTGTAACTCTGCAGTCACATTTTTAATCTGTCTTCATCTCAATAATTTACTCATTCCTGATTTTGTTTCAAGTAAGATTTCCATGACATTGCACTTGTCTTTTTTAGCAGAATGAATCATATGGGAGATTCGGGGCCAGTAAGGTTCTCTAGTCTCTTTAAATATTCAGGTAGACAATCAGACAGTCAATGTTTTGAAGAATAACTACCTGTTTTTCATCCTTTTTTACTTCACTGTATACTGCACACAAGCTGTTTATTTAGAATGAGAGGGAGTGCCTTGCCATCTATATTAATGTAAGCTTGTTATCCATACCTTGTTCTGATTTGTATATTCCTTTGTAACACTTTACCTGTACATCACATAACACTTATCTTAGATTGTAAAGGATAATATATTATCATAAAGCTAAAGGTTTGGAATCTCATATAACATTAGCTTGATTAAGGATGTTTTGCAGAACTTGAAAGCTTAATTGTTGGCAGAAAGGAATTTAGAGTGAAATTTGCAGGAAAGGTGTTTTTAGCAGAATCTCATGACTGAATGCTTTTTTCATAAAGTCAACAGATTTTGTATGTGGAAAAGATCACTTTATAACCAAAGCATGTTGAAGGAATTATTGTATACACCAGTAAAAACAGCTAGGCAACAATTTGGTTGGATTATATAAGTTTTGGGGAGTCATTAACATAAAAAATGTCTTAGATAACTGTTTGAAGTCAACAGATTACATTTATTACTCATTTCTGCAAGAAATTCTGACATGAAATCCAATTGGGGCAGATACATGTACATCAGTTTTAAAATTCTAGGAAGGAGGAACAGATACTTCTGCCTTATTTCTCACTGAAACTGTGTTTGTCTGTTATTGTGTGTTTTGCATGTTCATGTACTTTGTCATGTGCTTTTGACACGTAACTATTTTGAATTTAAGACACACATTATTATGTAAAAAAAAAACTTATATGTGACTTGAATAAAAAGTCAGTTCTCTGCTTACTATACCAGTTTCTGTTTTACTTTTTATGATAAAGACCGGCTATAGCAACACATAGTAGTCCCATTCATGCAGTGGTCTGTCAAAGATAGCTCTTAGTGAGGTAGTAGTGTTATTTCATAAGAAAGATGTCGGGGCTAAGTATTCCGTTTCAACTGGAACTATGGCACACAAAAAAACCTATTAAAAAATTCAGTGGTGTGTGATAAATGGATGATGATTAGTGTAATTTGGAATCTCAGCTATGGTAAAGCGGGTTTGTTACCACCAGTAGACAACCCCTATTGACTTTCCTTAGGTCAAAGTTCAAAGTTGCAGTAACAGAAAGCTTACAATGAACTGATGAATAATGATAATCCAGAAAAAATGGACAGACAGGGTGATCATCTGAAGATGATCTCTTTAAGGTTTGTGTCCATGAGAAGAGAAACATTACAGAAGCTCTTATCTGTATTCTAAAACTTAAATAGGAGTGACTACAAAAGCTCTCTAAACTATATTCTAAAATTTTAAGAGGAGTGATGTAAGGGAAGCTCTCTTTAAACTTTGTTCTGAAATTGAAAGAGGAATGACGTAATTAAAGCTCACTCTAAACTGTATTCTGAAAATTTAAAAGGAATGAAGTTAAAGAAGCACTCAACTGTATTCTAACACTTAAAAGTTATAAGTGCTGTAACATTTGCTCTTTCGAAACTGTATTTTTTTAAACTTTAAGAGCAGTGATGCTACAGCAGGTCTCTCTAAAGTGTATTCTAAAAGAGAGGTGACATTATGATAACTCTTTCTTAACTGTTTTCTGAAGGGGAAAGTGAGAGTAAAGTAGCTCTTTCTAGCATTTAACAAGCTGATTAAAATCATACCCTTAAAATCACTACACTATTAGGGAGATCATGTATTTCAGTCAGATTGTAGAATTTAACGGCCAGTCCCTTTTAAGTTTCACAGCTCTTACAATATTTTTTTTCAGTTGGGCATTATTTCCTTTAGAAAAGATGACTTGATATGAATGAGGCATTCCTATTACTCACTTGGTCAATATCTTTGATGTGATGACTTCATATGTAAGGGGACACAACACTTGCCATCATTTTTAGCTCGCCTGAGCATATGCTGAGGATGAGATACTGCGATCACTGAATGTCCAGCTTCTGTTGTTGGTCTGTCGTCCATCCACATAAACCTTGTTAACACTACAGGTCACATTTAAAATCTAATCATTTTGAAAGTTGGTCAGGATGGTCAAGTTTGAAACTGGGACAATTGTGGGGTAAAAATCCAGGTCACAAGGGCAAATCAAAGGAAACCCTTGTTAACATTCTAGAGACCACATTTTTTATCAAGTCTTAGTGAAAGTTGTTCAGAATGTTTGCCAATGAGTTTGAAACTGGGTAATGCAGGATCAGAAACTAGGTCACCCGGCCTAATTTGTTAAACCTTGTTAACACTCTATTAACCACATTTTCTATACAATCCTCAGAAAATTTAATCAGAATGTCTGTCGATTTAAAAGCGGAGTCGCATGGGATCAGAAACTAGGTCATCTTGTCAAATTAAAAAAAAACACTTTGTTTACACCCTAGAAGCCATGTTTTCTTCTGTATCATCATGAAAATTTATCTGAGTATTTTCCCCGATGATGTCTAGATTATGTTCAGAAGAGAGTCATATTGGATCAAAAAGTAGGTCACCAGGTGAAAACCATACTAAAACATATTTTTGCACTCAAGAAACAATATTTTCTAAACAATCATTGTGAAAATTTATCAGAATATTTGTCTTGATGTATCTAGGTCACATTCAGAAAGGGGCCACATAGGGTAAAAAAATAAGTCACCATGCTAGAGGCCATGTTTTCTACCCAAACATGATGAAAATTTGTCAGAATGTTTGTCTTGATGATATCTAGGTCTTGTTTAGAAGTGGGTCACGATGGGTAAAAATGTAGATCAGCAGGTTAGAGGCTATATATACTATATGATAATCATCAGAATTTGTGATAATGATTGTCTCGCTGATATCTGGGTCATGTTTAAAAGTGGGTTATTCAGGGTCAAAAAGTAGGTCATTATGCTAATTGCCATATTTTTAACCTTATATCAGACTGTGTTGAAGATATCTAGGTCATGTTAAAACATATAGCTAGATGCCATATTTTCTGTTAGGTAATTGCCTATAAATTTAATGACGTCACATAAAAAGGGGTTCCACTTACTTTCTTGTCAAAGTCATTTACAGTTATATACCTTACAACTGACAGCATATATATGGGAAAACACTAATACTACCTTCAAAGTAATCTTGGGAGTAAATTCCTTGACATAGTTTCTAATAGATAACAATCCTACTCTAATTTAAATTATACAGGAGTTATTTCCCTTTGAAATGATGACGTCAAAAGAGACACAACTCTTGATAATTTTAGCTCAGGGTGAGCTATTGTGATCACTCTGTGTCCGGCGTCATCGTCCGTCGTCATCATTTTAATTCAAATGACATCTCCTCCTAAACCACTAGGTTATTTTTAACCAAACTTGTTCGTATATATTTCCCATTTCTAAAATTGCTCAAGCCAAAAATAGAAAAAAATCAAACACCATCTCCTCCTAAATGGCTAGGTGTTTTTCCACAAAATTTCACTGAAATTTTCCTTACATAGCCCTCTAATAAAATTGCTAAGACTGTTCCGCTCTATTGAACAAACTGGCTACCAGAGCTAAAAATAGATTTTCGTCAATATTTGGCTTCAAATGACATCTCACCCCAAACCACTTGACCATTTTAAATCAAATTTGACAGAAATGTTCCTAATTCTAAAATTGCCCAAACCGTTTCGCTCAATTGCACATAAGGGCTGCAAAAAGCTAAAAATAGAAAAAAAATCAAACAAAATCTCCTAAACGGCGAGGTGTTTTTCTACCAAATTACACAGACATGTTCCTTACAGAGTTCTTTTCTAAAATTACTCGAGCCGTTCCGCTCCATTGCACATAAGGGCTGCAAAAAGCTAAAAATAGAAAAAAAATCAAACAACATCTCCTTCTAAACGGCTAGGTGATTTTCTATAAATTTCACAAAAATGTTCCTTACATAACCCCTATTAAATTTGATAAAAAGGTCCCGCTGATTGAAAAAAATGGCTGCCAGAGCTAAAATAGATTTGCGTCAATATTTGGATTCGAATGACATCTCCTCCAAAACCATTTGGCCATTTTTTTACCAGATTTGATAGAAATGTTCCTTTCATTGCCCTTTTCTAAAATTGCCCAAACGTTCCATTCCATTGCACATAAGGGCTACAAAAGCTAAAAATATAAAAAATTTCAAACATCTCCTCCTAAGCCCTTTTTTTATATTTTGGTTTACTGATTTTTTTTCAAAAAAAGGTAGGGTAGGAGGAGGGGAAAAAAAAATCTTGAAAAAAAAAACAAAAAAACATCGGAAAGTCTTCTTATTTCTATTTATTCCTGAATACTGTATATATGAATATTTTAATAAATTTTAATAATGTATTCAATCTTTACTGTGAAGAAACCAAGGAAAATGAGCCGTTCATACGGTACATTTTCCGTAAAATCGGCATTCAGAATTTCTTTTTTCCTGAAATTTTTTTTTTTTTTCATTTTCCAAAATACAGGGTCGGCGGGTCAGTAAACCGAAAAATATAAAAATAATGGCCTAAACGGCCAAGTGATTTTCCATAAAATTTCACGGAAATGTTCCTTACATAGAATTGCTAGAATGGTTTTGCTCCATTGAACAAAATGGCCGCCAGAACTAAAAATAAATTCTCGTCAATATTTGGCTTCAAATGACATCTCCTCCAATTCCACTTGGCCATTTTAAACCACATATGACACATTGCTGGAAAGGTTCCGCTGATTTTCATAGATAGTTGGCTTAAATGACATTTCCTCTCAAACTGCTAAGCAATTTTCTTTTAAACTTAGCAGAAATTTTCCTGTTCCTTATAATATTATTGCCTTTTTCTAAAATTGCTCAACCATTCCACCCCACTGCACACAAGGGCTACAAAAGCTAAAACAACAAAAGAATTCAAAAAACATCTTCATCTAAACGGCAACATGATTTTCCACCAAATTCCACAGAAATGTTCCTCACATAGCCCTCTATTAAAATTGCTAAAACTGTTCTGCTCCATTGAACAAAATAAGCTAAAAATAGATTTTCATCAATATTTTGCTTCAAATGACATCTCCTCACAAGCTGCCTTTGGCCCATGTGTTTAATTTGTATAAATTATGAGATCTTTGAAAATCTTCAATTACAAAATGCAATGTTGCATCTCAGCCAAAGTACTCCTGAGAGCGAACCAGGGCCATCAAGGTCATCTTGTTAAGCTATTTCTATTCGAAATATACCAATCTGGAGTTATATCCTTTGAAGTGATAATATTTCTGTTTTTTTTTACACGTCATATGAAAGAGACTTTAAGATGATAGTGACGTTACAAAAGCTTTTCCTTAAATGTATAAAACTTGAAAGGGAGAACGATGTTACGGCAGTTTTTGTAAAATGTATTCTAAAACTTTAAAGTCACAAAAGACGTCAGAGATGATCAAAATAAAAACAGATGGCATTTTCATTAACTTGTGTGTTTTATATTAATTTTGTAAATTCTCTTCGTTTGGTATTCCGCTGCAGGTTGAACTTACCACCCCAAACCCGGGGAGAGTCACCTAAACTGTCAAAATGTTGATAAGTGAAGTCCATTTATAGGAAGCTATATTGTGTTTATACCCCCAAACAACTTGTAAAATCCAAACCGTATTCCGTCAATCATTAGGGTTTTTAAGATAACTCATTGGAATTTACGGCAGCTTAAACTTATCTTGATTTGTAAAGCGTTGGCAAACTTTTACATTTAAAACTCTTATGGAATGGATTGAACGTATTTGTTATGTTAACCTTAAAGGCAAACATATGAAGTAAACTGACTATTATCATTAATATTGTATAAAGAATTATTTTAAACAAATATTACAAGAGCTAAACATCAATACCTAAAATCAATATCTTTTCAAATGGTGTGTCACGAGGTCACTGATGAACAAACACACAAGTCTAGAAATTTGTCATTTTGGAGGGCTGTTACAAATAAATTGTCTTGCCGTCAACTACGTCGGCTAATATAAACAAAAAATCTGTAAACACTTAATGTTTCAGCCTATAAAACGACCACAAATATAAGGGTTTGGTCCGAAAAAAAAACTACAAATACAGATGAAATATAACTTTAGAATTTGTGATAAAGTTGTAATTTGTTACTTGGAATGGGTAAGTAATTGCTGTTCATTTCCAGTAATGATTGAAAACTGCTTGACCGACTTACGCTCTACAATACACTGGCAAAACAGTGTGACCATGATGGGACCAGCAACCAGTACTATTCAAACTATAAATACTTTTAAATTGACAAAGATATTTGAACCTGTAGTACTGCAAAGTATATCTTTAAATGAACAAGGGCAGTTTTTTCATATATAAAAACCATTTCCTTTCTCTAACCATCTATATGAAATTTTATATCATGTTCATCAGATAGATTTTATGCCTATTTTATTAGCCTTTACCATAAGGACCTATGCTAAAGCTCTTGTATACAGATACTGAATCACTAATCCTACAATTTACGGTTGAAATTGACATTAAAAAGTTTAAATTTGAAACACAAAGCAGACGAAAGCTGTTTTGTACAACTTTTACTTCTTGAAAGTATGTTTGGCTAAACATTAAACAAATTCACGACAGGTCAGGTTAGAGAAAGCTATATTTCCTTGTCATCCTTTCTTGGCACACAAAGCAGATATGATTAATCATCCTTTCTTGGCACACAAAGCAGATATGATTAATCATCCTTTCTTGGCACACAAAGCAGATATGATTAATCATCCTTTCTTGGCACACAAAGCAGATATGATTAATCATCCTTTCTTGGCACACAAAGCAGATATGATTAATCATCCTTTCTTGGCAC
Source organism: Cyclina sinensis (assembly GCA_012932295.1). Taxonomy (NCBI): domain Eukaryota; kingdom Metazoa; phylum Mollusca; class Bivalvia; order Venerida; family Veneridae; genus Cyclina; species Cyclina sinensis. The sequence goes on from JAAONU010000013.1 coordinate 4,820,669, forward strand.
ACAAAGCAGATATGATTAAGTATGCACTATTTTGATTATTGAATTGTTGCAACGGTTACTTTATAGTCAGGTGGTTACTTTACGCAGGTAACTGCTTACATGAGGTAGACAGGACTGATTGGAAATAAACTATGAACAGTTGACAGTTTCTTGAGGGGGTTACAATTACCGAGTGCACGAGAATTGCCATAGATTATTCGCCATCATGACTGAAATTCTGTTTCAGGTTTTCAACAGAACGAAACCATAAAACGGTACCCGATTGTAACTTTGAGACCAGCCCTTGGGCGATAACGCGAAAAAATCAACTATTACTTAATACAGTCTATTAAAAATAAATATCTTTGCTAAACAGTGCATACAACTAAACGTGGAACCTTGTGAAAGTGAATGAAAAATTAAATAAACTACATAGGATGCGTAGCTTAACAAAAAAAAAACGTGATATAACGTCGTTTCAAAAGATTTTATATGGATCACATTTAAAGAAATGAAAAGATGGATTGTACCCACCACTCTGAAATGTTTAATGTGTGCAAACAATTGGAAGATTGAATTTCACGTTATATCATATCATGTATTTGTTTTCACGTCTGCGGGAAAATGGGATGGATGTATTGTGAATCTTATTCTCACAAGTCAAATAAAACACATAAAATGCCAGAATTTTCTATCAACTAATTCTGCTGAAAGGTAAATATTATTTGAGTTCTTGTCTAATTATGCCTGTTTGATGATATAGTTTTAGACACGTCATTTTCATAGTTTTTACCAGCTTTCAAACAAAATAGAATTCTATTTTGGTCACCGAACATCACGGAAATGATTCAGTCGAACCCAATAGACCTACAGGAGGTTTTGAATAAATATTTTCTACATTGGTTGCGTAGAGAGTTGTTCCAACTTGTCTCAATACTTTCTGGTTTGTAAAGAGTGTTTGCACATCACAGGGACGGATTAATGTATGTCTTGGAGAAAGTCTGCAAAAAGGATTCAACTGCAGAGACTGGTATTTCTGGCTTTTACCACTGTACCTGTAGTAAAGAAAATGATATAGTAACAGCTCCTCAAACTTATTAAACTTATTAAAGATAACAGACGGAGAAATGCTAAAACATGTCAGCTGCTTCTCTTTATTTTTTATAGGACATGGAACTTTTTTCATTCATACGTAGTCATACACTTTAAGGTTTATGACAGTGGTACCATTTTGAATTGTTTCCTCACCTCTACTAGCAAAACTTTAGAGTTTGTGAAATATCATTGATGCCATAAAACCTGTTAAGCGATTGTACGGAGCAAAACTGCTGCAAAATATAATACTTTCTAGCAGATAGTTTGTCATGTTGACGTATTTCTGCTTTGCAGGACCGAAGCATTGAAGCACTAGACCATTGCCGTCATCAAGTCTAACGGAGTCCTTAATACCTTTGAACAATCATTTACGGAAAACATAACAAGCATGTATTGCAAACGAATCTATTTTTAATTTAAAGAGATCATGGCAAGCTCGCCGTTCCTTCCGTTACCCTTTCTGGCCTGGGTGAGTATTGGCCACAGCCTCCGAAAGCTGACCAGTTTACACAAATTGCACAAAAAACCCCTCTCTTACTAGGTAAGAAAACTAAGAATCCAAGTGGGAGTTGTCGGACGTAGATGACTGTAAAATTCAATGAGGGACATTCCTGATAACAAATTATCTCCCTTACTCAGATAACATCAAAGGTAGACCAAATAGCACATTGGTCCTTTCAGTTGGAATCCTCTAACTTTATCCTTGTTTCTAATTGGGATGGTCTTGACATTTAGTTCTGAAAATTCTCACTTGTATATTAAATAAAAAGTTAGGATTATCAAAAAACAAAGATAATGGTGTTAACAAAACATGTTACTAAACTTAATGTATAATCTGACTACCATTGTTGCAAATATAATTAGGCTTAATTATCACCATACCAAAAGAGAAAATGGCGATAAAAGCAGAGGAATCCAAATGGAAGGACCGATGTATTATCAGAGAGTATTCAGTGTAGATAATCCACTAATGCCCCCATTGTTTAACTTACCAACTCTTTGTCTGCCTATCTCGCTGAATTCTGATAAATCATGATTTTAAACATTTTTTTTAAATTTCCGAATAAGCAAAACTTCTGGAAATAAACTTCATTCTTTTGCAAATGTTATTTAGACTTCAACTACCACACAATTTAAAGATAAGAACAAAGATTGAAAATCTGAATATTTAGATCTTAGATCCAAAAGTCGGTCACGTTTTTCCTTACAGAAACAGCAAATTAGCATCACAAAATATATCACTCTCTACTCGATTACATAAATACTTCAGTTCGTTTACAGACAGAGTCAAATTTCGTACGCAGTCAGCAAATATTGGTCTTGTGTTTAAAGCCCCCACCACAGAATAAAATTTCAGGTGTTTTGTTTACCTTGGTAAAGCATGTGATATGTCTACATTCAGGTAATTAGGACACAATTATGAAACCTCACGCAAATAAGCCACGATATAATTATTTAAAGGTATAAAACTACTATATTACTTCTTATAATAACAGAGGGTTTGCAATACATCTGTAAGGATTCAATGATTTTTTTTTTGGAAAGTTATGACCGTGCATTGCCCCGCATTCGTGACAAATTGTAGATTATACTCTGTTCTCCCTTTCATTTATCTAATTTGTAAAAACAATAATTTAGTGTACTGAACTTATAACCGATTGACCAACCATGTTATGGAAAGAGGTGTGGAAGGGGTAGGAAAGGGGTGATCAAATGTTGATATTCCGACTCTGAATTTCAACGTTAATGTCAGTGTCTTAAAAGTTTAACAACTTTTTTTGCGTTAGTGTGTTCATATGTTAGAGCGAGTGTGCTCATGAATTGTGCGCTTACATCCCGAGTGATAAGGTCTGAAAGAAAACGTCTAGAAAACGATCACTTTTTTTCATTCAGTGAACATGATTGTCCCGAAATAAAGTCAGTTTAGTTTTGAACGCATTATTTTGCCATGAAACTCCCTTTCACCAAGCAAATATTTGTTCGAATGTGACAATGAAGCTTTTTCATTTATGAACGGATGCAAATGTTTAACACGGCAGAATGAACGTGCATTGCACGTGAGCTTGCGAGCGTTCAAATACATATAAACATCAAATCGACAGGGTATGAATGAATTTTTTTTAAATTTAAAAGAGCGCTACGATGTAAATACAAGAAAAATGTTTGTATATATTTGTTTACTACTTCTTTTAATGGATTTTGGCAAAGTTTTCTGTGGCAAACTTTATTCAAATGGTATATTTGTATCATATCTAACTCTAGTATCGGCCTGAAAAGGCCTTTAATATTCTGGTAACCGTTCAATAAAAGGCTAAAGTAATGTAAAATAAATAGAGCGATTTGGGAGTAAATCTTGAGCGGATGTTTGATGAAATATTTAATGTGTAAAATTTATTTACTGAGCGCTCTGCAAACTACGATTTGGAATTAAGAAAATTTAAAAGGGAAAAGAAATCTGGATTAAAGGCATTGAGGTTGTTAATTCTTTTTTTTAAATAGCTTATACGTTTTGGCATTAGCTTTTAAATTGTTTTGGCATGTTTTTAGAATTCAGTATACATATGATAAAGGTACAGGGTTCTTAGAATTTTAAGGACTATAATATTAGGTTGTGGCTTGGAATGTACTAAGGCTAGTAGCACAGAGGTAAGTCGATTCAAATTATTTTTCTATAAAAAGAAGAAATTAAGAAGAAGAAGAAAAAAATACAGACCCATACGTTACTGAACATAACTGAAAGTTAGCACAATTTTCTTGTAAAGTCATGAATATACTTCACATTTAAAGTTATATTTACAGTGTAAAATTCGCGTACACATGTATATAATAACACGAAAAACTCTGAACTCTGAATGGGGATACTTAAACATAAGTGGATTTTTGTTTTGTTTTGTTTTTAAACGCATTGTAAAACTGAATTAGAATTCTATATATCCGCGTCCATTATTCTAAATATATAGACAATTTTTATTCATAAATTCAGAGCTAATTAGCATTCACTGACTTCGTGCACATACCATTATGAAAGAGGTTTTTGTGGTTGACAGCTGCCATTTTATTTCGTTATAGTAACGGGTTCAAACTGTAAAGGTCTTCGTTCCGTTATAGTAACGGGTTCAAGCTGTAAAGGTCTTCGTTCGAATTGTTATTTTATTCCAACATTTCTTAATCTTTCTTATCGGAAGAGTATTGCAAAGTATAGAAAGTCTTTAAGGAAAGCAAACTTTACATACACGAGTTTTTAAAAGACTTAAAAAAGGTTGAAATTAACGTCATCTTAAATTCTTTACTTTTTGTTTGTAATGTTAGAAAAAAAGGATTGCTGACATAGTTTTTAAACCCCCACCCCACTTTCCCCTGCACACACATACCGAGAGAAAAACTGGATTTAAAGAAATAGGTTTTTTTTTAGTTGTACCCATGCTTAGCGTGATATAAAAAGTTTGATTACTATGATCATCACCACAAAACTGGAATAACATGCAGTTCTGTCCAGATCACATTTCTATATCTATTTAAGATAGTTTACTGTCGGTACCGGTTGCCCATATGACCGACGCCCCCTGAAGAGATTAGTTATTTTATGTTGTGGGGGTGGTGCAAGATACAGAAAGCATCCCATTCCAGAGACACCCCTGGTTCTTTTGCATGCTCAGTGTATAGCACTGATACATGGGACCTCGGTTTAACGTCTCACCGGAATGACTATTAGTAATGTTAGTGGAGGAGCGGGGGATCGAACTCGGGACCCCTGGTATACCAGTCCAGCGCGTTACCACTGCACCACATTTCTATAATGCTTCATTTGTTCTTTTATCTGGAATAAAATCTGACCGATCAAATGAAGTATTGATTTGTAACCTTGCTTGGCAGATAGTGATCGGTTGACCACTCTGGTGTCAAAAATTATCCCAGCTTATCGCAATCCTATTTAATCCTATTTCAACATTTTAAGGTCTAATAAAAAACGGATAGTGTTATATTTCATTATAGCATTTTAACCAGTTTATAATTAATCTTATGAAATTTAGACCATATACAAATAATAAACTAGGCATTATCTGATACCTTTATTGTATTTTCTTTATGCCAAAAACTGTTTAACCGTGTTTTTATACACAGTCAATACAATATTTTTACAAAAGGCTTATTTATACAATTTAAATAAAGTTAGAAAAAGTTAAGCCATCTTTTCAAATAAATAGCATTCATTAAAGGTTTGGCTAAATATTAACCATAATCCACTTTTCACATTCAAGACACTCGTTTTTATGTCAATTTCAGTGACCTTATCTCCCTTGATTTGTTGTTCTGTTTGATTATCTCCCTTGTTCATCCTGAAACTTTAAACTCTCTGTTTTGAAAATGGGGTTGCTTCCTTGTTCAGTTTTATATAATTTTGCTTTGTTTGTCATTATCGCTATGGGTCACACACGTGTTGGACGCCGTATTTAGTGAGAAAGTTTCTAACGTTTCTGCCAGGGCTTTCTGAGCGTCGGTGATCGGCCTTTGTCCGTCGGCGACTTTCAGTGTTTCATCAGTACTTTGCCCTAGTCGACAGAAGTTGATAAAACTTGACAGATATGTTCCTTAACCTTCACTATCTATCAAAAGTTCAATGAACAGAACAGAAGTCTTGTAGCCTTAGCAACCAGAAAAAAATCTTTACAAAAAAAACCTTGCCTGGATCTTTTCAAAATTTAGGCATGTGCAGCAAATTAATTTTATGTCATTACAAGAATGGATGATGGCATATTTGGTCGAAACATAACTGGTAATATGGTAAATAAGAAAGTTCAAAACTTGACGTATGTTATTTTAACTTATTTATATTTAAGTTTTTCCTTTTTGACTGTTAATCTTTGCATATCTACGACTCTACGTATTTATCTTAGTCTGAAGATTTGCAGACACAGGTGAGCGATATAGGACCATCATTAAAATATATCTTAAGGTATTTGCTGTCAGTCTTAGAATTTATTGTAAATCGTTGCATATTTTTAAAAAAAAAATATTGTTGTTGCTGTCTATGTCGCTGATTCGCCTTGTTGGTGGTTTGGCAGACTGGTACGTTGTCTTCCATGTTGTCTATGTCGCTGATTCGCCTTGTTGGTGGTTTGGCAGACTGGTACGTTGTCTTCCATGTTGTCTATGTCGCTGATTCGCCTTGTTGGTGGTTTGGCAGACTGGTACGTTGTCTTCCATGTTGTCTATGTCGCTGATTCGCCTTGTTGGTGGTTTGGCAGACTAGTACGTTGTCTTCCATGGTAAAGTTTTTGTTTTTAGTGCTGTTAGGATGTCCGGATATATTACCTACAAGTATGTTTTGCTGTTTTTCTTCTGCTCATGGTTTTTATCGTCATTCTTCATCTTATTTCACGATTGTCTCGACTAAACCACGAATCTTTATTTCTAAACAATGACAAGGGGTTTGTTCTTGTATCTGGTGAAAGAAGTGATTTCTTTCACTCTTGTTTACATAAGACGTGTTTGTTTGAAATGCAGCCTTTATCGATCAGGTTGTCACCTTTAAGATGAGTAATTAGGGAACTTAAAATATTAATTGGATTTCGATATGAGTGCGTTTTGCGCAACCGCGTAATCAATGCAAAGTAAATAGCCGACCTGAAAGACGGAAAGCGAATCTATTCCACAGTGTTTAAACATCTTAACAAATGAATGCAAGCAAGGAACTGATTGCAAGGAATTTTCATGACAGCTATTATTACGGATATCAAATATTCGCCACCGGCTAATTTGTTATGTGCACAAGTGATATGTTTGTCTGAAAGAAGAATGCTGTTCAAATGTTAGAACTGTGAAAAAGGGAAAAGGCGGAGAAACATAGAAATTAAAGAATGTGCCATGACGTAAATAGATGTTTGAGTTTTGTATTCTGACCTGAAGTTGAAATCTGTAGATATTTTTTTTACTAAAGGGTATTCAGAGAAAGGCAATTACAAATGTTTGGGGATCCGGTTTTAAGTATAGACTTGAAAAAGGCAATAAATCTGTATTTTTATTTATAAAACTGGCCTTAACACGAGTCGTCTATTACGTCATACGTTTCGTATTCTCATTTTGTGACCACTTTAAATGATTGTCAGGAGTTTCTGAATCACAGTCATATGGGGAGTCCTACTGTGGTTTTCGCTGTTCTGGTGTGAATGAATGAATATTTTACAGCGCGGTGCAAACAGGTTACCAGTTTTCTAAAGGGGCACCTACAAGCTTACTTACATTTGATATCAAATTTGATCCGAAAGTATTTTGTCTCGTGAAGCTTTTTTTTATTTGCAAGTAACGTAGTTTCATAAGCGTCTGCTGACTAAGACTAAAAGGTCGTTTGTGAACCGTGGAGAACAAAAGACCCCGGCGGATCAAAAGTTCAAGTCCCCGGTCAGTTCTGGCTAGTTATAACACCTTCTTTGAGTACAGCCTACACTAATTCCCCAAACATCAAAAGCTTCGAACAAAAAACTCAATAGGTAAAAATTTAATCGGATATTATAAAACCCCTATATTGATACAGAAATTTAAGTGACGGCTGTATTATAGGGTTCAATGATACACAAATCCTTTCGGGGGATAAAAATCTATATGTTTAAATGTATATGCCCCCTATACATAATTAAAGGTTAGATGGAACGATACAGATAGAAGTTTTGTAGACTTCATTCATCTACATGGTATTGTTCGGCTAGGCTAACCTAATAAATATGACAATTTTGTAATGGTGTCCTAAAATCTGAATAATCACGGCATATACGCCATTGTTCAGTAAACAATTCAAGTTCACATTAAGTTTTTGTTACATGTTAATTGGCCTGCGGAATATTAGTTAATACGTGTATGGTGGACAAGTTGTGTATTTTTAAAGTGTTCTAAATATATGAGAGGAATTGTGACATTGATCGCGTTTTAAAATCTGTGTGGATATTGAAAACCAGAGGGGAAGGTAAAAAGACTGTTATTATTGTCAAGATCGTCATCGTTGTGGTCGTCATCATTACAATCATCATAATGATAATCATCATCATTGTCATAATCATTATTGTCATCATCATCATCGTCGTAAGCAGCAGCATTAGCATCAAAAGGAATAATAATCATCATCTTAACCTCTTTCTAATCTTCATCATTGTCATCATCAACATAAGTATCAATGAAATCACATTTTAATCTGTATTGCTGTTAAACTGAAGGAAATAGCGCTAAAATCGTAGCGCATAAAAAAGAATTTCTTCATTTTGAGCGTATATTTCAATTTTATTCATGAAGTGTAAAGTTTTCGATTTTAAAGCGTTTCAAGATGATCGGCTTACTATGATATTTGTGAACTTTTAACGATATGACAGTGTTTGGCTTGTTTACTCTATGATTTTACCATTTTCAACCCTTGGTCTTAAGACAAACCTAATTATAGAATCTATAGTTCTTCTGGATCTTCTTTCATTTAAGCTAATAACTAAAAAACCTACCCCATAGGTATCATAACACCATTAAAGTAGATTACATTTACTGTATACATGTCAAAATTGAAAGCAAAGCAAATATACTTTAAGCCGTGCATGTTCTTTGCCTAATACATTGACAAAGAACAGTATATATTTATTTTTCAATTACTATCAATTTTGCTTGAAGTGGTAATCGACAGGTTCCCTACATAGGAAACAGGGGTTGAAAATAAGGGTTTAATTTCTAGGACATGTGACGAAAAGGTACAAGGTACCCGTTCTACGTAAGTAAGTACATGGCACCCGTTCTACGTAAGTGAAACCTTTCAAATTAAAGGGGTTTTAGCGAGCTTGTCTCAATTAAGAAACCACTTACATAAGCAACCTTAGCTTTTCGAACATTTGCCAGTCGACAGTCTGGCTACTGGCATCTAAAAAACATCGTTGGAATAAACATTTTGACGTTGTGCGCAAGGTGTTTTAAAATTATTTTACCTTATTGTCAAACAAAATGTGTTACCTGCATAGAATCATAAGATCGTACCGAAGATTTTTAGGAACTGAATAAACTTCTGAAAAAATAGTACTAAAGTATAGATTACATGAATTTCTACACAAGTGGATGAGACAGCAAACGTACATGAAAAGTGTCGGCGTCTCCTTTCTGAGTATCAAATAAAATTAGGGTAAAAATGTTTTTGTTGAAGTGTGAAAGGCCCTTTTTATAGGCAAAATTGATTAAGTCTGAAAAATTACCCCGTGATTCTCTGCTGTTTAACATCTGTGCTAAAATGGCAGCCATTTCTCATTTAGCTTATCTAATTCTGTGATGTAGGAAAAAAGGTCGACACTACTATGGACGAAATACAGGAATCTTATTGGCATATTTATCATGAATCTGTTAATTAACATTGTTAATAATCCGGTTGACTAATGTGGGCCAACGTTTCTCTGTGATCTGACTGATGGAAAATCGTTTCAAATTATTCATTGACTATCTTCAGGTGTTGAGAGTATTCACGGGGCATGTTATTGATGCTACAGTCAATATCGTTGTCATCACTGTTCATTAACTAAATCGTTGACTTTTGTTAGCCCTTGATCCTGTTGTGGCATCTTGATTAATCTATATCTACCGATGGATTATCACCGTCGATATGTAAAAGGCCAATTCCCTGAGAGGAGGTAAATTCGCACTACCGTTCATTGTTGACTTTATAAAGATCGCGCCGATAGTGTGTGAGGACTCTAGGGATATGAGCGGGTGTTGAAATATATTTACATAGTGTCTGATAAATTAGACTCAAGGGTTTCGGTTTATTTTCAGTTTGAATGGGCGTTTTTAGGTATTTGTACTGTAATGTCTAGACATTTAGTTCTTTATTTTTAAGTGTATTTTCTTCTCTTTTATAAGTAGGCGGGTAGCGTTCAGTGTCGTTGGCCGTTTAAATGCTTATTTGGATCTCTTGAAAGATTTTAATAATTAGTAAATTCAAAATTTGTGAGTGATGAACTTGAAATTTAATTAACACAGTTTTGAAAAAAACATACATTAGAAAAGGTTTGATACAGACATGAAAGTTTTCAAATTTCTTAAAAAGAATTGAATTGAAATAAGTTATTCATGTTTGTTTTGAGAAGGAACGAAGACCAATAATTATTGAAAGAGGACGAAATAATTAAGATATAAATGGAACCGTTTCTTACTTTCACTGAATAGGCCCAGTACAGCGATTTGGGGGAACATAAATTTTCGGGTTATCAGATTTAAAAACATCTTGAGTTTCAATGTGTATTTTGGAGTCCGTTCTAATTAGTGTAAAATATTAACTAACCTGCCTTTCAGATTAAAATCAACAAACAGGTACTCCCTATATACGTAGTTTTAAGGACAATACCTTTAAAGTTAAATATCCTTAATTAAAGTCTTACGGAAATACTGCAATTTTGACAATAACTTGACAGGATAATTGTTTCGTCATGATATATGTTGTAATAGACTGGGAGGTGAAAGTAAATACATGCCAACGGATTCGGCCATTTATGCCCAACCAAAAGCCAATCAAAGTCACAAAGGAATATTGTTAACATTGCTATTAAAGCAGAATATTTTTAAGGTCCCACGAAAAACTCTGATGTTTGTAATATATAAGTGTTCAGCACAATTATAACTTAGCGAATACGGTCACGATTCCACACTTCTAAATACTTGCTCACGATTCACGAATGTGTTTGCAAGAATTCACAACACCAGCTTCACAGATTCATAATTTCAGCATGTAATGTTGCAGAGTGACGTATAATATTTCAGCTTCTTGAAACTGAATTAACGATGTTTTCTTTCATAATCGTGGAATTGCGTCGTTGAATTGTCATGTGTTGGAATCATGAAATAATTCGTCGGATCGAAACTTCGAGTTCACGAATTCTTGAAATTGATAACTGGGAAAATAGCATTTATGTGTGGTCAGGGCTGCATTTATGTGTGGTCAATGCTGCATTTATGTGTAGTCAGTGCTGCATTTATGTGTGGTCAGTGCTGCATTTATGTGTGGTCAATGCTTCAATGCTGCATTTATGTGTAGTCAGTGCTGCATTTATGTGTGGTCAGTGCTGCATTTATGTGTAGTCAGTGCTGCATTTATGTGTAGTCAGGGCTGCATTTATGTGTGGTCAGTGCTGCATTTATGTGTGGTCAGTGCTGCATTTATGTGTAGTCAGTGCTGCATTTATGTGTGGTCAGTGCTGCATTTATGTGTAGTCAGTGCTGCATTTATGTGTGGTCAGTGCTGCATTTATGTGTGGTCAGTGCTGCATTTATGTGTGGTCAGGGCTGCATTTATATGTGGTCAGTGCTGCATTTATGTGTGGTCAGGGCTGCATTTATGTGTGGTCAGGGCTGCATTTATGTGTAGTCAGTGCTGCATTTATGTGTGGTCAGTGCTACATTTTCATATCTGTATCCTCTCGTTTTATTGTGCCATTGCTGTCAAGACAATAAGGTGTTTATTTTAAAAAGATAACTAACTGTAATTTTCAAGTACCATTAAACATAACATAAATGATCTAGATTTTACTTGCTTTTATTTTGTTAAATTTTATTTTACTTTTTTGGCAAGTCATTTAGAAACGTGTAAAGTGAAGAGAGTTTTGGCACTGTTTCGGTATTTTTGATATCAAAATCAATTTTCATTCTCGCTTTATCGACGACTTATCAAGTAAGAAAAATATCTGCGGAGCTGTAAAATGACAGATTCTAATACTAGACTTTAAAATAAATACTTAAAAGTTGATAATTCAATAATCGTTAAAGATTTGTACTGACTACCTATATGTTATTATGTAATCAGTTCTGGCTGTAGGTAAGGTAATGCACAGCGCGCTTATGAAAAAAGTGGAATTATTTTAGTTTTTTTAAAAAACAAATAATGAAAAATAGACGCTGGTGTTTTAATAATTTGAAGAAATACTTTCAAGTTAATGAAGGAAAGCTGTCATCTTAAGAAAAGACTCGGATTAAAGCAAAATTAACAGAAGGGAATAAATGGTATAAGTAATTTTTTAATTTGTCGTTTAGTTTCAATGTCATTATTTGGTCTAAATCTCAGCAAGTTTATTTTGAAGAAATGACATATTTGTTAATTTTGAAGTTTTACTGTTTAATTTAGAAGTTTTAATTCTATTTTATTTTTTATCGGACGTCGGAAGGTCAAAATAGAAAACAACATTTAGGAATTAAATCAGAGTAGAGAACGTTCTCTATAGGCTTATTTGCTAACCTCTCATGGATAGGCCCCGAGGTAAACATTTAAAATTAGTCTATCTTTAAAATGGGTATCACAGTAATGAAGAAATCACTTCAGACTTAAAAATGTCTCACACGAGTCAAGGCAATACAGAAAAGGTAATAGCTTTATTGATATTTCTTTTTAATTCAGCATCCATTTTTTTCAAATTGTAAAAAAGAGAGATCTTCCTGAAAGAAACACATTCTTTACAGCAGTAGCAACAACAACAACAATGACAACAACAACAACAATGACAAGCGTGTTTTTTGGGTGTGGGTATATCGGGTCTTGTTGATATTTGCGATTTTTGTTCAATGCTCAGTCAGTATAATTATAAGAACGGTGTAGAGACTACAAATTTCAGTAACATTTTGTAAAAATGTGTCCTGTATGCAACCTCCCCTCAACATCTTCTCCCACATACCGTTCTGTCTTATTTTTCATCTCTCTCCCACCCCTTCTTCGCCTCAACCTGTACTTTTTCCGTTGTCTCTATTTACTTTTCATTATATACTTATATCTTCACCAAACTTATCATTCTATTATTTGAATTGGATATAATATCAGCCCCAAAATACATTCACACACATTTCAAAGCAATTGAGTGTTTGTGCCATTTTTTTGTTGCGTTTTCTCTTTGAAAATTTTCATCTCAAATAGAACCTTTTGTTGTTAATTAAGAAGCGACTTGGCTAATAAACGCGAATCAACAGATTTGACAAAGATGATATTGTCTGAAGTGCATTTGATTAAGAATTTAGTGACTCGCACCAATGTTCCTCTTCTCTTCTCTTCAATGAAATTTAATTTAAATGCCTTTACCCAGTAGTGCCTAAAATATCTCAGGGCAGGTGGTGGGGTATATTGAATGGTTTAGCGATGAGAAAGCATTTATTGTCGGGTATAACTGACACTTATCATAAGATTATCTATCATTAAAAAAAACTGACGTTTCAGTTTATATTAGAACGGTACCAGGTTCTTTTCTATCAATATTAATTGTCTGTTGACGCTTGGACACTTAATTTTCTGTGATAGATTAAATGACTGTTTTGTTAAAATATGACTAAGTTACATTTCAGTTCTTTTCTTTGTTATTCAAGCAATTATATTTTAAATTTTCATTGCTTTGAAATCTTTTGAAAATGTAATACCATTATGAAAACTATGTTTTAATTTATGGCGTTTAAAGTTCGCTATTGTTACATAAAGTTATGTAATTTATCATGTAATGCACTGGAAGTCATTTGTTCGAGGGCTCAGTGCAAAATCCTAATATTTCCTTCTTATTTTACATGTGGTTACAATTGTTTTGAGCCCTGTGATTTGCAGTCATAATTGGGCCTGAATAGAAAATGTCTGCAGACAAACGCTTATTTTTCTGTAGAATAAAACATACTTTTTTCCTTTGTGCCAAATGACAAAGCTGCATTCATTTTCTGGCAAAATTTTATTTCATATTTCCGTTCAGTCTGTGAATACGACAGGTCATTTTGTACGGTGCATCGAAGGTAATGTGATAGTGACAACATGAATAAAAATATTTACCGCCCCCTCCCCAGTATTCTTATATTTATAAATTTTATGTTATTGCTGTCAGGTAGCGAACAGCCATGACGTCGTGCGTCACGCTCCTGTAGCTAACAATGACGTCACGTTCGTTTTTATATTATCAAAATGAAGCCTTGTTTTTCAAACATAAGCCTTATGTATATGTCAATGGTTTCATTCCTCGACTGAACATGTTTAAATGCTTGACGAAGGATTGTCTTACTGAGTCAGTTTGACGAATAATGATCAATTTTCCTGCTCAGTTAGAAACACCATTCGTTTGAGGCAGCTAAACATGCATGTCCAAACTAGGCGTGTATAAGTATGAATTAAGGATTTATAGCTCAATGTTTTGTGCATCTTTGCTGGCACAAGAAAAATACTGCTTACAAAAAACATATGAAACATGAGAAGGTGCAAAGAAAGAGGGGATGCCTGGAAATGGCTAATATGAAAGTTTTCGTGTTGTTCAGGACCTATTACCCTCAAACGAATGTTCATATCGGATGCAATGTTTCATATAATATATACAGGATTAGTTTTTCCTTCTTTTAATCCTTTTTTTGTCGATCCCAAAGTCCTCTTTGAAAGGGTTTCAGGAGAAGCACAGAAATCGCTGAAGATATAGGTTATAACTTTTCTAGCTGATCTGTGAAAGCAATCACATAGCAAAGAATAATCGTTCAATAAACTACCGACCTTACTATAATACTTTTGTTGATGAAAGCAGGCGCATTTACCTTTGTAAAAACTAGGAAAAAATTGTTTGTTTGAGTACGTTTGTATTGATCGCTTCATCTTTTGTACCGGACGCTATTGTTTCTTCGCGGACTGTTTTCAGGTTCTATTGCGGCTGCCTCAGAGTTGTGTATCTTGTGTTGGTCGCTTTCAGTGTCGTCCGATAAAAATTTGTCGTCTGCAAATTCTCGTCTGCTAATCTCTTTGAAAGATCATCGATTTTCAGATAAGAGAAAAATGGCTTTTACTACAGGGTATAGAGATTGTAATACATTATTTGAAAGCTAGGGTTAATTCGGATTTTTGTTTTGTATACTGTAGAATGATTAACATTTATATGAAAACAGTGTAAATTGATTTGGAATCTGTAGCAGACGACAATTTTATGTTAGTGAGGTCTGGACTGAATATTTTTATATTGAACATACGAGTATCAGGTAAATATATTTAGTAGACTTTATCCTTATTGAACTCAAAACTTTTGTTTTAGTACAGATAACGATAAAAAATGTCAAGGGCGTTTTCATATCTGTTTTATCCGTGTATTAATGCATATAATTTATCAATCTTTTTAAAATAAAAAATTCAGAAGTTTTGTAACATGTTTTAACAATTTATGTCAATCTTGCTACGCCAGGTGATAACCATTTCATTGAACAAGATATATATATAAATAGGTCCTATTTGAAAGACACTGCATTGAACGAAGCTTAGGGCACATGGACTAAATGTTCCAAAGAAAGAATCCTAGACAATAATCTACTTAGACAGACGGATCAGACAGAGGGAGATCACATTTTGTCTTATAATATACATGTATATTTTTTATGTTAAATCCGCTTTTATTCTTAAGGGAGTTTCAGAATACTTACCAATATTAATTCCATTGTATTTTTTTCACTCAGTTTGGGGTCGTTAGTTCACAGAGTTTTGTTTTTACGATGGGTTCATGTTTTATTTCAACATGTTATTTTTTAAATTAAATTTTTGAAAATACGCTTATAGTTTATTATATCTTTGGAGACGTTAAGCATCGTTAATGTGGATACCATAGAATAATAACGAAGGCAGTCAGGGTTACTGTTATACACATTCTCTGAAGTTCAGCGTACTAAAAAAGTGCGAAATGAGCCATATTATTGTCAACGAACTACCGTGAGTTATTTGCCGTTTTTCCATGTCCCTTACTTTATTTTTCTGAAAAAAAAAAAAACCCAAACCGTTTGCATTTATACTCCCATGCATGGTTTTCTACTTTTTTTTTTTGGAGAACGTGCATTTTTTATTCTTGTAGACTTTTGAATTTCACAAAATTATATCATTCCTGGATCTTCCGGAATGTGTAACATTCTGGAATTTTAAACATCCGTGAACCTGGAAAAATCATGACTTCCATCCTTTGTGAAGTTTAAAAAATCCGTGGACTTTTTTCAGAGACTTGTAAAGTCCATAAAATTTCACATTCGTGGCCTTGTTACATTGAAGACCTCCTACATTCGTGACCTTTAAACCTTTGTGGACTTGTAACATTCGTACAGCTTAAACATTCTTAGACTTGTAACGTACATAACTTTAAGCTTTTGTGCGATTATAACTAGACTTGTTATATTATTTGTAGGCTGATAATTTTCGTGGACTCATAACGTAAGAGGACGCGAAAAGCTCATAGAGTGATTGCTGCTTGTGGACTTGGAGCAATCACGGACATATACATGTATAGCAAACCTGGCTTAATAACATTTATATTCAAATCTTTGAAATATGACGATCTAATCCATGAACTGTAATAATAGAAGCTGTTCTCATATTTATTTTTCATCTTAATTTCATTCTTGGTCATAACACATTATTAATGCAGAACAATTCTTCAAGAGGTATAAAAAATAAGATTTTATAAATATCTTCTAAAAGACATTAAGAAAACAATGAAGTGTCATAATATACAGATAAAGATTCATAAATAGGCAAACAATAAGTTTTAAATTCAACACATTTTTCAGCGAATTAAGCGAAGAGAATTTATTGCTCTTAATACATTCAAAGTGGACATTTAAATACACCAGACCCAATAGACAAAGTGAAAATTCGATTCAGGTGACCAAATATTTATTCAATAAAAACTAGTTTCAAATGATTAGGTAAGATATTATTTTGACGTAAAATTATAGGGATATTTCAACAGGTTTGACTACTTACCAAGTTTGGTATTATCTGCACGAAGGTTTTTTTATCCGATCATCCTTCCAACCACAAATCTGAAGTAGGTATGTGTGTTTAGTAAGGGCAAGAAACAACATTTTTTTCTGCCCCGGAACACTATTAAAACTAACAAGAAATAAAGATTTTTTTACACTATATTTCCAGGTATCAAAGCGACAGATATAGTAATGATATAATGATGGAGTGAGGTCAACAATGGGATCAGGAGTTAGTACTGTATGTGGAAGCAAACGTTCGGTACTTATTTCAAACAGTGTACGGAAATTACCGACAATCCGTGAAGATGACATAGATTCTGACATCGACATCGAGGCGGAAATTGAAATAAAACCAACCGCGGGAAAATTGCATCAGGCAGAATCACGTGACTCCGGTATCGGTGAAAACGATGTACCCAATGGTTATTTGTTTCAACGACAAAATGTGACCACTTACGTGAAAAACTCTTCTGATTCAAGTCCGGAAAAGTCTAGAGAATATAAAAATAATGAACACAATGAACAGGCGACACGGGCTTCACGACCTCATTCCTGTCGCCTTGGTCACAGAGGTCACAAAGGTCAACCAGAAAGCGCTAGAAGTAATAAAAAGACAGAATTATCGGAGTCACAAATCAGACGGTTAGTGAGGTCTGCTAAAGGAGATCCTTCACTCAGTCAGAGTGACCAAAACTGTGAAAATCCTAAGGATGATCTGTCAGACGACACGTTGTCATTAAATAGTGTTAGCTCAGTATCACCAGACAGACGGACTAACTCGCGCCCAAAAAGTGCTCGCAGACGACTCAACAAAAGAAACAGAAACTTAAAAAATGATGGGAAAAATTCAACGAGACTTATCAGCGACTTGGACAGTTCTACAGACACCGAAATCAGTGATACCGACATGCTTTCAATACCGGACGAGACCGGTGCATTCAATCGGAACAAGGATAATGCGCCACACAGAAAGGGATGGGTACGAAACGAGGACTTTACTGACGTCATGATTTCTTCGTCGGTGACGCCTCGAATCGGCGCGCCGACGGGTATGTACAGAATTGTAAGTGGTACTTATTCGGATATGGACGTTAACCTGGCGAAGAAAGCTAGCGAACGGTCTATATCAAGTATTATACTAACGCCCATGGATGGCCTCATCACTCCCACTAATTCGGAATGTTTTGATGCACCTTCTGATTTGTGTAATCACTGTGAAGGGGTGAGTGTATATATATCTGTGTTCTTTAACCTTATAAAGTGAGATTCTTGCTTCTGTTATTCACTTTTGAGATCTATATGGTTTGAGATTGAGACAACTAAAATTGATAACACATGATCTGGGTACCCCGGCATTTGAAAATGACACTGAAGTGAGCAAAAAAAAAAAAAAAAAAGACTTTAAAGCAAGCATCTCACTTGTAACTGAGTCAGCCTTTTTCACACATGATTTGTCTTCCTGGGTAATTATATAAAATAAAAGCCGTGGTCTATGAAGATAAAACTAGATCAAATCATTTTGTTGCTGAGTATTTTGTGTTGGTAACAAAATTTGTAGTTGTTTCAAAGTATCGTAAAGAAATATTTAATTTATCAGAAATTCAAGAAACGTCTGTCATGAAATAGACAGAATTATCAGTCATGTGACCAAGAGGCTGACTACGTCACGTGATCATACAAAATGTCCATACTTGTATAATGATACAAAAATCACAGTAACTTTGAATAAGCAGGAAGTTACATATTGCCTGAAGATTTAACCGTAGAAGACCGTTCACGCAAAAGTCTTAAGCGGCCTGTGGATTTTAAAAGTAAGATTAACTGGTTTTTGAAGTTATATATGATTACCTTTTTTTAAAGAAATCGCCCTGAAATCTGCAACAATTTATGTGTTGAAACTTTTCAGGATTATTGAAAATGACCTGTTTAATTACAGTGTATTTGTTTTTTTTCAAGACAACTGAAAAACTTTTCACGACAAGTAGAATTATTTTTTAAGAAAATGGAAATTTAGCAATTGAAAAAAACGGAACCTTTAACAATAAATAAAAATGAATTTTGATGAAAACTAAATTTATTGTATATTTTTCTATATTTTTTTCTTATCTATATTCCTATATCAACCACGTGTTGTTTCGGCGATATTCTACAGAAAAAAAAAGCTTTTTGTCATATTGGCGTTGACTTTAATTTGAAATTAGAAATCGTGACGTCTTAAAACAAAAAAATGACGTCTGAAGTTTCTTTTTGCAAAGTTATTTGGCAATGAACTTCGCAACATTTGACTGCCATATTTAACTACGGCGTTTAGACTAGACGATCATGTACATAGAGACATGGTGAAGTTCTAGTTTTGAAAATGCTTAAAAATTCCCTTAACAGTGTAGGCTTGTGTATTTTTCTCAAGATATCAACTTGTGTAGACAAACCTGAAATGAACTTCAAAAAGAAAAGTTGTCAGTTTTATTATTATTTTTATTATTATTATTATGTTACAATGTTGGCAAAATAACAACACGGGCATGAATTTCTAAGCAGCGAAAATTATATGGCCAATTGTTTGGTTTGTTTATTTAGATATTGTTGACTTTTGATGCATTTTTTCTTCATTTCAAGCTACGAACATATATATATTTCAGTCTAAACTTAGCCAGTGAAAGTAATAGATTCTTAAATATGACTAAAACGAACAAAGTTTCGCTATATAATTCTAGATGTACAGCACATGTATAATGATAATATCAAAATATTCAGCAGTAATAGTTGATACAATATGTCTTGCAATATTCTTTCCTTCGTAAAATTTGGGTCTTATATCTGCAATTCGGTTATTGCATTAAAATTTTAAAACAAAATATGACGAGTGTACAGCTGGGGTTTTGGCGTCTGTCACTGGCCCAGCGGTTGGTAAGAGCTAATAGGATTTTATGCATGCAGCCCATGGTATAGTGTACACCTACCCAACTTCACCGCCACCACATCATAACAGAAAAATGCATTTTAATTATATTAAATTTCTTTTGACAGAATTGATATATCGGCATATTGTCGCCAAATATAGGTATTTTCGCGACAACTTAATGCATTTAAAGAGCTGTCTGTGGATTATAGATTTGCCAAAACAAACAAGCAGTCAGCAGTAATAAACCATGCCATAATTGCTTCTATAGTTGTTAATGAATCAATTGTAACACGGCTTATTCACGTATCTAGGGATTGTAACAAACAAAACCCCAATCAATTCAGGAACTTTATGGCGTCTACAGGTCCTTAACAAAGCATTTTTATATTTATTTCTGCGCAGTAATGGATGTTAAAATGAATAGCTAAATGGATAATATTCCGGCGTGAGCCATAATTGAAAGCAATATAAATACACATGTATACAGGTATAGTGCTAAAATATTTACCCCAACTCATTCATATTCCGTCGTAGTAAAGCAGGCAACCATTTCTCAGTGCCCCGTATTTTATAACGGTGTTTTGATGTAAATAAGCAGTTATTTGATTGATTGTGGTGACATTTAGAAACATCCCATAACTTAAAAAGTAAATTATGAAATGGTTTTATTTCTGCATTTATTGGCCGGTGGGATATTAAACTATTAGATTGACTAAGGTTAACATCTTTTTTTTTTCTGGAGAGAAGCAACAGCTCATTCCGAAGGAAAATGTGCAAACTGTTATAGATGAGGATCGATTTTCAACAATGTTATAGCTATCAGATGATCTTGCAACGTTCGTTGCCAGTTTTAATTTTACGTTTTATAGGGCACAAAATAATAGAAAACAATGAGTAATAGACAGATACTTACTTGAATGAACGACTGTGCTGCCTTCAAACTTTTTTACGAAAGACAGCTCTGCTCAGTGAGAGTCTGGTCCATGATGTTGAAACGCTTATTCTGGATTGATATGAAATTTGATAATCTTTACAGTCTGACGTCATCAGTGACTATCATTTGTCTTGTTGGAACTACTTGCAAGGACTTCTTTGGAACTACTTGTAATATATTTTATTACATGGAACACATGTATCAGATTTTTATGTATTGTTAGGCCGTATTAATCCATATGTTCCTGTCATGGAAAATTCCGAAGTAATCCGAGTTGACACGGAATTTTTACGCAATGAAGTCCAAAATTATCTCTGATATAATGCGGAGACATACTCAAATTACTTTCAGCTCACTCTGTTTCACGAATGCTTATATAATATCATTTTCTTACATACTTGGGCCTCATAACTCACAGGTTTCAAGTTACCCAAACGGAAGATTCCGAAGATGACCGAGTCATACGATTGGTCATTTATATATGTATATGGATAGGTTTTTTTAAAGTGTGATCGACGGCCATTGTCCCTGCTTTAATTTTTGCCTTTTTGCCCTTACCATGCATGCTTGTACGAATTCATTTAAAGAATGCTTACAAATGACTATTTTTGATACTTTTTAAAGATATGTAAATGTTATAACTGTTCAATATTTTCCGTTAGATATTCAGTCATAAATCGAAAACTGCACCGGAGAAAACAATGTGGGTGTTTTTGACAACCCATGAGTTTGACATAGTTGATAAGTTATGGAGGGTACGAACCCAGGCCATGGCGATGCAGGTATCACAATCTCTTAGGGTGATGTTCACAACAAAGTTTAAATCTTTATAGTGTATCACGTCTCTTTTTTTCCTTAATAATGTCTGTTATTTCCTTATACTATATTTGAAATGCACGTTTGGTGGTGTTTGAGTAGAACATTTATATTTGAATGATTCTATGCATAATCATATCAGTTTCTTGGTGTGATGCAATCAAGATCACGTGATTGCCAACTAAGCTCTCTTGGTAGAGGAATGCTGACAGTTTCTATAACTTTTCATTTTACATAAAATAAAGATGACATTGACCTCAAACTTCAAACCGGACTCTATTTCAAACAACTGTTTAGTATTTATTTCTTAAAAACTTAGCATAGGGTCATGAAGAATGGTCAACGCCTAAGACACCGGCCCCACCTTGTAAGTCTGAAAATATTTTAAAAAATACATATATCGTCTATATAACCCTGGTATTGTAGGCTTTGACCATTCTGCAGTCGTCATTGAAACTGAGGATCATCAGTGGCTTGGTCGTATAACATAATTGTACATTAACTGGCGACTATGCCGCATTGCTTTTGGCGACAAGCTTCAGCTATAGTTATCATCTAGTAACATATTTAGTTCGGATTGGGCCCTATATTTATTGTTATTTTTGTATAGTTTTATTTCAACTGTCGGTGGTAAGAAGTTACTACATGGGTTGTAGTTGTATTCTCATTTTTAAGATAAATATGAGCACCTTTGCTCGAACGTGGCTGTTAAGTTGTGTGTACCTTTGCAAAGACTCTACATAAGCGTCATGGTTGTTCACAATTTGTATAATTCCCATGTAGGTTTGCTGTGAACACTCCTGTTTCTTAAATCTGGCACTTACAGATTATTACTAACACTTTTCATATTATATTTGTTAACTGATTCAGGTTTTAGGGTGTACATGTTTGATTCGGTGTGTTGTCTTCTTGTTGTAAAAAAGGCGTTCATGTGTAACATTTTCATAAAAGAATTGCATGAAAACTTGAATTAAACTTTTAATAAGAAAAAATATATATATAATGACTTCTTTATCCCATGGATTTTAATATTGTTTAATGTCTTTTGATTTCAGATGAAATTACAAGATTTGTATTACATTTTCCAGAAAAAGGCAGTTCGATTTACTTTTCCCCAATTAAATACAAAGAAACAAATATTTTCTTATTTTAGAATAGAAATATGCAAATATCATAATGTTTATGATTGGTGAATTTTCAGAGTCTAGAAGATTTGATTACCTCCCTTACGCAGGCGGTGGAAAGGCTTATTTCAAATGGTCGATGTTTGCCGACAGACTACGAAAACGTAACAAAAAGCTTACGTTACCAACTTGTTGCCATGGCAATGGGTTACATGTGCAAACAGTCCACTCCACGAATTGAAGTCAAGGTACCAGATCTTTTTGTTGTGTTATTGTTTAATTTGTACATAAAGATTAAGTGAGAATCACCTGTCTGAAAAAACATTCTCCGCGCAACACAATACAGCCATTAACGTTATCACTGACGTTCTGTAGACCAATATTTAACATTTCTAGAGGCAGATATGAAGTTTCGTAAAAAAACAAAGTCCATTTTCAAAAATCCAAATCCAAATACCAGTCTTGTTTTGATTTGTGTTATCAGTCTTGGTGTATGATAGGTGTTGTCAGTATTGCTGTACAATGCATGTTATCAGTCTTGGTGAACAATTCATGTTATTTGTCTTGGTGTACGATTTGATGGTTTAAGTCTTGGTGTAGGATTCGTGATATCAGTCTTCGTGTACGATACGTGTTATCAGTTTTCGTGTACGATTCATGTTATCGTTCTTGGTGTACGATTTATGTTGTAAGTCTTTGTGATCAATTCGTGTTATCAGTCTTGATGTACAATTTTTGTTATTTGTCTTGATGTACGATTCGATGTTATCATGGTGAATGATTCGTGTTATCAGTCTTGGTGTACAATTATTGGTACGATACGTGTTATCAGTCTTTATGTACAATTCAAGTTATCGGTCTTTGTGTTCAATTCATATTATCTGTCTTGGTGTACAATACATGTTATCTGTGTTGGTGTACAATACGTGTTATCTGTCTTGGTGTACAATACATGTTATCAGTCTTTGTGTACAATACATGATATCAGTCTTGGTGTTCAATGCATGTTATCAGTCTAAGTGTACAATACATGTTATCAGTCTTGGTGTACAATACATGTTATCTGTCTTGGTGTACAGTTCATGTTATCAGTCTTAGTGTTCAATGCATGTTATCAGTCTTGGTGTACAATACATGTTATCAGTCTTGGTGTTCAATGCATGTTATCTGTCTTGGTGTTCAATGCATGTTATCAGTCTTGGTGTTCAATGCATGTTATCAGTCTTGGTGTTAAATGCATGTTATCAGTCTTGGTGTAAAATTCATATTATCAGTCTTGGTGTTCAATACATGTTATCAGTCTTGGTGTACAAAACATGTTATCAGTCTTTGTGATCAGTGCATGTTATCAGTCTTGGTGTACAATGCATGTTATTAGTTTTAGTGTACAATTCATGTTATCATTCTTGGTGTACAATTCCTGTTATCAGTCTTGGTGTACAATACATGTTATCAGTCTTGGTGTCCAATACATGTTATCAGTGTTAGTGTACAATTTATGTTAGCAGACTTAGTGTACAATACATGTTATCAGTCTTGGTGTACAATACATGTTATCAGTGTTAGTGTACAATACATGTTATCAGTCTTGGTGTACAAAACATGTTATCAGTCTAAGTGTACAATACATGTAATCAGTCTTGGTGTACAATACACGTAATTAGTCTTAATGTACAATTCCTGTTATCAGTCTTAGGGTACAATACATTTTATCAGTCTTGGTGTACAATACATGTTATCAGTCTTGGTGTATGATTCATGTTTTCTGTCTTGCTGTACAATGCATGTTATCAGTCTTGGTGTACAATTCATGTTATCAGTCTTGGTGTACAATGCATGTTATCAGTCTTGGTGTACAATTAATGTTATCAGTCTCAGTGTATATTACATGTTATTAGTCTTAGTATACAATACATGTTATCAGTCTTGGTGTACAATGCATGTTATTAGTTTAAGTGTACAATACATGTTATCAGTCTTGGTGTACAATACATGTTATCAGTCTTGAAGTACAATACATGTTATCAGTCTTGGTGTGCAATTCGTTTGTTATCCGTGAATAATAACACGTGTCATTAGTTTTGGTTAAGACATTTTGGTTTCAGCATTCTTTGTGAACGATTCGTGTGCCGTGAGTTTTTGTGTGTCACCTTTTTCTGTGAACGATTCATGGGACATCAGTATTAGTGTTAAGTCCGTATGTCATCGATTTTACGTTCGTTTGACATTAGTCATACGGTTCCTTTGTCAACAGTTCATGTGACATTAGTCTTATGGTTCATGTGACATTAGACTACGGTTCATGTGACATTAGACTTACGGTTCATGTGACATTAGACTTACAGTTCGTGTGACATAAGTCTTACAGTTCATGTGACATTAGTCTTACGGTTCATGTAATATTAGTCTTACGGTTCATATGATATTAGTCTTATGGTTCATGTGACATTAGACTTACGCTTCATGTGACATTAGACTTACGCTTCATGTGACATTAGACTTACGCTTCATGTGACATTAGACTTACGCTTCATGTGACATTAGACTTACGCTTCATGTGACATTAGACTTACAGTTCATGTGATATTAGACTTACGCTTCATGTGACATTAGACTTACGGTTCATGTGATATTAGTCTTACGGTTCATGTGACATTAGTCTTACGGTTCATGTGACATTAGACTTACGGTTCATGTGACATTAGTCTTACGGTTCATGTGACATTAGTCTTACGGTTCATGTGACATTAGTCTTACGGTTCTGGTGTCATCCTTGTTTGTGTTTACCGGACTACAGATCATTTAGTTCCGCACTGTAGACTGTAATATATAACTAATAATCTACAAAAGAGCAGATGAGACTTATGATTAATTATATTGTAATTTTATCGGAAGTGTGATAAATTTGGCCGTCAGAATATTATACTTGCAGATATTTCATGATCAAACAGATGATTGTTTGTGCAAAAATTACAGACTGTTTATGTGAACTACGGGCTATTTGATACAGTGTATTGTATTCGTAGACAAAACAAAATATCGAAAACATTACCTGACAATTTAAATGATTCCTGTTAGAATTAAATTTGGTAATCTGCAAATGATTATCGGACCACTCCTCAGTGTTGGGGATAGTTACAGGCGGCATCCATTTTTGCGTATCGAAATGATGTTAAAGCCCATTGTGCGCATGCTCTGCTTGAAAATACGAATTCTCAGGGAAACGAAAATATATCATTACATATTGTCACAATTTTCGTCTTAATTACCGTTCACCTGTTTAACCTTTGCAATCTGCATATTAAAGTAGCTGCAATTGGAGCAAAACATCCCAAACATTTGAGAGTCATGACATGACTACTTGAATTATTGTTGTGTTTTCATTCATGAGAGAGACAAATTAGCTGACATACTGAATAAGATAGACATATTTTTTGAGCACGCTGCTGAACTTCTCTTATGCTTCCTTTTAAAAGAACTTTACTTGTTTCATACGGGTGTCATAATCATTAATTTGCAAATTTTCCTCCGGAAGTGACGTAGACGGCCACATGGGGAGGTAAATCAAACAAATTTTGAATAAACCTGAACACATTTCAGATAAAATGTGCTGTTGCTGCAGGAAACAGAAATATATTTCAGATAAAAGTATTGATTTGGATTTAAATTCAAACTGTCGGTCACTATCAAATTAACCTAGTTTGTTTTATGAGGGTAACAATGGAGTAACATGTTGCAATATTCTTAGACCGGGTTTGACAAGTTTGGCCAAACTGAAATTGTCTCGTTTCCGTGAAATCACCGTGTACTACAGATTAGATTCTGTGAAATAAGTCGACATCTCGGCATGATACAATCGGTGAAAAGTTCAAATTCATACTTATTAGTATAAACTCATTAAACATGTTATCGTAAATGTAAACTGATCTTGTCTATCGATATCTGAAGTGGTTCTAAAATACACTTATGACGACTTCATGAGTGGTCGAAAATAGTTCTCTTTTCGAGTTCATGGGCAAGAACTATCTAACTTTGATAATAAGCCAGTTGAGCCCACTTTATCAATGGTATCCCATGATGTTTTTCAAATGATTGCCATATTAATAATAATGATAATTCGCTCAGAATTCTTCTTGATTTAATGGAACACAAAAATGAAAGGACTTTGTAAGGAAATATAATTGATATAGTCAAAGAAGTAACGGACCCCCCACCACACACACACACAAAACAAAAAAAAAACAACAAAAAAAAACACAGCAACCATGGTCCAACCAAAAAATACAAAAAACATTTATATTTGGAGTTTGGGGATTCGAATATTACTTTGACCTTTACCTTTTAGAAGCTTGTTATTCTTTTTCTATAAGTTAGATTGTCAGAAATCTTTTTTAAATCACACTTGAAGTTGCCTGTAATTCCAAAACGTCAAATACAGAAGCATTCCATGAATATTTGAATAAACACGCATGGCAATATATTATATCCATTCTAAAGATATGCAACATTATTAAAATGTTAAAAGGCTTGATATTAGACGCTTATTGCTTGCAGTACAAACAAACTGTTGAATTTATTATGAGTCTGTAGGGGAACAGGACTATGCGGCATTAAGAACCGGTTTGTAACGTTCGTCAGATAGCACCGGATCGTTCGTCCGGATGAGGAAACTATGTCAGTTGACCAGTTTGTTCCATATCATGACTTCCTGCTAGGGATCTTTGTGAGTCTTGGAATGACATTTTATGACATTTTATAGCGGATGAATTCTAGACGTAAGAAATTATGTACTGTGAAATAGGAATAAAGTTTTCATAAAGTGCAAACAGACTGACTTGAATCGGGGGGAAAAAATATTCAAGGAAGACTCGATCACAGAACTACGTTGTGGAGTTTAACTGTATGTAAGTTTAAAAAATAAGCAAATGTAAAGATTTTAATGTTAAATTGCAAACTCGTCAAAGGTATTATTTCAAAACAAGAAAACTGCGACCTCTGACGATGAACTCATGTTGTATATCAGTAATTTAGATAGAAAGAAAAAACAACGTAGCATTTTTGCATATTTCTCCAAATGTGATTCTACAATTTCTTACGAGTAGAGGCACGCTACAGGTAAAACTTCCTTCCTTTCGAATCACACTCTTGTTCTGTTCATACAAGTAGCGGATATCTAAATGTCTTCCTTTCTTAAAAAAAGAAGAAAAAGAAAAGAAGAAAAAAAATCCGAAAAATGGCATCGAGAGAAATTTGAATACCAGAATTCTACTTGTCTGAACGCATGTGATGACTAAACTGTCGATGAGAGAAAAGTGCGTCTCTGCTTTCATTTCAATCCAAGAGGTCTTTCGTCCTTTTACAACACCCATTTCACCCCGATCACAACTAAGACGAAATGCTTGTATCTAAGTTCTTTTGTCCGGTCTCAATTATTTCATATCGTTGAAACAATACTTGAAATAGACTCATGATAATCTTTTATTTGTTTAAATTATCGATGTTTCGCGAAGGAGCGAAATAATCAAAGGTCTTATCATTAGCGTGGCTTCCGATCAATGGCAGCCTACCTAGAAGCCGGGTATAACCCCTGGACTTCTCAAGCACCGACTGATAAGTACTCCGATAGAACAGTAAATATATTTCACCAGTTAGACATATGCACGCTCATTGTTTGGTGTAGGGAGTATGTACGGCACAGGAAAGCTTTGATGTTGTGAGGTGTCTGACTGGTAGTAATACTCCACTACGTCGTGTGGATGTTTGCTTGTCTGACATTTTTGTGTTTAGTCACATTCACTAGATGCTTGTTCTAGCTGATCGGTTTCTTCACGTTCTGTGAGTGTTTGTTTTCCTGACTGGTTTCTGCTTCAGCACGTTGTATGGGCGCTTGCTTTACTGACTGGTTCTACTCTATCACGTTTTTCTGGACGCTTTCTGTATAAGTCGTACGTTCTGTTGGACAGTGAATTGAAAACATTATTAATTCCAGGGTGAGCAGACGGATATATTCTCTGCAGATGAATGGAAAGTACAGATCCGACTGCGTACAGAAGATGAAGAGGTTGGTTAAAGTTATCTACGAATATATATTTTATCATCACAATCACTTAACTGTCATGATAGCTCGTAAACAGTTTTGAATACTGGCATTTTGGTTTTAAGCATTTTAAATGATCTGCTGTTTAGAATTATAAATAATACTTTGAAACTGAAAATTCTATTTACGCTGCAGATGAGGAAAATTGAATTTCCGTGAAAGTAAAATGTAATGACTATAGCTGAAACATTTACTTCGTATACAATGTGTTTGATATGCTTATTATTCGAACGTCCGAAGCTTGGGCCATATGCTTTGACATTATGTATTACCTATACCATTCTGGAATTATATCAACAAATCAGTCGTAGTAAACAGTCAAAGTAATGCAAATTGTTTTCTTCCTTTCAAAGATTATAGAAACCTCAGAAAGAGTCCTTGCACAGAGACTGTCTGCTAAAGGCACGTCGCTGACCAGAGATGATATTGCAATTCTACTCGCCGAGCATTTAAAGACAATCGAAAAACTCCAGCAAGTGCAAGAAGCCGGAAGACTTCGGGATTCCTCGGACAATCAACTTCTGAATAAGTTGAGTGCACGAGAAAGTCGTTCTGAAAGCCGTGCACTGCTCAACAGGCGACCAGTTAGTGCAAGAAAACTACGAAAGCTTAACAGTGGTAACAGTGAATCATCGGTGGTCACGCAATCGATAACCGAACTTCCTCCTATCGGTAATTCAAAGGGAGGTAACTCCAGACACCTTAATTCACGTAGCAAGCTCAAAGCAATCCCGGTAAATAAGCTGAACAATTCAGTTGTAAATGCTGGAGTTGCGTCCCCTGAATCGTCGCCCGACACGAGTAACAGGAAATCTTACAACGAGTCTGGAATAGACTCGGAACCAGACGAAACGGACCTACATAGCATTGAGGTGGGTTATTGACTTATTTCGAACGGTTTCCAAGTATCTTTTTAAAATAGAAATAAAAAAACCAATTAAATAATGAAAAGAAAAAAAATAGTGTGATTAATAATTAAAAACAACAACATCAAACTACACGTTTTAATATCCACTTATGTATTCAAAAAGGTAGCCGTTTCATTTAACGCAGTGCAATTTTTAATTTATGTGAAGCAAACTGACGCTAACTAGGAAACTTTATCTTAGAAATAAAAAAGTTAAGAATATATGAAATGTCTATGAAATATTTTTTGGAAACGTCAGAAAAAATATGATGATTATAAATTGCAAGAAAGAATAATTGAAAATATGCTAAAATATAGTCAGATAGAAAATGTTCCATCAAGGCTTATAAGCAGCTTTCGGGAAACAATGCTTATGTAAAATTGTGCATAGGTCATAAGAAACATTGTCATATTAACAGTTTGTTTTTCATGTAGCGTTTACAACTATCTGCAAAATATATGTCACCACCGGTTTAGACTTTCTGAAAGATGTTTGAAATGACAATATCTGAAATAATACGTATCAAGGACAACAGATGTACATTTAGCCATTAACTCTTGACTATATTTATTGCGCTTTAATCTAACGATCTTATCTTAAACAGTGGTAATCCAGAGTGCTTTCTGATCTTTTGATGTTTGCACAAGGGATTGCCACGCGATCACACCATAATCTGTTTTCTTTTTATTCCAAAATTAAATACTTTTTTCTATTTTTAAGTGTCCTGAATATTTATGTGTTGTATATACCCATTTGTGAAACTAAACATATGAAAATATGAAAAGTTATATGATAAGAGTTGGTTTTATTTTATTTCTTTTTAAACTGGTTTAAATTTGTGGTTTTAATTTCAGTAGTTTTGTTTTGGCGACTTAGTTTTCGAAAACAGATTTTAAGGAAGGCAAAGCCTCTAGACAAAAATATCTTCAAATTAATGTGTCAACTCTCTGACAGAGGAACTCGAACCAATGACCCCCCATTTAGCGGCATGAATTAAGAAACAGATACTAGATTATCAAAATCTGTGTTGTTTTTTAAAAGTTGACATTCCGTGAAATATTTATCTGCAGATCGTCCCGTCTGTTAAAACAAATGAATAACAATACACCAAGCGCCACATGAGGCCTTTCAAAATGGCTATGAACTTGAAATTGTTCGGACTTGCATAGATAAATCTGATTATTCTTTTTGTCTGTATAAAATAATAATGATTAAATGTGAGGTTAGTTGCTGAATGCATTTCTAGATGCAGTATTTCTCACTGTTCTCATTAAAATAGGTTTCCATGTTTTAGGAAGAAGACATCGTTCTATTTGCTGAACTGATAGAAGCGTTCCGATTTCTGTGGGAAAGCCTCACTGTGACAGTGGTAGGTGACCTGCTGCGGGAATACCGGAAACGAGAGGCCATTCTGATCAAGTCTGTCATAGAGCATGCGCAGAAACAGTCGTCTGCAAATAAGGTACGTTTGTTTTGTACCGAGACTCAAATGAGACACGAAAAGACGAACAGACATATTTTTTGTACCCACTGGGATTTGATACCGTGTCCAATCTGGAGGCAAACGTCCGTAACAACCATGTTGTCAATAAAATGTTTGATCAGTTCTTATAAATAAATGACAAAATTTCAATAAAATACCTCATAATTGACGTTTAGATGGCCTTGGTAGTTAGTTCTATGCTTAAAAGGTACGATGTACGTGAACATTCATGAAACATCATTTTATTGTATTTTTTCTTTTATTTTTAACTGTTTCTTGGCTTTTAAATGTTCCAGAGTAAAGTTTTTTGGTCACCTAGTATTTCTTGTTTCGAAAGGTTTTATTTTCAGAACCTTCTTCTTTTAGCAATGTGTTCTACTTTCTTTCCTCATATTTTGCTCTTACATATTTTTTTCGACCAGTCCTTGACTTCCACGTGAATAATAGAAATGAAAGTAAAAAAGACTGTAAAACTTTACCATCGCATATTTTAAACAGATATCATAAGGGACACAGCTACTTAGGGACAAACTGGGTGTCCAGTATCAAGCACTATAAGTTTTTCCCTCGAGAAGGTAGCTTCTGTTTACCGTCATGGCATTATTTTTTGTTTGATATGCAAGGGGGCAGTTTGAACTAAGTTTTTGATATGACCGAGAGCTACTTTATATCTACATGACAACACTTTCAATGCCGAACAAAGTAGCCGTAAGTTTTCACGTTTTGGATATGACACTGACGGGGATCGAACCCGCCACTTCAGCACTGAAACTCAGCGTTACACCATTCTGCTGTTGGTCCTATTTCAAAGTGTGTTGTACCTAGTCAGACTTTTAGCTGTGCTGTGAACTTCATATTCCAAGTTGGAGAATGTACGGTTTTGCTTTATGAGTGAAATATTTTGCAAAATATTCAGACATTGTCCTAAATGCTAAGTTTAGGAAAATGAGTGTTTGTGTCTTTTGTTTTCTGCTTATTCATTGTTGTTCCCGCTATCAGTATAAATATCAACTTAACCTAAAGGTATTTTGTAACACATATTTGTCACACATGTCTAGAATATCATTCTTTGAAATCATAGACTTTTGTAAATCGGTGATTTTTTTCATGTGCGAAACAGTGTCTACAAGATAAGATCATAATCTTTGATACCAGCGGACTGATTTTGTTTTCACTGCTTTCATTCAATACGAGTTTCTTGTATTTGACATGCTCATAACTTCATTATATATATATTTACATTTAGCTTACAGGATTTAGTCTTAAGACCTGTCCTATATTTCACCATGTTCTTTCAATTTCTCCAGTGTGTACAATGTTCTGTACGATTTTTGTTGTTTGCGTCCAGTGCTATACTCTAGAGCATATTGCAACAAGACTACATGCAGTTAAGCAGTCGGTAATCCTTTTTTCAATTATGATGTCTTGTTTTGCGTACGTGTTTTCGTATCTTTTTATTTCAAATAATATATCTACCCTTGAATTCCGTTGCCTTATAAACAACCAGTGCTTCTGAAAAAAGTCAAGCCTTTTGGCATAGAAACATCTCAGGAAGTTACCTTAATATTTGTTAGTTCGACAAGTCCCAGACATTTTTATAAGATCGAAAAATGTCTTACTTCCGTTTACTGTATGGGGCGTGGACATCGACGTTTAGAATCGATACAGGGAACCACGCTTAATATCTCATAACAAAAGTCTGTTGAAATTTCCATTGTTTTAGTAACGAAGGATTGAACATGCTACCTCAAATATTATGAATTTTGCACTTAACCACTTACCCACGAACCCTCCCATTTGCTACCGCACGGTTATGGTTCCCGTTGAAAAATATTACTGCAGTGAGATATCGTCTGGAATCAGCGGAAATTAGATATTATGTGTGGGAGGATGACCGGATTCCAATACATTCTCTGATTGTTATCTTTTAAGTAGTTTACATTGTGAAAATAGATTTACTTAACAGCCTCGAGACCAAACAATGATATCTGCTGACAATGCTCTTCTATCAGACCTCTCAGTGGGGGTAAAACAATGAGAGATAATCGTTTAAGTTCCTTCTTTGGAAAACTATTGTTTCTGTTTTTATTTGGTGTTATGTTTTAGACCCATTCTTAAAGCTACTCATTACCTGTTGTGTTCCTGTGTATCTTGCTTTTATTTCAATCTCGAACATAGAACTGCTTGGAAATAGAAAAAAGTAAAGAATTTAAAATTCCCTTTGGATCTTATGATATTTTATCAGACCCTTAGCGGTTAGACTGTATGAAGGAAGTCAACCCACTATTTTTAAAGCAAGAAGTTCTATGGAGAAACGAGACCGTTAAATCAATTAACTGTACTTTTAAACATGTACATTTAAACATTGCTGGAGGGTTTGTTAAAGGGCAAATATGAAATATGAACCGACTGCATTGGCAAATAAAACCTACGTGCTTGACAGAAAATGTGTTAATTTCTTCATTCGCGTGGCATTGACTGTATTTATAGTAAAATGACATGTTTGTTATCAGTTTAAAAGATCTACTGTCTATTTTAGAATTTCTCCATTTGCTATTTTTGATAAATTGTGTTTCAATAATTTGTTTAAAAGAAGACACACTATTAAATAATTATAAAGCGATCAGTTCTTCTTGGGATCAGGGTAATGCTTTCACGAGACAATGGCATCGTTGTCATCTCACTGGTGAACATACTGACCTTTCGATTTTCATTAATAAAACACACATATCATATAAACTGAAAAAGGAATAAACTGCGAACGCTTCCATGCTCACAAGAAAGACAGCAATAAAAATACCATGAAGGCTTGACCTGTTTAATAATATATTCATTGTGCATAAATGAAATGTAATGGCATTTTCCATATATGTGTGAAATATATTTGTGAAACACAATGTAGGACAGATTAAAAACATACTGTAAAAATGTTTTCTTTTATAAATTACAAATTTAAATGTCTGGAGAAATGTTTAAGCCAGTTCAAACGTCATTTGGCGTCAGAACAGTGTTAAAGATAAAACGGTACTGAAATTAAGTAAAATTTCTTTAAATTTTAAGAATTGATACAATTAGGAGAATCTAGATTTCTTTGTAAGTATTTTCGTTTTGCAGATTGTTTTAAAATGTGATATAAATGGAGTTAAAGGTAGCTTTTATCACAAGGTTAGGCAATGGTTATTCAAAGACACATTCATGTGGAACGTAGTTCTTCGTCTTTTTCTGGCTGGTAAGGTTATTACACTTCTAGTTATCAGTCTGTTCCGGCTGGTAAGGTTAGTAAACTTTTAGATATCAGTCTGTTCCGGCTGGTAAGGTTATTACACTTCTAGTTATTATTCTTTTCCGACTGGTAAGGTTATTACACTTCTAGTTATCAATCTGTTCCGGCTGGTAAGGTTATTACACTTCTAGTTATCAGTCTGCTCCGGCTGGTAAGGTTATTACACTTTAAGTTATCAGTCTGCTCCGGCTGGTAAGGTTATTACACTTCTAGTTATCAGTCTGTACCGGCTGGTAAGGTTAGTACACTTCAAGTTATCAGTCTGTTCCGGCTGATAAGGTTTTTACACTTCTAGTTATCAGTCTGTTCAGGTTGGTAAGGTTAGTACACTTCTAGTTATCAGTCTGTTCCGGCTGGTAAGGTTATAACACTTCTAGTTATCAGTCTGTTCCGGCTGGTAAGGTTATTACACTTTTAGTTATCAGTCTTTTCTGGCTGGTAAGGTTATTACCATTCTAGTTATCAATCTGTTCTGGCTAGTAAGGTTATTACACTTCTAGTTATCAGTCTGTTCCGGTTGATAAGGTTTGACACTTCTAGTTATCAGTCTGTTCAGGCTGAAAAGGTTATTACACTTCTTGTTATCAGTCTTTTCTGGCTGGTAAGGTTTTTACGCTTCTAGTTATCAGTCTGTTCCTGCTGATAAGGTTATTACGCTTCTAGTTATCAGTCTGTTCCTGCTGATAAGGTTATTACACTTCTAGTTATCAGTCTGTTCCGGCGGGTAAGGTTATTTCACTTCTAGTTATCAGTCTGTTCCGGCGGGTTAGGTTATTTCACTTCTAGTTATCAGTCTGTTCCGGCGGGTTAGGTTATTTCACTTCTAGTTATCAGTCTATTCTTGCTGATAAGGTTATTATATTTCTAGTTAACATTCATTTCTGAACGATAAGGTTATTTCACTTCTAGTTATCAGTCTGTTCAGACCGAAAAGGTTATAACACTTCTAGTTATCAGTCTGTTCTGACTGATAAGTTTTTAATACTTCTTGTCATCAGTCTGTTCCGACTGATAAAGTTATTACACTTCTAGTTATCAGTCTGTTTCGGCTAGTAAGGTTTTTACACTTCTAGTTATCAGTCTGTTCCGGCTAGTAAGGTTATTACACTTCTAGTTATGAGTCTTTACCGGATGATAAGGTTATTAGACTTCTAGTTATCTGTCTTTACCGGATGATAAGGTTATTATTCTTCTTGTTTTCAGTCTGTTCTGTTGTAGTTAAATTAAAGTTTTTACTGTGTTAAAGTATATTTGAATTACATAAAATACCAAACATGTTGTATTTAGGTGTTTGTGGAAAGTGTAAAGAGCGTAGCAAGATATAAAGTTGGGCAAAACCGCAGTGA
Source organism: Cyclina sinensis (assembly GCA_012932295.1). Taxonomy (NCBI): domain Eukaryota; kingdom Metazoa; phylum Mollusca; class Bivalvia; order Venerida; family Veneridae; genus Cyclina; species Cyclina sinensis. The sequence goes on from JAAONU010000013.1 coordinate 4,856,368, forward strand.
GGGAAATTTGTGTTTTTAAATTTCTCTAGAATTTAAATGGAACAGAGAAAACACAGACCGACGCAAAGATTTGAAAACAAAAAATGCAGAATTGCATTATGCACATTAATAATTTAAAGTACTTTATAATTAGACTAGGAAGGCATAGTGCCCGATTACTCTTCAGTAGCTAATGTTTCACTTTCATTGAGAAATTTTGTTTTATCTTACCCCCAATCTATCCGTATTATAGCCCGTATAATATGTCAACAAGAGAAAGTGAATATACATTTTTGAAAGTTGATTCCGCCGCGGGAGGTACCACATGTGAATGATTTACCGTACTGATTACCGGACCGGAACCGAAAGGCTTTTTCATGTTCTGTCAGAAAGTCATGTTTTGAGACATCTTTAAAATGGATTAAATGGCGATATTAAAATCGAAGTAAATAAACTTAGATAATTATTTCAAATCTTTTCCTTTACGTTGTCTTCTTATTATCATGATGACAATGCCAGAAATTTTGCAATAGTAAACACCAGTGGCTGACCCAGTTTTTTTCATCTTTTGGAAGCAATGCTTATTTTTTTAATCTGAGTTTTCACTGTGTTAGGCAAATGGTTGAATAAAAGAATAATTCATTTTCAGAGTAATCTATCAACCACTTTTAAAATTAAAGGAGGGACTGACCACACATCCTCTGCCTTTTCAATCCATAAAGACATGACATCATCCTCAGCGAAAGAAAGATGCTGTTAATCATAGAATGACAGCTAAATCAGAAAAAAATATACAATTTAGATATCTTAGTGTATGTCAGCTAACAAAAAAATAGAAAATATATTTTCCAAATAAATTTTAGAACTTTCAAATATTCTTTTTTTTCTTCTTCAGAAATTAGACAAAGAGAAACAGTTGAGAACCGACGGCGAAAATGTTACACGAGAAAGTCGTGCAAATAGTCAGTTACAAATGGACCAACAGCACACGGACTCTGCAGCAAATATTCTGAACTCTGAGCAGGTAAACTAAATTAAGTAATCAAATAAACTCTTCCAAAGTTAGGCTGATCATATAGAATTGTTCTTTCTAGACACCGCTTGGTACTTTTTTTGTCGTATGAACTTTTCATGTGATTTTTTTATTCCTTCCGTAACAGAATTCAGATTCGAATAAATCAGATAATAACTTGTAATTACCATGATAGATTCTTAGATCATCTTTCGGTTTTTCTCTTATTTGTATTGACCGAACATTCCTACCCCTCTTGGGTCGTTGGAAGGCAACTGTCATTGTGTCATCCGTCAGTATTGCAATTGCAAATCAGTCATTTGCACCTTGGTATCTTATTACTGAGTAAACACGAATGACATGCTTCGAGACTCTTTTGGACAAATAAATTTAATTATGATGAATCTATACTTTTGAGTCTTCACGAATATCGACGTCATTGAAAAAAAAGAAATAAATACGGGTCATCAATTACTACCGCAGCTGGGGAGGTGAAGTAATAAAATAAAAATTGACAGATACATCCCCGAATGGGTCGCCATTTAAACGTGCCAACCACACCTTTAAAATGATAATAGAACTTATCGTCTGCCAGTAAACAGATTTTTCATCCTGTTAGGACGCAGGGAAAGTTGAAGTTTATATTGAAATAGAAAAAAAGTTTCTGTAAGGTAATGGGAGAAAGAACAAAAACACTAATGAAGCCCAAAAAATACATTAATACAAGGTTATGACACAAATTGAAGTCAGAAAACAATTCATAGAGTTTTAAAAGCATAACGTCAAAATGAAAAAAAGTGTAGATATACCATTTGCTATTTCTCTTTGTTAAGTCAATGCAGACAAAGCCGTTAAGTGTTATCTTATGTCGCATTAAAATACAAAACCATTTATAACAGATTCAATAAAGAGAGAGAAAAAAAAACATCCATTTATCAAAAACGTCTACTGACTATACAAGTTTACTTTATTTAAAAAGTGAGACGATGGATTGTTAGTTTAAATAATATATTCTTACACCGAACAAAACATAACATTCTAAACTACATTGAGTCCTAACTGTTCCATTTTCTTCCTGACAAAGAGTCGACAACGCGTATGAATTCCTGATGTTGAAAACCTATTCACAAACATGATTGCAAAATCAATGGCTGTCGAACACAGCCGTAATGATATTCAACGTTCGCAGACATAAATGTTCCGTCCGCAGAACAAGACATGTTTCAGTGAACGAAAATCGGCCCATTTATGATGTTTGATTTATTAATTTATTTATTTCTGTAGTTTTCTAGATCAAATTATCATATTCTTAAAAGCATGAGTTTTTGCTGCTATGTAGACACTTATACATGCTAAAGTAGATACTGTTACAAAACGGCAAATATTAGGAAACCTTAACAGTTTTGTTAATTAGCATGGTTGATTGACTTGTTCTGTAACAATAGGACACCACTTACCACGCATTGATTTTGAAAGAATAGCGGCATTTAAATATTGATTTCTATTCATAACTATTATTATTATTTTTTACTTTCGTCGGAAAAGATTGCAAGAGCAGACGACTATGTAATAAATGAGAATTGATATTTGAACAAATCTTTGAAAGAGAAAATAAGCAAGTGAATGGACAATCATGAAAATGTAAACACCATCATATCTACCTCAGTGAATTTAATTAACTAGTCGTATTGTTAGAGTAATAGGAATGACTCGGCCATTATCTACTGGACATTTAATAATGTGAATTCTATGGATTCCAAGTGATAATAAAGGGAAAGATGAACCTACAGATTGACTTACTTTGTTTGAAGGGTTCTATTTAATCTTAGGGTCTGGGGGAAAAAATCACTCAGGAATACGCGAAATGTTAATGAAGGGACAAAGGTTCATGTAGTTAATCAAGCAAAAGGTTTTGATAGGACTTTAACATCAGATGGGAGGTATGTGAGATCATGTCTTGATTTTTCTTTTCAGGGAATAATAAAATTAGACGATGAATTTGTAAGAGGTTTCGAAGAAAAACGTGAAAGTGGTGACTTTACTGTTGACAGTTTTGTGAACGCATTAAACGAACACATGAAGAAGACGCGGCTTATAAGGGTACAGTCGTTCAACCTGCGAGAGGAGGAGGTAGACTGGAACGGCAACCAAAGATCAAACAGCTTCACTGGTTTTGGAAATGGGAACCGCAGCTCGAACTCACAACCCTCGATTTTAAAACGTCAGCACAGTTTCTCTGGTGCGCTTTCGAGACAGAGTACTTTTGGTGGCTCTTCGCGGCAAAATAGTTTTCTTCGGCTACTTCCAGGGGTCACGACAGAACAGTTACTGCAGGACAAGGTCACGTGGCAGTACTGGAAGTTCATTCACGTACTCTACGACGAGTTCCGGAATAAGTTCGGGAATTCATTCGGAACACTCGGATAGTTCAGGAAGTGGTGCCAAAAGTTCTTTGTCACGGGAGTTCTCATACGGATTACTTACTGATTTTGCAGACATAGATGAGGCGGAAGAAGAAGCCAAAACTGCACGTGAGAAACGATCAGTCATCCAGAAACAGTAATGATGGTCTAAGACCGGTAAGTTCACAATACAGTACTAGATAGGAATGTTTCTCAGCAAGTATTCTGAAAAGTTAGTTTATGAAGCAACTTGTGTTTCTCTACGTAACAAGTGAATATTGAACTTAAACGTCTGAAAAATTTAGATTCATGCAGAATGCAAAACGTTTTAATTGAGTGTCAGCCGTCATTTAGCATTATGTCTAGACAAAGGCAATGGCACTATTTTCAATAAATTTCGTTTTTTTTTTCTTTCATTTTTTTTTAAATTGCACCCTTTTGCAATTGCCAATTATTTCTTTGGTCATCCTGTTGTGCTTGGTCACATAATTTTTAAAAAGTTTGATTATAAAGGAAGTTAAGATTTCTGTTTGAATGCGGAAACCATTTTTTTAGCAGTTGAACCATTGGTGATTAATGTATTGTTTTATTTTATAATTAAGAAAAACAAAAAAAAACTATGTTTTGTTTCAGTGAAACATTTTGTAAAACTTATTTCCATTCACACTAACTCTATCTCATTTTTTTTCGTTTGAAATCAAATGCCGATATTTACTCATAAGTGTAATGATTCAATAATAAATTTCGACAGGTTCAGTGTCAAACTATTTCATTTCATTCTTATATCATATACAGTTACAATAGTTTTGCAGTGAACCCTCAGTAAGCTCGAAGACAATTTGCTCTGTTTACGTGCACATTTGTTTTCCATACTTTCAAAAAAAAAAAAAAAAATAATAAAAAGAAAAAAAGGAATGCAACATGCTCCATATATCTTGTACGCGTCTTTTTTATTGAGGTAAAAGTACATTTACAGTAGTTTTTGGCTGATATACAACAATTTTTGATAGCAATTTGCAGATAATTTATGTATGTATGACACTGGGTTGCAGCTGGGTTATCGCTTAATTATGATAATGAATATTAAAATTATTTTACACCTTTGTAAGAAAGAAGTGTATGTGTGGATATCATATTTTCTGTTAGCACTCTCTTGTTAATACTGTTAATAACCGTTCCAATGACGTATTTCAAATTGTTCATTGTAAATCACATTTTTAGGGGTATTTACAGATCTTGTTATGACAGAGTTTATCAAATGTCTAAGGGTCCAAACTCGCAGTGACACCGAATGTATAAAATACACTGCAATTTAATATCTCCTTTCAGTATACTGCACAATACTTGACGTAATAAACCAATGAAAAACAGATGAAAGACATTAGTTAATTCAAAGTTAACACGTGATTTTATCATAAAACCTAAAATCTTACTCTTGTCATCCGATAGTGGCCGTTGACAAGCTGCAGACGGTGAAAACTAAGTCAATATTGAACCGCATAACAACATCCGGTCGATTTTGGTTGTACTAAAACGAGTGAAAAAGGACCTACGATTAATAAAAATGGCATAAAATGTGACGTCGTTCTGTATACAATAGTAGGATACTACGTCATCACGCACCTGTTTTATGCTATCTCGCGGACCATTTTTTGTCAACAATCTGTCGCTTGAAAGGTAAACTGGTCTTAAAAGAAATCTGTAGAGTTGCGAAAAATCAGGTTGTGCACCGAAGATTGGCTGGTGTGCTTTGTATTTACGTAAAAAAATTTTATAATATAAAATTCTAGTTTATGCCTGAAAACGGGTGAAAGTTTTTTTCAGCATGCATTCACAAAAAAGCTTTCACCCGTTTTCAGGCCTGAACTAGAATTTTACATTATAAAAATTCTTTACGTAAATACAATGCACACCAGCCAATCTTCGGTGCACAACATGAATTTTTGCAACTCTACAGATTTCTTAATGAAAAAGACCATTTTACCTTTCAAGCGAGGGGTTGTTGATCCGCGAGAGAGCATAAAACAGGTGCACGATGACGTAGTATCCTACTATTGTGTATAAAAAAGAGATTTTTTTATTTTATTTGTTTGTTTTGTTTTTAGAAAAATGACTTTAAACACACCTGACTTTTTATTATCCGAAGAAATCAGCAGAAGGCGTACTATAACCATGCTGCATAGTCCGTTCGTGTGCAGTCTTTAGACAAAATTTCTCCGCAAACATTAGTATTCTTTTCTACAGTCCTGTTAATTTTCTTTGAATAATCCGATGTCTACAAAAGTTATATCAGGCGGTCTGTTTACCTTACCGTCGTCCCTGGGAAGGACCAGCACTAAACTACAATCCCCTGTTAGTAACTGCAAATTTTCTCACATAATTGATCATTGTCGGTAGCAGGGGTCGCTTCCAAACGGTAATAACAGGTGTTTTATGACTGGAATCATCTAGAATTTTATAGATTTTTTTTTCTTTGTTTTTGGTGGGGGGTAACGATATGTACACAATTTAAGTTATGTAAGTTATCATTTTGTCTGAGAATCTTCTCGACTCATTTTCGTCAAAACTGGGAACTATAATTTTTAATCACTGAAAATAAGGGGGTCAAGAATGAAATAAATTTAAGAATTATATACATGAGTGCCTTGCCATTATTAAACAAAAGCACGATGACCTGAAGGGTGTTTTTTACACTGAAATTTCATACTTTTAGTAGCGAAACCCCATACCCCACGTGTTTGTTTGCCGTATACTAAGTTACAAAAAATCAAAATGGGGAAAATTCCACTGACAGAGCTTTTGAATAGTCCATACAACAAGGTCTTTATCAGTTAATTGACTAGAAAATATCTCCTTTTTTCAATTATAGATGGTCTTCGTTTTTATGAACTCAGTGGAAAAAGATATATGATTTATGATAAATCACAGACTTAATTAATTTTATCTGATACGACCAACCTGTTTAAATGTATTGATTTGAAACATTCTAAAATAAACATTAAAATTCAACACCGTTAATTGATTTTATCTGATTTTCCCCAGTCGCTGTTTTTTGACATCTACCTTTATTTGTTGAAATTCGTGATTTATGGCCTCGAGGTCAACGACTTTTGAGTGGACCCTCGCAGACCGATACGTTTCTTCATAGAAATGTAAACTGTTGTCTATCATCTGTTTTGCCTTTTCAGTTACTACACTCTAAATTGATACAAATTTAAAATTTGTCGCTTTTCGAACATCCATAGTTATTAATAACATGATATGACCATATTTTTTTCTGCCAGATCAAGTGTTTTATAAATGAATTTCTGGTATTCATAAAGTTAGGAAACCGTTTGTCAGCGAGTATGTCCCAAAATTCATAACAGCTTAAGAAAGCACTTGGCAATCTGGATCAAATGAAACATTTGGAAAACATCATCTATTTATGGGAATAATGCTAGGCTAGAAATGCTATTTATTCAAACAGCTAAATACAACCCCATATATACAAATCTGGATAAAATATCAACGGTTTCACTAACTTGATGACACATCAACTAAATGCAAATTAGTCATGGTCACGTGGGTTGTCACGAGATTCTTTGCAGACCTAATTTTATTACAAAAAGAACGAATGTCCATTTACATGGTCGAAGAATTGTTGTACCACATATGTAAACCTTGTGATTAAGTATGTAAAGAATTGTTGTACCAAATATGTATATGTTGTGATTTTGTGTGTTTTAACTTTGCAAGTGAAACTTGATGTTTTAAGTTATCACAAAAACAAGGAGTTTAAGTTGATTGTAAAAAATGTAAAAGTCTCCAAAAGTCAGTCACTTTTTTCAACAACTATAACGGCCCGTTACAATTCAGACAGTTAAGGTTCATATACGACAGAAACAAAAAACAACACTGCATGTATAATTTGCGCCTAACAACCGCCATGTTTATATCAACATTAGTCTTGTGAAGTCTAAATAAAATTCTATTTTCTTTCCTTTTTTTTATTTGAAATTGTCTTCAGTTTATTTGTATGTCGTTGCATTTTTTTAAATAAAAGAATCACACCTTGACCGATGATTCATGACAATTCTACAATAAAAAAATAAAAAAAATGTTACGAAATATAGAAAAAAATCTGCAATCCATTGACTGTTTAGACAATCACTTGAAATCAACAAACCAACGGAAGAAAGGGAAAACGTAAAAAAATCTTTAACATATTTATGATAATGAAACCGTGCCAAATGAGATAACTTAAAAAAGTTAATGAGCTTTTGTTCTTTTTGAAAAGGGGGAAAAACTAATCACTAGTCATCTACAAAAGGATTCGCGTTTATCTGTATAACAGGTCAGGGCGCAATCTCAATCATGTCAGTTGTAAGGTCTAGCGACTCACTATTTGATATAAAGATTGTAAGACAAGAAGAACATAGATAAACGCTTAATTGTCGCTAAAACTGACACACATTCTATTAACGAAATAGACCTTTTATTCAAACTGCAGTTTGATACTTAATATATCGTTATATTGCAGATTTTGTTATATATAATTACCAAAAAATGGCTTTAATTGGTTATACAACGTTTCATGTCAGGTGAACTGTTACGGCATGCACACATTTGTACATGTTTTCACATTGGGAAACCATGTTTAACCCACATTTTAGCTCTGTTACTGAAACCTGACTTAGTTTTAGCGTATATGGTTTCATAGGTCTTTCGCTTTTCAAGCGCTTTGCTGATATTTGTAATCTCTTGAACATTAATGCCAGTGTGCGGTTAACTTTATTTTTGGAAATCATCTTTATTGTCTTCATTTGTTTTTTTCGTTGGGAGAGAGGAAAACATGTAGTTTTGAAGAAAATAAAGGCAAAAGTACGACACTCGAAAATCTCAATAATAGTGTCTCCGTAATACATCAAAATATCTTTTGGAGTATCACTTTGTTTGCCCATTGACTTTAGTAAACACTCTTCTCCCAAATTTTAAGACATTATGTGCACCGAAGATATGTGAGGCTGTTATAAATAAAGACAGTTGATTAAGGTAGAGGGACAAGGTGATTTAATATTTGTTGATTTAAGTGTTGTAGTTACTTATGATGTGAAGCAGGAATCGTCGTTAATTGCCCGCTCGTTCTTTTTACTAAAATTGTTTGAAACTATTTTGTTGTATTTTAGACGACATGAGTTTTAAATTATAAAAAAAGAGTTTAATGAAAATTAGATAACAAGTTGACTTAGTACATGTTTGTTTACCCCAGGCTGAAAGCTCCCAAGGACTTGTGTTTGTTGTCAAGACTTTTAAGAACATGATAAACACTGCATTTTGGCCTTATAAACTGAAATATTTGACAGTTGATTGCCACCTGTTTGCTCTAGTAGGTTTTCGATTACAGCTATGCATCCTTTTAACCTATGATTTGTTTATACAATTTTAATTAGTTGGCTGTTATCAGATTTTACTTGGAATGCGTTTATTTAATATAAGTTAAAAGGTATAGAGTCATGTGCAATAGTTCGAAATTAGGATCAAAAGCCTTTTTGAAATCTTTAAATGCGACTGATAGTTTCCAACATCCTTACCCTTTTACATAATCGTTCTTAAATATGTCAACAAATTAAGCAAAGAGTCTTTTGCGGTACTCCAAATCGCATCTTCTCAACTTGAAGATTTATTGCCGTATACTTAGTCACGCAATGCTACACATTGCGCACACACTTTAGTCAGAATTTACTGCTTTGTAAGAGTTTAATGATTTTCAAAACAGAAAGCCTTTTAAGTTCATTCAAATAAGTATATACATTGGAATTTCGAAACGGCAAACAACTCCAAATTGAAGAAAACAATGTTTTAAAGACATCTCAATACATTAAGAGCGAGATACTTTCAAACTATTCACTCGTATAATCATTTAAACAATACGTGCTATCTTGTAAAACAACCTTAAGCATGTATTATAAATTTAAATCTTACAAATACATATTATTATACTTATATAAGTACAATATACCTACCTTTAGCGACTGAAACACACATAAAATATTTCTGAAGCCTAGTGGCAAAGGTGTCCGCCACCATAGCGATGGGGTGGTTCTAAGAATACTTGGGACTACGTTAGTCTGGCAAGACCAGTAAGGATTTAATTGTCAAACTTCTGGACACTTGGTAAGTTTGGTTTAGGGATTTGTGATAAAGTAGTACTGGTAGAAAAGAAAAGGTTCGCTTTTGTTGGCCTTTACAAATCCGGGTAACTTGACAGTAAATAATCCAGTTTACGTGATCGTCAAAACAATTTGAATGTTAGCTGTTTTATTATGCGATGCTATTTTCATCTGTCTGTAGCTATACACCCTTACAAAAGACCTTAAATGTTTAAACATTACCTCATTAAAATACAAAGCAAATTGCTTTGTATTTTCTTTTTCAATATGAGATTGCATTTCTCATTCTTCGTATATCCATGACGTGCTCATGAATGTTAATTGTACGATTTTCTGTAATTTTTAGCTTCAGTCTCACTTAAAAAGAGGTTGTTTTGTGACGATCCCCCACTGCGCTGGTCAATGTGTTTGTACCCGGCAAACCTTTACAAATTGTAAAATATTTTCCTGTGTGCATGCTGTTTGTGTTTTTTCATAGACTGCATTGACTTGAATTTTGCTTTGTACTTTATCGAACTTTTAATTATATAATTGCAGACCAACTTCCATGCAAGGAAACTCCCACTATGATTGTTACTTTTTCAACCGAGGAAAAAAAAAATAAAAATGTGATATGCGTATTTATGTGTTTTTTCTCAAAGCATTTAAATTGCTGCGAGATCCATTGGTATTTAAAGTGTCTTTACTAACCGTTCAATTAAATGGGAGGCTTTGTAAATGCAAAAACTGTGCTTAAATTAACCGTGAATAATTTGAGGTAGATTAAAAGTAAATTAGCTTGTTGAAGAATAGTATTCGAGTTTCATAGGTCGCCACAGATCACTGACTGTTTTTTACTGCAAAAATGTCTTAAGGAGAAAAAAATAATGCATAGGCCTTTCTGTATTTTGAATAAAAATCTGAAAAAAAAAGAGCAACGATTTTTCTTCTGTTGAAAACTGACAGGTTATTTAAACTCTAAGGCAAAAGAGACCAGTTTAAACCGCAAAACGTAAGCAACGTATGCAGGGATAGGTTATAGAGCTGTAAAAAGCAACTTCAAAATTGTTAAAATCGGAAAGAGGTTTCTCTCTCTTTTTCCTTCGGGACAACTACAGACAGCTTTTACAAGTTGTCATCTGGAAAAACGGCTACTTTAAAAAGTTATGAAAATTATCCTTTAAGGCTAAACGCCTGTGTAAAACAACTATTTAAAATGTTTGATTTAAAAAACACAACTATTTAGATATAAACAACTAAAACAACAAAATAAACCAGCATTATATAAAAGCATTATCAAAACTGTATGGCGTAAAACAACTTTTTAAAACTGTATGGCGTAAAACAACTATTTAAAACTGTAAGGTGTAAGAAAACTATTAATACCTGTATCGTGTAAGAAAACTATTTAAAACTGTATCATGTAAGTCAATTATTTAAAATTGTATGGTGTAAGTCAACTATTTAAAACTGTATCGTGTAAGACAAATATTAAAAACTGTATCGTGTAATACAACTATTTAAAAGTTTTCGTGTAAAACAGTAATTTAAAACTGTATGGTGTAAGACAACTGTTTAAGACAAGTACGTAAAACTGTATGGTGTAAGACAAGTATTTAAAACATTATGGTGTAACACAACTATTCAAAACTATATGGTGTATGACAACTTTTTAAAACTGTATCGTGTAAGACAACCATTATAAACAGTATCGTGTAAGACAACTGTTCAAAACTGTATCGAGTAAGACAACTATTTAAAACCGTATCGTGTAAAAAACTATTAAAAACTGTATCGTGTAAGACAACTATTAAAACTGTATCGTGTAAGACAAAGATTTGAAATTAATCGTGTAAGACAGTTATTTCAAATTGTAAGGTGTAAGACATTTATTTAAGACAACTACGTAAAACTGTATGGTGTAAGACATATATTTAAAACTTTGTGCTGTAATACAACTATTCAAAACTGTATGGTGTATGGCAACTATTTAAAACCATATCGTGTAAAACAACTGTTAAAAACTGTATCGTGTAAGATAACTATTTAAAACCATATGGTGTAAGATAACTATTTAAGACAACTTTTTAAAACTGTTTCGTGTAGGACAACTATTTAAGACAACTTTTAAAAACTATATCGTGTAAGACAACAATTTAAAACTGTATCGTGTAAGACAACTGTTTAAAACTTTATCGTGTAAGATAACTATTTAAAACCGTATCGTGTAAGACAACTGTTTAAAACAGTATCGTGTAAGACAACTATTTAAAACTGTATCGTGTAAGATTAATATTTAAAACTGTTTCGTGTAAGACCACTATTTAAAACTGTATCGTGTAAGACAACTATTTAAAACTGTATCGTGTAAGACAAATGTTTAAAACAGTATCGTGTAAGACAACTATTTAAAACCATATGGTGTAATATAACTATTTAAAACAGTATCTTGTAAGACAACTATTTAAAACAGTATCGGGTAAGATAACTATTTAAAACAGTATCGTGTAAGACAACTATTTAAAACAGTATCGTGTAAGATAACTATTTAAAACCATATGGTGTAAGATAACTATTTAAAAAAGTATCGTGTAAGATAACTATTTAAAACAGTATCGTGTAAGACAACTATTTAAACTGTATCGTGTAAGATAACTATTTAAAACTGTATCGTGAAAGACAACTATTTAAAACAGTATCGTGTAAGATAACTATTTAAAACAGTATCGTGTAAGATAACTATTTAAAACAGTATCAAGTGAGATAACTATTTAAAACAGTATCGTGTAAGATAACTATTTAAAAGTTTTCGTGTAAAACAGTAATTTAAAACTGTATGGTGTAAGACAACTGTTTAAGACAAGTACGTAAAACTGTATGGTGTAAGACAAGTATTTAAAACATTATGGTGTAACACAACTATTCAAAACTATATGGTGTATGACAACTTTTTAAAACTGTATCGTGTAAGACAACCATTATAAACAGTATCGTGTAAGACAACTGTTCAAAACTGTATCGAGTAAGACAACTATTTAAAACCGTATCGTGTAAGAAACTATTAAAAACTGTATCGTGTAAGACAACTATTAAAACTGTATCGTGTAAGACAAAGATTTGAAATTAATCGTGTAAGACAGTTATTTCAAATTGTAAGGTGTAAGACATTTATTTAAGACAACTACGTAAAACTGTATGGTGTAAGACATATATTTAAAACTTTGTGCTGTAATACAACTATTCAAAACTGTATGGTGTATGGCAACTATTTAAAACCATATCGTGTAAAACAACTGTTAAAAACTGTATCGTGTAAGATAACTATTTAAAACCATATGGTGTAAGATAACTATTTAAGACAACTTTTTAAAACTGTTTCGTGTAGGACAACTATTTAAGACAACTTTTAAAAACTATATCGTGTAAGACAACAATTTAAAACTGTATCGTGTAAGACAACTGTTTAAAACTTTATCGTGTAAGATAACTATTTAAAACCGTATCGTGTAAGACAACTGTTTAAAACAGTATCGAGTAAGACAACTATTTAAAACTGTATCGTGTAAGATTAATATTTAAAACTGTATCGTGTAAGACCACTATTTAAAACTGTATCGTGTAAGACAACTATTTAAAACTGTATCGTGTAAGACAAATGTTTAAAACAGTATCGTGTAAGACAACTATTTAAAACCATATGGTGTAATATAACTATTTAAAACAGTATCTTGTAAGACAACTATTTAAAACAGTATCGGGTAAGATAACTATTTAAAACAGTATCGTGTAAGACAACTATTTAAAACAGTATCGTGTAAGATAACTATTTAAAACCATATGGTGTAAGATAACTATTTAAAAAAGTATCGTGTAAGATAACTATTTAAAACAGTATCGTGTAAGACAACTATTTAAAACTGTATCGTGTAAGATAACTATTTAAAACTGTATCGTGTAAGACAACTATTTAAAACAGTATCGTGTAAGATAACTATTTAAAACAGTATCGTGTAAGATAACTATTTAAAACAGTATCAAGTGAGATAACTATTTAAAACAGTATCGTGTAAGATAACTATTTAAAACAGTATCGTGTAAGATAACTATTTAAAACAGTATCGTGTAAGATAACTGTTTAAAATAGTATCGTGTAAGATAACTATTTAAAACAGTATCGTGTAAGATAACTATTTAAAACAATATCGTGTAAGATAACTATTTAAAACAGTATCGTGTAAGACAACTATTTAAAACAGTTTCGTGTAAGATAACTATTTAAAACAGTATCGTGTCAGACAACTATTTAAAACAGTATCGTGTAAGACAACTATTTAAAACAGTATCGTGTAAGATAACTCTTTAAAACAGTATCGTCAATGTGTTTGCACCCGGCAAACCTTTACAAATTGTAAAATATTTTCCTGTGTGCATGCTGTTTGTGTTTTTTCATAGACTGCATTAACTCGAATTTTGCTTTGTACTTTATCGAACTTTTAATTATATAATTGCAGACCAACTTCCATGCAAGGAAACTCCCACTATGATTGTTACTTTTTCAACCGAGGAAAAAAAATAAAAATGCGATATGCGTTTTTATGTGGATTTTCTCAAAGCATTTAAATTGCTGCGAGATCCATTGGTATTTAAAGTGTCTTTATTAACCGTTCAATTAAATGGGAGGCTTTGTAAATGCAAAAACTGTGCTTAAATTAACCGTGAATAATTTGAGGTAGATTAAAAGTAAATTAGCTTGTTGAAGAATAGTATTCGAGTTTCATAGGTCACAACAGATCACTGACTGTTTTTTACTGCAAAAATGTCTTAAGGAGAAAAAAGTAATACATAGGCCTTTCTGTATTTTGAATAAAAATCTGAAAAAAGAGCAACGATTTTTCTTCTGTTGAAAACTGACAGGTTATTTAAACTCTTAGGCGAAAGAGACCAGTTTAAACCGCAAAACATAAGCAACTACAGGTTAAAGAGCTGTAAAAAAACAACTTCAAAATTGTTAAAATCGGATTTGTGATAAAGTAAATTCTCCCTTTTTTTTCTTTGGGAAAACTACAGACAGCTTTTACAAGTTGTCATCTGTAAAAACGGCTACTTTAAAAAGTTATGAAAGAAATTATTCTTTAAGGCTAAACGCCTGTGTAAAACAACTATTTAAAATGTTTGATTTAAAAAACACAACTAAAAATTAGTAAGATATAAACAAATAAAAAAAACAAAATAAATCAGTATTATATAAAAGCATTATCAAAACTGTATGGTGTAAGACAACTATTTAAAAATGTATCGTGTAAGATAACTATTTAAGACTGTATCGTGTAAAATAACTGTATAGCGTATGACAACTATTTAAAACTGTAAGGTGTAAGAAAACTTCTAATACCTGTATCGCGTAAGAAAACTATTTAAAACTGTATCATGTAAGTCAGTTATTTAAAATTGAATGGTGTAAGTCAACTATTTAAAACTGTATCGTGTAAGACAAATATTAAAAACTGTATCGTGTAATACAACTATTTAAAGTTTTCGTGTTAAACAGTAATTTAAAACTGTATGGTGTAAGACAACTGTTTAAGACAAGTACGTAAAACTGTATGGTGTAAGACAAGTATTAAAAACATTATTGTGTAAAACAACTATTCAAAACTATATGGTGTATGACAACTATTTAAAACTGTATCGTGTAAGACAACCATCTAAAACTGCATCGTGTAAGACAACTGTTTAAAACTGTATCGAGTAAGATAACTATTTAAAACCGGATCGTGTAAAAAACTATTAAAAACTGTATCGTGTAAAACAACTATTAAAACTGTATCATGTAAATCAAAGATTAAACATTTATCGGGTAAGACAGTTATTTCAAATTGAAAGGTGTGAGACATTTATATAAGACAACTACGTAAAACTGTATGGTGTAAGACAAGTATTTTAAACTTTATGCTGTAATGCAACTATTCAAAACTGTATGGTGTATGGCAACTATTTAAAACCATATCGTGTAAGACAACTGTTTAAAAATGTAGCGTGTAAGACAACTATTTTAAACTGTATCGTGTAAGACAACTGTTTAAAACTGTATCGTGTAAGACAACTGTTTAAAACTGTATCGTGTAAGACAACTATTTATGACAACTATTTAAAACTGTATCGTGTAAGACAACCATTTAAAACTGTATCGTGTAAGACAACTGTTTAAAACTGTATCGTGTAAGATAACTATTTAAAACCGTATCGTGTAAGACAACTGTTTAAAACAGTTTCGAAGACAACTATTTAAAACCGTATCGTGTAAGATAACTATTTAAAACGGTATCGTGTAAGACAACTAATTAAAACGGTATCGAGTAAGACAACTATTTGAAACTGTATCGTGTAAGATAACTATTTAAAACTGTATCGTGTAGGACAACTATTTAAAACTGTATCGTGTAAGATAACTATTTAAAACTGTATCGTGTACGACAACTATTTAGAACGGTATCGTGTAAGATAACTATTTAAAACTGTATCGTGTAAGACAACTATTTATAACTGTATCGTGTAAGACAACTATTTAAAACGGTATCGTGTAAGACAACTTCTACTGAAAACTGTATCGTTAATATGCAAGTTAAATAGCAACTTGTTTCAACTATAATTATGGAGTTGTTGAATAAGTTTTTGGAACCGCACGGTCTTATTAAACAACTATGAGTATTTTGAACTATATGGTGACAGAACTATTTAAAATGTATAGTGTAAAACAGACTTTTTAACAAATTGAAGTTTTTAGTGAACTAATACATCTAAAATGACCAGAAAATCACTAATCCATAAAACTACGACAGTTGTGGGCCAGTGGTAACGCACAAGACTTGTAATCCAAAGGTGACGAGTTCGATCCCGCTCCTCTACTAACATTAATAATTATCTTTAAGACCCTCCTGTGTATCAGTGCAATATACCGAGCATAAAGCAAGAACCAGACAATTTTCTTGAATAAGACGCTTTCTGTATCTTGCACTGTCCCCCACAGCCTAAAATAATTAAAACTCTGCAAGAGGCGTCAGTCACATTGGCAACCGCTACCGACGATAAATATACTCAGACAGATATATGTCGGCCACTGGATACAATAAGAACGATGTTCCGTTAACCCTCAACGAATGAAAACATTTCCATTTAGTCTTTATGTGCTTTGATGGATTTTATCTACAAATCTCCAGTCTATAATCAAACAAGAGATCTGGCTTTTCGGTCCAGTATTCAAAACGATGTTAAAATGTTAAAAAGGAAATGAATTAAATTAATTACCCACTGGATTTGTCAATATTAAAAGTGAAATATCTCAGTCGCAACGTTCCTTTGTTACATAAATAATGACATATTTTATTTGCCTTGGTTCAGGTCATCAATTTTATTCTTTTTGCTTCATGTGTGGCACTCCATAAATAGTTGTGTACATATTTACATTGTGAAAGTTTAGGACTTAAAACACTTGATTTCCAGTGTAAGTATCTTACGATTGCATTTCGTGTGCATTTCTCTTCGCGTGATATCAGAAAGGACCGTCAAAGTCGTAATTTTATACCCCTTCTATCAGAAGAACACTCATGGCTGTGTACTTATCGTCTTTTTTTGTGAGGGAAGAATCTTTTCAACAATATTTCCAAATGAACATATTTATATTTGCCAGGTTGCAGGGTTAATCAGTTGAGCTTTGAGTTGGTTAAAGGCTCTATAATTTTCCCTTCTCTCTTTTTTTCTCGATTAACTATTTTATTGTCAAGCCAGCATAAAAAGATGACCTTTATAATGATATACAAAATGTATAAAATACACGTTAAATGATGATTCGTTTGATATATAGGAAAAAATTGTGGGCAGTAAATAGGATTGTGTCCTGTGTGTCATCTTTGAATCGATGTTCTCAAAGTCATAGAAAGGGCAAAAGTTGTGCCGTTTTCGAGAGTTTTTGGTTATACACTAGGCATAAGCTTATTCTGCAATGCATTTTGAAACTCATTTGACTATGAAGACTATTGGTTAGCCGTGACGTCTCCCCGACAGTTCCGCGACATTCCTCTTTCTGTGTAGATGAAGCGAAAAAAATCTAAAAATCTACACATTCATTGTAAAAAATATTTAAATGATAAGGAAAGAACAGAAAATAGAGTTTGAGAACCCTGTGTCTATAAAAATAATTCTCTAGCAGACGACAGATCACTAAAGATATCGTGTTTTTCAGCTTGACAAAAAGATTGTAACTGACCATGCCTCTCTGATCAGACATCATCAACTCAGGTCAGAAATATCTGGGAAGCATATTCGAAAAGCAAATTTCAGGCAACGCGATTAATATCA
The DNA here is from genome assembly GCA_012932295.1 of Cyclina sinensis. Classification (NCBI taxonomy): domain Eukaryota; kingdom Metazoa; phylum Mollusca; class Bivalvia; order Venerida; family Veneridae; genus Cyclina; species Cyclina sinensis. The sequence goes on from JAAONU010000013.1 coordinate 4,874,247, forward strand.
TATTTTATGCTCCCCGAAGGGAGAGCATGAAGTCGCCACCTTGTCCGTCTGTTTGTCTGTCCTTCTGTCCGTCTGTCCGCCCGTTGTGTTTGCCCGGAGCATAACTTGAAAACCCTTGGACATAATTTGTTTAAACTGCACACAGTCGAAGAGGGCATTGAGGCGGAGTGCAGTGCCAAAGAACCATAACTCTATTTTCCCCCGTTTTTGAATCATCTCCCCTTTAGAAAAATCTTGTCCTGAGCATAACCTGAAAACCCTTGGGCATAATTTGTTTAAACTCCACACAGTGGTAGAGGGCATTGAGGCGGAGTGCAGTGACAAAGAACCATAACTCTATTTTCCCCCGTTTTTGAATCATCTCCCATTTAGAAAAATCTTGCCCGGAACATAACCTGAAAACCCTTGGACATAATTTGTTTAAACTGAAGACAGCAGTGGTAGAGGGCATTGAGGCGGAGTGCAGTGCAAAAGAACCATAACTCTATTTTGCCCCGTTTTTGAATCATCTCCCCTTTTAGAAAAATCTTGTCCGGAGCATAACCTGAAAACCCTTGGACATAATTTGTTTAAACTCCACACAGTGGTAGAGGGCATCGAGGCGGAGTGCAGTGCCAAAGAACCATAACTCTATTTTGCCCCGTTTTTGAATCATCTCCCCTTTTAGAAAAATCTTGTCCGGAGCATAACCTGAAAACCCTTGGACATAATTTTTTAAGCTGCACACAGTAATAGAGGGCATCGAGACAGAGTGCAGTGCCAAAAATGTGCCCACTTTATGACTTTGCCTGTATGTTCTTGCCTTGCACATGTCCTTTTGGCTCCTGCTTCGGGGAGCATATGTCGGTTTTACCGATCGCCTTGTGTTCGAATTCTCCTATGTTCTCGATTTACAAACCCTTTATCTATTCAAACATGAGTTTATCGTAAGGTTCATATATGTTCAAATTAGCACTATCTCTTTTCTGTCAAATCATTCCACCCAAAAGAAAATATTAAAATGATCTATGTTTTAGATACGTGTGAAAATTGGGTTAACTTAAATCATCGACGAAAAGAACTTTATGTAAATTTGAATACTAAATATATAAGTATTGCTACAATAATTTGCACATAATTTATGAGGTTTTTTTAAATCTGTAAGGAGATGATAAATCTTATTAAGACCCATTTTCGACCGTTGAATAAAAACTTACAGATATACAAACTCGAAAATATGTAATAATTGTCATGTATTAAGTCAAAATAAAACTTCTGCATTTTCCCGTCTTTTAAACTCAAGTAAATTTTTGCTATTAAAGAAGTAGACGTGTATTGTAGTAAATAAGATCACCTTCTATCTAGCTCACACTGCTTTATTCGCGAACGTTAAAGAAAAGAAGGACCCACATTAACAGGAAGATATACAACAGGCATTATAACGTATATAAAATACGCTCCTTTGCGATGTTTATCAAGACTTTGTTGTCATTCTTAAGGAAGGCACAGGTGGAGAAAGCATCAACTGGAATACGAGACTTTGTGTGTTTGGAGTTAAGTTTTATCGAATAAAATACAATATAGAAAACAGTGATTAGTGATAAAAAATAATTAAGACCCATTTTGAAAGCGCCGCGTGGGATTTCGTTTAATGATGTATGACGCACTAACTACATTTGTATATTCAGTCCTTTGCATAAAATTTTTAAATTTAGTTATTGACATAAAAGCACCAAGCTTTGTATTAAAGGATTAAATCTCGGTGTTTGAAAAGTGTGAATGTTGACAGACGGACCCTATAGCAGTTAGAGAGTCTTTAAATTAAAATAAACTTCAGAAGAAGACGGTCAGTAAAAGAAAGGAACAGACAGAGTTAGAAATAGTTCACAATACGTGTTCTTTGTTTAATGATAACTTTTGGAAGTACTTTAAAACTGAGACTTAAAGTTAGTAAGTAGGACAAATGCGATTTAAATCAGCTAAATTCACATAGATAGTGCAAATTAAATATACGATTGAATCTTAACTGTGTTTGTGATTACATGTTGACAAGGAGGATTTTAGGCAATATTTAGATGGAAATAAATCAGCTGTCGAAATATTTTCAGTGATGTCAGTTATAATCACAGTTAGAGTAAGAATCATTTCTTATTTTATGTCTAGCGAGTTATGTCTAAAATAGTTCTAGATTTTAATGATTGATTGTATAAATTTACGTATATTTGCATAAAAATGTATTTAAAACGCATCTGTCTTTAAAACTTTTTCCTGTGAGCTTTTTGCTCGGTATTAAGTTAATTTTGGTCGAATATTTAAAAATATGCATAAATTTATCTCTGAATATCTATCAAGAAGTATGGATTATGTCTAAATAGAAGTATTTTATATTTTATTTTACCGTGAGAAATTGTCCACGGTCGAAATTTCAGGTATTCGAATGCCAGAACTTAATGAATGTGTCAGTCTTTTGTACAATATTGATTTTTTCCTGTCGGGTTTTTGTGCCTATTTCGCAACAATGTGCACGCCTGCAGCTTCTATACAAAAACGAAATTGTTGTACAGAAATTTTAGGGGGAAACCAATACAGACGATAAATAAAATCAAGATTTTTTTCTTGATGTTTGACCTCGTGGTCACGCGCTAGATTCGTAATCCAGAGGTCTGCTTCTTTACTAGCAATTCCAATTGTCTTACGGAGGAAACTTGAAACCAACGGGTCTGCAGTGACACTTTAAACATGCACGACGATAAATGAACGCAAACAAAGCAAATCCATGCATATTTGTCCCTGCTCCTTCCTTTACTAACACCCGATAGTTGTTTAGGATGTCACGGAGGTCTCGTACATTGATTTTTGTCTTAATGAACCAGTGTGTATCCGGAACTTAAGTCATTATGTTTTACTTGGCACTAACACCGCCCCACCCCCAAACTCACGAACGACTAAACTTAGGCATTGCTGAGTTACCAGTTCCAGTGATAGATAGAAAGATAATGATGAATACCTGTTTTTACCTACGGACGGACACACGAATGCACAACACTTTCTAAATTGCTGACTTATTAAATTGTTTCACTCTTTTTTTTTTATTTTCTATTTCATCATTTAATATTTAAAGATTTTTTAGTTTGAATAAGCATCTGTCGAAAAAACAAAACATGAATAGGAATAGTTGTCAGTGACAGGATCATTGCTTGGTTAATATTAGGGCAATGAATTTCGTCTTATCAACTGTAACAAATAATGATGTTATTTAACAAAACATCTTCTGAATTTTTACATCTTTAACCTTTTTTTGAGATATGCTAATTTCATTATGAAATATATAATATATCTCTGTTTGATCACGTATGTATCTAAAGAAAAACTCATTCACCTGTTAATCTTTTAAATACCAATAATAAAATATTAGTAAACTCAGACCTTTGCTTTGAATGACTGTGACGGTGAGGTCAGTGCTTGTAATTTTTGTGCTTTTGTGGATAATATCAAATAAAGCTGTAAATCCCACAGCACTAAGGTCAAACTCAACGAAATTACAGCTGTTTTTGTTAAATGCGGTTAAATATTGATATTGAAGATTTCTTAAGTAATTTGATTCAGCCAGGAAAAAAGTGTATATGTAAAGGTTTTCAAATCAACAAAGCTTCTAGTTCTAAAATAGAAGTAATGATGATGATGATGGCAATGATGATAATGGACTGAAAACTGAAGCTGTTAAAACTTTGCTGCTGCTACTGTTGTTTCTGGTGATATTTTAAAGAAATATCTTTATATCCTTTTTTTTTAAACAAAACTCATATAAGAGAGCGTTTTTTTTTTTTCTGTAATGTCTGTGAAATTAACACGGAATATGTACGTCTAACAGCGAAATGAATAATTGCCTGAATTTACTGTTACGATTAGACTATTTATCTTATCTTGAAGTGTGGATGAAAGTACAAATAAAATATCAGTCGCAGAAATAAAGATCTACTGATTATAATCCTGTAATGTATATATGGGATACCTCATTGGAACATTGGCATATGTATAAAGGAGATACTGGCCGTTAATTGTCACATGTATATAGAGAGATTTGTCGTAAAATGTCACGTGTATAAAGGAGATATTGTTCGTAAATTGCCACGTGTGTATAGGAGATAATGGTTGTAAATTACTACGTGTACATAAGAGAAATTGGTCGTAATCAGTCATGTGCGTATTGGAAATATTAATAGTGTATTGTCACGTGTATATAGGAGACACTGGTCGTAAATTGTCACGTGTATATAGGCTACACTCAATGTAAATTTAACACGTGTATATTTGAGTGATTGGTTGTAAACTGTCATGTGTATATAGGAGTTATCGCTCGTAAAATATCATGTAAATATAGAAGTTCTCTGTCGAACATTTTCAAATGTAAGTGGAAGACCTTTGTCGTTAATTGAAACATTTAATTGTAACATGTATATAGGAAACAGGAATTGTACACTTTCACCATGTTCCTGAGAAGTCATTGGTGTACACGCACAACGTCTAATTAGGATTCATTCTGTTCATTAAGCTGGTGTTGATTAACTATGCTCTACAAAATGTTTTTCATTTAAAACTTCTTCTCCTGTGGACAAATTACATGACAGTATTTTTCTTTGTTTATCTTGCAGCCGTCGGGTCGGCGGTCGAACGGTCCTCGAGCTGCGTCGGGTCAGTTACGTGGTCGAGACAGGAGAGGCCAGACGCAAGTGCACGGACTGGGCATCGCCTCGACGGAGACCCCGCACACACCATTGCGTAAAATAGAGGAAGATGCTCTACCAAAAGTTGAAGAGGTAAAATCACGTGACGTTTTTCTAAAATTATCAGAATTTCTGATTGGTCAGTTAATACAAACCATGCATTTACTTGAGATAAATTTCTTTTCTTTATCTTTTGACATAAACGTAATCAGCAATAGAGAAGGATAGTTGTTAGGGAAAATTTACTTTAGAAATTACTTTCTTCAGCTGCACAGGATTTAATCACTCCTGATACTAACCTTACTTTTCACGAATAGATGGAATCCAAGATAATGGTTCGAAGTCGTCCAGACAGTGGAATAGCTGTAAGCACATCATCAGCCAGTTACTCTAGTTCCGAGCTGCATAAAGAACGTGACTTGGATGTAGACGAACACTACCATACCACCTCTTGCCAAGAAATGCTCGAAAAAGTCTCCAAGGTATGATTATTGCTTTATATAGAAGGTACGTCTGTAGCAATGTGTAGATAGAATGCCTGATTCTGGATTTAGAAAATTATCCAATGAATGCTTTTGACTTTTTAAAAGTGGAAGTCTCTAAAGTGTGCGTGAACAAGTCTCTAAAATAGGAGCATGGGGACAGGACAATATCTTTTCGGTGGAAATTTGCATTACTTCCCTTGCAGAAAAATAAGAATAAAATGGTCAGTCCTATTTCAGCGCAATCTCAACTTTCAAAAAAATATCCAGCGTTTTTTTTCCAGATATATATTCTTAAGAAACCGTATTCTCCGTGACATGCTTGTGGCTAGTTTAAAGTAAATAATAAGGGTAGGCCTGTTTCTGTATTTAGAAGCAGAAGTTTTCAACGTAAACGTGTAGCTATATTTAGAAACCTGGATTGCTGCAGCAGCCCGTGTTGATGTCTTTTAGCAAGAACATGTATAATAATTTACAGTCAAGAAAAATAATATTTCTATTTTTGTGCAAAATATATTTGAATAACACACTGTAGGACCCATTTTGCCTGTATGGTCACATAGACTTAAAGCCAATTTGCATTGTAAAACGCCTCTATTTGCTGTATGCCAAATATACCTCAAAACTGACAGTCAAAGTCGTGATTGTGGTAAAAATACCAGGGTGAAATTTGTTTTGTTGGCATGTATACCTAGCCAGGCAACATCTTACAGTCTGTTATCACATGAAATGGGACTTGTGTTTTTTTTATCTCTTTATAGTGTTTATTTTGTTTCTGAAAAAGAACAATCGACCCTGTACGTCATCGTTGGAAAGATTCTATCTGATAAAAGTAACATACCTCTTAAATTACGACATACATCTTAAATAGCATGGCTTTTTAACAATTGTTTCTAAGGTAAAGTATTCCACTTCTGTGCGTCCAAGGATGTATTAGTGGGTAAAATGATAAAACTGGTTTTCAATTTGCTTTTAAGGACAAATTGTGTTTTATTTGAAAATAATATTGGGAGAAGCGTGTAATTTATGAGGTGAGAAAGATTGTTTCTATTGAACGCTGAAACGAAGTTTCTTAGAAACGAGCAGCGCGTGCAGTCAGTGTCGTCTGCCTTTGTCTAAATCATGACGGATAGACGTAGAAAATGGATTCCATACGTTTAATCTCTTCGTTTTGTTTGATTTATTACTGAAAGAAAACAATTCGTTCATAATTCTGTTACAGGCTCTCTAACAACTCTGGAAAATGCACTTAACTAAATTTATTGCACTCATTGTGAAATATATCAATGTTTTGACAAGGTAGCACTTAGAATTCAAAGGTTGTTGCGGTTAAATTTACTGTACATGTGTCTAATATACTTTGTAAATACGGTAAATTAGAAAAAAAATGCGACTGAATATTAAAATACTCCATCGTTGATTTCATAAAAAGGCGGACATAGTCCTCTGTCAAATTAATATATATATTACTAGAATAGAACTTTTGACAGTTTTGCAATTTACATAAAATAATATTTCTTTTTTTTGTTGTAATAGAAATTCTCACATTATTAAAAGCCGGTCAAGGGTAAATAATCATTTCATTAAAAATGGATGCACAAAATCGAGAAATCATTCTTCAATATAAAATGGCGTTATAAATGGCTTTTGAGTATTTTCTAGTGCGCTGATTCGCATTTTAAAGTTTAACAATGTTTGAAAAGTGGATCAGTTGCCATTATGTTTTATGTAGTTTTGTTAAAAGATTCATTGAATTGCATTGAAGAGTTTATATTGAATTTTAATTTCAACTCTATGAAAAGGCATGAAGTGTTAACATTCATATAAATATATCGTCTGCCATTGTTCGCTTTGGCTACATTAGTTTGAGCTTCGGATTTGCCGGCTGAGCAAATAGTGGCAAATCATTTATCTGACAATGTTATAACATTTTTCTTTTGTTGATTTATCACCATCTAGGCATTTATCACGGAAAATAAAAACATAATGAATCATAAATTGTCTGGTTTCCAGTCATGATTCAAACAAATAACTGGAGGTAACCAGTCTAAGATTCTACAGGAACTATGTTTAAGATATCCGGCTTCCTGGTTTCCTCAGCTTAAATCTTAACTTAGTTTTACCCATTTTATATTTGATATTTTTACGATTTTCAGAGTAATTGCTATTTATAGTGTAGTTATGACCCAGTGCTAATGGGGCAGGTGACAGCAGATCCCTTTAAACCATATCAAGCGCCTAGCCGTCGTCTTTGAACCAACACTCGCTTTCAGAGAATACGAACCTGAAAATAAATGAATTATACTTGATTACATGGTTATCAAATCTACCAATGCCAGTATTATCTTGTCCTGAGTCTTTAAACAACTCCAACCAGATAACATCCAAGTGTGGTGATTTTTTTTGGTTTTCTGCCTAATTTGCCTACTATTTAGAATGCCATTAATAGTTAGGGGAATATCTGTGTATGGGCATTCACTCCAGGTTCCACACCTGATTGGAGAAACCACAACAAAGCAATTTTTAGGATTCGGTTTTTCAGAAAAGTCAGCTGTTTTAGTTTTAGGCCTATCACAACTGGGACTTGATATAAAGAGCCAGATGGTAGTTCCACAATACTAGCTGGAGAGCTACAGTGACATAATCAAGGTCAAATAAACGCTTGTCATTAATTTAAGAAAGTGAGTTGCACTAAGTGATTATCAGTTAGTGGGGACATTTTAAAAGAAAAGCATGCCCTAATTTCTTGGATTTGCTAAAATTCAGATTTCAAACCATGGCAATAAAGCAAGCAGAGTTTGCAAATGTCTTCTCTTACCTGACCATGTTCAAACAAACAGGCGTGTCTCCTGAAGTGAGACATTAATTATATCTTACACCCCTGAATCTTAACTGACTAAACTTCTGAAGTTTTTATCTTGGTCAAATGGGCAGAAGGTGCCAGTCATGAATAGACTTTACAGATTTCTAAATGAATTATTTTCATTTATTTATATTATATTTAGTCCTAAGGTTAGTGGTGCAAAAATGTTATAAATATGTGTCAAAAGAACACTTTAACAGAAATAAAACCGCCATCGTAAAACAACTTAGGTGCAGTAAATCTGTCATGCATATTTCAAAGGCTTTCTATGCATGTATAAAGTGAAGACGTGTTTTAGAACTGTTTTTTTTTCCTTCAAAGTTTAGAATGGTATCACATTAAATCCTTTAACTTTTTGTGGGTTTATTCTGTAATGGTGACATACTTATCTAGAAGCGATCAGATATCGTCAAAGACCATTTCTCCACTTGCATTATTTATAATTTCTAACCGGGCACCTGCCAAAAAAACATGACATTAATACTCTATACTGTTCATTCTTTGTACATTCAATATTCAGTCGAAGTATAATACAGTCTTTTCATACAGATGAATATGCAAATTAATTTCAATTAAAGTCATAAACTATAGGATATTGTCGGTTAGAAAAACGCATGCTCTTTGGTCTGACAATTTTTTGATTGACCCCTGACCCTGTCACAAAAACAACCGTGACTATTCAATTTTCATACAATCACAGAATTACCCTGTCTGTAATGAATGATGCATTTATTCTTCGTAAAATACAATGAAAAGCATTGAAAAAGTCTCATAAAACATTATTAAAGACTTTTTATCTTGAGCTGTCTGTGTGTTAGAATTTATGGCCCTTTGTATGGTAAAATATAATTAATAATTTATGTTAGAGCATTTGAATGGCACCATCCCCTTAAAATACAGGTAGACATGCTAAGGACAAAATGTAAGACAATAATTTGATTAAATTTTGATATAGAATTTTCCTGATGACGCTGCACGACAATTGTCAAGTCTTTGTTAAAAAAGATTGTCATGAAATAATCTCTCTTCATTAGGAATTATGAGTTGTGAATAGAAAACAGACAGTCATACTGAGTGTTGTTGTAGATTCAGTCGGGAAAATAATTACTTAACTCCTTAGATAATTTAGGCAGCGTCGTATTGAACATTTTTTTCTCTTTTTTTTCCTTTCTTTTTTATGCAATATGCTGTAAATGCAAACTACATGAGACACGTATAGATATGAGATATCTTAAGTCAGAAAACGAACCGCAAATTTCTCCTTTTTCATGGCGACCAAATTTGAATAAGGTCATGTGACAAAACCACGCAACAGAACTTCAATATTACTGGTTACTTTTGTTTATTGCAGGTGCTACCAGATCAGCATAATGACCTCAAAAGCCTGGTTGCTGCAGTAACAAAGGGACTTAACTCTGCGCATTCCAAGGCACAAGCATTGTACTGCTGGCTCACGAGTCAAAATGTAGCCAATTTTGAAAAATGTAGCAAAAAATCAAGTTCGCCACCGGGTAGATTAAAACACCTTCACGAGAAGAAGTCAGCCTATTGCTCCTTGTATATGGATATGTTAAAGTAAGTCAATTGATTTTCGATATGGTGAAAAAGACACGATATACTTTGCTTAAACAATTGTGTAGGGATAAAGAATCGAACTCCTGGACCGGCTTGAAAGTTTTTGTCAAGTGCGAAGAGACGCCTTTTTGATGTAAAAAATATAGTTTAAATTAACAGACAGACAGTTTTTGTTTGTCAGTTTTAAAAATATGATTTCATATTAGGAAGAAACAACGTTTGAATTCTTTTCAAATGTCATAAACACACCAACATGTCATTCTTTGCGGTTCCAATGTGTTCTTGGAAAACCGCCAATCCTCTGTTTATATATGTATTCGGCATGCAAAGTAACAGTTAACCGCCTCGCAACAAGGATTGTTTACATTTATGGTGAAACAGAAGCCTTTTTCCAAACGTTGTTTAAATGAATGACACATTTTTGGCACTACCATTGAAAAGGGAGAGCGACTGTCTGCTGAAATGCTTCTGTTGCAAAGCTAGATTAAAGTTAAACGATTATTTTAATGATTTTCTGGTGAACTGATTTGCTGTCAATAACTTTTCCCCTGCCATTTACATAACATAGATTAACTTCAGTATGGCAGAGAGAGCATTGCTCTGTTTCTTGAGATCTTCTAAGCCAGTAATCACTCGTCCTGCTGCCTCCCGTTTAACTACAATGTATTCAAGTCTGATTTTACCGAATTGTTTTCCGGTAAACGTTTAACCGCTCTACCTCATAACTGTATAGTGTACCCTTCGGTGTGTTTTAAACCCAGCTAGCTATACTTTTGACCCGCTACATGAGGTAGTTGCAGAATTCATGGACACAAATGAAGATAAAAATATCAATATAATCATGCAACTCTTTCGTAAAATTAAAAAAAATCTTGGAAGTACGCCTTAAATATGTACAGCAATTTTAGCAAAAAGCAAACGAAACAAAATAATTTGAAATATACTTTAAAAGCCTTTACTGTGAACAATTCTTTAAGACGTTTCTTGAATTTTCACTTCACCATAAGGTTGAATAGTCTTTTAGGAAATTAGAAGAAACAGTAATTGATTTCATTTTTATATTTAGGATCGCAGGACTGAAGTGCGAACGTGTAGACGGATATGTTAAAAGTGCCGACTATCTCCCCGGGAATACCGTGCAAACGTCAAAATTCTCGCATTCCTGGGTTGCCGTTTGTATGGAAGGTCATTACAGACTTGTTGATCCCCAGTATGGTGCCATAGGGGACAAATTTGTGCAAGAGCACTACTTTGCCACGTCACCTGACGAACTTCTTTTGTCTCATTTCCCAAAAGACAAAAAGTGGTTACTAATGAATCAACCGGCGACTATAGAAGGGTTCGAGGGCACTCTTAAAACATGGCCTGCAATGTTTCATTTCAATATCCGTCCTTTGAACATGAAATCTGTGATACGAACATACGATGGTAAACTTAGTATCACCGTCTTATTACAAAATGTGGCGGTAAATCCGCAATTAGAATATGCCGGACCTGGACCGGACATTGATATGGATACTCTGGAAGAAAAGATTGATCATGAGATCAGAGATGTTGACAATGCTGAAACATATCACGTGACTTTGCCACAGGAAGGCAATTATTATTTCACTGTTTATGCACATGTATTGGAGGACGGTATCGACGTACCAGTATTTCAGTACAGAATAGAATATGTTGATGAATTATTGTGATTGAATTCCGGATACCGAGTACAGATTTAAATACTGTGTATTCTAACTTGGTCATGTAGAGCTAGGTACTCAAAGATTCGAATAAAGTAGAGTACATGAATTAAATATTATTCGGACCACAAGACGGAATTAAAGATTTGTGTTCTGAGTGAAATAGGAACTCGGCTGCTGTCGTTTAAAGTGATTGCTGATACAAGAAGTCTACAAACAACCGTCCTATCACTTCTCGCGGATAATCCACAAAGTGGAAGTTACTGAGATTTCCAATCAAAGTGATTGTTTAAAACAGTATTTCAACCAAATCAAATGTCTCCTATTTTGACATTCATGTGATTATTAAGTAGTTTATTTTTCATCGAACCATTATCTAGGTTACAGCGTGTGCATGTTTGTAGCGCGTACTTGCGCATTGATCATTGGGTTATGCAACAGAATACCAAAATCAGTATTAAAATGTCGAATGCATATGAAATGGTCAGCATTTGAATCACTGGATTTTGTTGTCAAAGCTTCCTTATTATTTACTTGCCTGCTTTGGATCATTCTGTAAGTTAGCCTTTAATTTTGAAGTCATGAAGTCAGTTAAGCTCTGTAAGAAGTGTCAGATTGTAGATTTGATAACAACTTTTTACAGGGGTTTCATCCTTGTTTAAACATTTTACTGCACCAGGTCTTCGAGACTTTTCAAGTAAATGTATTTTTTACAGACTATAGATACTTTTGTTCAAGAGATTTTAGATTTATACATTTAGTAGATACTTTATTTTAACTTATTTAGTTCTGATCAAACTTTAAAATTTACAGAAATAAAAAAACATCTTGAAGAAAGAAACTTGCATAATAATAAGTTGATATGATTGCTAGTGTTTGATTCGTACACATGCTTGAACGTACCTTTAAGTACATAGGTCTTATTCATCTTAAAGTGCTATTAAACTTGGTTGCTGTTTTGATATATAATGTGTTAAACAAATAAATTCGATTCAGTATTAAATACATACTAGTTTGAAGAGAAAAATGGGTTAACGCATGAATTGAACCAAAAACAAATTGTGTAAAATTCGGAAGAAAATGTTAATTTCCTTACAAATTCTGCACATAGTTATTTATAATGACGTCATTCCTTTTTGTAAGAAGGAAAGCTATGTGTTATCCAGAACCTCACTATGTACGAGTTGATTCTGTGTGTATTTTCTACTGAACCTGGAACGAAGTATGTTATGCATTGTAAATGCAATGTTTCAGTATTAAAAGAAATGATATGGGTAAATTAATAAGCATTTCTTGTTACGTGTTTCTCTGTTACTATTGTTTGTTATATATTTTCCTATGTTCATTGTTTTTGTTTGTTTCCATACTGTTGCTGTTTCAGAAGTTACACGCACACATTATGCCCGTAAAAGCATTTGTTGACAGTTTTACTCAGTATTACTTTTTCATGTCTTTTGATAGACAAACATATACATGTACAATAATGTTGTTTTTATAAAAAAAAATCCGTCCACAATTATAAACGTATGTTTATTTTAATATAAAACATCTCTTTACACCATTTTGAGGTAAAGGGAAAAAGAGATAGTTAAGAAAGAATGGATGAAGTAACGATTTTTGTCAATGTAAGCGTTACCTGGTGACATGCAAAGTTAAATGGTAACATGCAGCTAGAGACACCTGTTGGCCCGTACGCTTAGTTTCGAATTCAGAAACAAGAAACAGAAAGAGCTATCCAGTTGATTTCAGTAGACTTTCGCAGACCTTTTGATCGTTGACGGATGGAAACCAATTTGACTGTTAAAATTGTAATTAAGAACTTAAAGACTTAAAGAACAGCTTAGAAAATAAGTCTTCAATTTCATGGGTCTTTATTTCTCAGTACTGGTCATTATATACACGTATGATTAGTAGTTTTCAGTCTGTGATAGTCTATTTTACATTTCATGATATATCCTTCGGTTTATGCTATTAAAACATGTTTATTGCTTATGATGTGTTAGTCTTATCTGAGCCCATAAGCGAAGACGCCACGCGATGTACAATTTCCAAGGCATCCACTACTTACAAGACATGTAAGGTTATTTACAGAACAGCTTCTTGACATTGAAATGCGGATTGGTTTTCTTTACTTTCGAAACATTCAGTAATTGCTCATCTAGAAAAGTCATAGTATTGTTACAATTGCTGTTTTTGATTTTTTTGAACAACTTTTGTCGAGCTCGCTTGCGGATAGCTCGACATAGTAGTCACATTTAACCTTAGCCTGATTAGCTTGTCCGGACCACAAGTTCTCCTAGCATGGAAGGAATTTTAAATACCTTGGCTTTTTTGTTCACCTCGATGAGACGGCGTGTCACGCGCAAGACCCACGTCCTTCTGGAAGAGCAAGCTCACAATGACCTATTTATATATAAAGAGCTCACAATGGCATGTTTTATATATAAAGAGCAAGGGCACAATGACATAATTATATATAAAAAGCAAGAACACAATGACATGTTTATATATAAAAGGCAAGGTCACAATGACAAATTTATATATATAAAGGGCAAGGGCACAATGACATATTTGTATATAAAGAAAGGGCAAGCTCACAATTATATATTTTTGTATAAAGGGGAAGGGCACAATGACATATTTATATATAAAGGGCAAGAGCACAATGACATATTTATATATATAAAGGGCAAGCTCACAATGACAAATTTATATAAAAAAGGCAAGGGCAAAATGACATATCTATATATAAAAGGGGCAAGGGCACAATGACATATATATATATATTTATATATCTAAGGGGCAAGGTCACAATGACATATTTATGTATAAAAAAAGGGCAAGCTCACAATTATATATTTTTGTATAAAGGGGAAGGGCACAATGACATATTTATATATAAAGGGCAAGGGCACAATGACATATTTATATATATAAAGGGCAAGCTCACAATGACAAATTTATATAAAAAAGGCAAGGGCAAAATGACATATCTATATATAAAAGGGGCAAGGTCACAATGACATATTTATATATAAAGGGCAAGGTCACAATGATATATTTTTATATAAAGGGAAAGGGCACAATGACATATTTATATATAAAGGGCAAGGGCACAATGACATATTTATATATATATATAAAGGGCAAGTTCACAATGACAAATTTATATAAAAAAGGCAAGGGCAAAATGACATATTTATATACATGTATAAAGAGCAAGTTCACAATGACATATTTATAAATATAAAGGGCAAGGGCACAATGTCAAATTTATATAAAAAGGGCTAGTTCACAATGACATATTTATGAATATAAAGAGCAAGCTCACAATGACATATATATATATAAAGGGCAAGGGCACAATCGCATATTTATATATAAAAAGGGCAAAGGCACAATGACATATTTATATATATAAAGGGCAAGGGCACAATGACATATTGATATATATAAAGAGCAAGTTCACAATCACATATTTATATATATAAAGGGCAAGTTCACAGTGACATATTTACATATATAAAGGGCAAAAATACTCCTCCAAGTGTTGAGATAAGAATCGTTATTGCACTGGGTGTCTTCGCCCAAAACAAATTGTATGATGCAACCTGGATATCTCCAAGATTTTCCTTGAGAGTAGCAAAAAGTCCAAACATTACACAAAACAATGATTTGCTCGTCATTTGCTGGTGAAATACATAAAATACTTGAAAGTATTGCCACCTAGTTTCCGAATTATTTTTCGAGGCAGTTATCGAAACGCATTGTTTATGACAGCAGAGTTCCCAAGTGGTATTTCATAGGAATAGTAACAATTTGTCGATTGTTCTCGAATATTAGTCTCGACTTGTTTTATGAATCATCTCTGTAGAATTATCCCTAGTTTACATTATTTTGGGGGTACTTTCGTTCCTATATAAAAGACATTTAATAATAATAATAGATATAATAATAATAGTAGTAGTACATTGGGTATCAGAATACTTTCTTTAAATATGCATTTCCTGATTGCTATGGAATTAAAGGATACGAGGCCATTTTATCAGCAGTTTTCATCTCGATGCCTTTCAGTATGCAATTTTTCATGAAATATTACATGATTTTATTTGTACTTCATTATTTAGTTATCATCGGAATTGTCATCTACAAGACTGGAAAGGCCTTTGGTAAAAGGGAAGGTATTCTATGTAGGTTGTGTAACATACAGAGGCTACTAACTTCCCTTTAATTTAACGTACTTAGTAGCGAGATTTAACGATACAGAATAACTTTATACAAGGTAACACTCTAACTTCCAGTTATTCTGACTTCATAAACATGTTTCTTTTTATATCGACAAGTCAAGTGAATTGTAATATTATTCACCTCATGCTAAATACAGGAAACAAACCAAAACGTCATAAGAGACCCTTATTTAACCAGTGACGTAGTCTAGAGATTTATCAAGGTCCACAATTTTAACCGTAGAGTTAATATTATAAGTTATCTATTAAAGATTAAATAAATAAACGGAAATGAGGAATTTTAATATTTAAAGCTTTTTAGATTGTAAAATCTCCAAGCGACTGTTAGCTTTTTAAAAGGTAAAAAAATCAATCGACTATTTTCGGATTACCTCGGTCAAGGTGTTGATAAATACTATTGATTATTGGAAGTATGTACATAAATAGAAAAGTTTAAATATATAAGTTTTAGGCAGTTTATATGGGTGAGCCGTAGTGGGTTGGAATAACACTCCCTACCAAAAATTGGGAACTGTCTACTGAGCCGAAAGCAGTTTGACCATTCCCGTCAGTGTCATGCTTGTCGTGGGCTGGCGGGAATCCTTCCCACTAAATCGATACTCACTCTTTTCATTTTTTTCATTAAGAAGCGTATTATTTGGGTATTTTGTCTTGAAAAACAGACAAATCTATTGTACGTATGTACATCTTCGGGTTCGAGACCTGTCGAGATTTCAGTTCATTTTTTTCTCCTATTCTGTTCATTTTCTTTCTGTGTCTGTGAACTTTTGGCTGTTTCTGCTTCTACATGACGAAAATATGAATATAGGAAAACAAGGTGTTGAATTTTGGAGGCAATTTCAATTCACCCATACCCCAATAAACAATTTTGTATTTTCATAGAACGTGATTGAAGAGTAATATAGTACAATGTATTGCAAGTGTTGGAAAATTTTAAAATACTTGACTTTATAAAAAATGCAATCATTACTAGTATACCGGTGATAACCAATGCTGTTATACAACCAAGGTACATGCTTATCATATACCGGTATAGGGGTCAGTACAAACCGTTGTAACTACATGTACAAGTGTATAAGTGAATGTTTTGCACATATCCTACAAAATACGCTCTGTGTACATGGTGAAATAATGCAACAGAATCTTTTAAGATTTCTTAGTTATTAAAAATGTGTAAACAAATAAACTGTAAGTATCAAAACTAGGTGTTGAAAAAGTGAGGCTCGACTGGGATCGAACCATGATCTCTGTATTCGAAGTCAGAAGCGCTAACCTTGAAAGTACCTTATACTTGCTCAAGTTGAAGACACTGGGTGTTTCCTTTCCTTTCTAACAATACAATTTTGAAACCGTAGTTGTTAATCTTTATATAAAATATACTTAAAAATGATAGATGGTGACACCGTAAGTACTCAGAAGGTAAGAATAACCCGAGTTTGTCTGGATATTAGAGTTTCAGACAGACTTTGATCTTTATTGTATTTTAAACTGTGCTACGTAACGAAAGGTTTGTTAATGAGCTCTCCGTGCATTCCTAAGCAGACTCTTTGTTTTTATTCATTCTGATTGTATTATAGGATGAGTGTTCAAGCAAAGCAATTTCATTCATTTAAATATCACTTTCTGATTGATGTCCTTAATTTTGCCCACAATGTTTATGTTTGAAAATATTATCTTGCTCTTTATTTTGTATCAAAAAAGTTCAAACATTGAAAAGAAATTTAAATAGAATCTTAATCATTACTCAGATAACAACATTACACTCCTAATGCACAATGAAAAGTTAAAAGTAAGTTTCAAATTTAAATATAAAAAAATATGAATGAACATGAATATGTATATTTCATATGAATCACTATTTCATCACTTAACCTGGGTTAGATACTTTCACCATCTGGCATTCGTGTTTTCGCTTTGGACGACACTAATTTTATCTTTAGACATTAGCATAAGCGCTATAGATGTACTTTCTGACTGACCCAGAAAAATAGTTATGGCGGTCATTTTGAAATGCTGGGTCTAAAGATTAAACGTGCTTAATCTGGTATTGAAAAATGCCAGGTTTATTATTTATTTCCAAGCCATGTGCCCAAGATTTTATTTTCGCCGAAATCTTGAATGAAAATACTTAGAATTCTTCAGGTTCAAGCGCGCGCATCCTGAGAAATTTTGAAAGCTCAGGGACTGTCAAAAATCCAGATTCAAATCCCCATATACGGGTTGGGCGCTTCATCCAGTCGAGTTGTAAAGGTCTCTGATCTTTATATTCTAGTTAGTTTGTTGGCCGAGAATCGTACGTACAAGGCCTCTGTCAAGTGGGTTGTCTTGCACATTTGAGCATTGAAAAAGGCAAATGTACAACGCAGTTTTACATCCTTTTATTAATGTCAATAGTTTAACAAAAAATTCAGACATTACAACATTATAATGTTATTTCTTACAAATCTGACATACGTGCCGTCTACACGAGGCGTGCGTTTTGTTTGTATATTTAATCATGTAGTATGTTTGGTGTAGCTGTCTAACATCACTTCTTACCTACTTAATTTACCAATGAAAACTGTAGACGAAAACAAAATTAACGTCCCGAATTCATCGTCGGAAACCCGCCGTTCTTTAACCGTAGACACTTCAAATAAAATGAATTGAGAGTTACGGAATGGGTAGGACTTGCTGAAACGTTAGAGAAAATAGCTGATTTAGGTGAGCCATATCAGGGGAACAAAAAAGCATATGGTGTTATGACTCTACGACTGGACATTAAATTTCAGGCGACTTGTCTGTTTCATAGAATTTTCTTCGGACACAGGTCAGAAAGCAGTGCTTCGGGGCAATTCTTTCTTGCAGCTGATGTGTCAGTAGAAATTTTTGGACTGAAATTTAGATATTTTTTGTAGATTTGTAACTTTTTTCAGGATGGTGTATGGGATTGTCAGTGAGACGGTCAGTTTGAGATATCGTTGGTCGCTGAATTTCTGTGTGAAACTGGTATTTGCCACCTTAGGACCCGTGTCATAATTTTTTAAAGAAGTTTTGTTCGCAAATGTTAATTATAATTGCAGGGTACAGCTTAATGAACAAGCCTAACATAATTAAACAGTTCAACCATGCAATTTGCCACCAATGCAAATCATCTTAAGACATTTCGAGAAAGGAGTAAACATACTTTTGTAACACGATATACCTGTGATATATACATTTATCTTCTAAAAGTGAAAAATGGAACGTGACTTTGTATATTAGTACGGCGTAATATGAATATTTGAAAATGGCTACTGAAGAAACGAGGACCATTGTTATTGCTATGGATGGCAGTGAATATGCCGAAAAGGCATTTGATTGTAAGTTATAGTTTCCTTATGCGTAGTTCAAACTAAAATAATATTTATAATAATAATACGATAAATCTATTGTCTGTTAAAAAACTAGCAACAGAATAAAACTCAGTGGAATAGCTTCATAAACATTACGGCACCCAAATGGCTGGAAGTTTCCGTACCTTTAAATCTTAAATCTTTTATAAATTCAACCTAGAAATACAGTCATGTATAAACATCGATCCGAAAACGATTTACAGTGTGCATGCACATTTTGACCATCGATTCACTGACGACTTTGCTTGTTTGTTTCGGTTTTGGGCTCGAACTCTGACATAACATGAGATTCAACGATAAGCAGTATGTCAAAATGTGAATCTAAGTATGCGCCCAATTATAATAAATCTAATTAATGAGTCAGTCTTAGTTATCGCAGGTGAAATGTTTATAATTTTCCTCAATATTTGTTCTCCAAATTTGGCAATTGAGATCCTCTTCATTTTTTATTTTTCAAAACAAGAACGAACCTCCTTGCTCAAGCATCGATCGTTCATTTCTGAAAGTGAATATGAAACATTTCTGCAACGTGCCAGCACATTCCCGATCGGTTAATCTATATAGTTAAAAACCCTTACTGTTCTTCTATGAACTAAATCCAAAAACTTAAAGCTATTTAAAGCTCTCGACATTACAGGGTATTGGAGTAACATGCGCAGGGAGTCCGACGAGCTAGTCTTGGTTCATGTGCCCGAATTCCATACAGTCATTCAGTCACGTATGTATTAAGTTACTTAGCCTTTTAACTGTCCGAAATCTAGTTTTAAAAATTAAAATTTTCATACTACCTGACAACAACGAAGTAACGAAAGGCAAAATTTACTCCAGTGTTTTCAGGCTTTTTTTGAAGAGTACAGAAAGCGTTCTGCCCCTGGGAAGTAAAGGAAAAAAAAGAAAAAATACTGCTGAATTGTATAACTGTATGAAATTGAATAACACTAAAAATTCATCACGCGCCGTTGTGTTTGCACATAACAAGTATATTGTTGGTATGTTTCAGCACTGGAAGTTGCAGACATTACGTCACTGACCACTTACTATACAGAGGAAGAAGATATGACGAAAGAGTTGATAGCAAAACTCACAACACTGCTTCGTGACAAAAATGTAGGTATTGTTACAGTGATGATAAATCAAAGCACTGAAGGTGCTTCGTTGGAATTGTCGAGATTACAGCAGTTTGATTTAATAGGTCCCAAAACAGAGATACCTGAGTAAAAGATTCCTGTAGGAACTTAAGAACTGGACTTGAGCTAGAGTTAAGGGTGTTTAATTTTTGTAAATAGCGGATGCTATATTTAGTCATTACTTATCTTGCTTTCGATTTGTTATGAAATTTAAATTAATTACTTACAACTGCGTTTTTTATCGCAATTTTTTCGTATACTGTATTGGAATATATGTAGAAGAACTAATTATAGGAAGGGTTAGCGTTTAAATACGTTCAACTTTTGAAACTTACGTAAGAAGGACATTCATCATTGCCTGCTTTTTTACCATGAAGATTTTCCATGTTCCATTAATAGTTTGTAATGACTGTTACCTTCATATAAACCATTTGTTTCCTTTTTCCATCTAGGCTAAAGGAAAAGTAAAAGCAATGAGAGGTCGACCTGGGGATGTAATAGTGAAAGTTGCAGACGAAGAGGGCGCTGACGTCATCATCACCGGAGCGCGTGGTTTAGGTACAATTCGTCGCACACTTATTGGTAGTATCAGTGACTATGTGTTGCATCACTCGCACGTGCCTGTTGTTGTCTGCAAACACTAAAACGTTATCTGAAAATTTATATGTGCATACATTTTCTAGCAAGATGACCTCTGATAAAAGCCATGTTTTACTTATTTAAGCAAAGCAACAGAACATTTGTATGCATCGTCAACAAAGCAGTCACAAAACATCTATTGAAAATAATTGAAGATAACCAGGAAACGAGGGCAACGTGGAACCTAACATTCAAACAAACAACACACATAACAATCTGCTCAGTGACTCTTTGTATGTTATTGATATATTAAATATAGCCGAAAAAAGAGTTAAGACTGTTGTCATACAGACTAGTTCACAACATTCAGATTCATATAGTCAGTGTGCAAAAGTTACATAATTTAGACCAGTCTACATTAATACTTACACTTGTTGACGTTTTATTAAAACCAGCAACATATTTCCAGCCATTTAATAATGATGAACTGCCATTCAACTATGACGATATGTCTTTGACCAGTTAACAATAAGGATATTTTCCCGACCAGTAAACCTTTGTGACATACTCCGAATCAGTCTACAGAGACTACATGTCGCTGACCACTCAACAAGTTGTAGACAAATTTATTTTAATTACATATATGAACATTGGCCATAAGCTGACCATTTATACCTGTTACATCGTGAAAGTTTAAAATTTTTTGAAATCATTTCAAATTTAGTCTTTAGCGACAAAAGCCTCTTGCATGGTTCAAGCAAAGAAGTAAGTCAGTAAAATCAACGAAAGTGGTCAAAATTTTTTTACACTGACTATTTTCGTTACTTTTGAATTGAGTGAATAAAACTGTAACACAAAGATGTTTGTAGATCTTACCTGCTAAGCTTGGTATACATGTATGCAGAAATAAAGTTAGTAAAATGTTGGCGTCTTTTTTATCGTTATTTTCACCTGCAGTTTAAACAAATATCAAGGACAAATTAAAATAGAACATACAAACATAAACCAACAGTCAAGTTCCCAAAGTGAGTCAACTGTTAAAAACGACGGTGATGGTGACGATGATGATGATGATGATGATGGTAATGATGATATGAATGATAATAATGATGATAATAATAATAACTAGATCTATCACTAAAGGTGATACATACCCCACCTTCCACCTTGATACTAAATAAGGGTAATATAAGTATTCGGAATGCCCACATATAATGCCCACATCTTTTCAACTAGAGTTATCACTGAAGTTGATTAATATCCCCAACATACCGCCTTGTCACAGAAATATGGCAACCACAAGAAAACAAAGGCCACATAGAGGATGTATTAAAATTGTTTAATTTCAAGGTGAAGAAAACAGATTTCAGCCTTAAAGTTTGTGAAAGAACCTAGTTTTATAACTGGAGAATGATTTTAGTTATTATATGGCTACGTGAATCTTTAGTCTAGTAATACGTTTGCAACAACAAAACAGAAATTTAAAGTATCCCGTATGGTTTTACTGCACTTGTTCAAGGCAGTGACTGAAACATTGATATTAAAATAGGTTAGGAATTATCAAGTATGTGAAATTTCAAAACTTTAATTCAAGTCTGCCAATACATGGGCAGAAAAAGATTATAAAAACAGTAAAACCTGTATTAATTGTCACCTTAAAATTACTGTGGCTTTAGTCATCAGGCACTCAATGCTGAATGGAGATTAAGACCACATGAAATGGAAATGGAGGATGACTTTACAGAAGGATATTGAAAGCAAGTGATAATTTAGTGCAGAACACTAAAATAAGTGCTCATTAAAGGGGGGGGGGGTGACATTACAGAATCATGAATGATGAACGCAAATGGTATTTTAGTGCAGCACACAGAAATGGCAACTAATTTGGAGGAAGATTTTGATGAGAAAACAAATACTTAAGTTAATGTTACTAATGTAGGAATATTTTCAGGACTGTACAAATATTTTATTAATGTCATTGATCATTGAACTCAACTTGAATCATGCCATGTAATCCAAAATGCAATGTGTAAATTTAAAGTGATTTGAACAAGTTTGAACGAGATTCATACTCACATTAGAAATTATGAAAACATTTCCTCCAGTGTATGGACTGGAAAGAGTTTTCATCCCGAAACCATGAAACCGACCGAAAATAGTAATTTGTAGCCAAATTAAACTCGACATGTATTTTCTGATATTATACCTGTGTACAAAAAATTATGTGAATGCATCACCTCTTTAATGAGTTATCATCTGTGGGCCAAATTCCAACTCCACCTGTTTTTCATAATGTTACACCTGTGTACCAAAAATTATTTCATTCCATCGCCTTTTTAAGGAGTTATCATCTGGAAACCGATTTTTTTGCAACAATCCCGAATTATAACTTTAATGGTTTTCAATATTACACACCAACTGCCACACGTTGTCAAACTGTAGTTGGTAACGAAACATATATAATTATTCTATATCAAAAGTTAAGTAATTAATTTGAAGGGGGAAAAAACGCTTTATACAATATTCTTGCAGTCGAAAAATGAAAATTCCATAGATTTTCACAGCTCATTGTTATGATATCGAAAACATCAAACTTCACCATACAAACGTCCAAAAATCCGAACTGACATCTTTGTATAATGCCTCTATGTTTATGACAACTTGAAATATTTTGGAAAATTAGAAGAAAAGCATGCAATTAAAATACTTTTTTATCACTTCCAAACCAATTTCTCGACTGCACAGATCGTCGTCTCTAACGCTTTAACACGTCGATAATTTTGAGGAAATCCACTGACATTGGCGCCGCCACTTTGAAAAGACATCGTCATGTCTTTAGCATTATCTATCTATCTCAGGTTACTGCCACTCTTTCGAGAGTTACAGGCAGGAATAAGTGCACGTCAGAAGTGATAGTATGAATGTGAAAAGGTAGAATGCCTGGCAGAAAACAATGTCAGGAATGGTGAGCTTGGGTGCCAAGACAAATGTTAAGATGTTAGTGAAAAATTGGTTTAAGAAGGGGTAAAAGGTAAAAAACGTGGGATAGATGGCTAATACCGAATCCTAATCACAGCCTGGTTGAATTGATCAAGGGTTACAATGTTACAAGAAAGTCTATTCCAAAGGGTGATACTATGTGGAAAGAATGAGTTCTTGTGATAATCTGAAGTAACTTGGATCTGTCTTAAGCAGAGGTGATGCATGTGCCTGGTTGGTCTGTTTGGTTTTTGTACATAGGAAGGAAGATTTATTGCTACGATGTTATGGTATATTTTGTAAAACCTTAATTATTAGTCTAGCTTCAAGTCTCCGATGCTCTAGGAACCTCCAGCCCAGTTCCTCCTGCATAGTTGTAACACTAGAAAGATGGGAGTAGTCTCGTTTAACCCATCTTATTGCCCGCCTCTGGACCTTTTCCATTCTGTGGATGTCTGTCTTGGTGTAGGGGTTCTAGACGGTGGATGCATATTCCACTTTGAGCCGGACCAAGGTCTTATATGCCAGTTCTTTAACTTTTTGATTGTTTGTTGTTATGTTTCTTTTGATATAACCTAGAGATTTATTGGAATTAGTTGTTATTCTTGAAATGTGTGAGTTTAAGTTGAGCTCTGAGGAGAGATCCAGTCCTAGGTATTTTGCGTGTGAAACAGATTCCAATGCTTCTCATAGTTCTATTGAAGAAAACAATGAAGTTTCAATTTTAGGGGAAAAACTATGAAATGAAAATAAAAGTAAAAATAGATATAGAGATATTACTTAGATATCACTTAAAAATTATTTAGAGCTCTATCTTTGAAGTGTGGTAAAATATTTGGTATGCTATGACCTAAGCAAATATTTAGTTGTTGCATACCTATGGCGTGAAATCGGTGTGCACAGGAGCAGAATTCATACGTGACCTGTTTACCTCCTAGTCGTCGACGTAAATTTCTTCTTCAGTTTTCAAAAATGGCAGCTGGTGGAAAAGAGCGAACAGTTTTAATTGCTATGGATGGAAGTGACTATTCAGATTACGCATTTGAATGTAAGTATGCATGAGAACAAATTCTGATAAAATAGGATAGTTCTGAAATGTCTATATCATAATGCCATTGTCATGCCACATGATTTTTGCTTACCAATTTAGTAAAATGTTGGTTTCAAATTACAAAAAGGGGTTGTCATTGTCTAATTCAACTATAAAATATTTCATACATTTGTGCAGTAATAACAGTTACTGTGAATAAATTGGCAACCTTTTTAAAAGCTCTGACAACCCAAAAATCTCAAAAGGCATCGGGAAATTTTGAGACGGCAGTGTTGTTTTGTCTTGCATTTTGACATATAAAGTGATCATACTTTAGTCCGTTTTGTCAGTTTTCAATTAATTTTTGTTATGGATGATTTTGTAACATTTCCAGATTTGAATTATTTTTTACTTAGTTTGCAGCACACATCAGGAAATACAGACATATACAAATTAATGTCAAATTTACATGTATATTCAGAGACATGTAAATACCTTTTATACATCATACATGTCGTTGGTATATCTGATTAAAGTAAAGGTATATATGAATTTACATTAATTGCACTGAGGCATATGAACAATCCAGTTACAGAGTTAATATGCTTAGACAGACCGGAACAGTACACGGACACTTTTTCTTATATGTAACTTATCCGTATAAATCAAGTTGTGTTTCCAGTCATCCAGACTTTGCAGTTTTAAAGATGAATCCTTGCCTTCAAATTTACAGAAACTCGCGGTTGTAAACAAAACACTACACATGCGCAGTGAGACATCGCGGCAGGTACAGATGCGACTCAAAATTATTGTGATTTTTAACAAGTATGCGGACACCTGTTTATATCGATGGAAAAGGGGTCAAATAAGGTGAACTCACCTGAAAATGTTTTTAAATATGTATTTATCTTATTTTCATATGATACGAAAAAAAAAAAACATTATTTTTGTTTAAAAATAACACGTTTGAAACAGTCGGTGAAACTGCAAGTATTGATTCGTTTACGATGTTGTTTGGTGTTCGTCTGCTTATAAGTCAATAAACAGGAAGTGTAAACATACATGTATAATACCGGAAAAAGGATATGTTAGTTACAAATATAGGTATGTAACATCAATACCGTAGGTGATGTTTTACACGTTTTTAAATGCACCAAATACCGGGTTGATTCCGTACTGGTAGCGTCCGTGTACTATTCTGGTCTGTCTATCTCATACAAGACTTATTAATTTAAATTAAGATTAATCCTGTTAAAACAGTGTGTTAAAGTGGCTAAATAACATTAGTTTTTTAAGATTTATTTAAAAGGATCTTGTAACTTTTTATGCATGTTATTTAAGAAATTTATTTTTTTTCCTTAAAATTGCCTCAATTTTTGGTGTATGCATCTTTTTCAAGAGTACAGTACGTGCCAGGAGGAACTCTCGTTTTCCTCGAGGTCGTCGCATACCCATTCCTTAAAACGCGACCAGATCCGCCGCATTTCGAGAATCACCGCCGCGGACATGGTCACCAAATATCGCGGCGGACGTCCGCTAAATGATTCCGCGAACTTTTTCACAGGTAGGAATTGACGTATCGAGGCTCACAAAGTTCCTGATTACACGCATTTCGGCGAATTTTACTCTTTAAAATATCATTTAAATGTATAAAACTGTCATTCTGGTGCATTTGTTTACGAATGCTCATATTTGTTAACAGAAAGAATGACAATTGAAAACTGAAAGTAATTGCTTCTCGGAACAGCTGACCCTATTTTCAGAAAATAAATTGACTGGTTTCCGATTTACACCTGTTAAACTGCTTCCCTATATTTAAAGAAAACATACAACATGTAAACCCTACTGCGAAATCTGTATCGTCTATGCGCTTGACAAAATTATTGATCGATTTTGCTATACAATAACGAGCGTTTTCAACGACGGAAGTACACATAAAACTACTCAGCAGATGTATTAGAAATTTGGTTTTAATTTTACCAAATGTCACATAATTGGCAGACGTAAAATGCACAGTTTCATTACGATCATTTCATTAAATGTTCAGCTTATCCAGGTGAGTTATGACCCTAATTATTTTCGCTCTGGTCGTCAAATATCGCCGCGATATTTCGCGATGTCGAGACATCGAGGAAATCCGTTTTTTTCCTCGATGTCGCGGCGGATATTTTTTTTTCCGCGTCCGCGAAATAAAGCGGAAAATGTGAGTTCCTCCTGGCGCGTACTGTACAGCCAATACACGCTTGGTAGTATTAGTAATAATTTAAATACTAGCGAAAACAGTAAAGATTTTTTTTATTAAACTAGATCTGTGAGTTATTTTACAAACACTTGACATCAGGTGAACTTTGGTTAGTATAATGGCCAGTAAATTTGGACATTGGACAAGTATTGGGTTAATTACCAACTTGGATGTCAGCTTTTCTATAATGTATAGGGACATTTCATGGTCAGGTCATCAGCCTAACTGTTATGTTCACAGAAATTTGGTAAAATAAAGATGTTTCAATTGAGGCCTGGTAAAACATGAATTTGGTTCAGCAAACTATTCATGATTTAAAAAGAAATAGTACATTGATGGACATATTCAGATAAAGTTGTTTGTAATAGTGAGCTCTTATGAATTTTCTATAATTTTAATTTATCATAGTAGTTGAAGTAGTTTGTTTTATAAGGTCTTGGATTTATCACATTGTGTCTTCATCATGAAATACAGGATGTCTCTTTCTACAGTCACTCAAAACTTCTATGAAAAAAAAAGTATAATAAGATTTATATTGTAAAACTTACTCATAAATACCATCTTCAGCAATAGAGTCATTTGATTATACATGTATATACATGTATGTACATATACTAGATGTGAGCTTATCTATTCAATGAATAACTTAAGTTGTAATTACATGCAGACTCAGCCTTGTCATTGTCTGTTTGTATTTCGAGTAATGAAAGCAAAAGACTGCTAAATAATTTAGAATATACAAACCAGATAGAACCCTGATGCATTCACTTTTTGAATGTGTAAATTATTACGGAGGTAGCAATTTTACAGTGTAGGAATAAAACATGGCACTGCATCAGTTATCATTTATATATCTGTTGTAACGTCAAGCTTGGTTGATGCTGTGTTTCGATTTCCATTAAGATAACATGCTTCGCTTTTTAAATACTTGTGATGAAGTATCATATGCCTCTTCAGTACTAAAGTTTTTAATCTTGAATCAGGTATACCCTTGTTAACAATATTTTCGTAAGGAACAACTATTACAGAGTCATAAATCCAATTAACACTAACATGTCAGCAAGGGGAGGTAATGTGATGTAAATATCAATGACATATTAAGACTGTTATCCAGAGGTTTGCAATTATAGTCCAATCAGATAAATTAAAGTCTTCAGTATTTCTTCTGTTGGCACATTTTCTGAACAGAACTTCAGGAAGCAGTCATCAAGAAAAGTTCTTGTATAATGCATGAATTGTTTTAAAAGGCTAATGGAGTGCTATCTTGTACATCTTTAAATAATGATCTAAGGTTATTTTAGCTTTGTGAATGTGTAGAAAGCACAGAGTTATTTTTTCTTGGTTCTCAGTATATCTGTAGCAGAATAGACCTTCTTTTCATCTATAAAATGTTTTTAGTTAATTTTATCAGGTTAGATTTGACATTTTTATGCACAAAGTCATTCAGGTGTCTTTCTGTCCATCCATCAGTTCTTGTCCACTCCATTTTTTTAACATCTTGAAATATTTTGAAATAACTGTAGAAATATATAGTTTAGCTATATGATGTCAAAAGTCAAGGTCACACATGTATGAGATCAAAGGTTGAGTCCATCACTCATTTACACATTTACACTATTGTCTGTTCCATATTCTGTTCAACAATGAAAGATCTTGAAATTACTTGGTATAGAAGCCTGAAATATAGCATTATGATGGGCAGAACATTTGATTTGGTTGCTTCCATCTAAGGTCAAGGTCATAAATGAGGTCAGAAGTCATGTCTTTCTCATCAGGATCAAGTTTGGACCATGTTTACACCAGAAAGCTGTGCAGGTGCAGTGGTGTGGGACATAGAAGTGTTTTAATTAAAGATATTGACAATAAGCTGCCTGTTGTAAATGGTGATAGGTAATCAAACATTATATTATTCTGACAGTATAATATAATCAGTATTAAAACATGGAGAAACACCAAGAATCTATTATAAAACCGAAAGTATTTTGTAAACAGGTTACCCATAAAGCTTGAATTTCAACATAGACTATTGAAGCGAACTAACATAACGATAATCAGTTATAACAGGTGGATACATGGTTTATCATAGAAAAGTTTTTTTGTTCTAGTTTTTATATATGATAAAACTCATATACTATCTAGTCATGCAGTAAATGCAAAGATAATCAGCAGTCATATATGTTTGCAGTTCATGTGCATTTGTATTTATAGGCAGTTTGAAGCAGTCATGTAACAGATGTAAAGATACTGTGAGATAATTTCTACCTCGCACAGAATAAGCTATACTTAGGTATATTTTCTTAAATGTACCATAGAGGGAAAATCTGTACCAGTGTCAAGAAAAG
This sequence comes from Cyclina sinensis, assembly GCA_012932295.1. NCBI lineage: Eukaryota > Metazoa > Mollusca > Bivalvia > Venerida > Veneridae > Cyclina > Cyclina sinensis. The sequence continues at coordinate 4,903,475 of JAAONU010000013.1, forward strand.
TTTAATACACAAAGAACAACATATGTTTTAGATACCCAGCTACTTGTATATCTGAGGACATGACATGTCTCCAAGAAATGTCTATGCAAGCATTCGGCTTACGCTTTGTAAGTGTATGAATGTGTGTGTCAAGCTTAAACCTGAAAATAAACTTACAAATTTTTGCAAATATTTGAATAGATATTATCTCAACTGTTTTTAGGGACACCATTGCAAATGTTGTGAGAGGTATGAGAAACATTTACCAGTACATTATTTATATTTGATTGAAATTTGATGGAATTCTGTTGTTGTTCTTCCCAAGAGACTTTCACTCTCTGGTTCTAGGTTTTAGTAGATTTAATCATTGTCAGTTAGTCTGAACTGACACAATCTTAAGTCTTGATCATGAAAATCTTTTGATGCAGATGTTGTTTTTGAGTCAAGAGTGTAAAGAACTCAATTAATTTTTCAGGATCTTCAAATTTCTTCCAACACCATTTGAATCAGATTGATTTATCTTCCTCAGCATAATGTCCTTTGCAGTCCATTTTAAAAATATATGATGAAAATATCCGAAAAGTTGACTGTTATCTAGCGTTTATTTCTGGCCATATGTTAATGAAATATTTTTATGACATTTTAACTTAATATTTTTACATAATTGGGCAAATACAATAGTGTCCTTGGTATGTAAACTAAGAAAAAATATTAACATTGAAGGATTTTATGTAGCTTGTTAAAGGCTGTGTTTCACTTACAAAAATTAAATATACTTAAATAACAATATTTACATCAGTGTTACAACTTGTTACCTCTAACAGCATTACCATTCAAATGGCTAAATACATGTATCTAGAAATTTTCAGGAAACACTGATAGTTTCTCTAAATGGATGATACATCAGCTAATTGCAATTTAGGGTATGTCATGTGGGTAGTCATGGGACCCTTTAAAGATACAGATAATCAAAAAAACATATCAAATATCCAATGTGTTTTATAAATTTAGATGTTTGTAAGAGGTATAATTTTATAACACATACATGTATGTAAATCCTTTCATTTAAGTGTATTAATATTCAATATTTGCAAGTGAAACTGGATCAAAGCGTGTAGCCATTGCACATATTAGACATTATTTGTGTGTAGTTTGTGTAATACATGAAGGTAATTATAGATCATACATGTACCTGTTGGCACATTGATGGACTTCCATAGTACAATATTCAGTTATTACCAATGAATATAGAGTAGCGTAGTGGATCAAATATAGATATCTGACAATGCTGTTGACAGTACTAAGCCCAGGCTTGAGTACTTTTCTGTTGCCTCAATATTTTGCTGTTATTTTTATAACATTTCTACATATAGAGAGGACATATTTTGTAATTAAGTTACAGGTAAGTTTAAGATGTTTAGGGTGAGAATAGCTTCATTTATATATATATATATATATATGATATTCAGTTTGCAGGGGTTTCAGAAGACAGGTTAGAAGAACGGCAATCTATGTTCGTCCATATCTGCCCATTTGTTTTGCTGCACATTGCTCTTGGATAGAAAGCTTCCCCGAGATCCCAGCTTTCAGTGTATTTGACAAATTGTTACTATTTGAAAAAGATATGAAATCCCTTTGCTACCTGTATTTCAGGGTACTGGCAGAACATTCATAGAGATGATGATAAAGTGATTTTGCTGCATGTACCGGAGTACCATACAGTCGTACAGTCTCGTAAGTATCACAAGCTTGCTAGAATTCCCTCCCCTTAACATATGTAGATCCGTCAGTAAACGGTGTATAACTTTCTAGTTTTCTGAGTTAACTTCAAAATATTTAGTTTCCTGGTCTAAATTTCCTCAGGTTTTTGGACTTAATTAGAATCATTATTGATAAATATGTCTAGGGTGAATAGACAATGGCCGTGAGTTAAATCAGAAAATATGGATCACCATTTTTTATTTTCAAGAAGGAAGAGGTTTTTTGCATATTCTTACAGTTTTAATATTCTCAAAACGATCTTATGTAAACAGCTGTACAGGTAATTTCCATATGATTGATATTTTCAGTTTGTTTCTTTTGACCTTTAAGGTTAAGGCTGTAGCAATATATATTTATATACAATACAAACGCTTAATTAACCAGTGCATACAATCACTGTTACCATAAAAATTATGTATGAAAACCTTAAAAACACAAGTCATATCTTTAAAGGTGAAAGTTCATCAAATTTCATTGCTGATTTGAGTCTGCACCCAAGTCTGTAAAAAGTACATTTCCCTATAATCTTTGAGGCTACAGAAGAACATGAGGGTTGTAGCTTTTTTCACTACTTAAAATTCCTGTCATGAAATTTGAGGAAAGGATTTGAATGAAACCTTTTAGGAATTCAGGGGGGAGTTAACAATAACAGGCTCTCAGTGTCTTTTGATGATGTTGTGATGTGGAAATGTATTTTGTTTTTTAAAATTTTCATGCTCCCCAAAGGGCGAGCATATAGTTGCCGCTTTGTTTGTCCGTCTGTCTGTTCGTTGGTCCACCAAAATTTTGTTCGGAGCATAACACAAAAACTATGTGAGATATCAAGACCAAACTTCATAGGTAGTTAGATCTCATTAAGGAGCAGTGCAGTGCCCAAGAACCATAACTCTTGCTTAATTAATTTTTGAGTTATTGCCCTTTGGAATTTCTCATACTTATTTTTTGTCTGGGGGATATCTTACAAAGTATAAGAGTTATCAACTTGAAACTTTATAACTAGATAGATCTCATTGATGAGCAGTGCAGTGCACAAGGACCATAACTCTTGCTTTATTAATTTCTGAGTTATTGCCTTTTGAAATTTCTCATACTTATTTTTTGTCCGGGGCATATCTCACAAAGTAAAAGAGATATTAACAGGCAACTTTATTGATAGATAGATCTCTATAAGGAGAACTGCAGCGTGCAAGAACCGTAACTCTATTTTGGAGTTGTTGCCCTTTGTTTTTTTTTTATACTTAAAAAAATACATATTAAACAATAGCCCTTTTGGAATTGGCATTTATTCGGGGAGCATCCATCGATTCTACCGATTTCTTGTTGTTTTGGCTGAGAAAAATCCTTCATAAAGTGTTTTTATTAGAAAAAGACAAACATTATTTTGTAGCATGTATTATTGGTAGCTAATCATCGTAATTTCTGGTGAAACCTTAATGTAATAGGCCTCACTCCCTAAAGCAAACTGTGCTAATATAGGCCTGATAAAAGATAGATATTACATACTAACTTTGTATAAATAGCAAATGTTCAGAATTATGTGATTCTTGTATAAATCAAAAACGGATTGAAATATTTTGGCACAGAAATGACTGCAACTGCACGAATACAGAAGATTTAACATGATGGAATGCAGATTTTAGAATTGTTTATATTTCTGCCAGTAAACCTTAACATAGGATGAATTTTCTTTGATTATTCTAGGGCAAATTTATTTCACAGACTGCATATTTTTTTCACTAAGTGTTCTTTTGTTTGCCTTAAGTCAGCAAAGTATAGAAGAAGTAAATTTGCAAATTTGTTGAAAAGTTATTTTACTTCAGGACTACCCTCAGGAAATTATTGACAAAAGGTTTTTTAAGAACTAAATCAGAGTTATCAATTATTTAGTGTTTAGTTTGTTTTGTATAGATAACAGATATGTAACATGGGTTTGGAATTTTACAGGCAGTGGGAAAATTCCTCCGTTTGGCTATGGTATTATTGAACACATACACATAATTGTCTGATCATCTAAATATAGACATATAGTTATATATTATACAAATAAAACTAAAACAGTCAGTTATTTGACATATGATTATCATTAACTGTCTTATGTTAGTAATATTTTGTACAAGCTATTAATTGTCAGTTATCCTTGTCACTAACTATTTTAATCAAGATGTGACCATTGTTTTTTGTTAATTTCACGTTAATTTTACTGTTTTGTTTGTTTTCACATATAATATGTCAGTCTTCATACTTAAGCGAAACTCAGCAATGAAAGCAAAGCAAGACACAATAATTTCACAAGTTTTCTGCTTTAAATTTCATGAGTTATCCCCCATTTTGAATGAACATAAAATTTCATGTTTTCCTGCTAAACTTGACATGCTGACTTTGATGAAGAATTAAACATGAAACTACTACAAAATGTCACACCTGGATAACAAAGCTTTTATTGAAATTAATGTAACAGTTATCCCCCCTGCTAACACTTCTTCATTTTAGTTTCTATTTACTATGTTCATCTGTTGTTTCATGTATAATTATATCAGAGTCAGAGGTAACCTTCAGGGTTCCCACGCACGGTCAGGGAAAAGTCAGGGAAAAATGATTTTTTTTCAAGGTCAGGGGAAAGTCAGGGAATTTTAAAATTGGTAAGGGAAATTTGAATAATAAGCAAAAGTCAGGGAAAAGTCAGGGAATTTTGCAAGAGAAGAATGTTGGTCAAACAGTAGGAAGCAAAATCAGTAAGGCTAAGGCAGTTTCTTCCATTATTTTGGGGATAAATATACTCATTGAAAGTAAACAACACAAGTAGTTAATGACAATCGCTTGCTCATATTCATATATTCTGTATCTGAAATAATTTAAAATAAAGATTGGGAGGAAAGAGGTTGACTAATATGGGGAGGCCAACATATTAAAAAAATACATTAAATGCTGAAAGCTTGTGCAAACTTGACGCTGTTATTGGTCAGGTAAAAATGGTTTTGGTCAGGGAATTTTGATTTCTCTTCTTTGTGGGAACCCTGAGTCCTTGGAGTACCTGTGTCCTATAGACACAAGTATCTGGTTTAAATGTTTCTGTATTTGTATTAAAGAGCTATGGGGTCCCATATAGCCACATATTTGACGTGGTGTTACTGCTACGTAGCAGTTGCCATTTTATAACTTTTCTGGAGTTATTTGAACCTGTTTATTTTATTCTGATTGGAAAACAATTCCTTGCTATGTATATTCATCTTTTGTAATGATGTCTTCTGGGATTTGAACCAGTACTTGCACTGAAAGTGTGGAATGTAGAAAGTTTCTGGAGAATCATGCCTATTGTAGGATTCAAACCAACAATCTCTTGTTTGGAAGTCAGGCATTGTAACCCCTCAGCCACTGAGCCTATTAAATAAAAAGTATAATAGTTACAATCAATAATGTAAACATTATTATCATATTATCATATAACACGTTTTCAGTTTTTTTTTTAATAAAATGAAATTAAAGATTTATGTACTTAACAATGTAAAAAAAAATGACCTTCAGTTTTTACAGCATGGCATGTTTCAATATTTAAACAAGAGGTTGCTTTCTGTTCACATATTTCCTGTTTTGTTGTACACAGACTTGTTATAAAATATGTAACTTAATAAAATATATGTGTATTTCATGTATATCTTTCTTTGATTTCATACTTGAAAGAATTTGGTGAGCATGTTGCCATTTTTATTTGATTTCAGCAAGCTTTTCAAAATAAAGATTTGCCAAAAAGGCTTGAAATTTATAAGCACCGATTTGTCCTTCCATCTGATTTCATCAGTATCTTAAAGAGATTTAAAAAATCTGCTGATTCTGTCTCTGTCTCACTGTCACATTTCAGTGTATTTTCCTTATGTCACAGACCTCAGACTCAATACTTACGTCTCAATATTCTAAAAAAATCCTGTATGTTACAACATCCCTGAAATCACATCAGAATACTTCAAACTCCCATAATAAGTCACTTATGCCTTATGTCACATTATATTCAACATTTTATGTCACAATATTAACATTCTATTATGTCACTTTATTCCACTAGGTTCTCTTTTGTCTCTGTATTGTCTCAATATCAGCAACTTTTCTTATATCAGTTTCACCTCTCTTATGTCACAGTATGTTTAAGCTCTATGTTGCTCTCTAACTTTCACTGGAGTAAGTATTATGGACTTATTACAGGAAAAAAATAAGGGGCTGATCTGGTTACTGTCACCTTATTACCTGTATATTGCATTACTCAAGCATTCATTGATTCATTGAGCTGCCTTAACCACACTTTAATTTGGTGTATTCATTCATACATAGTAAGATCAGAGAGATCCATTGAGAGATATAACAGTGGTTTAAGTTGTCATTATTTCACTCTTTTCAGTCCCGGAATCAGGTAATATTGTCAGCGGGAAACATACTTCTTCCTCATACACTAAGCTTCTGTTTCAGAAATAATAATAGCTTTTCTTACAACCTGATCTTATGTTGATTGAAAAAGTTCTTTGGACACTGCCACAATGGTTATCTAATATAAAAAAATCTGCATGCAGGAATTAAAGTTGGAGTCCCCTTCATTTGGAATAAGTTTCGGCTTTTAGTTGAAATGGTCTTTCTTGTTTTACCCCAAGCACACCAGTTCCTTTCAGTGAAAATTCTTATCTCATTATTTTAATTTGGGATAAAGTTTTTTTTTTTAGTTAAGATTCCTAAATTCGATTCCCTTACCATATTCTGTATTCTGTACCTTTGTTTTTCTCACTGGTTGATCTAAATGTAACAGAGTAATTTAGAATGTAAATACAGTAAAACATCGATAACTCAAGGTCCTGTGGTGTCACACAAAATGTTCGAGTTATCTGAGGTCTCCAGCTGTCCAAAATCTGCTGTCATACAGTAAAACATCGATAACTCAAGGTTGCATGGGGACACGCAAAATGTTCATGTTATCTGAGGTCTCGAGCTATCCAAAATCTGCTACTGGTATATTTGCTACAGAACTCCCTGAAGGCACTGCAGATGTGCTAAATAGCACAGTTCTTTGATTATGGAAATAATAGCAGACTTTGAACCGTTATTTCTCACTTTCAAATCTGTTTATGTTAGATTTAATTTGGTTTTTAAAGTGCAAAGGGATGTTGTTCTATTTGAGGATGCTAAGGCAATGTGTTATGTTTATGCATTTGTGACACTAATCTTCTAAACAAATTTATTTGCTATCTTCGATAGATATTCGCTATCTACAATAGGTAAACAATTCAAGTTTTCATATTATTTTATAATTGTCGGGTATTCTGTTATTGAATTCCTAATTAAAGCCATTCAAACAACGCTTGCGCAATAATCATGACCTGCAAAATATATGTGATTACTTTTTATGTCGGAGCTAGAATGGCTAATTATGACAATTGTAGGCATGAAAATTTTTGACAGGTATGCTCGAGTTATGCAACAGATGTAAAGAACATAACACCTTGGGACTAGCAACATTGCTCGACCAATCGGGTTATGATGCTCGAATAATCCAGGGTAATTTTCCATTAAATGTAAAGGAATTTGGCCAGGCGCAGATGATGTCCTTGAGTAATCCAGGGTTCTCGAGTTATCGGTGCTCAAGCTAACAGTGTTTTACTGTAATTATGTTAAATGTTCAGGCATCTTTTGCTGCAGATTTCCTATTTATATACATCAAAACATTGTACTCTTATGGTATTTAAATGATCAAGAGATTATGCAACAGGAGTTTGATAAATGAATATTCATAGCTAATTTCCTCATTTCTGATATGGAAACCATATTGTACAATATCATTATGTAAATTTCAGATGTTTTGTTATGCAGATATTTCTAATGCATACTCTGAGGCCACTGATGTTGTTTTTTCCTGCTGAATAGGAATTTATATGAAAGTCAAAATAGATTTTAGTCTGTGAAAATAATATAACGAAAAGACTTTTGAATGATTTTCTATTATCTGAAGAACCAGTTTGCATAATACGATGTCTGATGACCTATACTTTATGAAGCAAAATGATATATAACCCTTTATATTTTTGAAATTGATTATATTTTAGATCGTAACTTAATGATTTGTTGCCCTGACAAAATACTTTTTGAACTACTGTATTTCATGATTGTGAGACAATTAATGGTCAACCATGATGTTCAGTATTTAAAACTATTTGTTATGGTTTTAGTTATAAATGTTTTTGACCATTACCAAATACATTGTAAAACACAGTGGTGTAAAAACTGTCTACCTGGGTTGACCTTGATACAACATGCTTATGAGGCAATGGTCAACCGTGATACAACATGAAAATGAGGCAATGGTCAACCATGATAAAACAAGATAGTGAGGCAATGGTCACTCACCATGATAGAACATGATTCTGATGCAGTGGTCAACCATGATGGAACATGATTCTGAGGCAATGGTCAACCATGATAGAACATGATTATTAGGCAATGGTCAACCATGATTGAACATGATAATGAGGCAATGGTCAACCATGATAAAACAAGATAGTGAGGCAATGGCCACTCACCATGATAGAACATGATTCTGATGCAGTGGTCAACCATGATAGAACATGATTATGAGGTAATGGTCAACCATAATAGAACATGATTATGAGGCAGTGGTCAGCCATGATTGAACATGATGATGAGGCAATGGTCAGCAATCATAGAACATGATTATTAGGCAATGGTCAACCATGATTGAACATGAGTGTGAGACAATAGTCAACCATGATAGAACATGATTATGAGGCAATGGTCAACCATGATAGATCAAGATTATGAGGCAATGGTCAACCATAATAGAACATGATTATGAGGCAGTGGTCAACCATGATAGAATAGGATGATGAGGCAATGGTCAGCAATCATAGAACATGATTATTAGGCAATGGTCAACCATGATTGAACATGAGTGTGAGACAATAGTCAACCATGATACTGTCCAGTTTCAGAAATGTGTACCATTGGTTTGATTATTCATTACTCATATCAGCTCTGAGGATGACCCTAGATAATGATATTCATATTCAGGGTTTTTCTTTTCAAATTAGAACACAAGAGGTGTTTAGCTCAAACAATATTCTACAGAATTATCATGGTTTAACGAAGCAGACTTATCACAGGTTAACTTTCTCATCATCAAAGATTGACACAACAAGTTCATGCAAGCTAAGGTTACCATCTAGAGTTGTTCAAATTCAAAGGCTGGGTTGCTAGTTGAATTGGTAGAGCATTGGGTCAATTCAGGGTTACCTGTTCAATCCCCATAAGGGCCTTGATAATTATACCCCCCCCCCCCAACTCAGTAAATTGATAAAGCACCTGTATGACTTAAATATGCAAAAAGAGCACAAAGGATATAACTTAAAGTGAATAAGCTGCCAGCAAATGGGATTGTGTACCAAGACTCTGAGGAAACCTAGCTTAGATTTAGGGGTTATTTGTCAGTTAAATTGGTTGACACAGTGTCTTAAGCAATTACAGCAGTAGCCAAAAACTGAATATTTTCAAGTTTTAAATCCCGTTTAGCATTGACAAGACTTGGTTTGTAAAACGATGTTACTTTAAAGATGTTAACTGAAAGTATCTTGTTCCAAAAAAATACAGGAGGCCAAAATTGTCTCCAGAGCATAATTTTTTAAACATAGATCTTGAGTAGTCATAGTTTCCATGACAGTTCTAGTATATTTCATTTTCCACCCATGTAAATATCACTTATTGCACTCTGTTAGGGAAGTTAAACAAAACAATTACCTATCCTTTATGTTTTAGTCAAGTAATAAACTGTCAGCACTTCCAGATATTATTGGTGCTTCTGCCCTGACTGCTTTAGAAACTAAACATTATAAAAGCCCTGTATGGCTTGTATGAGTATGGTTTTATTGACATATATTTCCCTTGAAACCATTATCTCTAGAACAAATGAAAATCTATGTAATATTATAGGCTTTGCATGACAGACAATGTTTTACTTAAAGTTTTTATTGGGAATTTCTATTGGTACAATGGTCTTTACAGGAAACACATTTTATTGATAAATGATTTTCATCTAATGCCAGCACATGAGGGGTATTTATTTTCAGATGATATTGAGGTAAAGATTTCATGGATGGATAATGTTTACCTAACACTATTTAAAGTTGTTTCAGGTATAGACATGATACTGTAGGGCTGTTTACAGAAATCAACCTGAAAAATGTGTTTATGTTCTAAATTCTTAAAATCTTAGATACGAAAAATTTCTTCTCTTAATTTATTGTTTACATTTATTAACTATTGAAGGCTGTATATTTATGTAGTAGATAGAATATCTAAGAAACAAGCCTTTTTAGCTCACCTGAGCATGCTCATGTGAGCTTTTAGGATCATTGATTGTCCGGCGTCCGTCCGTCCGTCCGTCGTCCACAATTCATACAAACGACATCTCCTCTGAAACCACCAGGCAAAATTTAATGAAACTTGCCTAGAATGTTCCTTGCATGAAGCTCTACCAAGTTTGTTCAAATGGTTCCGGTTCATTGCATTTCTGGGTCACAGGAGCTAAAAACAGATTTTAAAAGTTGGATCTTTAAAAATCTTCTTGTCAGAAACCACAAGGCCTGGAGCTTTGATATTTGGTATAAAGCATCATCTAGTGGACCTCTACCAAGTTTGTTCAAATTATGATCCTGGGGTCAAAAATGGCCCCGCCCCAGGGGTAACTTGTTTTACATAGAGTTATATAGGAAAAACTTTAAAAATCTTCTTGTCAGAAACCGTAAGGCATAGAGCTAAGATATTTGGTGTGTACCATTGTCTAGTGGACCTCTACCAAGTTTGTTCAAATCATGGCCTCTGGGTCAAAAATGGCCCCGCCCCAGGGGTAACTTGTTTTACATAGAGTTATATAGGAAAAACTTTAAAAATCTTCTTGTCAGAAACCGTAAGGCATAGAGCTAAGATATTTGGTATGTAGCATTGTCTAGTGGACCTCTACCAAGTTTGTTCAAATTATGATCCTAGGGTCAAAAATGGCCCCGCCCCAGGGGTAACTTGTTTTACATAGAGTTATATAGGAAAAACTTTAAAAATCTTCTTGTCAGAAACCGTAAGGCATAGAGCTAAGATATTTGGTGTGCAGCATTGTCTAGTGGACCTCTACCAAGTTTGTTCAAATCATGGCCTCTGGGTCAAAAATGGCCCCGCCCCAGGGGTAACTTGTTTTACATAGAGTTATATAGGAAAAACTTTAAAAATCTTCTTATCAGAAACCAAAACGCTTAGAGCTAAGATATTTGGTATGTAGCATTGTCTAGTGGACTTCTAGCAAGTTTGTTCAAATTATGATCCTGGGGTCAAAAATGGCCCCGCCCCAGGGGTAACTTGTTTTACATAGAGTTATATAGGAAAAACTTTAAAAATCTTCTTATCAGAAACCGTAAGGCATAGAGCTTAGATATTTGGTACGTAGCATTGTCTAGTGGACCTCTACCAAGTCCGTCAAATTATACATCTGGGGTCAAATTTGGCCCCACCCTGGGGTCATTGGTTTTACATAAGCTTGTATAGGAAAAACTTCGAAAAATCTTCTTGTCTGACCCACAAGGCCCTGAGCCTTTAGACTTAGTATATAGCATTGTCTAGTGGACCTCTACCAAGTTTGTTCCAATTATACCCCTGGAGTCAAATTTGGCCCCAGCCCAGGGTCATTGGTTTTACATAGGCTTATATAGTGAAAACTTTGAAAATCTTCTTGTAGAAGGAGAAGTAACATTTTCAGTCCAAATAATCTGGAATTTTGTCAGACAGGTTGTTTCTATGATTTCTAGCTCAAGTTCGAATATAGGTCATCTGGGGTCAAAAACTAGGTCACAGAGCCCAAAAATAGAAAAACCTTGTTAACACTCTAGAGGTTACATTTTCAGTCCAAATAATCTGGAATTTTGTCACACAGGTTGTTTCTATGATTTCTAGCTCAAGTTCGAATATGGGTCATCTGGGTTCAAAAACTAGGTCACAGAGCCCAAAAATAGAAAAACCTTGTTAACACTCTAGAGGTTACATTTTCAGCCAAAATAATCTTGAAATTTGTCAGAAAGGTTGCTTTGATGATTTCTAGGTCAAGTTTAAATATAGGTCATCTGGGGTCAAAAACTAGGTCACAGAGCCCAAAAATAGAAAAACCTTGTTAACACTCTAGAGGTTACATTTTTAGTCCAAATAATCTGGAAATTTGTCAGAAAGGTTGCTTCAAAGATTTCTAGCCCAAGTTCAAATATGGGTCATCTGGGTTTAAAAACTAGGTCACAGAGCCCAAAAATAGAAAAACCTTGTTAACACTCTAGAGGTTACATTTTCAGCCAAAATAATCTTTAAATTTGTCAGAAAGGTTGCTTTGATGATTTCTAGGTCAAGTTTAAATATAGGTCATCTGGGGTCAAAAACTAGGTCACAGAGCCCAAAAATAGAAACATCTTGTTAACACTCTAGAGATTACATTTTTAGCCCAAATAATCTGGAAATTTGTCAGAAAGGTTGCTTCAAAGATTTCTAGCACAAGTTCAAATATGGGTCATCTGGGTTTAAAAACTAGGTCACAGAGCCCAAAAATAGAAAAATCTTGTTAAAACTCTAGAGGTTACATTTTCAGCCCAAATAATCTGGAAATTTGTCAGAAAAATTGCCTTAAAGATTTCTAGATCAAGTTTGAGTATGAGTCATCTGGGGTCACAAACTAGGTCACAGAGTCCAAATATGGAAAAACCTTGTTAATATTCTAAAGGTAGCATTTTCAGTCCAAATAACCTGGAAATTTGTCAGAAAGATTCTATGGATGATTTCTAGCTCAGTTTTGAATATAGGTATTCTGGGGTCAAAAACTAGGTCACAGAGCCCGAAAGTAGAAAAACCTTGTGAAAGCTCTAGAGGTTACATTTTTAGTCCAAATGTCCTTGAAATTTGTCAGAAAGGTTGTTTCAATGATTTCTAGCTCAAATTTGGATATGGGTCATCTGGGATTAAAAAATAGGTCACATGGTGCAAATATGTAAAAAACTTTTTAACACTCCAGAGGTTACATTTTCAGTCCAAATACCCTAGAAATTTGTCAGACAGGTTTTTTGATGATTTCTAGCTCAAGTTGGAGTATGGGTCATCTTGGGTCAAAAACTAGGTCACAGAGCCCAAATATGGAAAAACTTTGTAAACACTCTAGAGGCTACATTTTAAGTCCAAATGTCCTGGAAATCTGTCAGATAGGTTGTTTTGATGATTTGTTGCTCAAGTTTGGATATGGGTTATCTGGGGTCAAAAACTAGGTCACAGAGTCTAAATATCGAGAAACCTTGTTAACACTCTAGATGCTACTTTTTCAGTCCAAATATCCTGCAAATTTGTCAAAGAGATTGTTTCAATAATTTCTAGGTCAAGTTGGAATATGGGTTATCTGGGGTCAATTAAAAAGGTTCATAGCAACTTTGTTAAAAGCAGTCATACTCAGGTGAGCGATACAGGGCCATCATGGCCCTCTTGTTCTTAATGCTCTGCCCATTTTCATGACAGTTAATATTGTGAGTAAATGTTGAACACAGGACTGGTGTCTCCACTAGATTAAAGTGGAAATAAAAATTAATTTGTTAAACATAATATAACTGCCTCTGTACACAAATCATTTAATCAAATTACCTTCCTGATAAAAAGATGCATATGCAACCTGTTTTGCATTTGTTACATTTTTCACCTGTGTCATTTTTATCGCTGTCAGTAAATGCTTGATTTCCACAGGTATGTTTGTCCCAGGTCAAGGTAAAATGTAATACAAAGCACCCATGTATTATATATTAAGACCTATATTTATATTTATGTTTACTTCAGGTTGTCTTTTGGCTTATGTGTATTATGAACATCTGAATTAACAATTAGGTAGTCATTTTCTTGCATTTCTGGATTTTTTTGCAACTAACTGTATGTCCATCTGTCTTACTTCGTGTGTCCGTGCATCTGAACATTACTAAATATCCTTTTTGCTTCAGGATAGTCACTTTGTTTCATAAGCTTGAGCATATGATCAGGGTGAGCTTTTCTATCACTGGATGTCTGTCCTCTGACCACAAGTTAACACTCTACAGGTCACATTTATCATCCAATCATTCTGAAAATTGGTCAGGATTTTCCCCTTGATTATCTCTGAAACTGGGTCATGTGGGTTCAAAATTAAGGTTACCAGACCATATCAAAAGAATACTTTCTTAAAGAGGCTGTACTCCAGATTTGACGTAAAAAAAATTTTTTTCATAAATTATATATTTAGATGCCGTGAGATTATAACAACATAATATTTTACTTCAAAACTGATTATAAAAGTCAAAATAGAATAAAAAAACTATTTTCGCTCCAGCCTGATTTGAACTCTGGATCCTCATGTTAACAAAATATTTCCAACGCTCTTACTGTCACCACCATCGCCGCATATGATTTTACAGGTATTTACTTACGATATAGTTATACCGTCGCGTTACGGTATAGCACTTTGAAAGGGAAAAAAAATCAATTAATAATGTAATTATTTGACTTATTTTTTGTTCGTAGGTTATTTGTTAAGCATTAATCATAAATATTACAAGAAATTTAGAATACAAGAAAACTTTCTTTTTTTGTCATCTGGAGCACAGCCCCTTTAACACTCAAGAGACCTCATTTTTGATCAAGTCAGATGAAAGTTGCTCAAAATGCTTGCCTTGATAAAATCTCGGAATAGATGTTATCTGGAACTCGGCAAATTGGGGTTTTTCCCAGCTAATCCGGGGGTACAAACAAACTTCTACTGTTATGGCTTCACTGTACACAACCCTTCACAAAAGGTTGATCAACGTGTTGCGCTGATTTACCTTGTTGTAACTGTAAAAGTTTGTTTGTACCCCCCGATTAGCTGGGAAAAACCCAAATATTCTTTATTCTGGAGTAAGTCTATTAATTTGTAACTGGGTGATATAAATTAGAAACCAGGTCAGCAGGCCAAATAAAAGGAAAACTTTGACTCTTTACTGGCCACATTTTCTAAAAAAAATCCTCACAAAAATTAATCAGAATTTTTTTCTTGAGGATCTTTAAGTAAAGTTAAAAGCTGGATCATGTTGGATCGAAAACTAGGTCCTCAGGTCAAATAATAAAACACACTTTGTACATACTCTGGAAGCCATGTTTTCTTCCCTCTTATCATGGAAATTTGTCAGAATAATTGTCTTGAAGTTGTCTGGGTTAAGGTCAGAAACTGGTCAAGTGAAGTCAAAAGTAGGTCACCAGATTAAATCACACTGAAATCTTTTTGTTGGCACTCCAGAGACAAACTTTTCTAAAACATCATTCTGAAAATTTATCAGAATGTTTATCTTTTTATATCTAGGTCATCGTCAAAAGCCGGTCACCAAGGGTAAAAAAGTAGCTCAACATGCTAGAGGCCATACTACCCAAACATAATGAACATTTGTCAGAATGTTTGTTTAATGATATCTAGGTCTTGTTTAAAAGTGTGTCACAAGGGGTCAAAAATGTAGGTCAGCAGGCTACATGCAATATGCAATATGTTTTACATGATCATCATCAAAATTTGTCTCAGTGAATGTCTTGATGATATCTGGGTCATGTTTGAAAAGTGGCTTATGCAATGAAAATAAGTAGGTCATCATGCTATTTTTTAACCTGGTTAGCATGGGAATTTGTCAGACTATTTGTGTTTAGGATATCTAGGTTATGATTAAACTGGGTCAAACAGTAGGTCACCTGGCTAGAAGCCAATTTTTCTTTGCAGTATTCATTGAAATTTCATGAGGTGATTCAAAAGAATACACAGGTGAGTGATAAAGGGCCTGCATGGCCCTATTGTTCAAACGCCTTCTTGTCAGAAACCACAAGGCCTAGAGTTTTGATAGTATGTAGCATTGTGTTGTAGTTTACCATAAAATTTGTTGAAATAATGGCCCTTCCTGAGGGTCATTTATAAACCTGTGCAAGAAATTTGAAAAAAATATTTTTCTGAACTGTTTGGCCCAGTTCTTAGATATTTGTAAGTAACATTGGCCCAGGGGTTGGAAATAAGACTTTAAAGTTCAATAGTTTTGCATTTACTTGTATGGAAAAAATGAGAAATCCATTTTATAATTTTGGGAGGAACCATTATGTTCACATATTTAACTTTGTTCTTGACCTTCATGTAGCCTTGATCTAATGGCTAACTTCCTTTGTTTTTGAAGCAAAAACTTTGAATTTTAAACTTTGTATATGATTTTGCATGCAGATTTTTTACTTTGACTTTGGCCAGCCTTGACCTATTGACCCACTTTCTTTTACTGAAGCTATGTCTGTGGAAACTGGACCTTAATTATTTAAAGTTTTGCATGTAGAATTTATTCTTAACTTTGGATGAACTTTACCTTGACTCACTTCCTTTTTTTCAAAGCTACAGCACTGAAATTTGAACAACTTGACTGTATACTTTTGCTTGCACCTTTAAACTTTCACTTTGATCACCACATGTCCTTGACCTACTTACCTTCTTTCTGTTTTTAGTTCTTCATGAAATTTAACCATCTAGTTTTGCATGTAAATTTAAACTAGGACTGACTTTACTTTTTAAGTTACAGAAAAGACATTTAAAATTGGCCCCACCACAAGTGTCACAAATTACTTATCCGAATATTAACCTAGATAAAATCTTGTAAGGTAATAGAAGTCAAGGTTGCAGCAACAGACTTGCCATAATGTGCCTTTTGATTACAGAGTTGAACTTGAGACACCATATAGCTTGACAGTTTGAATAGACTTTGGCTCAGTGCAGTCACAAAGATTAAATATATAGATTTTGTCATAGAAGTATATTTAATAATTGTCACATGTTGACATGAGCATTGTGACAGGCATATGATTATGAGGTTGCGAAAATGAACAGCAAGCAATACCTTTTAACATGTATAGTTTTCTTAAGTCAGTTTTGTCACATTTCCAGTAGATAAGTTCTTCCACCATTTATACCTTTGCTCTATTGCATGGATGTCATTTAAAAATTCTTCTTCCATGGTAAAGACCGGTGAAGGCATAGTTTCCTTTTTGTCTAATTAGAGCATGTTGGCATCTTGCATTAACAACATAGCATGCAGGCATTCTTTTTATCTTTAACAAAAATAATGCTATAAGCTTACAGATAAAATAGCTTTTTTACTTTCTGTGTGATAAATGTAAAAAAGATGAAAGCATTCTAAATATAAAGATAATAAACCAGTACTGAATGCAGAAACAGCTTTTGTATATCTGTCTGTCAAAAACATACTTCAGATAAACAGCAATATGTATTCCTGGCTAAGCACAAACTTCAAACTGTTCTCTCATTTTGAAAATTATTGAAGCATAATGGTCATTTTAATTTGGTGAAAATGCAGAAGGATAATACTGCTTATACTAACAATTCAATATAAAGTTGCCCTTCCCAACTTTAATTATTGATTATCACTTGTTCCAGAGCTTGTTTTAAAAGTCTTTAAGAACATCATACAAATATGAAAAAAGACTTTAAAGGATGCCATGACAAATTCCAGTAGTTTTGAGATTAGATATAATGCTAATATATATAATATATAAGCAATGGTTGTCAGTAGACAGACAATACTTAGTGTACATAGTTAAGTCCCTGTAAAGCAGCTAGGCTTCTGTGATTTACAGAAGTAGTCTTAGATTAGCCTTTATAGAATTGGCATTCTTATCTTAAAACTTGGATTTTTATAGTTTACATACTGGCTGTGAAGTGCAGATGGCTGCATATATAAATTAACCCTTAACCTGCTGGAACCGAAAGTGATTAGCCTTTGCCACCAGTATAGAGCCAGGCCAGCCTGCACATCCGTGCAGTCTGACCAGGCTGTATACTGTTGGTAGCTCCATTTTTATGCCCCCACTTCAAAGAAGAAGGGGTATATTGCTTTGCAATTGTCTGTCTGTCGGTCGGTCCGTCGACCAAATGGTTTCCGACCAATAACTAAAGAATGCTTAGGCCTAGGAACTTCAAACTTGGTAGGATGATTGTCCATCACCAGTAGATGACCCCTATTGATTTTGGGGTCAAGGGGTCAAAGGTCAAGGTCACATTGACCTTGTAGGTAGAAACGGTTTCCTACCAATAACTAAAGAACGCTTAGGCCTAGAAACTTCAAACTTGGTAGGATGATTGTCCATCACTAGTAGATGACCCCTATTGATTTTGGGGTCAAGGGGTCAAAGGTCAAGGTCACATTGGCCTTGTAGGTAGAAACGGTTTCCGATGAATAACTAGAGAACGCTTTGACCTAGGTTCACAAAACTTGGTATGCTGGTTGGTCATTACCAGTAGATGACCCCTATTGATTTTGAGGTCATTAGGTCAAAGGTCAAGATCACAGGGACCTTCATCCTAAAAACGGTTTCCAATCAATAACTAGAGAACGGTTTGACCTAGGTTCTTCCAACTCGGTATGCTGGTTGGTCATCAACAGTAGATGACCCCTATTGATTTTGAGGTCATAAGGTCAAAGGTCAAGCTCACAGGGACCTTCATCCTAAAAACGGTTTCTGATCAATAACTAGAGAACGCTTTGACCTAGGTTCACCAAACCTGGTATGCTGGTTGGTCATCACCAGTAGATGATCCCTATTGACTTTGAGGTCATTAGGTCAAAAGTCAAGATCACAGAGACTTTCATCCTTAAAACGGTTTCCGATCAATAACTAGAGAACGCTTTGACCTAGGTTCACTAAACTTGGTATGCTGGTTGGTCATCACCAGTAGATGACCCCTATAGATTTTGAGGTCATTAGGTCAAAGGTCAAGCTCACAGGGACCTCCATCATAAAAACGGTTTCTGATCAATAACTATATAGAGAACGCTTTGACCTAGGTTCACCAAACTTGGTATACTGGTTGGTTATCACAAGTAGATGACCCCTATTGACTTTGAAGTCATTAGGTCAAAGGTCAAGAGCACAGAGACTTTCATCTTAAAAACGGTTTCCGATCAATAACTAGAGAACGCTTAGGCCTAAAAATTTCAAACTTGGTAGGATGGTTGTCCATCATCAGTAGATGAACCCTATTGAATTTTGGGTCAAGGGGTCAAAGGTCAAGGTCACATTGACCTTGTAGGTAAAAAACGGTTTCCAATCAATAACTTGACAACCCATGCGCTGTTGACCCTCAAACATCATATCTGCATTTGTCTTGGCCAGTTGATGACCCCTATTGATTTTGGGGTCAAAGGTCAAGGTCACATGTATGTCAAAACAGTTCAGACCAATTACTTGGCTACCAAATGGCATCGGGTTTTGTGGACTGTGAGACTTACATTTTAGATAACATGTATATTTGGTCACTAGGTCAAAAGTCAGTCACAATAATCTGGCCACGTGACTAATTGGCTGCCGACAGGGGGCATACATGTTTTACAAACATATCTTGTTGTATTTTGATATTGAAATCCCTTAAACTTTGAATGGGCTGTTCCAGATTCAAAGCTGGGCAAATCCATTACAAAATTTCAGCATGTTCAGGGTTAAGAAAACTGATTGCACTGTGGGTCAGCTCTTTTCATTTTATTTTAAGTAATACTGGTTATTGCTTTTTACCAGTTCATGAATTTCATTTAAGTATCATTATTAGCATGCCAAAACAAGGAATCAAAGTCAAAGTCAAAATTTATTTAACATTCCAGCAGGCATGTCTGTAGAAATGTCAAAGAGCATCCCTGTGATGGAAAAAAATAGAAATAGGAAATTGTTTAAGATTTTAAACTCTCTATTTTCCTCGTTCATTCAAGAGCAACTAATGCTTCATGCATTGCCCTGTAGATATGGAAAAAAAAACAGAATTAATCATTTGACTGTCTTGTAAGTAGGGCTGTCAAATTTTACAGGAATTTGTGAATATTTACATTTAAGACACTGATATTTTTTGCTTGGCTTGAACTCATATGTTAAGTGAATAGTGTAAAAAATATATGTTCAGGGTTTAATGGATTGAGTCACAAAAAATGCAAAACTATGAAAACAGAGTGTTTTAAACATTTTCTGAATGTATTCATAAATAAAAATTATTTAGCAAGCTGTTCCATTTATAAGAACTGAGCCGAGCTATAGATTAAAAAAAAATCAGACATTTAGATCAACATACTGTACTTTGATACAGCACATGAATTATGAGAGTGTAATATGACTTTGATGGAAAATGCCTCATTTACAAGTATTAACATGGCAGCACTAAATAAGCAAAAAAATGTTGCTCCCAGAGCACAGGAGAAATTCCAGTTAAGACTTTTTGTGGTGATTATTGATGATATTTGGTGAACATTTACTGTGATATGTGCGTGTTTATTTCAGCTATGGTCATAGCTGATGTGACGGTGATTACGGAGATGATGCAAGAAGAAGAGAAAAGGATCAAGTCATTCCTAGAAATCCTTGGTCAAAAACTCAAGGATAAAAAGGTGACCATAAACTTATGAAGTACAGTAAAAAAAAAAATAAAAAAATGTTTATTTGAATCAGCGATGAACTGTATTAGATTTTAGTAGAATTGAAGAGTTGTTGAACTGCAAAAGGTAATACGTGACAAGACCAAAGAATGGTTCAGAGGTAGATCATCATTCTGTACTATCATGTTCCCCTAACTGCCCCAGAACTGTTATAAACAGACAAACCTAGAAACAACTTTATTAAATTGGTAACTGGACATAAAACTGTCCCCGTTTTTGATATTACAATCCAAGCACCATCTCTATACTGGTCAGTCTTACTTGACTCTATAAAAATGCTTACAAAACTGTCATCAAATACTATGTCAGAACGTTTTATATTCAACAATTCACTACTTCTCATGAATCCTGCGTATGCTAATAAACAGGCACAAATAATTCTTTGATTCTTGATATCACCTTCCTTATAAAGATCTTCATACATCTGTCTCAGGATATCAGCTGTTATTGGTTCCTTTTTCACAATTGGTTTTGACAATTTTCTTTTAGCAGCTTCTAAAATGTTTGTAACTAATGAAGAATCTGTAGGCGACTTTTTACCATATATATCATGAATAAATTTCACACTATAAAATGCTTTAGTAACTGGACTAACAGAATTAGCTGATTGAATTAAAGAACACAGATATATCGCAAATTGAAAAGGCTTCGCTGGCAAGATGTCCTCTTCTTTCAATGAATTTAAAAAAGCCCAATTTTTCCATCTTTCAAAACCATGATGGTAAGCTGTAGTAGTTGATTTAGCTCTAGCACTTTGTAACACTTCAGGTATCAAGGTCACCTTGTCAGCAAGCACTACTGGCAGTTCATCTATTTCATCTCTGTACAACTGCAAAAACAGATTTAGAAAACAAATACTCAATTGTAAAAATTTTGTAAAGAAATTTTAACTGAAATACATGATTTTTACATCATTAAATAAGCCTGCTGATTATTCACGGGCATAAATTCCTCCGTATTAATTACTGTCAATAACAGACAGGCATAAACTCATCTGTCTATAGAACACATCTTTGTTCAATTATACATATTACATTAAAACTGCATTTTTAAAGCCAACATTCTAAACTTCAAATCTTCATTACCAAATATGCCTTTTCCATTCCTACATGGAACATAATACTCTTTCTGTGTTGGTAAATCAATGAAATCAATAACACTATCAATAAAACCATTTTCAGAAACTAATAATGGCCAAAAACTGGCTGATTTCCAGACAGGTGCCACTAAGATACCTCTGGCTTTGTCATTTTTCATTTTTCTCAGTATTCTACAAATTAAAGTAACTGGAGGTACAAAAAGCCCATAACTTATTCCCCAGTTCTCTATAAATGCATCCACCCCTATGCAAGTCTCATTCCAAAATCTGGAATAAAATTTTGGCAACTTTGCATTATAATTGGATGCGAACCAGTCAATTTCCATGTGGTCCCATCTATTAACTATAATGTTCAACACTATATTCGAAATTCCCCAATCATCTTTGTCTATAATTTTTGATAAATAGTCTGCTTTCTCATTTAAATGCCTAGGAATCCATTCAATTTTTAAATTAATGGAATGTTGTAAACAAAATGAAAAATGTTTGATTGCTATGTTTTGCAAATCAGGCTTCATCGACCCTTTGTTAACTATTGAACAACAAGCAGCTTGACAATCAGAAAACCACTTAATATTTCTATTTGCTAAAACATGAACAAGGGAAACTAACACCCTATACACTGCAGTAAGTTCCCTCCAACTTGAGGACTTGTTTGCTTCATCTACAGACCACATATTATGTGCTATCCCATTAATTGTTTCTACTTCCTGTTTTACTTGCATCACTATAAACAATTTTTGAAAAACTATGATTTTGTATCAACAATTTATGATTGAGGAAAGCAATATTATCATTCCAGAACTTCAACTGTTCTCTGCTTTCTGAACTAATCTTGATGTATGAAAACCAGGAAGGTGCATTAACTATATCCATACTAAGATACCTTGTCATAATTTGTGAAATATTTCCTATTACAATAGACATAGAAATAACTTGTCCAACAAAACTTGCTACTTTTTTAACATGCACCCTTCTATGATTATGCAGGTCAAATTCAAGTTCCTGTAAAGTTTTTAATGTCTTTTCAATGCGTCTTTCAGGAATATACATACAATTCTTTCCAGAGTCTAAGACAACACCTAGAATTTCTAGTTTCTGAACAGGTACCCAACATGATTTTTCTATTTTAGGCACAAATTCAGATTTTAATAAATCTGATTTGATCTCTTGAGAAATAAAAACTGTGCTTTCAAATGTGTTATTACAACCGAACCCATCATCTAAAAACATCAGTACTCTTTTCCCTTCTCCACGCCACTTAGCTATTAAAGGACGAGTAATTTTAGTAAAAATATATGGTGCTGTAGAGAGACCAAATGGTAGAACCAAAAATCTGTAATATCTCCTGTGACCTGTAATGTCAACCGAAGAAAAACCTAAAAATTTTGTGTGTTCTGGAAAAATGTTGATAAAATGATATGCTGAATGAATGTCAAATTTAAACATGAAGCAGTTTGTTTCATAATAATTCAAAGCAATTCTTAAATCTTCATATTTCACAGATTGCTTCCATAATTGCTTGTTAACATGCCTGAAATCTAAAATTAATCTCTTTTTACCACTACTTTGTGTGGATACAGAAAGAGGATTCACAACAAAAGGTGTTGAAAATCACTCTTCAATTAAATTTCTACTCAACAAATCTTGAATTGCATGTGAAACAAAATCTGATTCTCTTTTTGCAGACATATTATTTTCTAAAACAATTGCCTCAGGTACAGTGAAAAAGGGGATTTTATAACCTTTTAACAAAGTATCTATAATAAACTCACTAGATCCTATAGATTTCCAAAATTCTATATTTTCTTTGAGTCTATCCTTGACTAAAATCTGCTTCTGACCCTGTTCATACTCATGAAAATCGTTTGTGAACACTTTTTTAGAATTTTCATGTTGTTTATCTGTTTCATTACACAAACTAAAAATATACTCATCTTCCTGCATATGGACGGGTTCATTTTGTACCGGGTAAGACATCTTGTTGTTGTTGCTTTCCAAACTGCACGTGTGGACAGTCTCTCCTCCAGTGTGTAAATTTGCCTCAAGCGAAGCAACTGCCGGTCCCTCTCCTTTGAAAGGCTGTGTAGGAACGAAAATTCTGCTTTCCTGACGTTGCATAGGTACCTGGCCCATCCCATTGAGGCGGCAATGGACCGACCATACTTGGTGTACTTGATTGAGAATTACTAAAATTAGAAGGCACATAATTCATCAGTTTTGACTTATTGCTGTAACGTCTCCTTTTTCGTAATGCCCTATTCTCAGCTTTGGTAATTTTGGACTCGTCTTCGCTATCTGAAGCAATCGGGTTACTTTCATACTGTTGAACAGTTTGCCAGCCTCCTTCAGAGGTATCGGCTATCCTGATAAGTTTATTCCGTTTCTTTATTTTTTCATCAACTTCCTTCAGAAGTTCATCAGCATAATCGAGTTTGCTGTTAGAAATAGCCCAGGAAACTTGTGTGCATGTATCGGCTATTTCAGTATTAAATGTAAACTGAATCTTATTACCTTTGTTCTTCCAAGGTAAATCTCTATCTTTCAGTTTTTTCACTTCATTAGCAACGTTTATATTACTCCCTCGTACATCCTCTCTCAATGAATTTAATTCTCTCCTTTGTTCTCTCAGTTGTTCTAAAATTTCTTGTAATGCCAAAGTATCCGTATCAGTGGCCATTACACGAGGTAAAAAATTTAAATAACTGACGCTATGTGTTGTAAGTGTGAAAACCCAACGCTGAATGACTTATCTCACGGACAACTTGTTATGGTCAAAACTGAACAGTTCTTAGCCAATCAGGGGAAATTATTTTCCCGCTTTATTCGCTACGCTCAAAAGCGGGAAAATACATATTTCTTTGATTGCACTTCATAACAGTAAATACCACTGAAGTACTGATATATGAATAAACAATGGGAGTATTAACTCAAAAAGACATACATGCTCAGGCTTAAAGTACCCTCATGATATACTAATGCTAGGACATGTTTTTTTTTGCCATGACATCATGAGCCCTTTGATTTAACTATATACTGTCAGTGTCTGGAGTGTTTCATGAGAACTTGCCTGATCACCTTGTCTAGGTCTGTCAGCTCATTGGTCCTCATTGTATATCCGCAAATTTTCATGGCATTTTCAAAGCTAATTTAAATTAAAAGGAAAAATTAAGGGATAGTCAGTTTGTTTAAAGCTTTATCTAAAGACTGGAAAAAACCATATCATTTGCTGTTTCTAAGTTGTTGTTGTTGTTGTTGTTTTTTATTTATTTGAAAGTAACCTAAAGGGAAGAAACTTTCGGAAGTCAGTATTGTCTGTTGACTTACGAAATGCCTGATTCACACTTATTAAAGTCTGAATAGGCTGAAACTTTGACGTGTGAGATAAAATGTAAAGGTGACAGAAACACTGATCCATAGCAGTGTCAAACAAGAAAAGTAACAATGTCTCATATGTTTCCATGTCCAAGGGATACTCAAATTACAGAGTTCATGTAAATGTCATGTTTGATTAGTACATATACAGTGAGTACAGGAGTATTAAAGATATTGTTGTGGTATTAAAGGCAGAGTCATATCAGTGAAAAAAAAATTGTTTTAGTTTTATTTTTATAAATGTTTATAAATACCATTCCTGCAGTGTGGTACAGTTTGATAACCTAGCAAAAATTAGAATGGAACATAAAAGAACTATCCTGAGAAAATAACTGTTTCATGCAGTACAACTTCCTCCCTTCAAGTAAATGCTTGCTGATTAGTTACTTCCAATTTACATTTAATAAATTCATTATAGAAGTGTAATAAGTTCATGTGATGGAAAGAGTAGTTGTTTTTTACAGGTTGGTGGTAAAGTTAAGAGTGTTGGTGGAAACCCAGGGGAGGTAATCTGTAAAGTTTCAAATGATGAGCATGCCAGTCTAATTGTCACTGGAACAAGGGGTATGGGTAAAATACGACGTACATTCCTCGGCAGCATCAGCGACTACATCATCCATCATGCTCATGTTCCAGTGCTTGTAGTAAGACACAAGGACCATCTGGAGCAACATAGTGGCAAACAACACTAATTGGCTGATATAAATAGCACATAAAGTCGATTGGCTGATACAGACAGTAAATAGATTTCATTGTCAAGAACTTCATTTTGGACTAAGTTAGTAATTTTTTTAGTGTTATTGTAAATTCAGTATAGTAAACAGATATTGAAATTGCATTTTTTTTTAAAGGTGATTTCGGCTCTGATTTTAGTTTATTGTTTTGAAATACTGTTCACTTCTGTGGAAAGTTTATGCTTTTGAAATTACTCTCTTTGATATGTAGTGTTGGGGTCATCTGTAAGTAAAAGGACAGACCTGACTGTAGGGACTCTATTTAATCAAAGAAATAGAAAACAGAAGTCTGTTTGATAAGGCACACACGGTGTTTTTTAAAATGCTGCCAAAGTTTTACCCAGATTATGGCTTTCAGAAGAGGGGTACAGAGGAAGTTGTAGCACAGTAGGCGTCTTATTCAGTATAAAGCTTAACATTTTCTCTTGTAATCTTTTTTATGGCAGCCTGGAAATTTTAAGCCATTGCTTTTCTCTACACACTTTTTATCATGTAGTTTGATAATAATAAGCCATACTTAAACTTGTACAAGGATTGGCCTAACAATAGTTATCTTATATAGCCTATAATAATTCAACATTCTCTTCTAGTTATATCACTGTAATACTGAATATTCTCTCATATACGGTATATTTGTAGTCAGACATAGTACCAAATGAATATATTAGCAAAAGTCTCTTTAAATGTTGTGTCTTTTGTTTTGTGCTACTTTGTGGGATGAAATTTCATCAGGGTTTTATTAGTATAGGATTTGTTGTACATGGTTTCTTTTATGTATTTTATAGGGCCTTAAACAGGCTCAGGGACCCACTGAAAGCTAAAATTAACCAGGGACTTACCTTTAGTCAAAGTTTACAGTTATCGCTAACATTTTTTTTTCAATTCAAGTTTTCAGTCTTGGTTAACGTCATTTTCTATGAGAATGTCCAGAGGTATTTTGGTTTAATATTAACATTTTGCTTATTCACTTTTTCCTAGTCCCTAAGAATGCTGCTAGTGAATCAAAAGCTGATTGGATGGAACTTGATTTGGTTGAACCTGATTGGATGAAACTTTCAAGTTATGAAAGAAATAAAATGATTGGATGATAGAGTACTTTCATTTAGAATGAAATTGAAATGACTTGATTTTGTAAATTTGTACTTTTCGAAGAATACTTCTATGAAAAATACTTGATTGGGATAAAGTTTTGTTTTATTAAAACACTACTGTATTAGAGAAATAGAAATTTATTGGATGAAATTCACTTTTCTTTCAGCAGTGTTTTAAAAGTATTTTTCATTGAAATAATTACATACAAAATGTAATGAACCTGATATCAAGTCATCAGTGAAATACCTCAATGAAGTGAAAATATGAGTTGCCTGTGAAAATGTTGTTACATCATTATATTCTGTCTCCCTTGGGAAAGTTTCTTTCAGAAAGGGCATTTTTTCCAAACAGCATTCATTGTTTGATGTTCAGAAAAATTAATTTAAGGAATTCTTTATTAAAATTTCAGTTCTTAAAATATTGTTATTTCGATTAGTTAAATTTTACCTTTATTGTTGATAAC
Source organism: Cyclina sinensis (assembly GCA_012932295.1). NCBI lineage: Eukaryota > Metazoa > Mollusca > Bivalvia > Venerida > Veneridae > Cyclina > Cyclina sinensis. Next base: position 4,930,532 of record JAAONU010000013.1, read on the forward strand.
TGTTTCCAAGAATTTTTCTCTTTAAATAAAACTGAAAGAACTTTCATTGTGAATTTTATAGTACCTGCTGACATTGCACAATCAATTTTACAATCTGTAAATTGTACAATTGATACAATTTAATAGTCCAGTATCATGCAAAAATGTATAATGTGCTAATAAATAATATAAGCATTATGCTGCCATACATAAAGTGCTAGAATTAAGTTTCATTTCCTGTTTGTACACTTTTTTGTATTACACTGTGAATAATGTATCTTTTGTGAGGGGGGTAGGTGGGTGGGTATATTTGGTTGTTAAAATTTAGGAAATTGTATTTGTTGATGAAATTTAGACATCTGGAAAGATAGTCTAAAAAAAAAATGTAAACAAAATATTTTGACATTTTTTTTTACATCTCACAGTATTTGTAAACATATAAATCAAGCGAATATTAATTTAAGAGTATGAAAGAATGCTGAAAAACAAAGATATTGCTGAGCTTAATATACTGCTGCTGGTTGTCATAGATATATAAAAAAAATCATATGACCGACGTCACAGGAAAATGGGCACTCGGGCATATGTTTTACTGTTGAAATCAGAAAAAAATGGCAAATTTTTAGTACTCTTCCAATGTAAAATCAAAGTAAAATATTGATAGCCAGAATATTGTCCTTCATAAAAATCACTGTTTTGTATCAAATTTCTTGATGACCATTACCATGGCAACAGTTTTTGGGGACAGTTTTTTCTTGTATAAAATGTTGGATACATTGAAAAGATACAGAATTTTACAATGGAATATAGGTAAAATTTAAGAATCTGAATTCTGACATGTTAATTTAATTCCAGCAGGAACATAGGCAGAATCTAAAGTCATTTTAGGGTATGTGGCATTATTTTAAAGAATATCAAATTTGCCCATTATGTTCCTCTTAAACGTGAAAGTACTTCATGTTTGTTCTTTGCAAGAAGCCGAAATTTTCAAACATTTATTCTGGGATATCATTTGTTCAAAAAAAGTAAAAAGATCAGTTTCCAAAAACTGTGTGTGAGTGCCCTTTTTCCTGTTTTGTCGGTTATATGTACATAACTTCCTTGAAAAGGTGCACAGGAGTAGAACTAAATCAGTTGACCAAAATATCTGTAACATATGACTAACAGTATCCAGGATTTATTTCACTAGTTTTATTTTATACAGGAAAAAACCTGATGTGAGAGGTTGAAATATTTAGTTTTTTATGCCATGTTATTTTAAAAACCTGATCTTCCAATTATTATACTTTTAATGTATATTGAGAGCCATTTTACCTAACACTTCAACAATTTTTATAAGTTATATTAGAAAATATATTTCAAGCATAATACAACTGAGATCTGTTGTTTTTTCCCCCAAACAAACAAACATACAGAAATTGTTTATATTTTTAGTTGTTTTCTCAACCATGCATTTTTTTGACAAAATACTTAAAAAACTAAACTAAATCTTTTGTCAAAATGTTCATTTGTCACAAGTAATGATAAGTGATGGCTATAAACAGTGAGTAATCAATTACCTTCCAAGGTCACTGTTTATCATAAAAGTGCTGTTGTGTGAAACAATCTATACTTTATTTAAACGGATTGTGCTTTAAAATCAATGTTAGCAGTAATATTTTTGTCCAGTAATGTTTATGATATTTTAATGCGTTTTCCCTGTAATATTTGTTTTGAAAGGAAAGGAAAAACTGCTGAAAAAGAAATAGTGCAAAATATTAGGACTGTAGGAAAAGTCAGTGAAAAGGTTTAATATAATATAGGGGAAAAATTGACCAGGATCTGAAAAAGACAGTGTTACATATAGTTTTGTTTAGATATTTTTTCTCTGCCAAAGAATTATTAAATCTGGTTTCTTTGTTCAACATAATACCAAGCTGAGGTGTACCTTATTTTGTCTGTTATCTCATATTACTTACACTTGTTTACTTAAAAAAATGTAACACAGGTCATTTATAGAAGTGCAACTGAAAAGTAGCAAGTTGTTTGTTTATTTCTAACACAGTACCAGGTAACATGTTCTCTTATAGTGTTGACTATTAGGCAGGTTTTTCGAAGTTGTGTTTAAGTTTATCCTTTTCAAAGTATAGTTTAATTTCTTACATCTGAGTGCTCTCCCTTTATTTTTTATTTTTTTCGGTCACATTTCATATGAAAGGGAAGCATGTTTCAACTGCTAGGTTAAATGGGGTTAGTGGGAAGAATGTATCAGGGTATTTGTAGTATCTATGTCCCGGATTTTAGCGCATTTTGTAAAACACAAATCATTTCTGCTGTTTTCGTGATATTCATTCTATGAAATCCACATGATTGTGTCAAGTTCAAAATTTCATGTTTAAACTCGGAAGAAAGTACAAAATGAATAGTAATCAGTTCTGGAGATTTGTTTAATGTATAAAAAGTCTCTTTTTTTCGGCAATTAACTATTCTAACTTCTCATAAATGTTGTCATTAAACTGGGTATATGTCTAGTTTGGTGTTGTTACATTTTTAGGTCATCCTAAGTTAATCAGAAGACATGAGCTTCATTCTTCTTTGGATGTATCATCAATGTGGTCTAAAAGATATGGTCTAAATTTATATGTTTTTGTCTTGTGTATGTATGTTATACAGGTGAATAAACTATTCAAAAAAAGCAATTGTGAGTTTCTGTTCCGTCACGATTAATTTCCCATGATTGACCTTGTTGTCGCCCCATTTGCTGATACCAGCTGGTAAAGTCCTCGATAATATTCTATAACTAATACAAATAGGCTTATTTGTTTTTTTTAATAGTATTGATGGACAAATGTTCGTTGAAATAATTTTGCAACAATGTTTTTGATTGGTCAAAAACGGACTAAAGGTCAAGGTGTATGTACTTGTTAGTAGCTATGAAATGGTCTTTTGATAATTTATAACTGCGAGGAGCTAGCAAACATATTGTACAAATGGATAAAAGTCATGTCAGATTTATTGGATCTTCCATACTGATGTTATAAATTTATAAACATGAAGGATATGTGTAAATGAGGTGGTTAAAATGTACATTTAAAGGCCATACATTATTTGGAAGCAAGTTCTTGCCACATGAAGTAATCCCTCTCGATGACTGCTTCCTGGGTTCAAACAAGTACCTGCGCCTTAAGTGAGGAATGCGGAAAGTTACTGTAAACTGTCACTCCTGGTTGGATTCGAACCAACGACCTCCGAATCGGGAGTCTGTAGCTCTAACCCCTGCACCATCGACCGTGACCTATGATAACGCCTTTGAAAACAATGGTTTGAAAATAATACATTGATTTTATATCACTTCCTAATTTATGTAAGTGCCAATTTCATAGATAGGTTGTAGTCAAACGATGTACGTTATACCCCCAAAAAGATTATCCGTGATAAGACTTAAAGAAAAATAATGGAGAAAACAAAAACAAAACAACAAAAACAACCATCTTATCTCATCTGCACCTTATGAGGAAGATCATATTTTTAGCGTTAGATCAATAATTGAGTCATGTACACAACTGTCGCACTTGTGCAGTATTTAGCTATGTTCCAGATGCTGTACAATTTGTTTACAACTCAAATAGGGCATAGTTTAGTCAACGTCACGTATGTAATTTTCTCAAATTAACGCAGTTGTAAATTTCGGCAACTTTTTTATGACTGTTACTGAATTAAACAAATGAACGCAGAGAATAAATAATTCCTTAACAAAGAACTACTTTATACCTGCATTTTGCGGAAGGACACATAGTTGCATTAAATTTTGTTGAAATAATCTCGTCTAGTTGTGTGCAAAAATGTCTAGAATGTCAAAAGCGTCCGCTGGATTTAATAAGAAAATTGTGATAGCAATCGATGGCAGTAAATATAGTGATTATGCATTTGAATGTAAGTTATTATTTTTCATTAAGTATAATGGAAGACTGAGGATTCGAACCTGTGACCGTTGGATTGTTAATTAAGCCAGACCACAGCTCCGTTCTGTTTAGCTGGGTCAAGTTTCGCTGACTAGATAGTTCTCTAACCATACACTTCAGCTAATTACGTATCTTATTCAGCTTTACCTGAGGAAAAATAAAGCGGCTGTTCAGAGTTCATTGCCGGTACTGCTGAAAATAGAATAAAGTCATTAAAGTCATTAAAACTTTAAACCGTAACATACTGTTATACAAGTACTGCAATACGTTACAATATATCATGATGCATTTTTTTTGGCCAAAAGTACAAGTATAAGCTGTTCAAATTGATTCATCGGAAATTTATATTTAAACAAACATAATCAACAGCATGTTATGTCATGTTATTTAGTCATCTTTTTATCATTTTTTCTGTTACGTTAGGGTATTTGGAAAACATCCGAAAACAAGACGACTTTGTCATACTTGTGCACAGCGTGGAAGTCCAGACGCCGGAAATGCGTAAGTAATCGCCTTGTGTGCTAGAAAACGGTGTTGGCTCTAGCGCAGGAGACTTGCAGAAGTAGGTCTCTCAGTTCTGTCAAGAAGCTGCGCCGAAGCATACCAGGACGAATGTCATCTGTTACTGATCATCTAAGGCTGTGTTTTTCAAATCAGATTTTAATCAAGGCTCGAAGATTTTTTTCCTTGACAGCTTGAAAGCCACTTCATTTTCTGTCGACTGTACTCGTGATGTATACACGGTGTTTTACATAACAAACACTTGAATTTTGTGTTTATTTTTTCCATCAAGTGCTACAACAAGTTCAAGGTCGTTTGATATTTTACGTCTGTCATATTTAAGTCTTATAGTTTGTATAAATTTCAAGCACTCGTTTCCTATATATCATATCTGTGCCTTTAGCAAAATGCACGCTTATCAACATTTGTGTCAACTATGCATTTCGTTAATGTCATCTTATCCTTGAGTTGTAAACAAGGGCAAATACTCTGCAATATATCAAATGCAATTTACAAAACAAGACCAGAAGTTTTGCAATATATCATATGTTATGTACAAAACAACATAATATCTAAAGTGTTTTCAAAGTATCTAACTCAATGTATTGTTTCAAATTAAGGCTATTCTGGAACTCATTGAAACGGTTGCCAAGTTTGTAACAACCTTTAATTCTCTCTACTTAGCAACGGACGCATACAGTCCAGACATGTGGGCTAACATGACAAAAGAGGGCAGGACCCGGGAAGAAGATCTGAAGACCAAGTTTACAAGGAAAATTAAAGAAGCGAATGTAAGCAGACGTGAGCACCCGTATATATTTCTGATGAAAATAACAACAAGGGTTTGCACTCTTCCATTTGACATACTTTTCCAGTATTCAATAGATGCCTCATTTAGTACCTGCCTCTCATTTTTTGTGCTTCTCATGGTATGTAAAAGCTACTTTCAAACGATTTGTACTCCGCAAAAGTCACTTGATTACGAAGATGCAGGCAGGTCTATGGTGAGAGGACCGCATTTTTCACAAGTTAGCCGATGGATTACTCAACTTAAGCATCTGTATTATATAGAAAACACTTGGTACTTTTGGTGATGTGATGAAAAATGAAAGCATCTATATATATTTTTTTTTTTTTTTTTTTTGTTTACAAACGACGCAACTGCTCGGCGATAGTTCTGTGGAGCTGCACATATAAGAAATCGGTAGTTCAGCTTTTGACGGAGAGATAGAGTGGAGATCAGATGAGTCGTATGACATAAGATGATAAGTAGGGTTCGATTTCTTAAAATGAAACTTGAGTCAGTCGTACTGTAACATATTAAAAACGACAAAACATTAAAAACGGGAGGTTAAAAGGGTATAATGTATTCTAGGTTTTATAACCTGTTTTCCTACATTGTAGCTTCATGGTATGGTTAAACAAACGACGGGACCAGCAAGGACCGAAATAATCCGCGTGGCGGAAGAGGAGAACGTAGATCTAATAATCACAGGAACACGTGGTTTGGGGGCAGTGAGACGCACAATGCTGGGGAGTGTCAGCGATCATGTGCTTCACCACTCTCACGTACCAGTTCTAATTGTAAGAAACAAAGACGAACCTCAAAGTGAAAAACATAAATAGAGGAGTCATTTATATCTAGATTCTCTGTTACAAATACACAAAACTTGACGTCTTTTGGAGCTGACTGAAGCAGAGCATTATTGACTGCATTTTATGTATTTTCACCTCAACTTGAGAGCATCAGCTAATATCCTGCAGTGATCTATACTATATAGTTTATATCTGTCTTAGGGGATAGCAGAAGGCAATCAAAACACAAATTATCGAGTAATAGCCGAGTAATTTCACTATAATGAATACAGTATTACATGAGTAAAAGTTGTGAGTCTCATTATAACAGAAAATAATGAACATACTTTTTCTTTAGCCCCTATTTCCTACTCATGACACCCTGTTCCTAACATTAGGAATCAAGTCAAGCGAAAATCCTAGGGTTATCCCTAATGATTACCTCTCGGTTGTATGAAGTAAACAGCCAGTAATACTACCTTCGGAAGAACAACAAGATGGCCTCAACAACGATTTCATCAAAAGGAGAAAAAGTAAAAACGGATGCTTGTTTGGTTAACTTTCATACGCACCTTTCGCGTTCAAATCGGTCAAGGCATTAGCAGCAGAGAGAAAGCAGGGAGTGAGTGCTCTAAACAGACACACAATCTCTAGTGTCTACTTTGCCTCCCACTGATAGAATTAGTGTATATGGTTAATGTTGCGGATGTTTTCACTTCATGTTTTGAGAACTCAAAAGCACGGAGATGACACATTTGATCTGCACGGCCTAAAACCTTGAAATGCCAACTTTGCAGTGATAGCAGTTGCATTAAAATCGGTCGAGTCATTACCGAGAAATTACCTGCAGAAGTAGGAGCTGCCAAACGAAGAAAATCTCCCATATGTCACCGTTGCCACTGTCGAGTATCATTTCTGTTTGTTGGAAGTCCAAAACTCGATGTCACTACACTTGATTTGCAAAAGGTCTGAAACGATTGCTCATTAAAGGTCAACTTTCAAGTAACAGCAACAAAAAAACAAAATTCCAGGTCTAGATTTCAAGTCCACACACTCAAAGCACATATTAAATTACTGTGCGGGATATACGGTTGAAAGTATTCAAGTACTCAAAACACGAAGCTTCCGAACTTGATCTGCATAACCTACTGATCTTGTTAGATATCTCGGGTTTTTGCTTGAAGCGCATAACATTCCAGTGATAGCAAAAATTGCATCAAAACGGTCAAAGCATAACCGAGAAACTAATCTACAGAACTGATTGCTCCTAAACGAAAAAAGCCTTACATTACATCTGGTTGAAACCAGTCACTTTTGGTCTACATAATCTTGCTATATATATATATTATATCTCAAGGTAACTGCATTAATCAGTCTATACATAACCTAGCGATAATCCGCTAGAAGCTGATTGCTTCCTAACGAAGATTCTCACCTATATTACACCGCTTCTTCGGTAAAGAAGTCCTTCGGAGTTTTTGAGAACTGCCCCTACTTTTTGTCTTCTAGAATTAAAATCGCGCAAAAACTTTTACATAAAGGACCAATTTTCATACATCTTTTGCTTTAATATCGGTCAAGGCAAAGAAGCCTGGATATATATAGAGCCTGCAGAAGTTGGCGCTATTGCTAGTATAGCATTGCCTCCCTACGATAGAAGCCTGGATAGAGCCTTCAGAAATTGGCGCTATTGCTAGTATAGCATTGCCTCCCTGGGATAGAAGCCTGGATAGAGCCTGCAGAAGTAGGCGCTATTGCTAGTATAGCATTGCCTCCCTACGATTAAAGCCTGGATAGAGCCTGCAGAAGTAGGCGCTATTGCTAGTATAGCATTGCCTCCCTGCGATAGAAGCCTGGATAGAGCCTGCAGAAGTTGGCGCTATTGCTAGTATAGCATTGCTTCCCTGCGATGGAAGCCTGGATAGAGCCTGCAGAAGTTGGCGCTATTGCTAGTATGACATTGCCTCCCTACGATAGTAGCCTGGATAGAGCCTGTAGAAGTTGGCGCTATTGCTAGTATGGAATTGCCTCCCTACGATAGGAGCCTGGATAGAGCCTGTAGAAGTTGGCGCTATTGCTAGTATGGCATTGCCTTCCTACGATAGGAGCCTGGATAGAGCCTGTAGAAGTTGGCGCTATTGCTAGTATGTAATTGCCTCCCTGCGATAGAAGCCTGGATAGAGCCTGCAGAAGTTGGCGCTATTGCTAGTATGGCATTGCCTCCCTGCGATAGAAGCCTGGATAGAGCCTGCAGAAGTTGGCGCTATTGCTAGTATGGCATTGCCTCCCTACGATAGAAGCCTGGATAGAGCCTGCAGAAGTTGGCGCTATTGCTAGTATGGCATTGGCTCCCTACAATTGAAGCCTGGATAGAGCCTGCAGAAGTTGGCGCTATTGCTAGTATGGCATTGCCTCCCTACGATAGGAGCCTGGATAGAGCCTGCAGAAGCTGGCGCTATTGCTAGTATGGAATTGCCTCCCTGCGATAGAAGCCTGGATAGAGCCTGCAGAAGTTGGCGCTATTGCTAGTATAGCATTGCCTCCCTACGACAGAAGCCTGGATAGAGCCTGCAGAAGTTGGCGCTATTACTAGTATAGCACTGCCTCCCTACGATAGAATAGGTTATCTGGTTTATGTTCAGGACATGATTCTTTCCAATTGCCCTCTTTTCGATATGTATAAGGAATGACTAACATTCAGCATATTTCTAGGGTTTTCTGCGTCCGATAAAAAATGACAAAACTTCGTATATATGATGCACCCTAAGGTTTGTTCGGCAAAACCTTCATTTCTCAGGTTCTCCAATCACCTGATCTCTACCAAGCAAAGAGTAAAGGGGAACTATTGGGTAAGATAACAAGTGAATGTCGTATATTTTTTTAATTATTTAATTTTATTGTCAATCGTTTTATTGAATTCTATTTTAAATGCTTGCATAAATCTGAAAAGAAAATTATATGAAAAAACTTAACTTAATCACGTGATATGCCTGGTGTCAGTGCTTACGAAGGGGGAGGTAATCTAGACTACGGTTCCCACATTGGCGTGCCCTCTAGAGTTTTGTTATATAAGGTTGTTGGGAAAACATAAAAACATGAAATCTCAGTTCATATATCTAAATATCGATGATAGACAATGATCAAGCATGATCTTTTCATGCATTTTACACACGATAGGCACTTTAATATTGATATGAAAACAAGTATTTTGAGAGCGTGCACGATATTAGCACACAGACACTCTCACACACAAAAAGGAAACCTGGTTGTTTGAATTAAAAATTTACTTAAGAATTAAATCAAATAACGATATAGCCAATATATAAAAACGGTGTAGTCAAAACTAAAAACATACAGACCATGGTAACTAGATATGAAGATTATGATTATGATGAGTCATTCCATAAAGTGATGACAATGATTATATTTTGATTGCTGCTGTCGCTGATGAATAACTAACATTCAGTCGTAGATACAAAGGTATGATGATTAATTATAATAATATAATCAGAGTCATGTTTAGCGATGATGATTATGATGATGATGACAATAATGGTGATGATGATGATGAAGTAAAACAGAATGGAGAATCATTCTAAGCTATTAACATTTTGTTTAGGGCTCTACTGTGTCCACTGCAGACTTTCGACCGTATCAGTTCTAAGTATAATTTGTATGAACTTGTCATGAAAGAAATTAACAAAATATTGTTAGAAACAATACTTAAACAAATAGTTATAAAAAATAAAATAGTGTGGCACAGAGAAGTCTGTGGCCAGGCATAGCTTGGGTCTAAATAAATGGACAAAGTATATAATCTGTCAGAGGCAAAACTAATTGCTTTGGTTATAGGGTTTCTTGTTAACAATGAAGTGTCACTTCAGGCACGCATAAGAAACATGCTCTTGCATAAATTCAAGCTTACATAACGTGTAATAGATGGTTATTGCAATTTGCATAAACATTACATGCTTTGAGACAGCTGATAGAGAAGATACATAACAGAATGAATTTTTATAGAAATGAACCGACAACAGACAAAATTAAGTTCTACTTAGTCACTCTATAAGGCTCTTCGAAGATAGCAGTTTTAACGTGAAATGAGCCATGGCTTTGCGAGATTCGTACCGTTGACCCTCTGTTGGCTGTTTTGGCAGTTAAGCAAGCATGATTAACGGAAGGTTTCAGAAAAATGCTTTCTTGACTCTTATATCACGTTCTGACAAACATTTGTAAATAAACTTTTAGTCCTCTTTCGGAACCTTGACAAAAATACGCCCTGACCTTGACCTATTTTTTCGAAGATTGCGATTCGTGTATGTGATGATCGTCTTTGTGCTTGCATATAATGACCGGCACGTGAGAATGATGAACCACGTGGTCACTAACACTGCCAAGCAAAGTGCGTCTCACCTTGCCTAAACCACGTGATCCGGTGATGATCAGATCGACCTTTTCCTCCTCAACCACTCGAAGTATTTCTGACCTCGCCGGCCCATTGGTTCTTTTCACTTTTCCATGAAGCTGCAACATAACAGTGTATATTTAATATTTAGCAACAGTGGATGAAATTTAATCAGAAAACAATGTGGCCTTTATTCGCTCGCAAGAGTGTATTGCTCCTAAAAATTTAAACTACAAAAAAGTTCAACAAAGCTTTGTTGTTATAAGAATTAATAAAACGTGAACTTGCTTGAAAATCCCCAAACGTATTTTGCGCATTTACTTATTCCTCAACAAATTAATAATATCCCATGCCTCGGGTTTTAAACAAACAAACAATCGACGTGTATTTTCGAATCCTATCAACCCGTCTATCACCGGAAATTTCCGTGAAAGTATAACCGCGATTTTCGTTAACTGACGTCAGAGTGGTATTTCCTTTATTGCATGCTTTTGGTAATTGAAGGTATTCACACTTACGTCTGCATGTATCATACGCTCTTTCAGTTCTTTGATATAGTTGTCTGCCTCTGTCCTTTCTTTCTCTATGGCCTGCATAAGCATTCCAGATGCTCCAATGTCTCCAGCTTAAATATCAGATAACAATAAGTGTTATGTACTCCTATCCCAAATATTCAGATATAACTACCTTTTCTGATTTTTTTTTTTTTGATGTGGCAAAATACGCTCCGATCTTTCGTAAAATATGAAATGTGAAATATGATCAAAATATGCATGGGCATCTTTCTATAATAAACAAGCAGGTGTTCTATGTTGTACTCTACAGCCATCGTGGTGTTGAGGTTAAGGTCACTGTAAAACAATACTGACTCCCCACTGACTTTGGTCGAAGGTATGAATCCTAAAACGATTTGACTGTTTTCATAAGAAAACTATTTTTTTTCCAGTTACTCGTCTATCTAACGATTCAATTAAAATAACGATTTGAAATTCAATTTTATTTATGTCATGACCTGTCTTACTTTTCAAAAAAAAAAAAAATAGATTAAAAATGTTTTCGAGAAATTCAACAGTTTTTTCTATCTAATGATATAAATTCTTACCATTTGGAAAGCCTATGGCATTATAATCTGCCAAACTATCAGCAAAACAAGGAATTTTATTATTTACGTCAACATATAACACAACGTCATAAGCAAATGACGCGACGTCTTGAGTATGAGCATACAGCATACTTAAAAAACTTAGTATCAACTAAAAAAAAGAGAAACATATAAACATCGTGTTGAAATGGAGCCGCTCATTGTAGTGGTTGTAAAAAAATGAAGTTGTACATACGCATGGCAGAGAGACTGTGGAACTCGACGCAGTGTAGCACTATCACATAGTCATTGTCCTTTTTCAAGTTCTCAACATACCCTGAAAAAGATAGAGGAAAAGACAAAACTCAGTATTTTTTATTTATTTAAGAAATACAGTCGAGCGAGAATAAGATACAAGAAAATATGTTTAGAGTCGGATCAGTTGTCCAGTGGTAACGCACAGAACTTGTAACCTAGAATCGTGACAGTTGTCCAGTGGTAACGCACAGAACTTGTAACCTAGAATCGTGACAGTTGTCCAGTGGTAACGCACAGAACTTGTAACCTAGAATCGTGAGTTCCGTTCAGTTGTCCAGTGGTAACGCACAGAACTTGTAACCTAGAATCGTGAGTTCCGATCAGTTGTCCAGTGGTAACGCACAGAACTTGTAACCTAGAATCGTGAGTTCCGTTCTCTTTCTATATCTTTCACTTTCCCACATTCCTACACAACCTAAAATAAACCATCCGCGGAGTACCATGAGCCATATGGGTCGGTGTAATGAAGTTCAGTGACTCCCAAAGAGTAATGACCCTCCCCGGTCTGTATTCTTAAGAAAAAGTGACATTCGTTCTTGAAAAATACCGACTCCCTCTAAAATATACTGCCCCACCCCCTCTCGATTATGTCTATAAACTACTGATTCCATGTAATTGATTACAAAGAGTCTATTTACTACTAGTGCAAGTGTCACTATTGCTATCATTGTTGTGGTGGTTGTTGTTGGTGGTAATTAACAGTGTTCACACTAGCTCTGCTGTTAGTTGAAATTAATAATAATAATGTGCTCAAATGCTAGAAAGGATAGATAGCCTTCAGAGAGATAGCCATATAAAGTGTTTTGCCACAAGTGACTTTTGAGATAGTGATATACTATGAAGGTTTGAGAATAGAGCTGAGCGCATTGAACCCTGGTCATAATATTAGGACTCCAACTAAACATCAGTTTTACTCTCTGTAAAAGTTTGAAGTCGAGGGAAATTAGTATGACAAAATATGTTTATCAAAGGTTCATTAAATGCTGTTTTTATTTCTAGATAAAATCCATCACACAAGTTTAAGGTCTTTCGGTTTCACATGAAACTGCTTTGTTTTGTTTGTTTTTGTGTGTGTGTGTTTTTTTTTGCTTGGTAAATTCTGTACATACTAATAAAATGATGTATAGGAAGTGAGCAGTAGCAGTACACAGCAGTAGAAAAATCCTATAAGTAATAAAATGTATGATGTATCTTTTTATAAAAAGGTATTTTATTGCAAAATGATATCAGGTTTCTTATTTTATTCAATTTTGCAACGAATTCATTTTTTTTTATTAAAATGTCCTTACGTTATCCATATGCCATCCATGTAAAGTTAAAAAATGAAATATTTATCTAACTAAAATAAAAGTTTATCTATGCGTGTATCAACAAACAAACACAACATAAAAAAACAAACAAACAAGAGAACAAAAAAAAAAAAAGAAAATGCCAAACACGTCACTACTATGCCTAAAATAGATTGTTAGATACTGGCCACATGCACAATGCTAATTCTTCGTAATCGGCAAATTAAGAATCCCATTTACGTTTTAGGTTGTTCAGTTATTAGAATTTAAACTGTTCATAGAAGTAGTGCGTGAAGTAGGGCGGATCCAGAAATTCTCGTCAGGAGTGGTCGGAACAATGCTCAGAGCGGGTACAAGGACTATTTCCGGGGAATTTGTTTAATCTAGTGGGATCCGAATCAGAGTGACCCTAAACCCGCTAAAACCCTCAATGTCATGTATGCATGAAAATCGAACAGCAGACCTGATGACTTTTTCTAAATACAGATCATTGAACTGGGGTCGTTATTCTATTTGGGAACTTGGGTGAAGGGGGGGGGGGGGGGGGGGCCTTCGTGAGGGAACACTTTACTTCGCCTGCAGGGTTTATAGTACTATGACCAGGAGTCACTGCGATCATTATCAAATGGCAGTCACTTTAATACGTCACAACGGTACCAAAGAAAAATAAACTCGAAAAGATAGAAGACGACAGGCTATGGTGTAATTGAGATCGTTTCACTCCTTCAAACGTAAACTCCGTATCAGTTTAGGTGAACATTTGGCGTAGCTTAAAAACCTGTAATATCTGATTGTACGCGTTATGCACATAACTTTTTAATGCATACACTTTGCAGATAAACTGAGCGCAGTTTTCTTCCGCATATCTTAAGGATCAGTGTTCGAAATATAAGACAAGGGTCAACCGACAAAGATATGAGGCGAGGGAGGGTGCGGTCTTAGATAGTAGAGTTAAGTTACTTTGTTTGCCAATAGTGACATTCAAATCAATTTTTTACAAGCTTGTAAAACCTTTTGTCGTGTTTTTGTAAAAAACAACAACAACAGGAAAACAGTCCTTAATAATTTTGTTTGTGGAAAGCGATCTTTTTTACTGTGTAATTTATACACATGTATTCAGTTCAAACATGTACATGTGTTTACAGTTTAAGACATGTACATGTATATAGAAACGACACAGAAATACATAGAAATAATAGTAGAAGAACAGGGTAGTCGTACATGTGTATACAAAATATCGACTTAAGAAGTATTTGTATTTGATGTTATAACAAACAGAATAACAAACAAACAGAAAACAGACGTGAAGGGAACAGTTGACGAAAAAGACAAAATTACTAAGATACTTAATGTCACAGTGATAATTACGCATCAAAATAAAAAAATATGCTTGAACATGTGTTTTTATACAAGTAAGTGCGGAAATATATAAACATTCTAGTAACGCACACATGTAAAGAAATAAACATAAAACTTTATACAAGATAAAACACTTACAATCTAACGCATTATCACAATATTTGCTACCGTCCATTGCGATCAAAACTCGGAATTCGTTTTTGGTTGACATTTTCCCTTCCTGGTGATTCAGAATAGTTTGACAAGCAGTGTGTTATATAGTCCAAAATAATTGAACCGATGCAAAATAAGTCGAAACTGGTGAAAAGAGATATGTCGCTACAAAATATCTTCTTTAAGCGACTGTGGCGAAATACTATATATACCACATGTCGTAATGTGTTTTGATTAAAGTTTAAAATTTTCGTGTCTGGGTGAATGGATACAAATAGGTTTAAGCATTTAATCAATTTAAATAAAAGCTGTTTTACATCAATTGAGTTTAACGGAAAGGACTTCATATTATAATTTCATTCATTCCTAATTGTATGCTTATCAAAGTCTTATTGATGTAAAATAAAATACTACCCTCGAATTTATCAGTCGAAATGTTCTGCACGAATACTTACACACTTCGTCATGCCGTTCTAAATTCTGTTAGAAAAGGATTCCGGTTTAGAGCAACACCCTTGCCGTATGTCTGGTATATTCATAGATAAAATACTTTAAACATTGACATTTTATTAGCGTTTTTTTTTCTACTCCATAAAGTATATATATATCTACTTTGACCGACATTTGAAAACTCTCCTTAACATTCCAGGAAAGTTCTGGTGTAGACTTGCTTAAAACTTGTTTTTACATAATTTTATCAATTTGTTTGAATCACTTTATCAAACTTAGCCCAAACCGTTGCCTGGTGGCACCCGGAGGTCAAAAGTTTCCACTATTCTCTCCAAACTGAGACGTTTAACTCATCTTGTGAGTGTTCGGGCGGGAAACTAGATACATTCAGTTATTTTAGGTTTTGTAGGATAGTGCAAGACGCAAAGTCCTTATACCAAACACAATAACCAGTTCTTATAATTTGACATAAGCAAAATATCAGTGTTACTAAATCCATTGCTTTAAGCGGGAAAAAAGCCTGCCCAAACTTTGCGTTTCAGAGGTAAAATATTAAGCCGTATTTTAGAGTTTGAACTAACAACCCAAAAAGTATCATCCTGCATTATAATTTACTATTTTGCTATCAGTTTTCAGCTGCCATAATTTAAACCGCTCGTTATAAATATTTGATAACTTTAAATTTGTTTTAAATACTTCAGAATATAGCAAAGTAAGGAAACAGCAAAACATTACGATACGAAAATTTGCACGTCAGATAAAACCAGGATAATTGTGATCATTGACAAATTCGTAAAAATTCTAGATCGAGGATTAGGACTCTTTAAAGTGACAGAGCTAGGGATCTTATGTTTACAAACTGGTTATTTTCTTAGTACCTGTGATTATCACTTCTTTTTTGAAGTCTACCGATCCACTTCTTGAAGAAATATGGCTATGGTACAATCTTTTCTTCCCAGACAACACATGGACTTCAAAGATCAATTTTACAACATTTATTTCCTGGTTACTACAATTGATACAATGAAGTCTTTAACATTCTAGAATGTCGGCATAAACTTCACAAAACCGGAATAAATATTGTGTAAAATAATAATTTCTTCGACATATACAAAAGTTAATAGATTTGTGTTTTACAAAGTATTTAAACTGAAATTCTGCGTTGATTTGCTTACCCACGTAGAGGTTTTATTCAATGGGATAATTACTTCTAATAAACGGACTAATTAGAAAAAAAACATTCCTACAAGGTTGTTTAAAAAATCGATTAAAAAGGTCGACCTCTATTCAGTTGGACACAATAATAGCAATTGGAACGAAGTTTTAAACTACATTAGGCAGTTTTAGAATAATCTACTTTATAAAAAAAGATGTCTTTAGATACTGTTAGTCTGATAGGTATTTTTAATGCCAATGGCATGTAATAGCGTAGAAACAAATGACAAGAGATTAAAACATAGGATTTGTCAATGGATAAAGGTTTCTGAAAGTAGTTTTTTATCGAACATATTTTGTTTTATTCTTTAGCCGAGAATATATTTTACTGAAACGTTTGGAAAAGTTTTCAATGGCTTGAATAAATATCAATATTTAAGATCACAGGCATGAGTTACGAGAGTAGCGAAAACTGAATACAAATTTTCTTTGCAAGAAAGTCAGACAGACCTTACGAATAAATCTAAGCACACTTATAAAGTCTGACGCCATTCCTGGTCCAAATGAAGGCATTCGGAGACACGTTACTATATACGAACTATGATTACATATATAAAACCTCATTCGGAATTTTCACACCTGGAGTTTATGTACATTTGTACACAAGATGCTTACGTATGTATATCTTCACATAGAACTAAATTTTACAGAAAGGAAAAGTGAAAAAAAGGAAGTATATAAATGAATGTCTTGATATCCAAGCCTGTAAAACTTGAGGTCATTCTTAAAGCGTAGTGTTTTAGATAATGTGTAACTACATTTCAAATCCGTTTATTTTAGACAAATTCTACAGAAATGAAAGCGATATAATGATATACAAGTGAACTAATTAATGCAATTTTTTTAATGTTGCAAATTCAGGTAAATATACTGCTACTCACACGACTTGCATTACAATATCTGTGATTACACTAAACCAACACCCTGGTTAAAAAAATTCTGTCGCAAAAGTCAATCTCATCTGCGTCATACAAGAAAATTACATTTGTTTTGGAAATGTATCACTTTCAATTTTTCGTAATAAAAATCACAACTTTGAAACTTGTCAAATCTATGTGATATTTCAACATTCCAATGGCCTCTTCCGACTGCAAAGAACTTATAAACCATTTCTAATCATGAGAATACCATGTATGTTTAGCTTCGGACGCGAGAAAATGGTTAGATATATATTTAAACGGACATATTTACTTCCGACTTGTTTAAATTGACTACAAACACAAATAGTCGGGCCGCAGCCGAGACGGTAAACTTCTCATGAACTTACAACTTTCAACAGTATACTAAATGATAATGAGTTTTTAAGCTTAACAGTTCACAGTCAAATAATTATTGTCTGTTTATTTTCACATGTAAGCTTTAAGTCCATGCTTCGCTCCTAGTACCTACGATCTGAAATATATCTGATACATTTGTATAATACCTATCATCGTCTGTTGCTTATCTGGTATAAAATGGTATACACTGGCAAAAAAAGTCTTTCAATTACATAAAAAAAATTCATTCCCTCGTCATCTTTTAACACATTCTGTATGAGACAATTAAGTTTCGCTGTTCTCCACTATACATGCTTACACCTTCACTTCTGACTGCGCATGCGTGCTATGATGATGGTGATGGTGATCATCTTTATGCCTGCAGATGATGACTGGCACGTGGGCATGATGAAGCACGTGGTCACTAACGCTCCCCATGAATGTTCGCTTCACCTTTCCCATACCACGTGTACCCATAATGATCATGTTGACATTTTCCTCCTCCGCTACACGTGTTATTTCCGTCCGTGGTGGACCTGTCGTCTGCTTCACTTTTCCATGAAGCTAAAATATACATGAAATTAACACTTCTGTTTTACTAACGATAATACCTCGGAGAGTGGACATTTGTATAATCAAATTTGATAAAATATGAAGGTTTTTTACATAAATTTCTATCCAGTAATGGTCCGTGGTTTGCTTTTACCAAACTGAAGCAACAAGTCACGAACATTCACATTTAAAAAAAAAAATTGAATCTGTACTGTTGTGTGAAAAATCTTTCTGTCACAATTTCAACCATTGCAAAGTAAATCAAAAATATTAAAACAAGTATTATAAAAAAGTTTTTAACCCTCTTAAGATTACAAGAATTGTCTGTGGTAGTAGCCTTTGTCCGATAAGGCGTTTTCCCTTTATGCAGCATCCCAGCTCACAAGTGTTCAAACGAAACAAAAGTATACAAAATAAAGATAACTTTACAAGCAATTCTAAAGAAAAGGAAAGAAAAAGCCATACATAAGTAACACGCTTTCAGCAATGTCACATGACTATTTAACTAACTGCTAGCTACATGCTCCAAGAAAAGTTTCATAGAAAAGGCAAAGCAAAGCTACGCTGAAACAAAATGCACTAGAACCAAATTCGTATATCATGTTATTTCGGCATTTATTTCACATTTTATAGCTGTTAAAACTATTTAGATTCAATCCTATATAAAATTACCTTTTTTTAGTTCACTTGACGGAAATGAGGAAATGATCCCATTCAAAGACTGGTATGTGTTTACACGATTTTCTCGTGTTGGTAAACGAGATATTTTATCAATATAGCGAATAAACAGAACAAAGTGTTTCATTTTTGACGTAATATAATCTGAATAAACACAGTTTGTTTACATTGGTTTAAACACGTATATTCAATGTCAACAAACAAAACTCATTCATCGAATATAAAACAAGGCATAATTCTGTTCTAAGACTTTACACATTCAATTCTGTGTTTCTGGTACCTTATAGTTTCTTAAAAAATCGTGACAAAGAAAAACATCAATTTCAATATGGAAGATTGTATTTCAAACAGCATCTGTACTGTTTCTTCTGATATTGTTACAACACTTAAAGTTAGCTGACTAAAACACGTTCATGCTTCTCATACGCTCTTGGTAACTCCATTCCTGACGGTTAGAATAATGCTGTTAAATAAACGTTTTTATTTATAGAAATCTAGATCTACAGCTAAACTGAAAATGTTTGTAAGTCTACATTTTAACATCTGTCTGTTCTTGCGTGCCGTGATGATGATGATGATCCTCTTTATGCCTGCAGATGATGACTGGCACGTGGGAATGATGAAGCACGTGATCGCTTACGCTACCTAGGAAAGTCCGCCTCACTTTCCCCATACCTCGTGTGCCCATTACGATCATTTCAACTTTTTCCTCTTCTGCTACATGGAGAATTTCCGTCCGTGGTGGACCTGTCGTCTGCTTCACTTTTCCATGAAGCTAAAAGAGACACGAGTTTCAGTTTTTCAATCCAAACAATTCCGTGTACCCGAACGTGCCGAAATGGCTAACTGTCTGAATTCTATGCCAATGCAAACACCAAGCAAAGAAAATAATGCTACAATATTACAATTTGAAAAAAAGCAACTCAATTTCTAAAAGAATGAATAAAAGAAGCATTGTGTACAAGACATTTGTCTTCGAAGATAAAACAGAAATAATAAGAATCAAGCGTCATGCAGAGCAAAGTTAGTGAAAGGCTATGATAGAAGACATGCTAACGTATATGTTGGACATGCTGGGGTATGTGAAAAACAACAGAGACTGCGGAAGATTTAATAGCGTAGAAGTAGCTACTTCATTCGCCTAACTATAAAAAAAACTTTATATAAATGGCAAGCCAAGATTATTTTGTTTCAAGTGCAAGGGCTTGGTTTATTTAAATTTAGGTCAAGGACAAACGCACGGTCAAATCACAGTCAGTCAGTGAGGCCAAAATAATCAATGGCAAAAACAAGGATTCTCATAGTACGGGTATAAGTCAAAAAAGAAAATAAGCAAAGTTCGGGGTGGGAGCGGCGTGGTTCAGTGCACTGGCAAAAAAAAATATCACTTTTTTCTAGCAACGACACAGTGAAATAAAATGGGCAAAAGGGTTGTCCAAAAATCTTACACCAGCGTCTTTCATTCGCTGCGTGAGCTGTTCCAAATACCTCTCTGCATGAACCTTTTCCTCTTGTATCATGGTGGTTAGTAAATCGGCCGCACCCACGCCCATAGCTGTGAAATAATAATACAGAAAGTATGTGAAAAAATATTATCTAGCGTTAGTCACTCAAGAACGAATGCTTACATGCGCCGTTGTCATCTTTTCCTTGAGCTGTTGCAGATAAAGTTCGGCTGCAGCTTTTTCTTCGTCTATACTCCGTGATAGGGCTTCGATGCTGCCTACCTCCATATCTGTTAGACATTTATAACAAATCTGTGTATTCCAGTCTATGCTACAATAAAGCATTCATTTGTCGTCTAATTCTAACACGATAAATATACGTACAATATACCTTTGATATAAAGCATACTATCTTATTTTTTCGCCACACTTGTAACACCATTACTATAACATATAACTTACAAGGAGGGGGTCACGAGTTTCAGGCCCACTCTGGTTTATGTCTTTTTTTTAATTTACGGCCCTACACAGACAAACAAAGTTACAATATACATGTCCCTTAATATACTCTTCCGCTACATGCAGTATGTTTGATGACAAAAGATTTTCCAAGGCTACTCAATGTACTTCATATTACTTTTCTTAATAACAAACTTACTTTGCTTCTATCTTTATTTCTGTATCAATAATTCAGTTCGGTGGTTAAGTCATTTGAGCTCATTTAATTGAGCCGCGGGTTCGTATCCGAGCTTGAAATGTTCTTGGGTAGAAATAATATATATACCATGTAAGCCAAAGTTTAGCCAGGTGTAAATGGGTAGAAGTAATGAACGTTTCTCTGTCTTTTCTATCACTTGTTTCGATCAGGACTAGTATTTAGTGAACATTTGCAGTAATTAGGCAGTATTAATAGTAGTATTTAAAGAGCAACACTGGTATTTAGAGCTCATTTCTAGTATTTTGACAGTATTAAATATATTTAAACCTCACTTCTAGTATTTAAAGAGCAATACTGGTATTTAAAGCTCATTTCTAGTATTCTGACAACATTACTTGTATTTAAAGCTCATTTCTAGTATTAAATTTAAAGAGCATTACTAGTATTAAAAGAGCAGTACTAGTATTTAGAGCTTATTCTAGTATTTTGACAGTATTACTTGTATTTAAAGCTGATTTCTAGTTATTTAAAGAGCATTATTTGTATTCAAAGAGCAATACAATTAAGTTGAAATAAGAAATGTAACTTGGACTCACGCATTGTCGTTAATGTGTGGAATTCCACGCTGTGGTACAAAATAACGTAATCTTTTGGTTTCTTGATGTTCTGTAAATACCCTGAAAAAAAGTAAATCATTCTCTATTTTCTTGACGCCTTGAACTGTTGCTTGGTGGTTAAATGTCTAGTTTTCCAGTGCAGCGCTCTCTACCGGCCGATGAGCACAAACATGCGAATCCATCATGGTGGCTATGGATACCAATATCTCAATAAAACAGTAAATGTGTTATGCAGTTATGTTGATTTAAGTGTTTAATTTTTATATTTTTAGAGGTCAAGTATGAACTATGATCGCCGACCTACGGTTTCAAGTGACGTATGCCTTAGTCAGTGTCCGGAATCGTTCTGATTGTTCTTAGTGTCCGACTTCCGCTCAATACATTATCACCGTATTTTTCCCGACTTCAAACTATGTTTGTATCAGCTTGCCACAGTTCAACGCCTGGAGAAGATTTTTAGCGAGGGTGGGTGGGGGAGAGAGATACAGTGACCTAGTTCTATATGAGACCTCGGGTTAACGCCAAATCAGAACCCAGAATATGCCAATATTCCAAGACGTTAGAGTAATTTAACTCCCGACACCTTAATGGTCAGTTTAGCACTAAACCTCATATATTTCATCAAAACTTAAACGCAATAAGAAACAAAAGGTAGACAAAAAATCTCAGTCTATACATTTAAAGTTATATAAATCGTTTAAGGGGCCAACTAACACATTTCTGCAACAGAGCAGAGTGCATATTAAGCCCAGATGTCATGGGTTCATTACCCAAAACTCTTCACCCAATTCACCTCTGTTCAAATCAGAGACTAGGCTCGGTTTTGCTAAGACGTTGAGACGAGAAACAGTAAACATTAATTTGTCTTCACAGTCGAGACGAAACTAAAAGGTCGAGACTTAAGTGTGACAGAGATAAAATAAATCATAACTGCATGCATAAACATGTAAAACATTATATCTAGAGTGAGAAGTAAATAAAAATGAGACAGTACTCACATTCAAATGCATAGTCGCAGTATTTACTACCATCCATACAAATCAAAATTCTGGTTTCACCTTCTTCCGCCATTTTTCTTGTATCTTCGGGTGGTGTCTTAAATTCTTGTAAGCAATCTGAAATGATACTCCTTCGGTTGTGTGTTTACTGATAACTAAGTTATAAATAGGTCACCAAGTATACTGGACTCGAGGTTAAGATTAGAGGATATCTACGCAAGTATTCAGTTTAAAATACTTTTATCACTCGTGGATACACTGTCATATTACCTCTATGCGTTGACGTTTTTTTTCACGTTCATGATAAGTCTTAGCATATTTATTTGAAAACACTATCATCTATGTATGTTTTAATTTATATGCAAATTCGCGTTGATTAAAAGTAGCAATTAACTGTACGTAGTAATTCAGTTGTTTGCATGGCAACGTTCCAGCGAAGAATTGGTCGTAATCCAAACTGTGAACTATCTCAAAAGTCAGGTCGATGGTTCTAACCATTGACTCTCTAATTGAAAAATGCTACGGCGGTTTACAGGTCAACGCACGCAAGAGTTGGGCTTTTAAGAGTTCGGCGGAGGTGGGGCTATTATGGTTACTTTAGGTCAGTAGTCAAAACTTGTAAGAAGTCACTGACACCATGTATATTTCGTCAATAATAAGATTTGACATCATTGGTACTGTGATTTCAGACAAGTTTTGACCACATCTGACCAAAAACAACTATCCTAAACTGTACGAGTTCCCCATGACAAGGAGACAGATAAACAAAGACATACAGCATGATAAAATTCCGTAATTATTATTGTTGAAAGTTTGTACTTAAACATGTTCAGATAACGTAGACGCTAAGTAATGCAAAATATCTGACATTAAAGGTAGGTAATTAATATATCTATGAGATAAACAAAAATATAAAGTTACCTCCCATGTTTTATAGTTGCCCGATTATTTTTACATGTATAGTTCTGCCGAAATGTATCTGTTAATTCTTGGGAAAAAAAGAGTAAAAAAAGTTAAAATACTTAAGAAGTTAATACAAAATAGCGCGCTGTCGTTTTCTGAAGCGCTTTGACAAACGACAGAAGGCCATTAATAAGTAAAAATTAGGTGAGTTTGCTCGGGCGTAAAGCCAAATTACTTATAATTGTTGGTAGGATAAATGTGTTTAGTCTGTCTTGGTTCGTGCATGGGACATAAATTTTATCTTCGTCCCCAAATTGTCCATAAAATCTGACTAACACAAATTTTATCATCCATGATTAACACTTGGCTTACATTCCTAAAATACCAGGGGTTAGTTTATTTATTTATTTACGGATGACATGTTTTCATTTTCGTGTCTATTTCCGTTTTTGTATTTTTCTTTCAAACCTCAAAGTCTGACATAATTTCTATATTGAAAAATACTCCAAATGACCAAAATGTGCGGGTAAACTGTTGTTTAAAATCACATTTCTGTATTTCTGACTCGTACTTTTTTGTATTTCGTTATCACCTCTGATTAGATTTTCATCAGTGTGACTGAATGCAGACTGCATTGCTGCAGTAAATTTCAGACTAAAGTAACAGTGACTTGAGAAGGTATGCCTCACTCCTTGATAGGCCTATAGAAAGTCTTGTGAGGTTTGAAGTTAATATACTACACTAGTCATATCCTTTAAATCTCTTTGTAAGAGTGTTACACAGTGCCTATATTTTGTCATCAGACAATCTTAAAATAAATCAGTTAAATGAGTGATGAAAAGACTCCAGTACTCCCCAGACTATGTAAAATCTAGAAGGATGGATTATTTCAATAGCATATTTAAATTAAAGAGACGGGAAATTTCAATAAATTAACAAGTTTGGAGGGATGGATAAATTCAGTTTAAGTCACTAAGAGAGATCAGTAATTCAGATAGGAAGATATTTCATTTAGAGAGATGGTTTACTTCTATAAGTGAAACCATTACCAATCATCAAACAGGGTACTCAGAAAGGTTTGTGAAGTGTGTGTGTGTGTGTTTGTGCATGTTTGAAGGTCGTTTACAGAAATGAAAAGTGATATCACTCATAGTACCTAGCCTACTACTGAGAAATTAAAAAGTGACCTTGACCTGACTAGATTGGTTAACATGGCAATTTGTACACAGAACAATTATACCTGATATAAATAATGATGATGAACAGTGTATCTCATTACAAATGGACCACAACCATGGTAACTCAGTACCTTTTTACCTGAAGGACAAAACTACTCGGATTTTATTTGTTTAATTCTGTTCAACCCTATTAACAGTATCAGTCATACCGACCAGTGGTTTATCTAATTAAAATAATCAAATATACACAGATTTTGGAATGTATTGATATGGAATGTATTAATATAGGCAAAATCATATATTGCCAAACTTAAAAGTAGTTATTTGTGTAGATAACCCCAAGTACATTTGACTAACGGTTTACCTAACTATTATGCCTTGAAATTACAAATACTAGACCCCTTTCATTCATAAGACACTGACAACTTTTTCATATGAAATATCTTGTAAGAAAAAAAAAGACAGCCATTTCAGACATAACAGAAAATTTTTAAATTTTTCTCAACATCTACTATAGCAATTTGAAAAGTTTCATGATATAATCAACAATATATAACTGTACAAGTTTATTATTTTGAAAAAAAAGACTTAAAAACATAATATAAGATATCAACTTAACAAATTCTAATTGGTGAAATCATATTCAGTTAATAAATGTGTTTATAATGTACAGTTTCAAGTCCGCAAACATCCATTTCTTTCAAAGTTCATCTCGTGATTGAGAGGCTTCTTCTGCAGTGCCAAGGGGCTCTGTAAATCGTCCAATGAATAATGGCACTTTCAGTCGGTGGTCCCAAATCATGAACAGGAATGGGTGATCCGCACTGAAGTTGTGTGTTATCGGCATTGACCGCTTCATTACAACAGCAGCAGTAGCAGCAGCTGCCTCTGTTCCTTCTTCATTTACATCTACAAAAGCCTTGTGATACACCTGTGATACATAGAGATCTTTTCCCATACCTGAGAGGTCAGCACTGGATTCATCAAACAAATCTGGCATTCCAAGAGCAGATAACACTGCTTTAAGCTCCAGCGATGTTTCTAGTTTGAACTTTGGCAAAAGCACGTCAACAGTTCCTGGATGGGTGTCAGAGACCATTTCTAGGAGGTTGTTCAGTGTAAGCTGTTTCTCAAGAGCAGGTAATCCATCATTGCTATTAGGCAGAAAGATAACCATGGCCAATTCTTCCCCTTCATAAGGTAGTTCCAGAATTTTGCATGCGAGCGATGGGTTCTCACCATACTTAACTTTCTTCATACGTTTCTGCATCATCTTTACTTTTACTTTCTCCGCATTCAGTTTGGTAAAATTTCCGTCTTTTGTACTTCGGGGTTCAAACTGTGTTGCCCAGTTGCCTTTGAAATATATGGCATTTACAACAACCATAGCAGTGAGTGAATTCAGTGATCCACCTGGAAGCAAGTTGACAATCTTGTTGTTAGTCTCTGACTCTACCCATTTATTTATTTCCTGTCTTGCTGCCTCTGCTTTAGAGGAATAGTCCATGGATTTAACATCTGCCATGAAATGTTTTGAGACCATGGATATATACTCTTTCAGTATCGTCTTATCAGTGTGGGGAAATAACCTGTTAGCAGTCCTCAGTGTAACTGATTTACTTCCCTTTTTCAGTGTGCTAACAAATGTCTCAAGTTTCCGAAGGAGAGAATTCTTATCTAACTTCTCAAATTTCAAGACTTTTGACATCTGGTCTTCAGTCTTATTACGAGCACCAACATGCAACATGGCCAGCACAACCATCATACTACTGGGGGACATAAACACGTTGTCTGAAAAATTCGAGAGAAAAAAGCTTTATTTAGACAAATTTACTTTGAAACTTAAAATAAGATAAGCATTTCTTGTTTAAGGAAAGCAAATACAGCAATACTTTGTGTCTTTGTGAATTACTTTCCAAGTCATAACTAGATGTTTTTTGTGAAAAACGCATGTCTCCCCCCTGCACCCAATGGAAGGAAGGCCAAGAGATATCACCTTTCTGAAACAGAAGCCTCTGTCATTTATTATGGTATAAAGAACATTATAAATATACATGTATATGTATTAACATATGTATGGTTATGATAGTTTCACACCTTACTCTAGGCACGGCTGACGTCACCTGACATCACAGTGGAACTGTCTGTATCAACGGCAGTGTGGAAGACAGCATATGTTACCTCGTGGTAGCTGTAAAGTATTGGAGTAACATCAGCTTTAATCAAGTCCATGTTTTTAACATATATATGGTTGAGAAGTAACCTTCCAGTAGTGACCTTGACCTTTGACCTACTGACCCCAGAATCAATAGGGTTCTTCTACTAAATAAGGGCAATCATCCTATGAAGATTGAAGGCTCTTGGTGAAATAGAACTCCAGTTATTGAGCAAAAACGGTTAACACTCTTCAGGCCCCTGTGACTCTGACCTTTGACTTACTAACCCCAAAATCAATAGGGTTTTTTTACTCAATAAGGACAATCACCCTATGAAGTTAGAAGGGTCTGGGTGAAATAGAACTCCAGTTATTCTGCGGAAGCTGTTTTCACTCTTTGGCCCCATATGACCTTGACCTTTGACCTACTCACCCCAAACTCAATAGGATTCTCCTACTTAATAAGGGCAATCACCCTATTCGAAGGCTCTGGGAAAAAAAAAACTCCAGTTATTGTGCGGAAGCAGTTTTCACTCTTTGGGCCCCTATGACCTTGACCTTTAACCTACTGACCCCAAACTCAATAGGATTCTTCTACTCAATAAGGGCAATCACCCTATGAAGTTCGAAGGCTCTGGGTGAAACAGAACTACAGTTATTGAGCGGAAACAGTTTACATTCTTCAGGCCCCTATGACCTGGTCCTTTGACCTACTGACCCCAAATCAATAGGATTTTTCTACTCAATAAGTGCAATCACCCTATAAAGTTTGAAGGCTCTGGGTGAAATAGAACTCCAGTTATTGTGTGGAAACGGTTTACACTTTTTGGGTCCCTATGACCTTGACCTTTAACCTACTGACCCCGATATCATTAGGATTTTTTCTACTCAATAAGGGCAATCACCCTTTGAAGGCTCTGGGTGACATAGAACTCCAGTTATTGAGCAGAAACGGTTTACACTCTTCAGGCCCCTGTGACCTTGACCTTTGACCTACTGACCCCTAATTCAATAAGATTCTTCTACTCAATAAGGGTAATCACCCTTTGAAGTTTGAAGGCTCTGGGTGAAATAGATCTCCAGTTATTGAGCAGAAACGGTTTACACTCTTCGGGCCCCTGTGACCTTGACCTTTGACCCAAAAATCAATAGGGTTCTTCTACTCAATAAGGGCAATTACCCTATAAAATTTGAAGGATCTGGGTGAAATAGAACTCCAGTTATTGTGCGGAAACAGTTTTCTATCTTCGGGCCCCTATGACCTTGACCTTTGACCCGAAAATCAATAGGGTTCTTCTACTCAATAAAGGCAATCACCCTATGAAGTTTGAAGCTCTGTGTCAAACGGTACTCCAGTTATTGAGTAGAAACAAAGTGTGACAGACGGACAGATGCAGGGTTGCCAGCACTTTGGTGAAATAAAATTCCCTGACTTTTCCCTGACTTTTCACTGACCAATTCATGTTTTTCACTGACCAAAATCGTCAAACACATAAACGGCCTCCTGACCTCCCCTATAGCCATCCAATCTTCCCATTATATTTTTTGCATGTAAACTTGTATTTATTTTCCAAAATATAAAACATTTACATCAAAGTAATGATTCAAACATTGTGTTCTACTATTCTTAACTATTTCTATTCAAACACAGTGTGACTGTTGGTCAGTGAACATGTGAAACATATGACATGAAGGCAAGGGTTGCAAAGCCTTTCAGTCTTTAGGCTGAATGATGTTCTAAGGTAAATAATGGGTATTATAATCACTAAGTTAACATATAATGCTTCTTAATATCACAGTTTACTGTTATTTGAATTTAATGCTTAACTGTGAGAGTGATAAAGTCAAATATTAAATGCCTAAAGACTGCCATAGCCAAGTAAGACCTTCAATGCGTATATTTTTCGACCTTTGAAATAATTTTTCCCTGACTTTTCACTGACTTTTCAGGATTTTCATTTTTCACTGACCAAATTTCAAAATTCCCTGACAATTCCCTGACCTTGAAAAAATACCCAATTTCCCTGACTTTTCAAGTCCGCTGGCAACCCTGAGATGGACAGAAGGACAAGGCAAAAACAATATGTCTCCCCCAGAGGGGGGGAGACATAATAAAAACCAACAAAATGCATCTGTGCCATAAACATCACTGATTTCACTTAAAGATAAAGGCAGGTGAAGCAGAGAATTATAATTCTAGCCTTAGAAGTTTTTTCCTATATAGCTGATGCTCTATGCAAAATGTCCAAGTTCTAAGTCTTCCCTAGATAAGCCTATGTGAAATCAAGTGGTCATGGGGCATGGCTGTTGATGAACCAAGGGGCTAAATCTGAACAATCTTAGTAGAGAACCTCCAGATCATGCTCCATGCATAAAATCGTAGGTCTAAAATTAACGGTTTCTCACAAGAAAATTTATAAAATATAAATATAAAGATAAAATATTTTGCACAGCAGGACTCCCTGGTTGGCGCCAGTTCTGACCCCATGGACAAAATTTGAATAAACTTGGCAGAGGACCTACAGCTCATGCCCTATGCAAAATGTCTTAAGTTCAGCGTCTTGTGGGTTCAGGTAAGAAGATTTTTTGAGTCTTCCCTATATAAGCCTATGTAAAATCAAGTGACCCTGGGGCCAGGCCATTAATGACTCCTGGGGCATAATTTGAACAACCTTGGCAGAAGACCTTGAGCTGATGCTCCATGTAAATAATCCTAGCCTTTGGCTTTTTGGTTTCAGACAAGAAGATTATTAAAGGTTTTCCCTATATAAGTCTGTTAAAATCCAGTGACCCCCGGTACTGGGCCAATTTTGACCCCAGGCATAAATTTGAATAAATTCCACTTTTCAATGCTACACACCAAATCTTAAGGCTCAGGTTCTTGTGGTTTCAGACATGAAGATTTTCAAAGTTTTTCCTTTCTGTTGCCATGGCAACCAGTGTTCTTGATGGAATTCAATTCTTTGAACGACTTTGGTAGAGCTCCATGCAAGGAATATCCCAGGCATGTTTTGTCAAAGTTGGCTTAGCAGTATAGGAGGAGAAGTCATTCAAGTCAAATTGTTGGTGATGCATTCATTGCTGCATACATGAAAATTATCTGCTTTAAAAGAGCTATGGCCAATAATAAGTATTTATGACATTTTGACTTTCAAGGTCAAGGTCATTCATGGGCTAAAGTCATTTATTAACTAATAAGGAAGTTATAGGCTATGATAAAGTTTTCAGACTGAATGTCAGAATGACAGACAGACGGACAGTTAAAAAACTATAATTATACTCTCCTTCTGAGGCATCATGTTGTCTGGGTAGTATTTAAAATGTCTCATAAGAACAGTGGTTTGCACAATTGCTTCTTACCATGCCACCTGGTTTGAACCCGACTCTTAAGGAAGTATCTTAAGGGAAAGGTTTTTTCTTGCTTTTCGCATAAAGAAGACCACCTTATAGTTCATCTGTGTTGTCAGTTATAAACATTTTGAAGTTTAGAAATTCAACTGACTTGTTAAATAGTGCCATGTCAACTTTAGGTAAAATTTATTACAAAAGCAATCAGCATAATTAAGTACCTGCTGTATGATCTTTAACAACATGTTTGTAGATGTCCAAAGTGAAATCATTCACACTGTCTGACAGTTCTTTCATACTAGATGCCATCTTTTTGTGCTGAATATTTACCTTTGGAAAAAAGAAAGAACAATGGAGAGAAAATAATAAATTGTAAATATACTGGTACACATTTTTTTACATTTTATGACAAAAACGGCTCTGCACTACACTGGTTAAACTTTATACTATTCTTACAATATTCTGACAAGTTGTTAAATATCTATATTTAACATATTTGATGTGTTTTTAGTGATGAGCAAACTTTATGAATTAAATTATCTCCACTCATAGGCAATGTATCATTTTCAAATGATGAAAAGGTCAGAGACTATTCTGTAAAATTTTCATAAATAAGTCCATGAATATTTATTGTACAAGTATTGAACAATACTAAACAGAACTTACACAGATTAAAGCAGGTGTCACTTAGTGATCCAAACATGCACTGTAAAAACCCAAATAAAAACATTCAAAATTATCCGTTATGACTTTTACTGTGTAAGGTAGTAAATCTAAATGCTTATAGATACCCCTAAGAAATAAAATAT
Source organism: Cyclina sinensis (assembly GCA_012932295.1). Lineage (NCBI taxonomy): Eukaryota > Metazoa > Mollusca > Bivalvia > Venerida > Veneridae > Cyclina > Cyclina sinensis. Next base: position 4,961,395 of record JAAONU010000013.1, read on the forward strand.
AAATACAGTGATTTTCAACAGTTACCAAGTTTGCCCCCAATGAATCCAGTTGAAATAATCCAAAACAGATTTTGATAAGTTTAAAAAAACAGGTAAAATCTGTTACACTTGAAAATCACTTTGACATAACAGGGGAGGGAACCCTGCAACACCACTTACTGATTTTTTTCAATTTACACAACTCCAGTTCATCACCAAAAAACAAATAATTATGAATCCTTCAATGAGATTTTTACAGAACTATTTTCAAAGATAAATGTTTTCTCTTTTAAACCATGTTAGTTTTGTTTAGCTATGATTTGCTTGATTAGTTATGAAGTAACTGTCACATAAATGTTGCAAGAAGAATCTTAACACAACAATACTCTATTACATGTACTTTGGATGCTTATAAAATTATTATAAGGTTCCGTTTTGCCTAAGATTGCATCAAGTAAGTTTGAACAGAATCAAGTTAATGCAAAAAGCTGAAAGCTATTACATTTTTAACAGGTTTTATTGAAGCTGCAATTATTTTTCTCACAAAAAATCTGTATGTCAATACTGATAACCACAGAGTACATACTGAAAACGGTTTAAGGCATTAATCTAATGAAGCAGTTGACTTTGAGAGCTGGGAACTGATACAAAGCTGGGATTGAGATATCTTTACAGGTAGTATACAAAAAAAGTCATGTAATTGACCACAGATGCTGTTTTTAGAAGTTATATAAATACATGTTTTGTATCTAGACAGCATAATTATGCACAACTCAAGAGTATACATATTATAAATACAAGATGACAATGTCAAAATATAAAGAATGAAATATTTCTGTCAATTTAAACAAAGACCGTAGATTTACCCGGCAACTACTGGCTCCAGGGGTTAGAGAGACAGGTTATCTCTGACATCCCACTAATATCCATATATGGTATATAGAAAATCATAAAAAATTTCAATTTCTCAATTTTTGCTTGACAGGGGCTGCTGCTTTCGAATACATTTCTGTTCGCTTTATGGCATGTTACAGTTACGTCATTGCCAGGTATTAAATTAGTTTGTCACGAAAATTTTGAATTTCAAATTTTTCTGTTACAGACATCTCAATATTTGTGAAAAGATTGTACATCACTTAAAATGTGGCATCCACAATACTGTGTTTCTTGTTATACGATGGTAGATCTCAAATCTCAAAAATTTTAAAATCTATTTCCATTCTAACATGTATATATATTTTAGGGGGGCAAGTATTTGCACTATTCAACAGTGACATTTGCAGTGATGTCAGCGGTCTCGCGATTGTGTTCTGCGTGATACAACTTGTAAGATATATCACAGTCAATTTCTTCTTTGTTTAATGTCAATGAAATGCAGATAGTGTTAGAATAATCTGTATATCACAGTTCTGGTTTCAGCATACTTTTCATCATCATTTATAAATCTGCACAATTCTTTTTCAAAATACTTGCATCTCCATACCCAGACTGATGGTGTTACATGAATGGTTTGTCCATTGGAGTAATGTAATGCAACAATAATGGTGCTACACTTTTTTGACACACTTTTCCGTCACAATATCTAACAAATTTATTTACTACAAAAGATTTACCACTGCCAGCTTGACCAGTCAGCACTATATTGTGTCTAGTGGAAGCATAACTGTAAGACAGTGTCTGGTTACAACTTAACATTTTCAAAATTGAGAAAAACACAAGTCAAACATACTGAAATGACATATTGCAGGACTGTACATATGTTTGATGCAGAACTTGTGAAACTTACACTGTATGGGTCAACAGTAAATTACTGGTACACTTATATTGCGCTGAAATACCACCTGGGATCCACTGGAATGCAGCGGCCCCAGTTGTGTGAAAAGTAGATGTTTTGATACTTTCTCTTCTAATTATAAGAATGTGTCTTTATCAAAGATGATTAAGAAATAACCTGTTCCTCTAACGTCCAGAGCCAGTACATGTAGTTGCCTAGTTTCACTATTTTGCCTCTGAAGGTAAAACTGATTTTATGGGCTGACATTTTAAATTAGTTGAAAAAGTGAAAAAATCTATCTATAAAAGTGGTTAAACTCTTTAAGCATAATGAATAAGGCTAATAGTTGCGAATGTGGGGCTTTATGTACAACTTCCTTTATGTACCAGGACCTTATGTACCACATATAGGTTATACAGTAAGGAATATTTCAATTAGTTTGAATTACATTTCTTGATTTCTTTGAGTGTTTATTTGTCCAATTATTTATAATTTGAGTAAGTATTTATCGATTAATTAAATAATAACCCCGCATTTGTGAAACTGACCCAAGGTTCGAAAAATCTTGATTACGAAAACCTGGTCTATTAATGACATGGCTGATTACCGTCAGTCGCAGTATGTTGAAGGAGTACGATAGTAATGAAGTACTGGTTTATACTTACAAATAGCGCAATTCAAGAGTCATCTACCGTTAATATGCTTAAATATTCTTCTGGGTTGTTGTTTTGTTCGCTTCCTGGTTTGTGTTTTGGTTACTGCTACACCGTTTGAGTGTAGGTGTAAAACCTCTAATTTTACGTCACTCCCTTCTCAATGAACTCCCTAGCTACTTATCTCTGCAACCACGGGTAGACGTTTCCAGCTGAGTACAAATGTATGAACCTTTAAAAAAATTTCTCTTACTATGTTTGTTTATAATGGGAATTGCATCAATTTTACCTGTCTGGAAGTTATAAAATTAAAAGAAAACAATTTGAAGAAAAGTTTAACATTTTGTTCGTATACTGTGGACCATCATCGCGTGACATGCCTGTGTGCATAGACGTAAAGATAACAAACATTTCTTACAACAAACAAGACGTACCTTTTATCACGGTATCGCAAAAACGGTTTACTCAACTGCGCTGTTTTACATAAATTTCTTGAACACGTACAATTGTTGTTTCATTAAAAGTATCAATACGAAATATTTTTTTTTTCGTTTTCTTTACCGTTGCGAACTTCTATCCGTCTTTGTTTAGAAACCACTTTATTTCGTTTTGGCTTTCTCAGTAAATGGAAAAAAGAATAATTTCTAATATATAATCCAGGCATCAATCTTTGAAACACACATCATATATCTTTACTACTCAAGCTTTATTATTTTCCTTTCTTATCCTTTTATGAAAGTAGTTATTATAATGATCGTTATCATGATCATTATTAGTTCACTTTGTAAAATACAGTCAATGTTGTGATCAACGCTAGCAATAATTAAAGGATTTTTTTTAACATTGTAAAAGAGCCTACAGAGTATTGACTAATGTTTCAAATCCTTATTAAAGTTTATGCAAATACGTACTGAAAATATCCTAATTAAAATCATTGTAATGGATTAAAAATGAGTGTTTTATACAGTATCACAAAACGGTAACGACAAAACAATGTGAAAATGGCGTTTGTTTTCACAACCGCCTGGGTGTTGGTAAGCGGCATTTATTATATAAAGTGCCTGGATGTTGCGATAACGAGAGGAGCAGTTCAGTGGTCCAGTGGCAAAGTAAAGAATTTGTAACCTAGGCTCGTGAGTTCTCCTTCACCAGAACACAATAATTGTTTCAGGATGAGACAATAAACCAAAGCTCCATGTATCAGTGCTTACACTATTATGTATAGAAGCGGCGGGATTAGACGCTACCATGAAAAATTAAAAGGGCATTTCATGTCCACATACGGACCCTCGCTTGATTAGGAAGATCATATTAGTCCGTACATCTGCTGAAAATGCAGAATCTTTGCCCGTTCCTAGTGCCAACGAGAAACATTTTCAGCAACTTCGCGTGCTTTTCGCCATTTCCCCCCATTATTTACCATTTTGTAATGTTAAATTAAAAGCAAGCCAACTCAATGAAACCCCTGAGAAATAATACATATGTGTTTTAATAGCTCGTCTATTCTCTGTTAAATATCTCCGAGATTTTCTCTTTTTCATTCTGCGTGATCTATTCAATTAACTAGCTTTAGATACCAATTTGATAAAAAGGTAATTATTTGTTAACGAGTAACGACGACTTGCTCAGGGTAATTTTCTCTGTTACGCTTCTCCCCCATTTGTATTTTATTACTTCTAATTATATGTGACATTAGAAACATAAAGGAGTTTTCTTAAAATAGCAGTTCAACATGCACATACAACAGACATCAGAAATTTTTCAAAGAATCAACCGCGTCAAGACAGATACATCTAACTCTGCCCCTTCTCACTCCGCCACCAGCCTTCAATAGTGACAAATGTTGACAGGAACGCAAGCTTTCAGTAAGAAAGGAAATCTGCGTTCCTTTAATTATAATACTAAAATATACTGCTTAGGTTGGTTTGTATAGTTTGTTTATTGATGACCATTATGAACACTGACAAATATAAACGTATTCGAAACACAGAATCTATTTGATCTCTTACCTAAATCTCTTTCGCCTTCAGTATAGACTTCTGTCATAACCGGTATAAACTTAAGTTCGCTACCCTCAAATAAACACATATTTGGTCTTTTAAAAAGTATATATATTTCCTCTTTGTGCTGTTAAATTATTTTTTGTAGATTTAAGTCATCTGGTCGTTATATAACAAAAAAGTAATATGACTTCATTTTATTTACTTTTAAACCATCACCACGTGTCTAGCCTGGTGGTAGAGATTAACCGGTGCTTGGAACTCATTTTTACGCCTTCCAGGTTCCATTCCTTTAGTTTCAAGAAATTACAAAGAGAGACGATTTACGAACACTGATTACAAGGCTACTTTGGCTATAGAAAACCGCAAAATACCATGTGAAGACAGAAAACTGGATCATTTTTATGATTAAATACAGCTTTGCATAATAAAAGTACAAAAATTAGAGAAAACAGGAATTGAATATTCATAGTGCAAAGACAAACGTTTTAAAAAAATTAAATATTGTTTATTAACCATTTGAAAACTGCATTTTAACAATGTACTTTGCTTAGAATTAGTCCAAGTATTTGCAAGTATACCAGACCGCAAATGAAATAAGTCGTAAGTTTTCAGTGTTAACACATTGATTTGTATAGAGCTTTGCCAGACAACCTTAATTTAAAATATAGATTAAATGTAAAAAATACTAATAAAATTTGAATACAATACAATTACAATTATTGTAATCAATAAAACCCCGGTATATATGTTGTCATGTATAATATACTTTTTACCGAAAATGGCACGGGGTGAAAGAGTTTGGGACTGTAAAAAATTGTTTTAATAAACAATTTATGTTTCTTTCAGCGCTAACACTCTGCCGATTCAGAATCTGTCTTCTTTCTCCCTACTTTAGGAGAATTTTTATGCGAGTCTTTATTTTTTCGCATAAATAAAGGCGAGTTCATAATTTTCTCTTTCAAGGAGGGCGACGCAACATGTTCTGCATGTAAGTCCTTGTGTTTGCAGATAAATAATGTGGATATGGTGAAGCACGTAGTCACTGATACTTCCAAAACACGTTCGCCGGAGTGTGCCTTTACCACGTGACCCACAAATGATAAACAGCGCATGCTCCTCTTCCGCTACTGTGCAAACTACTTCCCTTGGTTTTGATCTTGCCTCCCATCTTAAAACACAGGCGTTACATTTTTCGTCTGCTTCATTATTTCTGCCTGCAAGGCTATAAATACAATTGTTGACTGTCTATTACATGATGACAAGTGTAAGTCCGTGATAAATACGGCTCTCTATCAGACCCATGTCACCGCTTAGAACTTCAGCAGAGACCTCAAATACTTCAAAAAAAAAAATGCAAATCACGTTCAATTTCAGTTTTCTTAGAAAAAAACTACTGTCTAACACCAATAACCAGAAATGAAGCTTAAATTTATGTTAACGCTTTAAAATGAATGCATTGGAAATTTTAGTTTAGTTGAAAAATAAGCAGTTACAATCAACCAAATGTCTAATAATGTCATAAAACAGTGAAAACGTCCTAATGCAGTAGTAGCACTTAATTGAAGGCATCCATGATGGCGTTAATTCATTTCAGTAGTGTACTCTGTGAAATGCAATGAATGCATGTTTCATATAAGAAAATCAAGTGCAAAATTGTAGATTTATTTTGAATGTCCTATTTTGTTTGCATTATTTTATACTGTAGATTAAAAAGATATTTATAAGTAAAGGGGCATATGAACATCAAAGATCGTGATTGCTGACTAATCCAGGTTCTAAGGTGCACCAACCTCATACTTACCCGAACAGGTTATCATAAGAACAATCAAGAACAAGTTATCTTGGTGAATAAACTCCAACCCAGCCATCAGCTCTTCAATGTTGCATGCAGAAATACACAAACATATAAAACATAAAAAGTTAATAGCATTGTAGGGTGTAAAAAGAAGGATCTCAAATAACTTACCGAGACACGAGCACTTAGAGCAAAATCAGCAAAAACACGATGAATAATTTTTCGTGTAGTAAAATACATTGTTTCTGACTATTTAAATGCTACAAAAGCTTGTAATTCTAATTAAAAAGTTAATCATTATTGTGTAAAATTACAGATAGTCTATCTTTAGAATTGTAACTAAAAGATTACAGTAAATTGCATACATGAAAAGGCAACATTTACATCGGAATAATATTTCATTATTTTTATCTGATAATGTTAGTAAATAACTTTGTAGAAAATGCGAATTGGAAGCTGTAGTTTGGAATAATTAGAAAGAAATAATCAAACTTTATCAAGGAATAGTTCAAGCTTTCCAGTTTTGCGAATAAGAATATTTTCGGCCGCTTTAGCAAATGTCTCAATTAGTCGAAAATTTGCACACTTTTTGAGTGATTTCACGCTTAACAAAGCACTGTTTAAACCAGAATTTCGTCGATAGGGTCAGTTTATAATAAAGAGTTACCTAAAATAACTGTTCATGCAAGGATCTTGTGGGACATATAAAAATCAGGCAAATACCTGTACTAAAACTTCGAAATGTACACAGCCTACTGTCGTTCACAGATCAACGGCCTTTCGCAAACCCGGTTGAACGGTGTGCATTATACGTTGATGTTTTTTCCACGTTCATGATAAGTCTGAGCATATTTATTTGAAAACATTACCTTGGATGTATGTATTTTAATTTATATGTAAATTCGCGTTAATTAAATGTAGCAGTTAAATGTACGTAATATTAACATTTTCGTTGTTTGCATGGCAAAGTTCCAGCAAAGAATTCGTCGTAATCTAAATTATGAACTAACTCAAAAATCATTTCAGTGGCAAGGTTCGAACCATTGACTCATTAATGGCAAAAAGATACGGCAGTTTACACAACTTTTAAGAGCTGGGCGGAGGTGGGACTTTTATGGTTAATTTGGGTGTAGCCAAAACTTGTAGGAAGTCACTGACATCATGTATATTTCGTCAATGATAAGATATGGCATAAATGATAAAGTGATTTCTGTCAAGTTATGACCAAATTTGATCAAAAATAATTATCCTAAACAGTATAAGCCACCATTGACAAGGAGACAGTTCAACAAAGACATAAAGCATGATAAAATTCCCTAGGTTTACACCATATCTTATCATTGTTGTAACTTTGTAGATAAACATGTTCAGATAAAATGTTAGGGGTATTGTAGGTAATATTGTTATTTCGAGTAATTAAGAAAACGCTTACCTTTTGATGTTTATTTAATCAATTAAATTTATTCACATATTTTAATTGAAAATTTAACTTCTTCATGACATCTTTAGGTATTTAAACAGCGTCCAATAACAATGACGTCATCATTTTCATACGCCTTCAATAACGTGTTGGACCTCTCTGTTGTCGCAAAAGCTATGCAACGACGTTTCATACTCCCAACAAGACGACTGATGGTGTGCTGAAAGATTCTGCCCCATTCTTCCTACAGCGCCGCACCGAGCTCACGTAACGTTCTTGGTGGAGGATTACGTCTTTAGTCACATTTTCCAAGAATGTCCCACACATGTTCAATAGTTGATTAGTCCGGACTCATCGCTGGCCAAGATCAAGTACGAACATGTTGCTCTTCCAGGAACTCAGTGACAAGTCTTGCCCTCTGGCCGTAGAGTTATCATCCTGGAAGATGAATCCTTGGCAATGACGTTGAGCAAACGGAACAACATGCGGAACCAACATGTCACGGTAGTACTGGCCAGTTACACTGCCATACCACACACGTAGTTGTGTTCTGGCAGTTATAGTGATGCCATCCCATACCGTAACGGTCATGGGCAACCCTAGCAACGTCTGTAAAACGTTCACCTAAGCGAAGCCAAACTCTTCTTCGACCATCACGAAAGTCTAATTTGAATCTGGATTCGTCACTAAACATCACACATGACTGTCTACACCACGCCAAACGTTCATGACGATGCTTTGCTGACAACGGCAAGACCACTTGAGAGCGCCTAGCGTTAAGACCGTCTGAGTGAAGGCAATTATCTCCAGACATTGACCCCTTTGACATGCCGAAAGCGTTGGTGAAGGTATGTGGCATTCAGTTCTCTATTACGGACAGCTTGATTAACAACATAGCTGGTGTCTCGGGCATCATTACATCTTGGACGCCCACTTCCTTGGATATCAAACACGTCACCAGTTGTTTGATAGCGTGACCATAATTGACAGACAACTGACTGTTAAACATTCAAGTTAGCTGCAGGGCCTGTGTACTTCCGGTCTGGAGCATACAAATGGCCCGCCAACGTTGACGTTCCGTTAGACGTCTCATAATTCCAATTGCAAATTTGATTGTGAATTTGTGTTCGACAACTACACAACACAATATTCTGAAAGTTTTGCCTAACTTAAGTACAATTACCCTGATTTCGGTCAATGTTACAATCCGCGTGCTACACCTCATGTCTTAAAATTGCAAGTGCAGCACAAATTTGATCGGGATTTATATATTGTAGCAACCACGCTATATACTAATGAAGGACCATTGTAAAAATATACATGATGATTGCCTATTAAGAGTAGGTCTCCCAAACCACAACAAGATAACATAATATCCCCTACTTTTTTGTGAACAGTATAGATCCTGCACTATCTGACATTAAAGGTATGTAAATAATATATCTCATGAGATAAAAAAAAATTAAAGTTACTTTCTGTGTGTTATAGTTAGCCGATTACTTTTACATTTGTGCTCAAAATGTATCTGTTAATTCCTGGAATCAAAAATACTTAATAAGTTTATACAAAATAGCACGCTGTCGTTCTCAGAAGGCCATAAATAATTACAAACTAGATAAGTTTGCTCGGGCGCAAAGCCGAATTACTAGTTTTTGGTAGGATAAATGTGTTTAGTCTGTCTTGGTTCGTGTATGGGACATAAATTTTATCTTCGTCCCCAAACTGTCCATAACATCTGACTTTGCAGATAAAATAAAAACAAATTTTATCATTCATGATTAGTGAATGAGTTTTTCAAACACTTGGCTAACATACCTAAAATATCAAGTGATAGTTATTATTATTTTTGTTTTCGTATCTATTTCATAGAATAAAGTGCAAAAAGGAAGAGTATTTACCATTTTTGTATTTTCTTTAAAACCTCAAACACTGAAATAATCTCTATAATGAAAAATACTCCAAACGATCTCTTTATTTCTTGAAAATTTCGCAGACTTCAATGCTATTTTTCCAAACTTATAAAAAAGCCGAATATGAAATTTCTGACTACAGTTGATACAAAATTTAAACCTTTGATATATTTAAGAAAAATCCTTTCATGCCTTTTATGCCTTTCCCTGTTCATGAAGTGGAGTGTAGTGCCCCATCGTTTGATAGGCCTACAGGAAGTCTTGTGAGGTTTGAAGTTAATATATTACGCTAGTCATGTCTTTTAAATCGCTTTGTAAGAGTGTTACATTGTCATCTATATTTTGTCCTCAGACAATCTTCAAACTGATATGTTAAATGAGTGTTGAAAAGACTTTTAGAGTCCATTACTCCCCAACTACGTAAAATCTAGAAGGATGGATTATTTCAACAGCATAATTATTTAAACAGACGGGAAATTTCAATTAATTATCTAGTTTGGGATGGATAATGGATAAGACACTTGGAGAGACCAGTTAATCAGATATAAAGATATTTAATTTTTTCAGAGATGTGTTATTTCAATAAAGGGAACCATTCACAATCATCTGTAAGTGTACTCGGGAAGGTGTGTGTGTGTGTGTGTGTGTGTGTGTGTGTGAAGGCCGTTTACGTAAATGAAAAGTGATATGACTCAAGGTATCTAATCTACTGAGAAAATGAAAACCTGACATTGACCTAATTGGTTAACATGGTAACCTGTAAACAGAACATTTCCGAAGGCATGACATAAATAATAATGAACGGTTTATAACATTACAAATGGGCCACTACTGTTGTAATTCAGTGCCTTTTTTATTTGAAAAAGGATCACACTGCTAAGGTTTTATTGGCTTAACTCTGTTGAACCCTTTAAACAGTAGCAAAGTCATATATACCAGTGGTTTATCTGATTAAAATAATCCAATATACACAGACTTTGGAATGTATTGATATAGGCAAAGTCATATATTGCAAAATTCGTGACACATTCATCAATTAATATTACTGTATGATTTATCTTTTTGTAACAAAATTAATTAAATTTAAAAACATAATTTGAAATATAAACTTAACTAGTTCTGACTGGTGAAATAGTTTCAGTTAAAATGTATTTATAATGTACAGTTTAAAGTCAGCAAACATACATTTCTCTGAGACTAAGTGGCTTCTTATTTGGTACCATGGGGCTCTGCAAAACGTCCAATGAATATTGGCACTTTCAGTCGGTGGTCCCAAATCATGAACATGAATGGGTGATCCGCACTGAATTTCATCACATCAGCGTGCTGACTTACAACATCAGTAGTTTCAGCAGCAGCTGCCTCTGTCCCTTCTTCGTGTACATCTACGAAAGCCTTGTGATACATCTCTGATACAAAGAGGTCTTCTCCCATACCTGAGAGGTCAGCACTGGACATATCAAACAAATCTGGCATTCCAAGAGCAGATAACACTGTTTTAAGCTCCAGCGATGTTTGTAGTTTGAACTTTGGCAAAAACACGTCAACATTGCCTGGATGGAGGTCAGAGACCATTTCGTAGAAGTTGTTTGGTGTAAGCTGTTTCTCAAGAGCAGGTAATCCATCATTACTAACAGGTAGAAAAATAACCATGGCTAGTTCTTTCCCTTTATAAGGCAGTTCCAGAATTTGGCATGCGAGTGATCTGTTCACACCATACTTAACTTTCTTCATACGTTTATGCATCATCTGTACTTGTATTTCCTCAGCATTCAGTTTGGTAAAAATTCCTTCTCCTGTACTTCGTTGATCAAACTTCGTTGCCCATTTGCCTTTGAAATATATGGCATTTATAACCACCATAGCAGTGAATGAATTCAGTGAGCCATCCGGAAGCAAGTTGACAATCTTGTTGTTTGTCTCTGACTCTACCCATTTATTTATTTTCTGTCTTGCTGCCTCTGCTTTAGAAGTATAGTCCATGGATTTAACATCTGCCTTGAAATGTTTTGAGACAAGGGATATATACTCTTTCAGTATCGTTTTCTCAGTGTGGGGAAATAACCGGTTAGCAGTCTTCAATTTGACTGATTTACTTCCCTTTTTCAGTGTGCTTACAAATGTCTTAAGTTTTCGAAGGAGAGAATTCTTATCTAACTTCTCAAATTTCAAGACTTTTGACATCTGGTCTTCAGTCTTATTACGAGCACCAACATGCAACATGGCCAGCACAGCTATCATATTACTGGGAGACATAAACACGTTGTCTGAAAAAATAGAGAAAAATTGCACATACAACAACACTTCGTAAGTCTTCGTGAGTCTTTGTGAATTATTCTTCATATCATAATAATCAAGAGGGCCATAAAGATCTATAAACGCGCACCTGCGTCCTATTGCTCTGGAACCCATGAAGGGATTAAGTTGGTTCAATAAACGAGATGACCCATATTCAAACTCGATCTAAAGATCTTCAAGGAAAAACGTTCTTACAAGTTTTCATGACATTAGGACAAAAACTTTGGCCGTATAGTGTCTACAAGGTAAATCTGTGTATTGACCCGAACTAGTTTTTAACCTTTGATGACATATATTGACATATATTCAAACCTGACCTACATATCATCAAGAAAACTGTTCTGACAAATTTTCATGACATTCGGAAAAGAAATGCAGCCTCTAGAGTGTAAATAAGGTTTTTCTGTTTTGACCCAATCACCCATATTAAATTGACCAAGATATCCTCACGAAAGATTCTGACACATGTTCGTCATATTTGGAAAGAAATTGTGGGCTCTAAAGTGTTATGAAACCTACTTTTTGATCAAATAAGATCCTTATTCGATCTTGTCATAGACAACATCAAGACAAAGATTCTGACATTTTCATGATATTTGGAAGTAAAATGGAGCATAATTATAGAATGTAAACCTGGTTTATATATATTTTGTCCCTGTGATCCCGTTTTTTTTAACCCAAGATAACCTATGTTTGAATCTGACCTTAATATTATCAAGGCAAATATTCTGCAAAATTTTGATAACAATTAGAAAGAAAATGTAGCCTCTAAATTGTTTTCAAGGGGTTTCCATGTTTTGACCCTGGCAGTTTTTTGAAACAAGACGACCCATATTCAAACATGACCTAGACCTCATCTAGATAAACATTCTATCTCGTTTTCACGATATTTGGAAGGAAAATTTAGCCTCTTCAGTGTTAACAAGAGTCTTTTATGTTATCACCTCGTGACCTAGTTTTTGACTCTAGATGACCCACATTTGAATCTGACCTAAATAGCACAAAGGCAGACATTTTGACAAATTATGACATTCAAATTGAAAATGTAGCCACTAGATTGTTAACAAGGTTTCACTATGTTTTGTCTCTGGGACCTAGTTTTTGACTGAAGATAAAAAACATTCAAAATTACCATGAATTTTATCAAAACAATCATACTTTTAAGTTTTCATGTCATTTGAACAAAACATGTGGCCTCTAGAGTATTAACAATGTTTTTCTATGTTTTGATCCAATGACCTAGTTTTTTAACAAAAATGACCCATTTTAAGTATGGCCCAGATATTATAAAAAAACAATATTCTTACAAATTATCTTGAAATTTCGAACGAAAATGTAGAATCTAGAGCTTAAACAAGTTTTTCTATGTTATGAAGTTGTTACCTTTCTTTTGAACCAAGGTGGCCCATATTCAAACTTAACCTAAATATCATCAAGACAAACATACTGATTTTTTACATGTCATCTGAACAACAAATGTGGCCTAAAGAATTTTAACAAAGTGTTTCCATGTTTTGATCCTGTGACCTTGTTTCTCACCCAAGATAACCAATATTCGAACTTGACTTAGAAATCATCAAAATAAACATTCTGAGAATTTTTCATGTAATCTGAATAAAAATGTGGCCTCTAGAGTGTTTACAAGTGGTTCCTTTGATTTGGTCTGTTGACCTAGTTTTTGATCCCACATGACCAACTTTTAAACTTGACCTAGAAATAATGAAGTTAAAGGTCCTGAACAATTTTCAGAATGACAGGATGTTTAGTGTGACCTGTAGAGTGTTTACAAGGCAAACTATGGACGGACAACAGACGAGGGACAGACGACAGGCGCCGGAAAACCAGTGATCACTATAACCCACCCTGAGCATATGCTCTAGTGAACTTAAAACAAACAAAATGCATCTGTGTCATCATAAACATCAATGATCTCATTAAAAGATTAAGGCATGCCAAGCAGAATTAAAACTCTTTATTTATTGCATCATGAGTTCCTGAACTCTGATGATGTTCTTAAAAAACTAATCCTTCATTTTTTTGTAGTACATGTAATTAAGCTGAGACTGACAAAAAATGATGGAATGGCTCTGATTCTGACCTGGTGCTTTAATCATTTAGTTGAGGACAGATAAGATAAATTGTAGATCATTCAAAAGAAGCGATCTTTGTTTTGACAATGTGACCTTAGGGTAATTTAGGGGTCAAGGTAAATTAAGATATAAGTCATTTAGAAGATGTTTCCCAAAAGGCTGTTGTATGCATACATGAAAATAATCTGTTTTCAGAGAGCTATGGCCAATATTAAGTATTTATGACATTTGACCTTCAATGTCAAAGTCATTCATGGGTCAAGTTCATTTATCAATTAATACGGGAGATACGGGCAATGTTAAAATTTTCAGACAGAACGACAGAATGGCTGACAGTTCAACAACTATAATTATACTCTCATTCAGAAGCATAAGAAGTGTTGTAAAGTGGTATTTACAATGCTTCAGGAGAGCAGTGGTTTGCACAATTGCTTCTTACCACGCCAACTGGTTTGAACCCCACTCGATCATAAGGAAGTATTGGTGCCATCAGGGAAATGTTGTCATCAAATCATAGTTTTTTTTCTTTTGCCATCCACATAATAAAAGACCGCCTTATAGTTCATCCGTGACATTTTGAAATTCAACTGACTTGTTAAATAGTGCCATGTTAACTTTAGGTAAAAATTATAACCAAAGCAATCACGATATTAAATACCTGCTGTATGATCTTTTACCACATGTTTGTAGATGTCTAAAGTGAAATCATTCACACTATCTGAAAGTTCTTTCACACTGGATGCCATCTTTTTCAATGAGTTGTCAACCTTTCAGACAAAAATTTTTTAAAAACATTTTATGACAAAAATGGTTCTGCACTACACTAGCTGAACCTTATTCTATTCTCAGGATCTTCTGAAAAGTTGTTAAATATCTTTGTCTAAAATGTTTGATTTTTTTATTGATGAGCAAACCTTATGAATTGAATTATCTCCAATCATAATATAAGCAATTTATCATTTTCAAATGATTAAAAGGTCAAACACTATTCTGTTAAGATTTTCATAAATAAGTCCATAAATATTAATTTCACAACTACTAAACAATTCTAAACATAACTTACATGGATTAAAGCAATCAGGCACAGTAAATCCAAAATAAAAACATTCAAAAGTATCCGTTATGAATTAAACAGTGTAAGGTTGTAAGCCTGAATGCTTATAGATATACCTAAGAAATGAAATATAAATACGGTGATTTAACAGTTACCAACTTTGCCCCAATAAATCCAGTTTAAAAAATCCAGCAAAGATAGATTTCGATAAATCCTGTTACACTTGAAAATAACTTTGATCTAACTGGAGAGGGAACCATGCAACACTACTATCTGATATCTTTTTTCAATTTACAGGGCTTGGGTCCATCACCAGAAACAAATAATTGTGAACCTTTAAATGAGATTTTTACATAATTATTTCCAAAGGGAAATGGTTTCTCTTTCAAACCATGTTAGTTTTGCTTAGCTATAATTTGCTTAATTAGTTGTAAAGTAACTGTCACATAAATGTTCCTTGAATCCTGACGCATCAATACTCTATTTCTTGGAGGCCAATCACATTACTCTAGGGCTCCGTTTATGACTGCATCAAGTAAGTTTCAACAAAATTAATGCAAAAAGCTGAAAGTAGTTGCATTCTTAACAGGTTTTATTGGAGTTACAATTATTTTTCTCACAAAAAATCTCTATGTCAATGCTTTTAATCACAGAGAGTACATACTGAAAAGAGTTTAATGCAAAACAATTAACGAAGAAGTTGACTTTGAGAGCTGGAAACTGATACAAAGCTGGGCTTGAGCTTTCTTTACAGGTAGTATATTTGACCACAGATTCTTTTTTAGAAATTATATAAATATATATTTAGTTTGCATATGCACAACTCAGGAGTATATTGTAAATAAAAGATGACAATGTCAAATCTAAACAACGAAATATTTCTCTCGATTTAAACAAAGACCGTAGATTTACCTGGTAACTACTGGCTCCAGGTAAGAGAATGACAGGTTTTCTCTTAAAACCCACCAATATCAATATATATTTCCAGATGGTATAGACAGTTCTGAATTGACCGCAGTCATAACGAAGGTCACGTGACCCATCCGCCAATAGGTCTGCTAAAAACTCGCTGTGGTGCTTAAGGTCTGTTTCATTTAAGCACATTTTAAGGCTACATGCAACCTTCGATAGCGTGAATTTTGTTGCAGAATTAACAGTTTTAATTGCATTATCATTTTTGGTTTCTATATTTTATTCCCGACTTGAATCATTTTAACTTTGTGTTAATATACGTTACCATCACCTGGTCATACACAAATTCGAAAGCAATGGTATAGAGGAAATCATCTGTAAAAGAACAAAGCAAGACAGAAAAAATTCTGAAATGCAAGACATTAAGTGTTGATATGTACCACGTTTGTAATCTATTGATCTTAGAATAATACGTTTCCTTTCTCTCTTTTAATTGTTATCAACATAACTGTTGTTGATACTCCTTGTGCTAAGGAAAACGAGATTATTATGACACCTATGTAACTGTGCCCTTTTAGTCAGATTTTTTAAAGATAGATATATGTTTTTAAAGCAGTTTCCGGTGCAACTGTTTATAATGTGAAAAGAATAAATTTAAAAATAGACCTATAAATATAACAAGAAATTTACTAACAATTCAACAGTTGTGAGATGTCAGCAAAAATGTTAACAAATGTACTTTTGTCAGTTAGAAGACCATGGGATACATCTTTGATGATAACAAATGCTTGGTGTGGCTTATAAGAATCTGTTTCTCTAAAAATATATGTCATAATCATATTACAGTCATAAGAAAATGGAACTTTTCTACGTTCCACAGTATAAAACTTTTTCAGTGCGCAGATCCTTAATGGTGGACGCAGGGGAGGTAATCAGGGAAGCAATAATGTCTGGAACGGTCCATACAGAAAATCATAAAAATTTATTTTTCTCAATTTCTGGTTGACAGGGCTTCTTCTTTCGAATGGATCTATGTTTGCTTTACGGCATGTTACAGTTACGTCGTTGCCGGATATCACCAATTTAGTATCAACACATACACCAGTTTGTCACAAAAAATTCTGAATTTCATTTTTTTCCCATTACAGACGTCCACATATTTGAGAAAAGATTGTTAATCTCCTAAAGTGTGGCATCTGCAGTACTATGTTCTTTGTTAG
Source organism: Cyclina sinensis (assembly GCA_012932295.1). Lineage (NCBI taxonomy): Eukaryota > Metazoa > Mollusca > Bivalvia > Venerida > Veneridae > Cyclina > Cyclina sinensis. The sequence continues at coordinate 4,978,503 of JAAONU010000013.1, forward strand.
AATACTTGTTTACTTTCTCCATATTCAGTCAAACGGCGTATGGTTTGTCCGATGGAGTATTGTAATGCAGCATATCGGTGCTACTTATGACACACTTTTCTGCCGGAATATCTAGATAGTTTATTCACTACATAAGATTTACCACTGTCACCTTGACCAGTCAGCACAATATATTGTGTCTAGTGGATATAACTGTAAAACAAAGCTCGGTTACAATTTAACATTTTTAAAAATGGGGAAAACACAAATAAACATACTGAAACAACATATAGCGGAACTGTACGACGCAACATGTGTGAAACTTACATTGTACGGGTCAATAGTAAATTACTGGTACCCTAACTATGGTACCCTATCTATATTGCGCTGAAATACAACCTGGTATCCATTTGAATGCAGCTGCCCCCGTTGCGTGAAAGGTAGATTTTTGGATGATTTATGTTTTATTTAGGAGAATATGTCTGGATATCTCCTTTCCTTATCGAAGTTTTTTTAAGAGATAACCTGTCCGTCTAAGATCCTGAGCCAGTAGTTGCCTAGTCTCACTATTTTACCTCTGAAGGTGAACCAATTTTGTGGGCTGATATTTCATATTTGTTGAACAACTAAAACATGATTTATCTGATCTATAAAGGCGGTTAAAGTCTTTTAGCATAATGAATTTGGCTAGTAATTGCCAGTTAAATCTATGGTCTTTGTTGAAATCGGCAGAAATATTTCATTGTTTACATTTTGACATTGTCATCTTGTATTTATAATATACTCTATGAGTTGTTCATATGGAGACTAAATTTTCAAATAACGTCCAAACAAGCATTGTCAATTTTAGCCTAAAAATTTCGGCATTGGCTGTTTGACCCATTTTATTGACTTTTTTTTATTATTGCCAAACCTTAAAAAATGTGCTCGATGTCTCTTTGACATGTCTTATTATTTGGACTAATGTCATTCTGTGTAATTGTTAAGAGATTCAGAAAATCTTGATTGTGAATCAACTTTAAAAAAAGTTAAAAGAATAGATTTTGTGTGTTGAATACGTTCACGTCGGTAAAAAGCTATACAAAGCTTATATTTATCTCCATATGTTGTACATTGAACTGACAATAAATAAAAACTGTATTGTATTGTAAATTTGAAGATCTTGACTGCGAAAACCTGGCCTATTAATGACAAGGCGGAATCACAGGGGACCGGCATAGTGTTAGGTTAGGATCAAAGTTCCGTTCTAATATAAAGATGAAAAAGAGCATCACATGGTTTTTTAAATATGTAATTGCCATGTGATGTTTTTATTTTTTCTTATTTAAATAACTTGCACGGCACATTTTTTGATAAACAAAGTAGGGGGAAAAATATTTATAAAAAGTTCATACATATGTACATAGCTGGAAACGAGATTACACTAAAATCTACCCATGGTAACAGGTCAGGGCTGAAGTATGCATGAGAGACCTCTCCAAAGGGATTGGCAATCAATGACGTAAAATGGCGTAAAATTAGAGGTTTTAGACCTATACTCAAACGTTCACTTAAAAAACTTCAATCGTAACAACTCGGCCTTTTCCGACAACTTCGTATAAAGACCTCGTATGTAAGTGTATGAATACACCAAATGGTAATTCGCCCCGGCTTTAATAAAAATGTAAACAAACATGGCAGAACTCACGCAGTGTTTGTCTTAAGCATTAGAAAAAATGAAAATAAATGTTAATTGAAGTATAGTACAGGTAGAGGCTTTAAGAAATGTTTTCAATTCAGCGGACAGCACCTGTATTATAAAATAGTCCAATATGGCGCCTACCATATTATTTCCGAGATGACTTATTGAAGTCGTCCGAGGTGTTCCGAATGAAAAAACTTAGAAAAGTAACCAGCACGAAATACTCAAATACACCCAAATATACCCTAACGCGAAATCAGGTCCTAGGACAAGTGAATAATAGCGTCAATTTTGAAAATATGAAGAAGTAAAGTTTTGAAGTTTTTCGACCAGTCAGTTCTTGGTTAAGAGAAAAAACGCTTGTTTACTGGGAAGTGTGACTCTTTCCAGCAAATTATTTGAACTAAAGTACTTACATTTATATGATACATATTGTAATTTGACATTGTTTACATTGTATGTTCTATGTTCTCTGTAAATAAACACAAACAACACATGGGAAATCTGAAATTCCATGTAGAAATCGCATGTCTATTAAGAAATTGTCTTATGCTTTTTTTATAAGAACTTACACTTAATTTTTTTTCAAGAGAGTTATCAACAGTGCTTACAATTCCACCATGTCCCATTTTTGAAAATTTCCTCAATTTCCTTCTGTTTTGTAAATCTGCACATTTCTGTGCAACCTTTCATTACATGAATCACACTGGATCCATTGATCTCCCTCTACAGTTCGACATTTTTTACAAAGAATGCTGGTCATACTTGACGTCTCTGGTTGTGGTTTAGGCTCTGTATCAGGTAAAATTGGTTGCACCTCAACAGTCATTGATTCCACCAAAGTGCAGATGACATGTCGGCTTTTTTCGTTGCCAGTTTCTTCTGTTTTGACTGTTCAGAAGATTTAGAAACCCTAATTTGCATTTTTATGAGCCATTGTTTTTGTAACATGAACATCACCTTTAATGCTTCTTAAACTGTGCAAATAAAACCTTGAAGAAGTCATGAACAATTTCATTGTATATGCTGCAAATCTGGGCAGAGGTAAGTACCGAGAGGGCATGGAGGTGGGAGTGCGGGGGGGGGATGTACGTACACAAAAAAGTTAAAAAAATGGGGGATGGCGGAGGGCGGGAAACGGTGTTGTTGGGGGGGGGGCAAGTACTTTTGTTTAAAAAGACAATTAAAATGTTTTAAAAATTGGGAGGTGGGTTGAAGATGGGAGCGGCAGGAGAAGGTTAAGAGAAATCTTTTTTGGGGGGATTGGGGTAGAGGTCGAGGGAGGCAGATGACGGGGGGCTCGGGTGAGTACTTACGTATAAAAACTTAGGGGTAGATAACGGTGGGGGTCCCAAGAAGGAATGTGGATTTTAGGGTGATGGGGGGTAGAGGTGGAGGGAGGCAGATGACGGTGGGAGGGTGTGTGTAAGTACATACGTACTAAAAAACTAGGGGTAGATAACGGTGGCGGTCCCAAGCGGGAATGGGGGAGGGAAGTTCCTTCCCATTCCATGTAAGTACATAGGTAAGTTCTAGGCTTTGATAGTTTTTTTTTGCTACATAAGACTTTGCAGAACCAAGTGTCCACTGGAGTGCTGCTAATTTTGAACAATCTTAGTAAAAGTCTACTAGAAGATGCCTCAAATCAAATTACAAAGCTCTGTTGCAAGCGGCTTTAGAGAGGAATATTCAAAGTTTTTTTCTATATAACTACATATAAGACCCAGGGCGGGGCCAATATTGATCCTGTGATTACGATATGAAGAAAATCGGTAGAAGTCCACTAGAAAATGTTAAACACCAAATATCGATTTTTAAACCTTCTGGTTTATGAATAGTCAGCAACATTAGAGGTTTTGCACGATGCCGACCATGACGACGCCCGCTCAATCACCGTCCATAATAGCTCGACATTTTTCTTCGAAAACAGACGCAGTAAATATGGGGGCAGATAATGTTATCGTTCCTTAGCACTCCACTTCCTGTCCCTCTATCTGTGTTCGCATTTTTTAACTGAATACTTTTAATGATTTTAAAGTTGTGCCCAAGACAAGAAAAATGTTCTAAGGGGACATAATGAGAAAACTAGTCAAGATTAATTATGGTTCTTGTGCACTGCAATAATTCTAATGTCCTTAATCATCTTATGAAGTTAAAAGTAAATCCCTTCATTGGTTTTTGAATTATACTCTGGTTAAAATCCGACAATAATTGTTATTATGTTATTAAGTAACTGAAAAAAGGAGCAGGCAGAGTTACAATCATTTTTTTTTCTATTTTGAGCTTTTGAAGCCATTATGTGCAATGAGCAGAACGGTTGGAAATTTCTAGAAAAGGACACTATTAGGAGCATTTTTGTAAAATTTGAAGGAAACTGGCTCAGCGGTTTGAGATTAGATGTCATTTAGATTTTGCAGCCCTTATTTACAATGGAAATGAAGGGTTTGAACAATTATGGAAAAAGGCAATATAAGAAACCCTTCTGTCAAATTAGATTTTTAATGGCGAAGTGGTTTTTGAAGTCATGCCATTTGAAGCCTAATGTTGAGGAAAATTTTTTTTTCAGCTCTGACGACCATTTTTTCAATGGACTTTGCAATTTGAGCAGAGGGCTATTATATAAAGAACATTTCCGTGATATTTGGTCTTTAGGGGCAATGGAGTGGAGCGGTTTGGGCAATTTTAGAAAAAGGCTACACCAGGAAAATATCTGTTAAGTTTGGTTTTAGATGGAAAAGTGGTATTGCAGGAGATTTAATTTGAAGCCAAATAGTGACGAAAATCTATTTTAAGCGATTGAGGCCATTTTGTTCAACAGAGTGGAACCGTTTTAGCGATTTTAAATAGAGGGTTATGTTAGAGACATATCTGTGGATTCTGGTGAAAAATCACCTTGCCGTAAATGAGGAGATATTGTTTAATTGTTTTCTATTTTTAGCTTTTATAGCCTTATGCACAATGCAGCGGAACGGTTTGAGTAATTTTAGAGAAAGGCAATAAAGGAACAATTCTATTAAAATTTGTTTTAAATGGCTTAGTGGTTTTGAAGGAATGTTATTTGAAACAAAATACTGACGAAAATCTTTTTTTAGCTCTAACGGCCATTTTGTTCAATGGAGCGGAACCATTTAAGCAATTAAAAGAGTGCTAAGTAAAAATATTCTTTAAAATTTGGTGGAGAATTACCTTGTCATTTAGTAGGATAATTATGTTGTCTGACTTTTTTCTTCTATTTTTAGTTTTTGCAGCCCTTATGTGCAACGGAGTGAAAGGGTTTGCACAATTATAGAAAAGGGCTATATAAGAAATACTTCTGTCAAATTTGGTTCAAAATAGCTTAATGGTTTTGGAGAAGCTGTCATTTGAAGCCAAATATCGGCGAAAATCTATTTTTAGCTCTAGCGGCCATTTTGTTTAATGAAGCGGAACCGTTTTAGCAATTTCAATAGAGGACTATATAGTTTGTAAGTGGTTCTGGAGGACATTTCATTTGAAGCCAAATATTGATGAAAATCTATTTTAAGCTCTGCCGGCAATTTTGTTCGATGGATCGATTTATTTTGCAATTTGAGCAAAGGTCTATTATGTAAGGAATATTTCTGTGATATTTAGTGGGAAATAACCTAACCGTTGAGGAGGAGATGCTGTTTCAGTTCTTTTCTAGTTTTAGCTTATGCATCCCTTATGTGCAATGCAGCGGAACAATTTTAGCAATTTTAGAAAAAAAGGCAATAGAAGGAACTTTTATACAAAGTTTGGTTAAAATAGCCTGGTAGTTTAAGAGTAGACGTCATTTAAAATAAAATGTTGACGACGAACAGAGGTGATTATAGTAGCTCAGCCTGAGCATTTGCTCAGATGAGCTTAAAATGGGGGCAGCTAGAGTTAAGGTTCTTGGACACTGCACTTCCTGCTTTTTTCCCTTTGTCAATGTACGAAATATCAACTAAATAACTTTGACGGTTTACGAGATTTGCTCCGGAAAAGCAAAATGTACTAATTGGAGATTATGAGAAAACTAGCAGAGATGTGTTACAATTCTTGTGCACTGTATTTACTCTTTATGTATTCTACCAAGGTTTAAGTTAATCTCTTCATTGTGTTTGAGTTATATTCTGGAAAAAAATTTACATAATAATGGGACCTGGATACTTGAGATTGCCAGCAAAATTGGGGACTTGCTTAAGGTATATATTGATGGATCATTCCAAACCAGTAAGTAAGGTGTAAAACTAGTTTTTGGTACTGTTGATAAAATTCAATTCTGTTGAGGCCTTAAGTTAACATAATTGTTAGCCGATACCTTATCCTAGACATGTAGCAAAAACCTAAAGCAGTCAGATCAATGTGATAAAGTAATTGCGCTCAATGGTCAAGTAGCAGTATGTAGATTATGTCAGAAAATGATGATGAATTCTAAAAACAAAAGAAAAGGAAACATGGCCAAATATTCCTGAACATGAACCAATTATAAATAAAGTGAAAGAACTCTCATCAGGCAGATGAAAATAAGATGAATTACTTACTGAACACGGCAAACATGTTGGAAGGCACCCTAAATGACTCAGATGGTCGCAGAAACTTATAGAAGTATGCTTTCAAATGTTTAACCGCAGTCCCCATAGCTATGATGTTTTATATTGAAGCAAGTTATTACTACTGCCATTAAAGTCATTATTGATTCTATTCAAAAAATTAATTAAACAAAACCCAGGCTTACATGATGATGTTTTTATGGATGTATTCTGAGGCTAACGGGCAGAACATACCAGAAGGTGAAAGGTATGGGGTGTCATATACGATGAGATCGCACTGCAGACAGACATCCAAACATTGTGATGTTGTAGAAGTTTCTAGCTTCACAGATTATGGTCAGGAAGGAGACCCATGCCATGCTCTCAAACAAGAGTCAAAAGAAATGAACCTGGTAAAATATGCTTTCCAGTTACCCTTTCTATGGACTAATGGTTTTTGTTTTCCCACTGCAGATTTTATAACCAACAGTGTACAAGCATCAGAGTTATTCGTGCTTTTCTGGGAAGTTGTATACCTATTACAATCTGTTGGATTTATTGTCCTCTGTACATGTTTGCATGGGGCCCAAGGTAACCGGTCATTTAGGCGGTAAGCCAGATAATTATTTAGGCAGAAGCACATGTACATCAAATGATACATTTTTCAAGGACTTTTCACATGTAATAAAAAAGTAAGGAACAATATTCTAAAAAATAATCATAAAAAATGAACAAGATATTTGACAATACCAAGTTTTCACACAATTCAGCGGCAAATGTTAGTTGATCTTTTTAATTGAGACTGACAAAATGCTCTTTAAACTCATAAAAAGCTATCTAGAGAACATTTTTATCTTTATTACATTCCATGAAATAGTACAAATAGTCAAGGTGAAAAAAGGTGAAGTAGCAAGGACAATAGTTGCTTGAATATCTTAAATTAATAGATGATTTTCGTTAAATAAGACCTAAAAAATCCTTTGCTGATACATGTACAAGAATTGGTACATTTGTGCTGTGGGTGAATGGTTTTTCTAATTAGGAAAATTTTGTTTTGAATTGCCACCAAATTTCACAAAAGGAAAGAAGCTTTTACCTCAACATTGCTCAGAAGATATACTATCATGTATTTTGGGTTTTACTGCACTGTACAGAACAGTATTAAATTAATCATCTGTAAACAGTGAAACTGAAGGACTGGTAAACTCAGACGGGATTAAAAATATTTTCAATCAGCAAAGATCAACCTATCATGGAGCTATTTTAAATCTTAGTGCTCTGCAGTACCAGAGAAAAGTTAACAGTATTATTGTAGGGCAAAACATTGTTTCTTAAAAAAATCAAATGCTGGTAACACCATAGTCAAATGTGAACCAATCATGATGGATAGAAACCAACCATTATGAAAAAAGTATACATCAAGCTTTACTGCATGTAATGCAAAGGTCATAAAATTTGTAAGGTAATTCTTTTGTTCTACAGTTTTTCTTCTTTATAATATGTTCCAGTTAATAACAGTAACAATCAGTACTTTCAGTGCTTTGTTTTAAGGTTTACCATAATGCTTGAATGCACATTTACCTTCTAATTCTATAACAGCTCAAGTCTTCAAGCATGTGTTTACTCCTCTAATTCATAAGATGTTGGATAGCAGCAGGTGGTCTAAAGAGGCATCTAGGATGAAATTTTATTACACGCAACCCAGCAGTAGACTTAACTCTTGAAATTGCAACTCCAAGCTGGCCTGTCACGGCAGTCAACTTCAACCCTGAAATAATTAAGATAGCACTTCACATACAAAAAATATTTGAAACAGGAAAACTATGCTCTTTTAAGAATTATTTTGTTGTCTTTAATGCATTAGTTAAATCCTTTAATCATAGCCTAATATTCTTCTGTTTTCAAGGATTGTAATTCATTTTTAAAATTTACAAATCATTATTTTTTTCATCACTTTATTTATTCACAGGAAATTGTAAATGTTGAGTATAGAAATAAATGCTTTAAAGTTAAATTTAATAACATATTCACCAAGACAATGTCATTTACTGTGCTTTGTGGATGGTTATGGCAAATGCAGGCTTTACCGGAATCAGCATTCTACTTGTAATGTCTGCATTCTTTCCTGGATCAAAAACTGCAAAATGAAAAATAACTACGTTGCAACAGTGTATAAAAAACAATAACTGCCATATATTTGTGACTAGTAATATAACTTTTTTTAAACATGTGTTTAGTTTAAACATATTTATTTCTCAGAATATGTACACATGTAGTTACAACGTAATCACACTACAAGATGATAATATTCTTTTGAAAAGGATTAGAATGAAAGACAATGTCTTATTAAATTCTTCCCCTAACATAGTGATTAACACATATTCGGTGCTAAGCTGTAAATATCCATTTGAGAAACAAAACATGAGCAGTTTTATCAAAATTGAAAATGGTAAATAAGCTGAAAAATATTTGTAATCAAAAATAAAATGAATGTTAGAAAAAAGAAGAAAAGCAACAGGTACAGTACTTGTAATAGATTGCGACTCGAAATTAATTTCGAAGTAAATTTTATTCGTAAACAATTTAAAAATTCAAGTGAGAAAAAGAAGAAAAAGTGGGAAAGGTAGGAAACTTTAAAGAGTTTATAAAGATCAAGTATTAAAGATGACATTTGTCGAGAGAAATAAGTCCAAATGTCCAAATTTGAATATGGTATGTGTCTCACGTTTTTAATAAGTCTAGAGTATGTTAAAGGAAACGTTTTGTGTCTAGTAGGTATGTGTGTACATATGAAAAGATTGTGATATTTAAATGTTCAGGAAGTTCAGGGTTGCCAAAAAGAAGTATGTCTAGGTGTACGTCAAAGTCTTGAAGATTTTCAAGTACTTTTTGTCGATGTTTATGATAGAGAGGACATTCAAAGAAATAATGATAGCTATTTTCTATTTGACCGCAAACGCATAAGGGTGTTGGTGATATGTTTTTAATAAATAAATGATAATTTAGGGCACTACATTTGGTGCGTAATCTTGTATGGAGTATTTGCAATCTTCTTTCTCCATAGTAATAATAATCAGGAGTTTGTCTTCTGTTGTTCATAAGATTAGATTTGAAGGAACACAATGTTGGTAGGTTACGTATTTCTAATGGAAGATTGTTACAGTCTCTAATAACTGTTGGTAGAAATGAATTATAGTAGAGAGATGTTCGTGCATGTATTCCAGGTATATCTTCAGCATTACGTAGGTTGTAGCGACCATTGTGTATTGGGGGAATAAGTGAAGTAAGAAAATTTGGGGCTAGTCCATTTTTCATTTTATAGAATAATATTAATTTGTGTTTGTATCTCCTATCTTCAAGAGTTTCCCAGTTTGTTTCGTTATACAAATTTTCATTTGATATTAACCTTGTTGTGCCTGTGGCGATTCTTGCGCATTCGTTTTGGATTTTGTTAAGTTCTTCAAGTTCACCTCTTGTTGAATTTCCCCACACAACATCTGCATATTCTAGAATAGGACGTATAAAAGAAGTATAAATAATTTCAAGAGCTTTCCTATCTAATATGAATTTAAGTTTTCTCATGATGTTTACCCTTTTCCAAGCTTTCTCTGTTACGTATCCTATGTGTGCGTGCCATTTACATTCGTTTGAGAGATATATTCCAAGATGTCTATGTTCTGTAACTTCTGTTATGTTCTGATTAATCATTTTAAGTGCTGGGTGCTGATTGTTATTACATTTTCTAGAAACAATGAGTGATTCAGACTTAGTTGGATTAAAGGATACAAGCCATGTGTCTGCCCAAGAAGAAATAGTTTGTATATCAGACTGTAAAGTATTTGCAGCTGTCTGCGGATTTTCCACGACAAGATAAAGACTTGTATCGTCGGCGAATAAGTTAACGTTTGACCGTAGATCCTGAACAATGTCATTTATGAAAATAAGAAAGAGCAATGGACCGAGGATTGAACCTTGAGGAACTCCGGCTGACAGAGTAGCAAAAGAAGATTTGGAATTTGAAAGAACAACACATTGTCGTCGATTGGATAGGTAGTCGATAAACCAGTCAAAAAGAGATCCAGAGACGCCTGCATATTTGAGTTTTGCAAGGATTCCTTTGTGCCATACTTTATCAAATGCTTTACTAATGTCAAAAAAAATAACACGTGCTTCTAGGCCATTATCAAGTGCTTTGCAAAGAGTGTTGTAAATTGATACCAGTTGATTTACAGTGGAGTCACCTGGAATGAAAGCTGACTGAACAGGAGTGAGAAAACTGTTATCTCTGAGATGGTTGAATAAATATTTGAATATGAGTCGTTCGAAAACTTTTTCTGTGTTGTAAAGTAGTGAAATAGGACGATAGTTGTTTGGAAAAGAGGGGTCACCTTTTTTTCAAGATTGCAGTTACGTGTGCTTCCTTCCAAGTAGAAGGTATTTTACTTATTTGAAGGGAGTAGTTAAATAGGTCACAAAGTGGAACAGAAAGCTCGTGAGATGCTTGGCGGAGTATTCTATTATTAATTCCATCAGGTCCTGATGCTTTGTCAATTTGAAGTGATCTGAGAACATGTGTTTGATTGTGTTTATAATAAATTAAGTAGAAAGGTGTATAAACAGCGTGGAAGGGTTACATGTGAAACATGATATTTATTTGATTTACATGTAAAAACCTCTTTTTGTAAGTTTTGGGTCTTCTGTATGGTTCGGAAGTATTCTGCCAGCTCTTTGTCAGTGAAAAAAGTCAAAGTCTCTCTCAAACCGTTCACAAGGGTGTCACTTAAATTTCGCAGCAAAGTTACTGAACATCCAATCTTAAACCATAATGTTTTTGGAACTGTCATTTTTTTCAGTTCTGCTGTATCTACAGTATCTGTTCCTTGAAACTCATACATGTCTCCATTACAATTCAATAAACACTCACGACTGTATGTGTCAGCTAATAAATTGGTTGCAAATAATTTAACACTGTCAATATCATTTGTTAAAAGTTAATTCACACTATGAAAAATTTTACCTGTTCAGTTCAATTACCATGATAGATATCATATATGACGTGGCACAAATCAGCCACCATAACTTCCTGACTTTTTTGGTGTATTTGGGAAGTTTGTGCTGCCGTTTTGATTTGTTTTTATTACTGCATAACCGTTTGAATGTAGGTGCAAAACCTCAAATTTTACGTGATTGATTGCCGTCTCTTTCGCAGTGGTCTCCCATGCATACTTCAGCACTAATCTGCCACCACGGGTAGACTTTAGCGTTAACTCGTTTCAAGCTATGTACACATGTATGAACTTTTTAGCTCACCTGTCACGTAGTGACAGAGTGAGCTTTTCTGATCACCTTTTGTCCGTCGTCCGTCCGTCCGTCCACAATTAGTTTGTTAACACTCTAGTGGTCACATTTTTGCCTCAATTGTCATGAAACTTGTTCAGGATGTTTGTCTCATTAATATCTCGGACGAGTTCGAACATGGGTTATCAGGGTTTGAAAACTAGGTCACAGAGCCCAAATATAGAAAAACCTTGTTAACACTCTAGAGGCTACTTTTTCAGTCCAAATATCTTGGAAATTTGTCAGAGAGGTTCTATCAATGATTTCTAGCTCAAGTTTGCATATGGGTCATCTGGGTTCAAAAACTAGGTCGCGGAACCCAAAAATAGAAAAATCTTGTTAACACTCTAGAGGTTACATTTTTAGTCCAAATAATCTGGAAATTTGTCAGAAAGGTTGCTTTGACAATTTCTATGTGAAGTTCGAATATTGGTCATCTGGGGTCAAAAACTAGGTCACAGAGCCCAAATATTGAAAATCCTTGTTAACACTCTAGAGGTAACATTTTTAGCCCAAATAATCTGGAAATTTGTCAGAAAGGTTGCTTCTATGATTTATAGCTCAAGTTCGAATATGGGTCATCTGGGTTCAAAAACTAGGTTGCGGAGCCCAAAAATAGAAAAATCTTGTTAACACTCTAGAGGTTACATTTTCAACTCAAATAATCTGGAATATTGTCAGAAAGGTTGCCTTGAGGATTTCAAGATCAAGTTCAAATATGGGTCCTCTGGGGTAAAAAACTAGGTCACAGAGCCCAAACATGGAAAAACCTTGTTAACATTTTAGAGGCTATATTTTCAGTCCAATTGTCCTGGAAATTTGTCAGAAAGGTTTTTTTGATGATTTGTAGCTCAGGTTTGGATATGGGTTATCTGGGTTCAAAAACTAGGTTGCGGAGCCCAAAAATAGAAAAATCTTGTTAACACTCTAGAGGCTACTTTTTCAGTCCAAATATCTGGAAATTTGTCTGAGAGATTGTTTCAGTAATTACTAGCTTAAGTTCAGATATGGGACATCTAGGTTAAAAAACTAGGTCATAGAGCCCAAATATGGAAAAACCTTGTTAATACTCTAGAAGTAACATTTTGGGTACAAATAACCTTGAAATTTGTCAGAGAGATTGTTTCAATAATTTCTAGGTCAGATTCGAATATGGGTCATCTGGGGTCAATTAACCAGGTCCATAGCAACTTTGTTAAAAGCAGTCATACTCAGGTGAGCGATACAGGGCCATCATGGCCCTCTTGTTTAAAATTTGTATTATATTATCTAGACATCATTGTTTGAAACATACATCATAACTCTTTACGACTAACTCTTTTTTATTTGCCATCTATGATTTTTTATAAGCGGCATATAATATATGAAATACCCGGATGTTGCGATTACAAGCAGGAACAATTCAGTGGTCCAGTGTTAACGTCAAGAACTTGTAACTTAGGATCATGAGTTAGATCCCTTCTTCTTCACGAACATAATAATTATATAATTGTCTTTAGGGTGAGACGTTAAACAGCCCCATTTATCAGTGCTTACGCTATTATGTGTATATAGAAATGGCGGGATCAGACGTTAACATGAAAAATTAATAGGGCATTTTTGAGTCACCTGGACTCTTGACAGGTTAGGAAGACCATATTCGTCTTAAATATGCCCTACGCACGCACGTAAAAAATGCAGAATCTTTGTCCGTTCGTAGTGTTAACGAGAAATATTTTCAGTAACGTTTTGTATACGCTATTCGTAAAAAAAATAAAATCCATTCTTGTGCTGTTGCCATTGTTTCCATTTTTTAAAGGGGCTGTGCTCCAGATGACACAAAAAAGAAAGTTTTCTTGTATTATAAATTTCTTGTGATATTTATGATTAATGCTTAAAAACTGACTAACTGACAAAAAATAAGTCAGGTAATCACATTATAAATTGATTTTTTTTTTCCTTTCATAGTGCTATACCGTAACGCGACGGTATAACTATATTGTATAAGATTTAAAGTAAACAATAGTTATTTCACATGTGGCGATAGTGGTGACAGTTAAAGCGTTGTTAATATTTTGTTAACATGAGGGTCCAGAGTTCAAATCCGGCTGAAGCGAATATTTTTTTGTTGTTCTATTTTGACTTTTATAATCAGTTTTGAAGTAAAATATCACGTTGTTATAATCTCACGGCATCTATATATTTAATTTAAGTAAAAAAAAAATTATATCAAATCTGGAGTTCAGCCTCTTTAAAACCATCTTGTTTAAAGAAGTAAGCCAACTCAATGAAACTCATGAGAAATAATACATACGTGTTGGTTAATAGCTCGTCCAATCTCTGTTAAATCTCACCGGGATTTTCTCGTTTTCTATGACTGCGAGATCTCTTCAATTAACCATCATTAGATTCTAATTTGATAAAAAGGTAATTATTTGTTGATAGGTAATGACGACTTTCTCGTGGTTATTGTCTCTGTTACGCCTTTTCATATTTGTATTTATTACTTCTGATCATGTGACATTAGAAACATAAAGGAGTTTTCTTAAAATAGCAGTTTAACATGCACATACAACAGACATCGGAAATTTTCCACAGAATCAACCTCGTCAATACAGATACATTGTATCTAACTCTGCCCCTTCTCACCCCGCCACCAACCTTCAATAGTGACAAACGTTGATATGAACGCAAGCTTTCATTAAGAAAGAAAAACTGCGCTCCTTTTAATACTAAAAAATATACTCCTTAGGTTAATTTGTATAGTTTATTTATTGATGACCATTAATACAAACACTGAAATATGAAATTATTCGAAACACAGAGTCTATTGTTTTGACGTTAGCTCGCTATCATGAAATAAACACATATTTGGTCTTTTGAAAGTATATATTTTTCTTTTTTGTCCTGTTAAAATAAAAAAAATCATAGATTTAACACATCTGGTCGTTTTAAATCCAAAATGTAAATATGACTTCAATTTATTTACTTTTAAGCCATCATCACGTGACTAGCCTGGTGGTAGTGATTAACCGGTACTTTACGTCTGCTAGGTTCCATTCCTTTAATTTCAAGAAATCACAGAGACGATTTATAAACACTAATTTCAAGGGTACTTTGGCTGCAAACAGACAACCGCGAAGTATCGCGTGAACGCAGAAAACTGGATCATACATATACTTATTTATAGCTTTGCATAATGACAGTACAAAAATTCAGAGAAAAAAACGGGAATTGTATATTCATAGTTTAAACAAGTCTAAAGATGGTTTATTAACCATTTGAATACCCCAGATTTAAAAATGCACGTTGCTTAAACTTAGTCCAAGTATTTGCATGTATACCAGACCGTTTCAGTGAAAGGCAGTTAGAACGTCATGAATTACATACTTTAAACTTGTTCTTAGCCTAGAAAATATTTCATCTGAATTGCAACTGCGAGAATGGGAGGGTGGCGCAAATAGGTCAATGGCTGATTACATGTGAAATGCCTTCAGAGTAAAGGTTGGGCACTAAGTAAATTGCAGGAAGATGAAACAAGTCAAATGATTTCAGTGTTAACATTTGTAAAAATCTTTCTCAGACAGCTTAAATTTTAAATACAGATTAAACAGAAACAAATACTAATAACATTTGAATAGAATACAATTATTTGAAAACCTCGGTATATATGTGGTCATGAATCAATATACTTTTTACGGAATATTCCACAGATTGAAATGGTTTTCGTATAAAATTGTATGTTTTAATAAACAATTTATGTTTCTTTCAGCGCTATCACTCTGCCGATTCAGAATCTGCCTTCTTTCTTCCCACTGTAGGAGAATTTTTGGGCGAGTCTTTATTTTTTCGTCTAAATAAAGGCGAGTTCATGATTTTCTCTTTCAAGGAGGGTGACGCAACATGTTCTGCATGTAAGTCCTTGTGTTTGCAGATAAATACAGGAATGTGGGAATGGTGAAGCACGTAGTCACTGATACTTCCAAGAAACGTTCGCCGGAAGGTGCCTTTACCACGTGACCCACAAATGATAAACAGCGCATTCTCCTCTTTCGCTACTGTGCAAACTACTTCCCCTGGTTTTCCCGCCACACTTTTGACCTTGCCTCCAATCTGAAGTGGAACACACAGTCATTATATTTTTCGTTTACTTCATTATTTCTACCTTCAAGGCTATAAACATAATTGTTTCCTGTCTATTACATGATGACATACAAGTGTAAGACCGTTATAAATAATGCTCTCTATCAGACTCTTGTCACCACTGAGATCTTCAGCAGAGACTTCAAATACTTCAAAACAAAAGAAGTGCCAATCACATTCAGTTGCCAGTATCACGCTGTAATGACTTTGAAATTGTCATTAAAAAATCAAACATCAGTTTTAACCTTGCCTGGGAACATATTTGCCAGAAGTTGATATCAACATGAATACAAGATGGCGTTGATATATCTGCCAAAACGTAACTAAGAATACCTATAAGGACACTTTACGCCACAATCTTTACGTTTTTGATGGCCAAAAACTTGTCATCTGTTAGAATACCCATAAGATATGATAGTAACGCCCCCATCTTTGAGAACTTGTCATCTGTTACAATACTCATACTGTTTGATACTTACGCCGCCATCTTTGAGTTTTTGAGCAAGCTTCTCAAGGAATGCTTTTTCTTTAGCCTCTTCTTCTTGCATCATCAACTGAATCGATTCCACGTCTGCAGTGCCATCTAGGGCTGAAAAATACAAACGACGTCTTTTGATTATTAAAAACATTCAGAACGAATAAATTCTATTTTACATCGAAATCAGTATCATGTAAAAATGTCGACCTGATTGAATTTCGTTTTTTCTTTTTGAAACAGCTTGATATTCTGATACATTACAGAAGCAAAACTCGATTGTTTCCATGACAATGTTGAAATTTTTTGATTAAAAATGACATGCTCTTTACTAGCCAACATTCAAGGCCTTGACAGTCAAACTGTGTAAAATGCACATAGGGTTTCCCTGGAAGACAAGTAAATACACATCGTGTTTATAAAGTCAGGATGTGATAAACGGATATTTCCATACAGAAAAAAATCTTTCTAAACTAAACGTATTAACACATGCTGTGACCTTTGGCTTTGATCCATAATAACACCCTTAATTCTGTAATTATCAGCTTCAAATTTAGCACATAGTTAACTGGGATAATGATGTTTCCTTGCGATATTGTTGCTATCACTCAATTAAGGGAGTTATTCTGCAAATTGTATTTGCCCTTGAAAAAAAGAACATCTGTGAATATGAGAGAGTTAATTAACGACATTCCCGTAATGACTTTGCTGAGGCGGTGAAAATAAATTATCTGTTTGTTGCAGACGACTCCACTTGACAAAAAATTGATGTTATTTTAATGAAATTTGCAAACGTCATGTTGCTAATAAACTGTTTGATTAGATTGTTATCAATAGAACGTGGTATGGAGATACTTTTTGTAAGACAACGACCTGGCAGAAAAGCCCTCACATGCAAAACATTCTGAAACTTGTAAGAAAGGAGATTTGTGTGTGTTTCGGTTTTCTTTCACGTATCCCTAAAAACAAATTTGTAGCAACAACATTTAATCCGTAGGGAAGACACTTAAGATTTTCGATTTAATTATTAACACAGTGACTTGATTGTATCATTTTAGAAGTCGCCGACACATATTTTATCAGCGTTCATGATGCCATTTTGTTTTGAGTAAAACGTTATTCTTCAATAGCGCTTATTTGTTTAAATGTTTGGTTTGCAATAGGGTTTTTTCGGTAATGTACTTGATTCTAGATGTTAAGCTATATAATAAGACACAACAACGCTCTGAATGACTTACGCATAATTCAAGGCGTTTGTTTAATAGGAAATATGTTATGATACTTTTCTTTAACTACTTTGTGCCATTTGAAAATTGTGAAGTACAGACTGTATGCCTAGCAACACAACTACGTGTATCTTATCTTGATAATATATGTTCCATACTTGTCCATATCCCTTAGTGCACCAAAAGACAAATTATATGCATAATCATAACCATGGATATCCTATATGCCTTACTATGGGGATCAAATGGCTGTTGTCCTGAAAACATGAATAAACAGAATGCTTGTCTTATTACAGCAAGTAATATCAAAATAACTGACACTAATGTCAATACGGGATGCTTTCTGTATTTTGCACTATCCCCTACAACATAAAATATCTAATCTCTGCAGGGGGCGTCGGTCATATGGCAACAGGTTCCGACGACAAATAAACTAAAATAGATACACAACTATAAATTAGCAGCTAATAAGAATAAAAAAGTTTACCAGAAGAAAGAGGTGTGTAAGGAGGTAATTTCATTTCCATAAATCAAAACAAATACAACACTACAAATTTAAAAGAAAGGCGATGGTCTCTAAAACGTTGGCCTCTAAAACTGTTCATTACAACAACACACTTTTAATGAATGAAAAACCGATACTTACATCCAACCATAAACGAAACACGTTCTGGCACGTGCAGTAGAATTATATAATGATCAGGTTTGTGAAGGTGTTCCATATACCCTGAAAATATGAACGTAGATACTAAATATACATAATATAATAATATAATGCACAATATAATATATCGTTTCTAAACATTTTGAAGAAATAGAGGTCAGTCGAGCTGATAACACATAAAGAGTAAGTAAAATTCCTGTACACTATTCGAAATAATATTTTTGAGGTAAAAAAGCCTTAGTTGAACGCAGTGAACTCAGATTTAACGTCCTTTTCAACAACTTAGTTCATTCTATCGCGGCTCCAATAGCATTTACCACGAGGTCACCGAGGACCGGCTCAGAAAGGCGACAGTATGTCCGCACAATTTGAGAAAAAAACAAGTCAATGGGTAACGTAGGTTCCTTCTGCCCTAAATTGAGAATAAAGTTCATAATAAATTTTTCTACTTTAATACCATTCACCAATATTTCTGGTTTGTATTCATGCACTTTCTACAACTATACATCGTCGGATACCCACGGCCGATCCATTAACATTTATCAGCCGTGGGATTTTTGGTATGAAACCACCAATTCAGTCTACTGGAGCTCAAAAAGTGGTACCCGCATAATGGCGGCTAGAAACAGTTCTCAGTTTTCTTGGCTATTTTTAACATTTTTGCCCTAATCTGTGTATTTTTTTTGCTGGAATCATTTTGTTTGACTATTTCTGATAGTGTGGTAGCAATTTTATGCTCATATGCATTCAGAATAGAATTCACAATGTGAAATTGTTTCACATACCCCAATCTGAAAATTAGCTCAGATTTTTTGTTCATTTTATGGGAAAGTTCACATGAGCAGAAATATCTTTCTTGTTTGAAACACAACCCACACTTTTCTTGCTATTTTTCATGAGTACAGATATAGATCTACAAGAATATGTAAGTAAAAGCTATTAAAAAAAAAGGTTTTTCTATGTTTTACAGCCCTGTGAACTTTATGAATTTTATATAGACTAAAGAAGGAATCTGTTTGGTGGTTTCACACCTTCTGGACGCTATCTAGTCCATAAGAGGTGTTTCAAAGACACCTATTTCATTGGTTCCCTCACGATTTCATGAAGCAATTAAAACCAATCAAAATGCTCGTTCTATACGACATTCGGTATTACAGACAAGATGGCGGCAACCATAGACGACATGTTTAATTGTGTTTGTGAAAAGTTCAAAATTGAAAATGTGGGCGAAATGTTAATACTAGGTAAAATATCACTATAGCGGTCTTTGCTTGTCGAAGAATTGAGTTGGCGAAAGTTTTTGCCTTTTATATTGGCAAGACACGCGAAACAGCCATTTTGTTTTCTGATAGTTTTCTAGATTCTTCGTTGAAGAGTATCAGTTTTGTTAAACGCGATTTCATTGGTCGATATTTTAGGCACTTCTTGCTATATATCGACGCAAATTGATTCATTTTTCCCACGGTTTGATTAATGTGATAATCAACCGTGGGTATCCGACGATGCAACTATACTACTTAAAAATATAATCATGACATGGGCTATATCTACGGTGGCAAAGAGGTGACATGCACTTCTCTTTTCTTTTATTTCGTTCCCACGAGATACTAACTCGAAGGAACGACTTAATATTTTGTGATAACGAGTTACTTAATCGTGGGAACGCGATATTTTTTTTTATTTTCAACATTTTATAATTTTAATTTTAGAGTTTTATAGATCTTTATCATATCTGAAATTTAGGTTTCATAATTTGAATAAATGTCAGTCTTTTAGAAGTTATGATGTTCATGCTGTGGTGTACGTTTATCAAGATATAGTGCAGAAATATTGATTGTTTATAACAAATGACTGTCAAGTTACATGGCGGAAATGGTTTTCAATGTTAAAGTCACTGTGATATTGACCTTTGACCTTTTGACTCCAAAATTATTTGAGGTCATGCACTCAATGTGGGCAATCATTATATGAAGTTAAAAGACTGAAGGCCTAACAATTGTCATGTCATCCTCATAAAACCATATTGCTAACGAACGGACGGACGGACGCCCCGGACCATATTATAATATGACCCCTTCGGGCAAATAAAAAGAGAAAAATCTAAGGCTAAAAGAAGCTAAGACTAAACTTCAAGTACTCCCACAGGTGGGGTTTAGAAAATAGTTTCATTCATGGCCAATAGTCCCCTTATGCTTCAAGTTTAACATCATTTTTAGGCTATTTAAAAATTTCATTTTTCAAAACGCAGTATTCCCGTGAATATGGGAGTATGACTGGCTACGCACCTGTCGATTACATTTCTGTAATGTCACGGTCTGTGAAAATGTGATTTTTTATGTTATTTATTCATTTTGAACACAATACTTGTATATCATTTGCATATTTTGCGAACATAAAAATCGTTTTTTTTCAAATTCTAGTGAACAATGTTGGAAAAAGGTATGAAAATTTTTTACGTGATCTGGAAAAAAGACGATTACAACTTGAGGTTAGTGATCTGAGTGAAAAAATGGCTATTTTGAGCTAAGTGATCTGGAAAATACTTGACTATATTAAGATAAATGATCTTGAAAAAACTATAACAGTTTTGAGCAAAGAAACTGATATTTCATCATTTCGGAAATGAGTCTTGTTAAACTTTAAACGTTCAGCTAACGTTTTGAAAGTGTATTGGCAAATGTATCGACACACGAGCTTTCAGTCAACAATGTTAACTTCTATTACTTCTCAGGAAAAAAACATATTTTGTACAAGAATGTCAGTTAACATGCTAAAATATTTCATGATCAAGTTCACAGAATTAACAATCTCCCACTCTGAACGACTGGTTTATTGTCTTTTTATTTTCTTGTTACAGCTTTTAATTTACGTTAAATCTATTACCTATGCTAACTAGTCTGAAACGCACGTTTCAAGGCGCTCAAACATGCAGAATATGAGAAAATTCAAGCACGCGGTGTCCTGTTAATGATCAGGTAAAATAAATACCTTGCACTTACTTCAGATGTTTGCTTTGAGGCTCTGTTATTTCTAAAAGTTTCACATTAAAAACTTATACATGTTTATGAATTGTATACCAACTGCAATCTTTGGTCAGACAGTAAGTTTAAACATTTCCTACCGACAGCGTGAAGTTTTCTCAGATTTGTCTTTTAGATTAAAGAACTTTGTTAGAAATTTCAGATCTTATATCAGATTGAAAGTACTTCGTTTTTTTTCTGTCAAAAATATTTCATACTCTGTTTATGTAAAGGAAATAACATACAAGAGAAATATTCGAGTGAAACCGTAAAGGAAATGACATATATGAGAAATATTCGAGTGAAACCGAATCAACGAGCGTTTTACAGTACTAGTCCTAGAGCCGTTGTGAAGAAAGCACAACAGACATCCGAATTGCTCGTTCAGTAACGTAGCTTGTATCGCTAAGTATCTGTTGCTCGTTACATGCTCAGAGTATTTACTGAAAGAAAATTTAATCGGTGCAAAACAGATATCCAAAATAAAATCGAATTGTTGACTGTAACACTAACATGTCCTACTCAGTAACACGGCATATCAGTAGGACTTTGCAAGCTCGGGGTATTAACGGAGAAAAAAATGTACGTAAATGTTGTTCTGTTATTGTTTTAATTGCTGTAAGTAATACGTCAGTTGTTCTACAGAAATTCTGTAATTAATATTAGCTCCTTACATAATTAATGCTGCGGAAGGGAACGTTGTTTCTCTAAAATGAAAACAATCCTCTCTACGAGTAACGCACGCAATATCATTATCTTTGTCTTAATATGAGAGCACATTTACTGTTTAATCTTTTTTGTGATTAAAGATAACAGTTCTTTTTATCATAAGAAAGGGGAGTTAAGGCCAGAACTATTCAGCACTCAGTACGCAGAAGGTTGGTCCAGAACCTAGGTTAGTTAAGTAACACACACTCCCTCCCACAGTTTAAAAGAAGGATCGCCTCACTGCTTTAGACCAATGATCTTGTTTTTTACAGGTTTATAAGGGGGTTATTATCTTCATTTCTAAAAAATACTTCTTTCTTACTACCTTTATTATGAGTGTTGAGCAAGCCTTATTTTGAACTCACTTAAAAGTAGATTCTTACGATGTTTTATGTGCACGGTAATTTTACAGTCCACTTAACTTTCATTTCGCATATTGTTTATATTTTTAAACTTTGCCGTGGCTACCAAGTATTTGTGAGTTCAGCATCGAAAACCATGAAAACAAAAACGTCTTCCGTAAAAATAACATATGAAAGAACTGTTACTTACACTGAAATGCATAATCCGCATGTTCACTGCCATCCATTGCAATAACAACAGGCTTTTTTTCATCAGACGACATTTTCTCCCTCTGTTAACTAGATTTCTATTTATTCCTCTCTCTATCCTCTGTGTATGCAACGTGTTGAATCAATTTGCATGTAGCTTTGGACTTTGTATAGTGATGGTTAGGAAGATAAGTTAGATAACGGTCAAAAAAAAGAAAAAAAAGACTCGTTCATGAGATCATGTTATGAACTAAATATCTGTAATTATATTAAATTCCTGTAAATAAGCCATTTAATTCCCAAAGGATAATTACACATATAATAATATCCACATGCAAATTGTTGACGATTTTTTCCTTCCCTTTTCCATCTTTTCAATTTCCGCAGTAGTGAAAATATCCACTCTTACTTGTAACATTTTTGTCTCAATAACTTCTCTGGTTATTAACAAACCAACACGATTTTTTAGTACATTTTTACTTGTATGTTCTCTCTTATATAATTAACTGTGAAACAGTATTTTATATATTTGAACCTCTGACAGTTATAAACACCAGTGGACTTGAAACAGAGTTCTCTAATATTCTCTCATCGTAAATTTTCATGTTCTAATTCTGTCTGCTACATAATCTTACAGCTTAAAACACTATCATTTCTGTTTAAGTATGTTCGAAAGAACAAGAGATATTCCATCGGAAAATTTTCATAAATTTTACTTTTCCCGCCAGTCAGGTAGATGCGCAGAATTATACTTCATTAGATTTCTAATACCATACCTCCACTCTGAAAAGTGTCCAATTCCATTAATTTGTGTAGCATTGAGACATTTTCACTGAAGAACATGGGTTCAAACCCCACTCAAGCCATTTTTTCTCTAGTTTTTTGGCAGTTTTACATTGTTTGGGTTTTACAACAGTAACTTTTCTAGAATTTAAATTCAATTTCTTTCGTTTTAAATATATTTCAATTGTAACAAAGCTTGATGAAAATTGGGTATCTGTGATTTCAGTTATTAATTTCTCCAAAACTAAATGGTAAAGCTATTTGATTTTTGCAAATTTGTTCAGAATAGTACATGAATAAAAAATAATTGTAGCTAAAGCCCCCAAGATATATGTTGAAATCTACGTTGATAACATCCCCTCGTAATGAAGTGCCATGTTTATAATCACATTTCGTTTCTTCTCACTTTTGGCTTTTCATTATGTTTGCTTTTCGTCAGCAGTCAGTAGATCTTCAAAATGTGAATGATTACATACCAAGAAACAGTTGTTGTTATGGTCAGTCTTAGAAAATAAACATCATGTTTCTCTATACCCTATAAACCCATTAAGTCGGGTGAGGTCTGAAGTGAATATAAGACATTTCTTGAAACTCCCATGGTAAAAGTGTTTTATATATTCTATATTTTGTCCGAGAATAGTATGTTTCTTAAAAAAGATCAATTCAATGAGGGCTGACAAAATATTTATTAGTATTCTTATACCTTTGCCAATTCTTGCAAATTTCATGCGCAACTTTTGAAAAGACACAGGAGCATTTTAACAAAACTGCTAAGTTGTACATAAGCCGTAATCCTGCAGTATAGCTCGTGCAAAAGCTGATTTCATTATATCCATAGATTTTTTTTTAAAACTGGGGAGAGAATTGTTTTGTATGAGATATAACTTGCTATGTCATGCAGTGTTGGTATGTCGTTTCAACATTCATGGTAACTTTTTAATTAAATTTGGTAAGGTTACATATTACACAAGTGCTAACGTAAGACAGATAACTAAGGTATACGTGTGTTTTTAAATATCTGTTCATATAATTATAATTTGCACGTACCAAAACATTGTACTTTTTTCAGATTTAATAAAAAAGAAAATATGTAGGCAATTCCGTCGCATTTTCGCCTTTTGCCCCATCACCCGCCAAGCCGAAAACACAAATCTTTCGCATTTTCGTTTGACCGGGCGCAAGGAGAAAACACGACAACTCTACGAACTGCAAACACGTAATGGCAGAAATCAGCCACCATATCTGATCCAACTTTGTAAAAAATTTGTAAAGATCTTTGTTATACAACCTTTATTTTAAATGCAGATTAAACGGAAAAAATACTAACAAAATGTTAATACAATACAATTATTATAACCAATAAAATCCCGGTATATATGTGGTCATGTTTAAATATACTTTTTTTACCGAATATTGCACGGGATGAAAGGTTTTTGGGACTGTATAAAATTATATGTTTTAATAAACAATTTATGTTTCTTTCAGCGCTATCACTCTGTCGATTCAGAATCTGCCTTCTTTCTTCCTACTTTAGGAGAATTTTTGGGCGAGTCTTTATTTTTTCGCCTAAATAAAGGCGAGTTCATGATTTTCTCTTTCAATGAGGGCGACGCAACATGTTCTGCATGTAAGTCCTTGTGTTTGCAGATAAATACAGGAATGTGGGAATGGTGAAGCACGTAGTCACTGATACTTCCAAGAAACGTTCGCCGGAAGGTGCCTTTACCACGTGACCCACAAATGATAAACAGCGCATGCTCCTCTTCCGCTACTGTGCAAACTACTTCCCCTGGTTTTCCCGCCACACTTTTGACCTTTGCCTCCAATCTGAAATGGTACAAACAGACGTTATATTTTTCGTTTACTTCATTATTTCTGCCTTCAAGGCTATAAACATAATTGTTTCCTTGTCTATTACATGATGACATACAAGTGTAAGACCGTGATAAATACGGTTCTCTATCAGACTCTTGTCACCACTAAGAACTTTAGCAGAGACTTTCAAATACGAAAACAAGTGCAGATCACGTTCAGAGGCCAGATCACGTTTTAATGACTTTGATATTTTCATTACAAATCGTACATCAGTTTTATCCTTGCTTAGGAACTTATTTGCCAGAAGTTTCTATGAGCATAAACTTTAAAGCACTATTTAAATGCTATATGGCGTTAATATTTGCCAAAAGTTAACTTCTGTGATAATACCCATAAAGTTTGATACTTACGCCGCCATCTTTGAGTTTTTGGGCAAGCTTCTCAAGGAATGCTTTTTCTTTAGCCTCTTCTTCTTGCATCATCAACTGAATCGATTCCACGTCTGCAGTGCCACCTAGTGCTAAAAACACAAATTACACCTTTTGAATATTAAAAACAAAAAGAAGCAATATATACTATTTTAACAACAAATCAATATCATGTTAGAATGTCGAACTGATTGAATTCGTTTTTCTTTTCCGAAACAGCGTGATATTCTTATTCATTACAGAAGCAAAACTCCATCGTTTCTATGACAGTAGATTAAAATGGACTTGGCCTTTACTTGTCAAAATTCCTGCCTGGACTGTCAAATTGAGTAAAATGCATAGTTTGTTTCCCACTGGATGACAAGTAAATACAAAACGTGTTTATAAAGTCATGATGCCATACAGGGTTTTTTCCGTACAAAAACAATCTTTCTAATCTAAAGTGATTAACACGTGCTGTGACCTTTGGTTTCGATCCATAATAACACCCTTATTTCTGTAATTATCAGCTTCTATTTTAGCAAATAATTAACTGGGATAATGATGTTTCCTTGAGATATTGTTGCCATCACTCTTTTAAGGCAGTTATACTGCAAATTATTCTTGTCCCTGAAAAAAGGACATCTGTGAAAATGAGAGAGAGTTAATTTGCGACATTATTGGTAAAAAAGGGATGATTTTCTAAAAGACTTTGGTAAGCTGGTGAAAATAAATTAATGATCTTTTTGCAGCATCGGACTCTACTTGACGAAAATTTGATGTCGTTTTAATGAAATTTGCAAAGATCGTGTTGCTAATAAACTGTATAATTAGATTGTTATCAACAGAACGAGATATGGAGACAATTTTTATAAGACAAACGACCTGCCAGAAAAGCGCTCACATGCAACATTCTGAAACTTGCAAGAAAGGAGATTTTTTTTGGTTTTTTTTCACGGATCCCTAAAAATTTACTTGTAGCAACAACATTTTATCCGTAGGGAAGACACTTAAGATGTTCGATTTAATTAGTAACACAATGACTTGATTGTATTATTTCAGAAGTCGCCGACAGATAAGACATACACATATATTCATCAACGTTCATGATGCCATTTTGTTTCAGGTAACACGTTAACCTTCTATTACCTTCAGTAGCGCTTATTTGCTTAAATGTTTGCAATAAGGGTTTTGTCGGCAATTCTACATTCTAGATGTGGATATATAATAAGACACAACAACACTCTGTAGGAATACAGCTTAATCTAAGACATTGTTTTTACGGAAGATACGATCCTTTTCTCCACACTGCTTTCCGCTAGTTGAAAATTGTCGAGTACAGACTGTATGTCTAGTAACAACTACATGTATCTTATCTTGAAAATAAATGGTCCATACATCTAGGCACATAAATGACATGTCCATATGCCTAAGTACGCCAATTAATAAATTGTGTCTACATAACCGTGAATAGTCGTATGCCTTACAACAGGAATTAATGGCCTGTTGTCATGATAATATCAATACAAAGAATGTCTGCCTTATAACAACAACGAATAATTAACTATAGTTTGTATGCCTTATGACATAGATGAACACTTGCATGTGCCTAACCACATCATTAAAGAAACTGTATGCCATCTCATTCGAATACCGTATGCCGAGACACGGCGGTAAGTGAAGAGTTTATTGAATATAATAAATAACTGACATTCATGTCAATAATCACAATTTATGGCTAAATAAAAAAAATGTATGGCTAATGACATCAATGAAGGACTAGTGTGCCTATCACATCAACAAATGGACGTGTATGCATGATTTCACTGATAAAAGGGGCTTGTATGCATAATCGCATCAACAACCTGACTTGTATGCTTATTCGAGTTCATAGATGGACGTGTATGCATAATCTTGTCAATAAATGGAATGACATGCCCTATCACATCAATAAGGTGTCGCGCGCATAATCGCACCGATAAAATGGACTGTTCATGTATGTCTAACCGCACCAGTAAATAGATGTGTATGTATTATCGCGTCATTAAGTGCACTTATGTATAATAGCAGCAAAAAACTGACTGTTCATTTACAATGGTAGGATAATACGTCATCGCGCACTTGTTTTATGCTCTCCCGCGGACCATTTTTTTGTCAACAATCCGTCGCTTGAAAGGTAAAATGGTCTTTTTCAATAAGAAATCTGAAAAGTTGCAAAAAATCATGTTGTGCACCGAAGATTGGCTTGTGTACATTGTATTTACGTGCAGAATTTTTATAATGTAAAATTCTAGTTTAGGCCAGAAAACGGGTGAAAGTTTTTGCCAGCATGCATTCAGAAAAAAACTTTCACCCGTTTTCAGGCCTAAACTAGAATTTTACACTATAAAAATTCTTTACGTAAATACAATGCATACCAGCTATTCTTCGATGCACAACATATTTTGTAACTCTACAGATTTCTAATTGAAAAAGACCTTTATACCTTTCAAGCGACGGGTTGTTGATCCACAGGAGAGCATAAAACAGGTGTACGATGACGTTGTATCTTACCATTGATTTACGTCGTATTACACGAATGAATACACTGTAAGTCCAAGAACTATGAAGTAGCGGCTAAATAGAAAAAAACGGTACAACACTTGTTAAATATTTCAAAAATGATACCACAGGTAGGTATCTGATATATCCGAAGTGAGTGTCAGTGCCGGGAAACACGATTGCTTACTTATTTTAGCTCTAAACATTTCTCCTTTGCTAGCAACATTTCAAACTATTGTGTATAACCATCAACAAAAAATGAGGTGTTTATGTTTTTATACCTTGATTAAACCGAATGTTAAAGTTAATAAATTGTAAGTAAAAACTATGCAACGCGACCATGCCAAGATAAAACACCTGGTATTTAACCCGTGTCCTTCTAAGGGAAAGTGGTTAAGGGGGTGGGGGAGGGGGGAGGGGGACACAAAATAGTTCGATAATAGCCTCGAAAAGCATTCAGTGAGACAGATACTAACTCATACCGTATAAAAAATCGTTAGATTTTCATGCTTTTTGCATCCTGTATTTGAAAATAACAGTAAGTCAAAGAGGGAATAGGGTGTCACGTTATGTCTTGCATTTGAAGAATTACTGTAAATTGGGAAGTATGCAATCTGACTTAATTTTTTTTTCCAATCCGGTAGACACTTAAGCAGACAGAGAATCGTAGGATAGAGACAAATGATAGTTAGTGTATATCTGAATTCTGTGTCGCAAATATTTCCCAATTTACAGTAAAAACAAAATGTCAGATTCAAGCTATATGTACAACACTTAACCACCTACACACTATAAGCTCCATTATAGAATTCCTAGATGCTGAAAGCAGTTCAAAACTCGATTAACTTTGGAATATAACTCTTCACGTTCTTAAATGCATCAAGCCGAGCTGCTGTGAACAAACCTATTGGGTATTTAAAGAATTTCAAATTTTGTCGTAAATAATCCCCTGGGATTAGTTTTTGGACTCTCGACTCTTTGAAAACAGATTCGAAGAGACTGTTATTTCCTCGTCTCGTCTGAATGATGCTATGATAAACAACAGGAAAAGCAAAATAAGTAGAATCTAGGTATTTTGGGAAATATCCTCCCGTTCATTTATTAGAGGAAGTGAAGTCTGTCTTTTTCAATGATAATCATCTATTGTTGTAAATTTGCTTCATATCATATAAAATGCAACTGATTGACGAACAGATTCCAAAGCGGTCTAGAAAATCAATTGCAGTTCGTCTACATAAAAGTTTTAATAAAGGCTATCCATTCAAGTATATAAGTATTCTCGTTATTTTCTTGTGACAAATACCCCTACATTTACTTTCGATCGATACGATTTTGTCTTTTTTTAATCTTTTACTTCGCTTCTTGCGCAAATTACCTTACCATTCTCTAAAATACTTATCTTCTGAAAACCTTCTACGGATTTACATCCACCTTCTTAAACAAAAACAACAGTACAAATTAAAGGAATTTTAGACAACCGTATATTTTACTGTAAAAGCTCCCCGGAAAGTTGGGCGACGAATGTCTGTAAAAAGACGGCTCCCTCAACTAAAACTGTTTTTAACAACCACACAATTTTAATGTCAAAGAGATATCTGAAGAGTATATGAAGCAGAATATTTATTTTCAGCGTTAACCAGTTACTGCTAAAAAGTTTAGTTTTTAACAGGAAAATATAAACACTCAAATGTGTTTTAATTGTATGAACACTACTTCTACTATAATGCTACCACTATCAACACAAACAAGAAAGTTTTTTTTCTTCTCAACTACAGGTAACACACATTCTATTTTCCTTTACTTCTTTCTTCTGGTCGTGAATAAAAAAGCGATACTTACGTCCAACCATAAATGCATGACGTTCTGGCACGTGTAACAGAATTATATAATGATCAGGTTTGTGAAGATGTTCCATATACCCTGGAACGAAAACATTTATAAATCAAATATACATAATGCATTGTTTCTAAACATTTTGGAGAAAAAGAGGTCAGTCAAGCTGACCAGGAGACATTTAAGAATAAGCAGCGATTCTAGAACACATTAATGTCCTAGATTCAAGAAAGGCCAAAGTTGAACCCATTGAACTCGGGTTTAACGTCCCTTTCAACAACTCATTTCATGCGACCGGGGCTCAAGCCGCGCTAACCACGAGGCTCAGAAAGGCGGCGATATGTCAGCACAGTTGGAGAAAAATCGTGCCAAGGTTAATTTAGGTTCATTCCTGCCCTAAATTGAGAACAGAGGTCGTACTGCCTTTTATGCTTTGATACCGTTCAACAATATTTCTGTTTGGTATTCATGCACTTTCTACAACTATCCTCCATGGTCCATATCCAGCGAGAAAAGGCAATCAAGGTAGACTAGTATTTTATATTGCATTTATACATTTCTGAAATGTCGCGGTCTGTGAAAATATGAATAATTTTACATCAGTTATTCATTCTGAACACATATATCATTTGTATATTTTGTGAGGATAATTATCGTTTTTCTGATTCTAGTGAACAATGCCGTTTTTGGAAAAAAAACTATGACAATTTTGAATTATGTGATCTGGAAAAAAAACGATGTCAATTTGAGCTTGTTATCTACTATCTGACTATTTTGAGCTTAGCGATCTGGAAAAAATATGACAATCTGAGCTTAGAGACTTGGAAAAGAACTGTGATAATTTTGAGCTTAGTGACCTGGAAAAGAACTATGATAATTTTGAGCTTAGTGACTTGGAAAAAGCTATGACAATTTTGAGCTTAGTGACTTGGAAAAGAACTGTGATAATTTTGAGCTTAGTGACTTGGAAAAGAACTGTGATAATTTTGAGCTTAGTGACTTGGAAAAGAACTATGACAATTTTGAGCTTAGTGACTTGGAAAAGAACTATGGCAATTTTGAGCTAAGTGACTTGGAAAAAGCTATGAAAATTTTGAGCTTAGTGACTTGGAAAAGAACTATGACAATTTTGAGCTTATTGACTTGGAAAAGAACTTTGAAAATTTTGAGCTAAGTGACTTGGAAAAAGCTATGACAATTTTAAGATTAGTGACTTGGAAAAGAACTATGACTATTTTGAGCTTAGTGACTTGGAAAAAGCTATGACAATTTTGAGCTTAGTGACTTGGAAAAAGCTATAACAATTTTGAGCTTAGTGACTTGGAAAAAGCTATGACAATTTTGAGCTTAGTGACTTGGAAAAGAACTATGACAATTTTGAGCTTAGTGACTTGGAAAAAACTGTGACAATTTTGAGCTTAGGAACTGATGGTTCATCATTTTGGAAATGAGCCTGTTCAACATGAAAACGTTCAGCAGACGTTAAGAAAATGTATTGACAAATGTATCAACACACGGACTTTCAGTCAGCAATTGTTGCAGCAATGTTAACTTCTATTTCTTCTCACGAAACAAACAAGGAAATGATATGTGCTGAGATGTATATATTGCACATTAATGTCAGTTTAGCAAATAACACGCTAATATTTTTCATTATCAGGTTCGCAGAATTAACGGAAATATCTCTCAGTCTGACACACTCAGCGATTGGTTTATTGTCTTTTTATTTTCTTGTTACAACTTTTAATTTACATTAAATCTATTACCTATTCTAGCTAGTCTGAAACGCACACAAACATGCAATCATGCACGCGATGACTTGTTTATTAGTTAAATGTCTTACACTTACTTAAGATGTTTGCTTTAAGGTTCTGTTACTTCTCAAAGCGTCACATTAAAAACCTATGCATGTTTATGAATTGTATACCAAAAACAATCTTTGGTTTTTATCTCTTTCGCTTAAGAATGTCAGACAGGTAGTTTAAACATTTCCTACCGACAGAGTGAAATGCATATTTTTCTCTTTTTTTTCGCTCGATTTTCTTTAGATCTTTGTTACACTTAAGACAATATCTGTATTGCACAATAAACGAATGCAAGATCAAAATTCACATAGCAAGATAAACAGCAAATAGTCAAGGGCGTTACAAACAATGATTTAATCATTCAAATTCGCCAGAAAATGTTAGAGATGATATCAGATGCAAAGTATCAGATGCTTAGTACTTTTTTTATCTATAAAATATTTCAAACTCTGTTAAATTCATACAATAGAAAAGACAGATATCCGAATGGAACCGAATGTTTGACCGTTCTACCGGACTGGTCTAAAAAGAGTATCGTCCAGTATCTTTGTCTGGTATCGTTGAGTATCAGTTGCTTTTTACGTGCTCAGATAATTTACTTAAAATATAATCAAAGCTCAACAGACAAATACCTGAATGCCTCTAAATTGTTCACCGTACCAAAACGGATATCGCTCAGTAACATAGCTGATAGCAGATGGACATATTGCTCAGAATAGCTCTTGTATGTTCAGAAAATTTACTGAAAATTTAATCAATTCAAAACAGACAGATATCCATATAAAACCGAATTGTTGGCTGTCTCTAAACACAGTGATCGTTCAGTAACATAGTTAGTATCGTTGAGTATCAGTAGCTCGTTGCGTGCTCGGAGTATTTACGGTGGGAAAATGTACGTAAATGTTGTTCTATTATTGATTTACTCGCTGTAACTAATACGACACTTGTTCTAGAGAAATCCTGTAAATAACATGAACTCTAAGACTATTAGCTCTTTACATAATTAGTTCTGCTGGAGAGCGAACGTTGTTTTTCTAAAACGAAAAATTCCTCTGTACGAGTAACGCACGCCATATCATTATGTATCATGTTTGTCAACGTCATTCTCTTATGTATGTGTATATGTTTATGTAAATGTCTGATATGAGAGCGCAGTTGCAGTTTAATCTTTTTTGTAAAGATAACAGTTCCCTTTATCATAAGTCAGAGGGGTTTTAGGCCAGAACTATTCAGCACTGCAGGTAATGTAAACCTTCAGCACGCGGTAAGTTAGTGCCGACCTTGGATTAAGTTTAGTGATATGAGAAGAAGGAAACATGTACTTGAAACCATAATGTGATTAACAGACACTGAGAGGGGAGGGGGCGGGGTGGGGATACACACTATCCTAGAAGTACAATCACCTATTTGCCTGCAGTTAAAAGTAGGATCGTCTCACTGCTTTGGACCAATGTCTTTTTACAATCTTGAAAATACCTTATTTAAGTGTTGAGCACGCCTTATTTTGTACTAGCCTAAAAGTAGATTCTTATAATGTTTTATGTGTATGGTAATTTTACTGTTCGCTTACAGCTACTGAACTATCAACCTTCCTTTTTACGTCGTTCAAATCGCAGTTTGTTTATGTTTATATTTTATACTTTGCCCGTGGCTACCAAGTATGTACGCGTTCAGGGTCGAAGTCTTAAATAGAATAACATGTGAAATGAATTGTCTGTCGTGGAGTAATAACGTGATATAAATCTAAACACTTAAGATATATCCAGGTACAAACGTTTAAATGATCGTTTTCGCTGTTTTTAGGCCTAAAGTTTGCACCCTTTCTCCCCAAGCTAAATTTTACCGTTTATTTTGAACAAATATCACTATCTATCGTTTATGATCTCCACCAAACTTTATTTGAATAAAAGAAACTTGTCAAGCGAGCAGAAAGACTTTAAGCGTCGATATTTGTACATGTTTCATATTGATCAGAACAACAGGTTTCGTTTGCACAATGTAAATAAATATATTTAGATGACTGACATGTATGTGCATAAATATAACGCATTTAATCTGACATACACGTCTAACTGTATGTTTAAACATGTACAATATACTATTTCATGGTAAAGCTCTCTGTCCTACTTAGTTATCTATCTCTACGTGTACCTCTCGTACCTGAGACATTAGGAAAAGTGATCTATATAAACATAAAAAAGAACTATTACTTACAATGAAATGCATAATCCGCATGTTCACTGCCATCCATTGCAATAACAACAGGCTTTTTTTCATCGGACGACATTTTCTCCCACTGTTAACTAGATTTCTATTTATTCCTCTCTCTATCCTCTGTGTATGCAACGTGTTAAACTGGTTTACATGTAGCTTTGGACTTCGTATGGTGAAATGGTACACTACAATGCTGTACAGTAAGATAACTGTCTAAATATAGGTCAAAAAGGACAGTCGTTTATGAGATCATGTTCCGAACTAAATACCTGCAATTATATTAAATCCCGATAAAAAAACCATTTCTATCCCCAGGATAATAACACCAGGATTATATACAGTCCCACTGAATTATCACGTTTCAATATCCGCGTGCAAATTATTGACGATTTTTTTTTCCTTTCCGTTTTCGCTTTTTACACTTTCTACAGTAATGAACATACACACCATTACTTGTAACTATTTTTATCTCAGTATATTCTCTGTTTATTAACAAACTCACACGCTTTCGAGTACCTTTTCACTTGTATGTTCACTGTTAGTAATGAAGCAGTATTTTTGTGAAGCCTCTGATAGTGATAAACACCAGTGAACATGTAACAGTTTTTTTTTCTAATATACTCACATTGTAAATAATAAACATAACTTTTCAATGTTCCTTTTCTATCTGGTTCATAATCTGACAGTTAAAAACACTAGCATTTCTCTCGAAATATTGAAAAATTGGTATGATTAAAGGAACAAGAGATTCTACGATATTCCACAGGAAACGTTTCACAAATTCTACTGTCTCTGCAAGCCAGGCAGACGCGCAGAATTCTACTTCCACCTTTTTCACAGGCTTCTGTTAAGTGCCGCAATGTGACAACTTTGCCAATTCTTGAAATTATCAGGAGGTTTTGAGATAAAAGGCGCAAATATTGGAAGGGCAATTGAGCATTTCAACAAAAGCGACAATGTGGGTTGATCTCTGTCTCGTCATAAAGCCAGATATTATTAACCTTACAGTGCAATTATAAACAATCGAATTACAATAGCCCCACAATGCAAACTGGTATATAAGCCGTAACCCTGCAATTTATAATCTGTAATGGACGGACATGCATGTGCATGTAGAAAAGGCTTATTTCATTATATCTGTTGTAATTAGAATGTAATGAAAAAGAAAGAATTGTTTTGTATGAGATATAACATTACTATGTCGTACAGTTCTGTTATGTCCTTATAACATTTAAGTTAACATTTTAATTAAATTTGGTCAGGTTACATAAATACACAAATGCTTATGTGAGACAGATGAAAAATCTGTACGATGATTTGCAGGTACCAAAACGCTGTACATATTCTTTAGATTTAATTATATAAAAAGGCATGTAGGGAATATGCCTATAACATAAATACAGGCAGGCATGACAAAATGGGATTAGTAAAAATGAACTTCACTGAGAAAGGTAACATTTAAATCAACTAGCATGTTATATATGGGCGTGGGAGGTACAAATCGCTAATAAAGTGAATTAATCTGAGAGACAGAGATAAGGTAGAAAATGGAAAGAAAAGAAGGTAATAAAGAGAGTTAAGGGAGGGAGGAAAATACTAAAAACACACAACATATACCACACAAACAATAAGAAAATTAGATGTACCAGGCGGGCTGAAATAATACTGTAAGAAGGAAAACGAAACGAAGAAAGAATAATTCAGTGGAAAGTTGAAAATGGGTCATTCGACAGGAGGTGCAAGCCTAAAATAGGCGATGTTATATAGATATATATCTTTCTGGAGCAATCACTTGCAGCTAATGGGAGTAATTAAGACCTTTTTTTTTCTAAAAGTAAAGACAAGAAAGTGGAATATGTATTGTTGAATTGTACATAATAAGCGGAATTATGAACAAATAAAAATGGACTGCTATGACTGGAAACGTTTTGGTACTTCCAAGGATAAAGTGCAATTATAATCAGCTATATATATTTTCTAATTTTTGGTCATGTTGGTTTCATTTGCTGTCTTTAAAATATAGGATTAAGAACTCAAATTATCTATGGACATATACAAAAGCCTATTTTCCTTGTCAGCAACAATTAATCACAAATTAGACCCCACATCCAGCGCTCAGAGGCGAATTTATCGCTGTTGAAGTCATATTCCGAAAAAAAACGTGCATGAGCCCCGATAGGCATACAAAGGATGCTATAAACGCAATCATAAATGCAACACAAAATTTTATTGCTCGAAGTACAAGATGTTCCCCTAGGGTAGCGTAGAAATATTATGGAAATTATTTTAGTCAGATGCTCGATAAACCACGCGCAATAGCAGCAATTAAATTATGGTTGGGATAGCCTTATACATCAGTAGTATCAATGTTGATTATTATAAAGCCGCGCACAATCCTAATGCACAATTTCATCCTTTTCCTAATGTAACTGCTCTTTATCTTTGTATCTGTTCTTACGAACATGAAAGTCCGTAACAGAAAGATGCAATGCATCTAAGAATACACAACCCAGAGCGGGTTTCGAACTCCGATCTACAGCGTGACACGCCAACACTCTTATCATTGGGCCAAAGAATCGATACCCAGAAGGCGGTTGTCAGAGGTTGTATTTATACAATTATATTGGAAGGTGTGCACTTGAACGTAACACTGTCAACTTGCAGTGCCAAGATCTTGTCAGGACACAAATTTCGATTTTGAACCTAGCACGAGCCCATGTCATTACCCTTACGATGATGGATTTTAATTAGAAACAGCAAATTTTTGCCAGCAGCTTGATGGCGAGCTCGTCACTTCATTTTGTGTTCCTCAATGATCTTGACACTATTGAAAGAATCAAGTCTCGTGCTTGCCTAAAATTATATCAATAATTTTGTCAAATTTGATGTGCAGTTGTGCTATTGATGCGCAATATGAAATATTGCCTTGGCAATAAAAGCAAAACAAGTCGACATATTTAATACCGTTCTAAATCAAGTTTTATATTCGGATACTTTTGACAACCGCACGCTACG
The DNA here is from genome assembly GCA_012932295.1 of Cyclina sinensis. NCBI lineage: Eukaryota > Metazoa > Mollusca > Bivalvia > Venerida > Veneridae > Cyclina > Cyclina sinensis. The sequence goes on from JAAONU010000013.1 coordinate 5,015,193, forward strand.
TCTCAAGACCTTTTAGTGTTCAAATTTTGTATCTTACTTTACTTTATATATATCCTGTCCCTGCCAGATTGTTACAGTTCATAATTAAATAAAGTCAACTGTTATTTTTCTCCTATTAAATATCTCGCGGCAATCTTTTCGCCCATCACGATGTAAGATGCACTCAGAAGCATAATGCATTTCCAACTTACTGACAAGAGCGAAACTGTGTTTTAGGTAGCACAAAATATAAGCGTTAAGTTAACCGTACCTTCTATTCTTCATATAAGTATCTGAAGTTCTGTCTCTATAGAATAGTTATATAATGTCGTCAAAGAAATGCTGAAACCTGTTATTATCGTTGAAGCAGTGATTAAAGGTAAGAGCGCCGGACTCCTGACCTCGCTAAAGGTCGAATCCCTCCAGGGGTGAGAGTCTCTGGTGCGAAGTACGGCTTTGAATGAAAGAACAGACGATTTTCCAGTCCATGCAAAGTAAGTTTAAACTAACTGTACCAATATATTGCTTGCAAATTGACTGCTTTAAAGGCTCTAAGTGTAATCCAATTAAGAAGCAGGATAAAAAGTTATTTTTTATTTTCAATCCTCGCTTTTGAGTCAGCACAAACTTTCAAAATGTGCACACAATTTTATCAAAGGGATATTTAAGTTTTATGGAATAGAGGTTTGGCTGAATTGTGATTTTACTTATGTTACACTTTAAAGAGAACGAACACTCGGGAGCACAAACTGCATAAATTTATTTATATCTTTGAGCCTGAGTATTCAGCAATAAAAGATCGCTTTATATCAATAAAACAAAGGCTCGACCTTCAAGGACCACTTGTAAGGTAGTAAAGATAAAGAGTTTAATAATACTGTAAGTATTAACAAGGACAAATCCGGCGAATTTATATCCCCGAATAATGCAAATTTAGTCACATATTCTCTCACAAGAGCACCGCGGAGCGGCACCAACCCTCGTCTGTCTTATTTATCGGAAACGAGCTTGCAAGTACCTACCCATAAAAAATGTGTGTGTGTGTGCGTGTGTGTGTGTGTGACTGTGCGTGTGGAGGAGCTAACAGTGTGTGTGTGTGTGTGTGTGTGTGTGTGTGTGAGGCGGGGGTCCCATGCAAGGGTGGGAGTGTGGGCGGGGGTGGAAGTAGCTAAGTTAAGTTCTAGGCTTTGTGCTTTCCCATTAGAAGTTTTTTCCTATATAAGTCTATGCAAAACCAAGTGACCACAGGGGATCAGGTTTTTTTTACCTCAGGGGACATAATATGAATAATCTTGGTAGAGGTCTACTAGAGGATGCCTCACATCAAATAACAAAGCTCTGTGTAAAGCATTTTAGAGAAGAAGATTTTCAAAGTTTTTTCTATATAACTATGTATTAGCCCCAGGGCAGGGCCAGTACTGACCCGTGGGTCTTGATTTGAAACCAATTTGGTAGACGTCCACTAAACAATGCTACACACCAAATATCAAAACATTATGCCTTTATGAGTAATCAGCTACATTTAAGTTTTTGCATGACGCTCAGTGACCATAATAACTCGACTTTATTTTCGAAAACAGACGAGCTAACTAGGTTATATCACATAGTAAGCTATAAATACACTAAAAGTCAAAGTAAAGAACTACAATTCACTCTACAGTTATATCACAAAGCAACGTTTATAACAAAAAGCAATGTTACTATATGTTACCTGTCATGTTCTTGAAGCTTCATAAAATCTTTAAAGCAATCCCTTAAAATCTCCGAAATTATGAAGTAAATAGTTACGATTCTTATGCATTGCACTACTCCTCTATGACCTCTATGCACTATGAACTTCATGTTGATACCTTAAATTCTTTTTGAGTAACATTCCGAACAAAATTAAGTAATAAAAAAAACAAAGGCAATAACTCAAAAGTTATCAAGTGAAGAGTTACAGTTCCTATGCAGTTAATGACTCCCTAATAATATCTATGCACCTTTGAGATTTAACGTTGATACCTCCAATTCTTTTAGAGTTATGGTCCACGGACGGAACGGACAGACGGAAGGACGAACAGCCGGACGGACCATGTCAAATCTATATTAAACCGCCTTCGGCGGAGGGTAATTAATCGACTGACTTGTTGTGTTGAAGATTTTCCACTCGTTTACCACAAGTGAGAGCGACTGCTCCAAGTTTTTCACGTTTTCAGCGCATATCAAAAATGCTGTAGCTATCATGTTCGACAAACGTGTATTTATGTCTTCCTATTTGACCCATCACTCCTAAACATTCAAGATTACACATAAAAAGCCTTAATTAAGTCGTTTGAATATCAGTCCGTAAGATGTTCTAAGTTTAAGAACTCATACCGCCTGAACTGTTTTTATTAGGCACTGATTTGGCTCGCTGATGCAAAACCTGGATTAACATTAAACAGAGAATCGATACCCGATTTGTGAATACATTTCCTGTAACAGATGTTGTAACCAAAGTAAGAATAAAGGGTTCCATTGATACACTACAGCAGCTGACGTGTAAATAACAAAACTTTCTCATTCCCAGAAGAGATGGTTTTCTTTTGATAAATGCTGTATAAAAGCAATAAATAATCACGTATCCTGTGAATCAATTGTCTAAACGTACAAACATAATACAGAGGTATTTGAATACTTCAACGCTTAGATAGCTGAATGGAAGTCCAACAGATTTCCGTGGATCTATCATTTGTCAAATTTAGGATGCCACAAAGCATCCCATAGAACACTGAATCTTTACCTCATGGGAAAAAAGATGTTTTGGCATACGCTTATTGATTTTTTGATAATCTGATTTGTGTAAAAATTCAGCATTATTTATTATGATGTCTTGATCAATAGATCATTAGAAACTTGAAAATGAATGAGATAAAAATAATCATTACTATCTTAAAGGTGAAAATTAAAAACTTATCTTTAACACAAATGCCGACAGTTTTCTAAAGTAAAATATGCATTACAAAAGGTGGCCATAACACGTGGTATATGATGTCATTATGGCTGTTGCGAGCAGCATTTCTTTGACTCGATCTGGCGGAGAAATCTGCTGTAAGTATTTTATTTCTTCATAAATTTTAATGGTATGTAGCGCAAGCAAAGCGTAATATGATGTCCTACACATTAGTTTGGATGGTTCTTTAGTCAGACGTACAGAATTTTATAACATTTTTGAAAACTGATGCGCTTTTCGCGATAGCAAATATAGTGTTACGAGCTCTTTATTTCCCGAATGTTAAGAGAACTGTACATCTGACAAAAGAATCATGAGGGCCTACATTTAGGGCACAATTTTCCGCTTCGCATGCACTATGCCCGCTTTAAATTGAAATATAATACTTAAAGCTGTTTTCTCCTCCGAATCGAGTCAAAAAATGTTGCTTGTGACAGCCTAAATGACATCATATACTACGTGGTATGGCCACGCTGATTACAAATCAAATGACCGATATAGTTTAATATCCGCCCCCTTAATCCGGTTCTGAGAGGTGGATGTCACAGATACTCAACTGAGGCTCTCTGGTGAAATTATGTCTTTTTAAAATCTTGTCTATCCACTTTAAAGAATATTATTTTAGTACAACCCTTGCCATGCTAAATATCTTAACTGGACTTGTCCATCTTTCAATTTGGACAGATCCATTAATTGTTTATGGGGTGCAGGTAGAAAATTTACTCACTGAATAGCAAGTTGTACAGACCATGATCAGACTGCACGGATGTGCAGGCTGATCTTGGTCTACGCTAGTCACAAAGGCAGAGTCAGTTGCCTCCACAGAGGTAAGGTTAATCTTGATTTTAGGTATTTTTGATTGAGATTTAAGTATTTTTTGTCCTGATTTTAAGTATTTTTATCTTGATTTTTAGGTATTTTTGATCTCGAACTGATAAGAAATCATCGTGAAGCTTAACAAAGCTCAAACTTTGAACGATGTGAAGGAAACCACAAGTTCTTCTTTTAATTACAATGAACCTAACAATTACCTTGGCTGTGTTCATCCGTATTTGTCTGTATACAAAGCTTTTATTTCTTGACATATTAGTCTACGTGTATTACTTTGCCGTTTCGATAAGAGATTTATTAATGCTTGCAATAATTGGTCGTAAAATAAGTTACCCCTAAGCCAAGGACAACTTTAACCAAAGGGTAACATTTTATACAACTTTCTTAAAAATCTAGGCGCAAAGGGTAACTTTATCGAGCTCACAATGTAGCTGTATATGCCTTCGCCTACTTAGAGAGGTAAAGAGCATTTATTTTGTACCATTAACATAAATTATAAGCTACGGACTTGATCCTTGCATGCAACTTGAGGCAAAGGATTTGTTGCTAGATTTTTTGTTCTGAAATCACAGCTAAATTGCACCTTTTGTTTATACTGCCAAGTTACACATTTGTGCAAAGGCATTTTCAATCCCTCTTTGCTAAGGAATAAAGATTGGCCAGGAAATGCCAAACTGCATTGAAATTTTACTTTTAATATATAAGTCTTATCTTGAGCTTTTAACAACATACCGCACGAGACACTTCTTTTCCAAGGTACACATTTGAAAAGTTATATTAAAATCCCTCCATACATGACAAAGTCATAACACAGAGAAGATCAGATGGACTCATGCTCACTCACAACGTACTGACTCACGTACACGTAAAAGCCAGTGTGGCCACTGTACTGAACGACCACCAGTACCCGATAATATTTTGTATGAATGTGACCTACTGAGTTAATGATGATGTTGCGATGCTACACACTGAGCTCAAGCAACAGTATCACATAAAGATAATTTTCTTTAACGATCTTTGTAAACATGGTTTTGTTTTTATAATCATTATGGACAAATACTGTAGCTAGTACTGGCCACAGGTGTTCATCTTGTACACCCTGAACCATCTTACCTACAATAATTCATCGTTCTATGGACAAGAATATTTAATGATTTAACCTTAACCAGTGACGAAAAATGAGATAATGATTTCGAATGCATACATGACCAACAAAAATTTCATTACAAACAAATCGTAAACTGTGCAAGAAACTTATAATGATTATTTTCAGGCGTTTATGATTGACGGCTTTAGTGTCTTGTGAAAGAAGGCTCGACCTGTTGTTTTTTAATGTAATTGATGAGCTATTGTTGTATGCGATGTAAAACTGAATAGATCAATCAGACACTGACTGATTATGGATATGAAATTCCATTACGAACAGGAATTAAAGACTTGTTACAAACTAACAAGTCCCTAGTAATTAAGTTTACCTATGCTACAACCTTTACACTGAGTGTTCCAATAAGATATTTTTGATATTTTCTTTTTAAGACTAACAAAGAAGCTTGAACTCAATAATAAGACAAGGGAAAATTGAATCAATTATTCGTCGGTGTCAACCACATGATAGTGCTTTCATTTTAGTCTTTTGGTTGTTATCTGTGCAGAATGAAATTCTTTGCACAATTTTCCAGAGCTCCATCAGAGGATACAATGTTTTTTCCCATTAATCTAGTGGTACGGAAGAAATAGTTATATCAAATTTTGACGGAAATTTACACGATTGAAACCTGACAAAAGAAACATAAACGTTACTTCTAGTTCAAAGAAATAGGTAACAAAAGTATGATCTGTTACACTTTCTTAAGTTAAAGTACACACTTGGCGAGAAAAAAAATGACAGTATGAATTTTCAATTAGGAAACTTATCTTTACAATTAGAAAAGATAAGAATAAGAGACCACGTGCTTAGAACAACCTATCTGTTATAGCTTCCGCTTGGGTATACTTTTCTAAGGTCTTTTTCGTCGAACAAGTGACGAATGAGTAGATATTTTGAATTTGAAGACAGTGGGTGTGTGTGTGGTGGGGGGGGGGGTACTAATTACATTAGTAAACGGTAATGGACATGCACTGTGTACTCTGATCATTACATTTGATTGAAGCCATTAAAACTTGAACAGAAATTTAGATCTAATTGACCTGCAATGGTATTACCTCGGAGTAATCCGTTCAAGCATTTAATAGGACCAAGTCGTTGACTAGTTCCACAGACAAACACCTGCATTAATTTTTTAACAAAATTCTCTTGTTGCTTAATCTATCATTTATGTTTAAACATTTTTAGGATGGATAATGTGCAGTCTTGCATTTTTAGTTTCATAATTTGATACGTTTGTCAATAAGTGAATATGTCATTTTTATAAGCAAGCCGAATGCCTCAGTTCTGCTCGCGATATTAAATGAAATGAAATCCCATTTAGACTTAGACAAAATTCTTGCAAGTTACCAAATACCTTAGCAAGTTTTGTCTAAGACATAGACATCATTTCAGAAAAAAATCCCACTCATTCAGGTCCAATTGTTCCATGATTATTGGCTTGACTTTGTAAGTGTTACGGTCTAGTGCATACCTTCCCATAATTGTATAAATACAATCTCTGGACAACTGCGTCAGAGAATCGATTCTTTGGCTCAGTGGGTAGAGTGTTGGTCTGTTACGCTGGAGATCGGAGTTCGAATCCCGCTCTTGGTTGTGAATTATAAGATGCAATGCAACGGACTTCCATGTTCGTAAGATAGAGGCACGTCCGGGATTACCCCCTCCTGGACTAAGCTGTTAAAATTAAAATAAAAAATAAAAGAATCTGTCAGGATTTCTGTTTGATCTTCTGATCTAAAAATGCGCAACACCATTCGTCATCAGTTGTTCTCAAGAGAGGATGTGTTATGGTTTAGTGCATACCTTCCTATAATTGTACAAATACAACCTCTTACAGCTGCGTCAGGGAATCGATTCTTTGGCTCAGTGGTTATAGTGTTGGCCTTCGATGCGCTGAGATCGAGGTTCGAATCTCGCTCTGGGTTGTGTATTCGAAAATGCATTGCATCTTTCTGTCACGGACTTTCATGTTCGTAAGATGAGGGCTCGTTCGGGAAGACCTCTCCTGAACTTGGTTATAAAACTTGAATAAAAAGAAAGAATCTTTCAAGATTTCTCTTTGATCTTCTGATCTAAAAATACACAACACCATTCGTCTCCACAAATGATGCCTGACACAAGAGGGAGATGCGCTAAGATCGAGGTTCGAATCCCACTCTGGGTGGTATATTCTAAGATGCTTTGCATCTTTCTGTTACGGACTTTTATGTTCGTAAGAGCAGTTAAAGAAGTGTTTTGTCTGCGTCTGTACATGGGAGAACAAAATATCAAACAGTATATGTTGAGTGTAAGCAAAACAGGGAAAATGTGGATATGTTATTGTGAATAGTTCATCTCGTCAAAGAGTAAGTTCTTCAAAACTGCATTCTGTAATCAATATATCTTGAAATAGGATGAAATTTCATCATTTGGGTCAGTTTAATACTCTGTCAAATCTTTGACACTTGATGCGCTTCAGCTTGAATGATTATTGGGAAAAAAATGTGATAAATTACATGTCTTCTTTTATATGAGACACGAAATTGAACATGTTCTCAAAGCTTTTTTTGGACGTTTTAGGTGCCCTAGCTATTTAAATATTTGATAGACGGGAGGAAAACCATATAACATTATCTAGAAAGACCAAATTATTCAACTGAACCCATTCACATATATCTTTTGCACTCGAAGTTTTATGACAAAAGACTGAAAGAAAATAATAATATAAGCATAAATACAAAAACTAGAAATGAAACGAAAAAAGAACACAAACAAGACCAGTATGATAATTCTTAAGAAGGTTTTCACTTACCATTTTATAAGTTCCATATGCTTGATGTTAAAAAAACTTTATACCTCTGGACCTGAGAATTTGCAGTTTTTATACTTAAAAGCTATAATACCATTCATTAATTATCTACCCCTGTGCAACACTGCAGTAAAGTGTTGTTCATGCTCTTTAGATTTTCGTGTCAGAGTCTTAGATTACCCTGCAGTGACCCCAGTAAACAGATAAACGTGATCCGATGCTCACCTGTTGATTTTAGATGTCCGTGGGCACCACCATGTTCAGTTCTATACATCGAATGAGTGATATCAGTACAAAATTTGCAATTATCGCATAAATGAAATTCGGCATACCGTGTAGGGAGAAGAAAAATATTGAATATAAATGAAATATATTGAATATAAATGATAATTTTATTGAATAAAAAAAGAATATAAATAAACTTTTATTGAATATAAATGCAATTTTATTGAATTTAAATAAAATATTATAAAATATGAAAACAATTTATAGCACATGAATGACATTCATTGCAATTAAATAAAATTATATCATATAAATGAAAAATTATTGCATATAAACAAAAACACATTGACTACAAATGAAAAATATCGCATATAAATAATATTGAAAATAAATAAAAAGATATTGCATATAAATAAGAAAATGTTGAATATAAATAAACACCTTTTTCATATGAATGAAAAAATACTGTAATATAAATAAAAGTATAGAACATAAATGAAATTTAGCGTATATTGTGAATATTGCAACGTTTGACACGCCATACAATAAAGGAAACAGCAGTTAATATATTTTACGTGAACAAAATCTTATGATTCGAAAACTTCGAAGAGAAATGTTCAAGAAATCTGTTTCTCCTTCGCCTCGACAGCTTTTCGCGGGGAAAACGGCATCGGAGCCGTACCTGTACGGAAGCAGTACTCCTATTTTTGTATTAACGCTTGATTTCTGCCTTCATTTTTTGATCTTCGGTATCCTATCACGCGGACTCTTTATCTGTATCAGCCACTGAGAACAATTTGGAAGTAGGTATACAAGACACATTTACATGTATGTTGTGAAAACGTGAGCTTGTAAACACGAAGATTGTATTTGCGATTTTGTGTGTGTGTTTATCAATGTTCTGACTGTTATTCAAATCAGCAAATTGATTTACCAATCAAATATCGCGAAAAAACAAAGTGCCTAACTCTGATGGGGATTTGTTTATCCCTATTTTTTTCGGCCCGTACCTTCAAGTTACAAATACTCTCACACATAGTTTCCTATTACATTTCGCAAACTAGAAATCTTTTTTTTTCTTTTGGTCACAAGCAAAATGCAATTCAAGAACTACATCGTTTAGAAGAGCAATCTCAAGTGAAGGTACTCCGCCCGGATTTGTTACTATTCGTATGTATTTATATCCACGGAGTGTGATAAGAGGTCAGCTTACTGCTAGCACTGATCAGACTGCAAGCAACCCTGTTCAAAAACACGTACTTTCGTTTTCTGTCACCTCCCCGCCATTCGTCGGCTCGGATTTAGTCGGAAGATGCATATTTGCATACATAAGTTATTTTTAGAAACAATATTTCATTATAGGACCAGATAAATTTAGTGCCTGTAAGTATTCTCGACTTATTGTACGACTTCTTTCCCTGTAATTTTTACAGCGACCACGCTTCGAGAATGTTTTAATCTACCTATATGTTTTTTTTATTAATTTACGGTTAAGATGGTCAACTTTTGTTGTCTACGTCAAGTATTCGAAACTGATCGCATGACATTTACTCGTTTTACGGATACTGGCTACGTGCGTTCCGCATATCCTAAAAATTTAAGACCCGACGGTTCATAAAATATTTTAATAATCTAATCCTGATGTTTGCCATCCACGAAAAATAACCATCCAGATAGGGATGTTTTTAAGCTTATTATAGTTCTTGTTTGGTTTATTTAATTTTTAACGGCCATGACTAGTATTATAACTTTAACAACAGCTTCGACCTGTTCAGCAATTATGTTTGGGTATAAACCTTTCATCATCCAGCATTTCCATAAGCTTGATGAATTTTATTTAGAGTGAGGTATTAGCAATCGGATTGTACATAAATGTAAAGACACATATGTAAAAAAAGACCGTTCTTTCTTATGAAAAGTCTGTTTTCTTAAGGCTGCTAGTGGCCTAAAATCAACATTGTGTATACCAGTAAATACACGATTTCTAAACTTCGACAAAAGTCCAATTAAACTATTTTAGCAAACAAAGAAGGAATTTTTGACGTATGATCTTTGGTGTTCTGTTTCTATTTTATGTTTGAATTCAGGGTTTTATAGTTTCGAATCTTGAAGTTAATCTTAGAAAATTCAGTGATAAAAATTATTCTTACCTAATTATGCGGTAAGTATACACCTGCAACAGATTTCAGTTTAGTTAATGAAAACAGAGCAGCCATCTTATCGACCACATTTTGCGTAACATATATCGTCTTATAGGTAATTTGTCGAAATAAGAAAATTACAGTAAAAGAGAAAAGTTTCTTAGGTTTATCCAATGTTATTTGAAATTTAAAGGCTCATAGAGGTCCTATCACGCTCACTCGAATTATTTTCAAACAGTGAGGTAAAATATATCTATCTGAATCTATCCACTATGTTTTAATTGAAGTCGGTCATAGTTTCAGTATCTGTCCATGTTGATAATGTTTGATACTGAAATTACAAAATGATATTAGTAAGGCACGGCTAGGATTTCATTTTTATTCTTAACGAAAGTAATACTTTTTGTCACAATGATATAGCCACAACCTTGCCTGAATCATTGCTGTATTCTTTCGTCGGAGAACTAAACTCTTATTTGAATCTTAATTTATTTATTTCTAGCAGTTTCGGAAACAGTTTAGTTTATGTTGATAATATGAATCCTTAGCTGGAGCACATCATGAACTTAGGAGAATGATTTTGACAATCTACATAGATGGCTCCAAGACAATATTACAAACATTATTTCAACGTTCTTTGGGTTTAGAAACTAGAGTGAAGATTTATTATACATGTGATAAACAGAGTCAGACAAAGTATGTCCCAAAAGAATATCATTTTAAATGACAAGTCAGTTTTTGCAGCTAGCTAGTTATAAAAAAAGAAAAACAAAACAAAAACAAAAAAAAACTTTAGCACGTATTTGCAAAAACTGACCTCTAGAGCTAAATTGTAATTGCAAAGCTATGAGAACAGCTCATTGAGTCAAATAAAAATAAAATAATAAAACAATGTACCGAGATTTGCCTTTTTTAGATTTAGGGTTAACCCTGTTTTCCTTTAAAAATAATGATTTAACCCAAACGTGAAAATATCACTCTGAATTGTCTCTATAAGCTCTGGTAAGAATACTCAGTCTACCACAAGTTCACTCAAATTTATATTTATGTTTCACTCTGATTATAAAACTTTACTGGACATTTATTCTCTACATGTGCTATATTTATAAGACTGTCTATGAAAAAAGCACAAGAACTGGCAGTTTCTAATTAAATCATTTCGATGGCTTCAGCTCAAAACTTGTGTAGCTAATAATTATAAGATAAGAAGGAGGTACAATATTTTTCAATGAAGTCTAGACTTTTACAACAAAGTAAAATGCAACAGAAAACCAAATAATACAGTCCCATCTCGTGCTGAGAGTGCAATTAATAAAGGAAAAAGAGAAAGTTTGTTTATTTTCCGAAGCATCTGGCTGTAAGGTATGTGAACAATTATTTATTAGAAGGGTTACTTATTATAGAAGTGTGTTAGGGGTCTTTCATCTGTTTTTGAAGCAAACCTTATTTTGAATTCTATTTTCAACATCGCATCCATCAAACTGTATTCCAGTGCTAGTAATAAAACATGCATTCTTCTCTTCAGAGACTTTATCTCACTGCCAAGGAATCAAAGTCAAGCTATTGGATTAAGTGTTATAGTATAGAAATACTGTCATTTAATCTTTTTGATAGAATGAGTTACTGCATGATAAAAAAATCAGTAAAAAAGAACAATAGAAACTTGATCAATTTCTTTGATGTTGATTTTTCAGAGACATGAACCTGATGAAAAAGAGTGCAAAAATCAGCATGGTGCTAAAAAGAAAGAAAAGAAAAATAGAGGAATAAAATATGAACAAAAAATAAGTAAAACCGCTTAGCATTCTGGAAACTTTTCAGTTAAGATGAAAAGAGAATACTGGGTTAGCAGGGTTCGAAAGTTGTGACATTCATAAAGGAAGTAAGTAATGTGACACTGACACTGTTTGGATAAGACCGTTATAAAGCAAAATCATTCAATTGATAACAAACATAAAAAGACTACGTTAGAAAACAAGTATTCAAACCTTAAGGAAAGGGTCACAGATTTTATACCGTATTCAAATCTTAAGGAAAGGGTCAAAGATTTTATACCGTATTGAAACCTTAAGGAAAGGGTCACAGATTTTATACTTTATTCAAACCTTAAGGAAAGGGTCACAGATTTTATACCATATTCAAACCTTAAGAAAAGGGTCACAGATTTTACACCGTATTTTTACTTTGATTATATTTTTATTCATTCAGGCACACATATTATGAGTTAGCTGTTATTATACACATATTTCCTTTATCATCAGTTCATCCGATTTTGTTGGTAATATATATAAAAGCAAGATAACACTACAGCTTACAGCATCTGTTAGATATGAAGCACAATTTCTCTGTCAGCCACAACTATTTATCGTATAACTGCTTTACAAAAAAGAGCGCTGTTTATATTTGATCTCACTAAGATTAAAATTAATCCCAAACAAAGATCGCTAAATTAATCCGTTACATCATTATATGTTAGTATGAAAATTCTTCAAGAATAAAGACAGATCTTTTTGTATAACTTCTATTCTGTTTATCTATTTATTTTTTTATTCATTTACTTTCTTGCTCAAGTATCGGTTCAAAACATGTGATTCAATGGCTCAGTGCCAAAGAATTCCTATGTATCAGATAGAATCTGTAAATCGTATGGACTGGGAAAACAATCAAAATGTCTATCTTGAATGAATAAATAATTGCAATTTTCTTTGGCATTTATTCATCAAGATACTGTAACAAAATGCACATATTAACACGATCATACCGTAATGTCACCCACGTTTTTCTTTCTCTCTCCTTAGAAAAATTTGGTTCAGCTTTATCCAAATTAATCAATATCTGAAGTATGTTCATCTACATGTCTGATACATTTACGTTTATTAAACGCATATAAAAGTCTTCTGTTTAAGTTATTGCACTTATTAGAATCTCTTTTCTATTTTCTGAGATTAAAGTGCATTTTTGCTGTTGTTTTTGTGTGTGCAGAGATTTAAAAAAACCTTTCCCTGACCTTTGATGATAAGCACATTATTTCATTTTCTGCCCTAAAATACCATATCTAGCCTATTAAAATTCATGACTGCCATCTTCTCCCAAAATTATGTAAATGATTTTGACTGGAATGATGGGTAAATGCAATATTGATTTAAAAAGAAAAATCCTTCACGTGATGCATATTGAATAAAACTATTAGAGATAGTTTATATGGCTCAAAATCAGAAAAAAAAACAAACGCTACGTTCGAATGAATGCTATGCTCTTGGAGGGCGTTGACCTTTGACCCCGTGACCTCGAAGTGAATCTTGCGGGTAGAGCTCATGAAGTTGAATGCACCTGTGAAGTATGGAGGCTGTATGTGGAAGGACTGTCATGTTATGGTAAAAGTTAACGTTCTGTGACAAACAAACAGACAAAAAAACAGACAGACATACAGACAAACCAAAAACAATATGCTCCCTCCGTGTGCATAAAAATATATGGAAACAGTGTCGAGGTTCTTTCCGTACTTTGCTAGTGTTTTCAGGGTTTCTGTCATTTTTTGTTGTTGTCATTCACTGGTTATGGATTCTGCACATTGTCTAGTTAGACTGTGAATAAAGTTAACAATGAAGAGTGTTATGGAACTGCTCTTAAATAGCTTAAATGGATATTTGAAAATAAGACCACTTTATCTCAGTCTGAGGGAAGGTATCATTATCCCAGGTATAACAGGTTATACAAGTCATTCAGCATAAAGATCTGGTTTGGTATTATGTTGATCACTCTATTTATTCACGTAAATGAATATTTTACTTAATGATTTTGTACTACAAGAAGCTACTACAGTACCCAGGGACTTGACAGATATTTTAATTTGTTATAAAAGATGTTGCTATTGCAAGAAGAGTAAAGAATTCTGTTATTTCTGTCTAAAGCATCTGACTTGTAAATGATAAATTAATGTTGCTATTCTCTAAGAGAGGTATTTCTCTTTTGATAAATGCAACATAAGCGCAGTGGATATTCACATCCCCTGTAATTCAATCATCTCAATTTCTGACGCTAAAAGACTTAGAACATCACCTTCGTTGATTTCTGTAAATCTCTTACAAATGTCATACTAAGAATGTCTAAAATGTCTCTTATCGGTGATTCTCTCCGATAAAGCGCTTCCTTGATGTGTGTTTATTTCACGTAACCTTTTTTAAATTACTTTGTCATGAATCGATGCTCTGACATAATTTCAAAGGAAAGTTTACTCCGAGATTTTTGTCGGAAGTAATCTTAAAATACCAGCAAAAAAAATCTCATGGAACGCCTTTTATAAATTGGCAAACGTATAAATTACAAGGAATTTCTTCCAAGTATAAGCCGCAATAGTTAACTGTGACCTGCTGTAATTACCACAGTTAACATAATTTTGAATAAGGTCCACCTAATGCCTTCCGGTTTGTTTTATCTACCTGTTACTTAGTAACACATAAAATGAAAAGTAACCTTACGTTTTGATCTTTGTTTTTTCCCAAAGATTCTTATTATATATTAGTTACATTTTTGAAGAATCCGCTGTAATAGTTACCTTAAAATGCTAGAAAAAAATAACAATGCATAAATTTATCGCTCAAAATTTCAAGTTTATATTGTTTACCCTAAGACAATTCTTCTTAAAATTTAATCTAGAAATGATCATGGTCAACACAATGCATTTTTTATGTACATTTCTTGGCAAAACAGATGACCATTTCGGAGGGCTATGATCGACTACAGTCATTTTGACAATTTGAAAGTACAGTGTAGGACACCGATATTGCCTTCCACAGTATTACTGACGGTTTTGTCACCACATGTTTATCTTTAGTAGGAAGCCATATGATTACCTTATGAACATTAAGAAAAATGCACCAAATATTTGAATTCACAGTTCTCTTTAGTTATTGAGCGTTCTAATTACACTCTAATATACTTTGTAATTAACAATTCTGTTACTCATGGAAATGTTCCCATGGACAAAATTTTATATAAAGCTCAAGGCTTGTGGTTATGGACAATAACATTTTTAAGGATTTTTCTATATATGTTACTAGTATATAAACACTAGAGACCCAACAAAACTATACAATGCTAAGTACATTTTCTCTGACATATGTTTCTACTTTAAACTGAACATAGTCATAATTGGTATAGACCACATCTTATAACAGTTTTTACAACAATAAAAAAAATGAAAGCAGTTTATCTACTGTCAAAACACCAAGAGTAAAAAAATGATCTCATTTATATTTTATTGTTAACTCATTTTCCTACCTTTAAACAGAAAAAAACTGGAACACATTGTGTGTATTTCGTAACTTCTTTAACACACGCTATAGACTGACAATGAAAAGTGGTTCAAAAGAAAAGAATGCATAGTTGGGATTTTTGATACAGAACTACTTCGGATCTTGGAAGGTTCAAAACAAATAGATATACAATGTTCAATGAGCTTGCAAATAAACTTAACATGTAGAGAAACGGAGATCACAGACCTATAGGACCTGCGTACATGTATAGAAATGCGTTCCTCAGACGAACAACACTGAAGAGATGAAATCAAAGACATGCGTCATGAGTAAATAAAAGGACCATAAACTCTCGGTGAAATAAGACTCTTAATTGTCGATAACACACTGTTTTCATGTTTCTAGTAACGCTGTCATTCTTGTACATGACATATTTTCTAGAGCTGTAAACATCCATACTTCTCTTTAGAAACAAATGATAATCTAATTTTTATTGATACGACCACTGGATTGCGAGAGATTTGCCAATAACTCGATGTGTTTTGAAGTCTTCTAAGTGCCTAAACTTAGGTAATAGCGCATAGAATTTATCTAACTGTGCTAGTCTTTCGCAGTTTTAGTCTTGGTACTTCTTACAGCATAAATAACAACAGTTAACGAAATACATTTTGTTTTTCTTGACTTCATGTGTTGCCTTGATCAAATATGACCTGAACTTGTTTCACACCATATGTGATGATTCAGTGCCTATTTTCCCTGTCAGACATTATTCATCGTGGCTTTAATGTCTGCTTCATGACATTTATTTATGATCTGATTAGGGAAAGGGGAATCCTAAAAGAAATAATTAAGCTCTTGGAGTCACACCATGCCGTCAATCTTTATTCTGTGATCATTCCTTCATAAAAAATTCCGATAACCAATATAAATAAACCTATAGTTGTTAAAATATACACCTAATTAAAATGACAAAATGCACATATCCAATTGTCCCTTTTGAAACTAAAACCATTTTGTCTACTCTTTCAACAATTGTACGCTATGAGATTTGTGTCACCCTGGGAAACAACGCATGCATATAAGTCAGGCCAAGTAGTTTTCAACGTATCTCAAATAACTTTAGTAAAGCCTGTAAATTAAGAAAATCGCATACATGTAAATCTCATTGACATGCTATCTACATTATGGTAAGATATTTATAGAATATAATGAGAACCATGAAATATCAACAGGTTGTAATATTGTGGTAATCTGTATCTGAGACTTAAGATTCTAGAAAAGCGTCTAGTATAAATGTAATCTAATGATATCTTATATGAATAACGTCTAGTGCTGAACAACTAGAACAAACGGTAACATGTCATGCTCTTCATGAAACATGTAGTATATTGTTCTTCATATGACATTTATAGTTGACCAAAATAACATCTTTGAACCATAGCTCTTAACGTGTGGTAATACGAAAGAAGTGTGTTCTAAATATATTTTTATCATAAGAAATGTTTCATTACCTAGTCACTAGATTTATTTCAGATGTCATAGTAGAAATCATAATGAGTAAAGCATTCCATTATTTCCCTATATAGTAGATGTCTTGTAAATGATAAATCATTGTTGCAATTCTCACGAGAGACGATCTTCTTTTGATGGATGTTAAATACCAACAGAGAATTCTCAAATTCCCAGTACATCAATTACATACGTCGATGTCTCAAAAACGTCAAGTTGTAACTTCTTTGAAAAAGTTTACGAGAAGAAAAATCAGAAAATAAAGTAACAAAATGTAAATGCCATTGTCGTCGATTTCTGTGAAACTCTTACATTTGTCATACTTAGACAAAGTATGGTAAAAAACTCTTTTATGGCAAAGGAAGTTTTTGTATAAGCTCCCGTATTAGCAAGCAATTTATTTCATTTAAATATCATTGATGAGTATGTACTGAGGCGATCTCCTGACATTTTAAATACACGAATAAATTACAGTATTACTGCTCTTAACAGGAAAAGTAAGAGAAAAAAACGGATTTCATCTAAGCAACTCAAAGAAAGTAGAAATGTTATCGAATTCATTTTGTAAATTGTCTCGATGACTGCTTTCAGGGTTCAAACCAGTACTGGCGTCGGAATTGAGGAAAGAAAGTGACAGTAGGCTCTCACCGCTTGTAAGATTCAAACCAGCGACCTCCATATCGGGAGTCCAGCGCTCTAACCTTTCCACCACTGCTCCTCTTGAATGAAACAATGAAAAAGTCTATCAATTAACTAAACATGACCATTGTGGTTTCACATGTGTAGATGTAAAAAAAACATAAAGATATTAATATAAACGTCTTTGCAAATGATTGTGGCTATTTTTAAAAAACTGGACATAGAATAATGCTTCAAAAAAGTTTTCAAACGTTTTGTTACTATATGTTTTTGTATGACAAATCTTTCGGACTGTAACGATACTTATTTTGAACAATCTTCTGTCACAATTAACTATTACAGGTAGAAGTTTCCGACTAAACGCATTAGTCATTTTTAGCATAGATGCATAATTCGAACAATCTCAGTACGGGTTTTCCAGAGAATACTCCATATCAGGCTTAGGACCTTGTGGTTGTTAACACGGTGACTTTTAAATACTTCTTCAAAAAATTGTCCAATGAACTGTAATAGGACATAATAATGAAAATAATAACTATATAATTCTACATGTTTTCCGGTCAAATGATATTGTGTGTTATAGTACATGTAGTCATAACTGGTAATAGTCATAGTAAAAACAATAACTAAACCATAGGATTTTCGGTGTTTTTTTATTCTTTCAAGCAGTAGATTAAATGGATTCGATGTTCATTGGTCGTGAAACAAAACACAGCAACTGTACGACTAGATGTACGTACATTAACAGTATTTCGCACAGATTATTGCGTTCATGAAGTTCTACAGGACTTACATGAACTAAACAAACAAGATAAGTTAATATTTATGTATGTAATAAAATCATCCGTCACAGGTATTATTATTCGAAAAAATAGAATTTTGCATCTGTTTTATGAACGATCCCGGTTGATACGTATATTATACATAATTCCGTATACAACTAATCCCTCTCTTTGTTTTAGATATATTTGATGACAATGGGGTTGTTGGGTTGTACTTTTGCCAGTCGAAACAACTGTTTTTGTAATCAATTAAAAGTTGATAGAGACCAGACACCAAAATAAAGGAGATTCTAGAGGTAAGAATATTATAAACACCCTCGCGCATACATATATTGGATCGGGGAAGAGGGCATCCCCAAAAATCCGCTACTTACATCAATTTCGATAATGCTTATCGGAAAAACTATCTAGCACAAGTTATTTGTAGTCTTTTCGAATAAAACAATATATATTAGTGAATAAAAGGGATGTTAGGGTTCTTGGTTCTCATAAAATTGTAAAACTGAAACTTACATGAGTGTTGTTTAATTTACTAAAACAAGTTAAATACCTTATCAATATGTTTGATAAAACGTCGCATAAAGATAAAATGTATGCATAGCTCGGCCATAAAAATGGACATAGTATACGCATATGATTGGTAGATGAGAAACTTACACCTGCTGCGGGTGTCTAAATGTTTCTACGGTTGCTCAAGGCATTCTATGTACAGCTTGAAACTCTTGACCCTTTTATCAACTGCCATTAATGTCAGTCAGTGCATTTGATTCTTTGGAGAACATGTTGTTTTTCTCAAGAGTTTGGTCCAAATCTTTTAATTTTATTGGCTAAAAAACTTATTTTCTCTACATTCTAAATTTTAAATTCATGAATATACAAAGTTTTTTATTTTTTCACATTAGGGACCTCAGGGAATTCTTTTTGCTTGTCAGGATTTAAGTTGCACTCAGAAGCACAAAACATTCCTAACTTGATGAAAAAACTGTTAAAAAAACTGTAGCAAAACTGTCTTTTAGGCAGCACAAAAAATAAGCGTTCGGTTAACCGCACCTTCTGTTCTATATATAACTAGAGTTAGGTATCTATAGAATATTTATATATAATTGTCAAAGAATTATTCAGACCTGTTGATATCATAGGAAGCAGTAATTAAAGGTAAGAGCGCCGGCAGAGGTCGAATCCCTGCAATAGTGAGAGTCTTCAGTGACTTCGCACTCCACATATTCGGTGCGAGTATTGGTTTGATATTAGGAAGCTGTCCCAGAGCGGGACTGATGGACGATTTAACTTCTTCTTTTGAAGTCCATATTAATAAGTTTAAACTAATTGTACCAACTATTTGCTTACAATTCCACTCCTTTAAAGGTTGTGAGTATTATCCAGTTAAGTAGCAGAAAGGACGGATTTTTTACCCTCGATTTTGAGTGAGCACACACTTTCAAAAATGTGCACAATTTTTTGTCAAAGGGATACTTCACTATTATGGAAAAGAACATTTGGGATTTTTGGTCTCTGTTTTTCACTGCATTTGGGGGACTAGAACTTGAACATCTGAATTAACACCGAAATTTTCACATTTTACTATGTTTCCAAAGATGCCGAATACAAACTGTGCATGCATTTATTAATAACTTTGAGCATGAGCATTCAGCAATAAAAGATCGCTTTATATCTACAAAACAAAGGCTCCACCTCTGATGACTACTTGCAAAGCAGTAACTAATAAAAAGTTTAACAATAATGTAAACATTGATACTCGACTGACTTGTAGTATCAAACATTTCCACAATACACGTATGCAACACGTGGGTGCGACAACTTGTTATGACAAACATTTCCACGTGCTCTTTTGTTACATGTTTGTGGTGAAAATATAACTGATATTCTTTGTTCAATCATGCTAATGTGAGGGGTCAGGGATCCATCAATTTTAACAATCTTGGTAGAGGTCCAATTGACAATACTTTGTGCAAAAGTTTAGAACTTAGGGCCTTGTGGTTTCACAGAAGAAGATTCCTAAAGTTTTTCCTATACATTTCTATGTAAAACATGTGACCATAGGGTGTAGCCAATTTTGACCCCAGGGACTTTATTTGCAAAGCTTTGGTAGAGGACCTCTAGGTGATAAACCATGCAAACTATCTAAGCTCCATGACTTGTGGTTTCAAAATAAAATATTTTTAAAGATTTTTCTTTCGGTTGCCATAGCAACCACAGTTTTGCATGGAAATGAATTCTTTGAGCAACTTTGGTAGAGTTTCATGCAAGAATTATTCATGCCAAATTTTGGAAAATTTGGCCAAGTGGTTTCTGAGGAAATGTCCTTTAAATCAAAATGTTGACGCACTAACGCACTCACGACGGACGGTGGACATCATGCGATAACAATAGCTCACATGAGCACGTTGTGCTCTGGTGAGCTAAAAACTTTGCATATATTACCAAAATGGTAACTTTGTTGAGCTCACAATACCATTTAAAGAGGTATTTTTACCGTTAACATAAACTTCGAGCATCTTGGTATTTACTTTCAACTTAAGACCAAGGTTTGTTCCAAAAATTTTTTTTCAGTTACAAGCTGAATTGAGCTTATTGTTAATATTGCCAAGGTACACATTTCTGCAAAGGTATTTTCAATCCTTCCTTGCATGTCAAAAGGATGGCATTGATATGATAAATTGCATAAATATTTTACTTTTAGAAATCTTAGTGTGATGTTGAGCTTTGAGCAACATTCTACACGAAACACTCCGTTTGCAAAGATAAACAATTAGAGTAAAGCTATCATGCATGAGAAAGTTTTAACAAAGAAAAGATCAGATGGATGCATGCTCACACAAACGTACTGACTCACGTACACGTTAATGCCAGTGTGGCCACTATACTGAACGACCACCAGAAGGTTCTACAGTACCCGAAAATATTTTGTATAAATGTGACAACTGAGTTAATGATGATCTTGCGATGCTACACACTAATACCTGAGCTCAAGCAACAGCTTCACAGAAAGATAAATATCTATAACAATCTTTGTTAACATGGTTTTGTTTTTATAATTATCATTATGGACACATACTGTAGCTAATACTGGCCACACGTGTTCAACTTGCACATCTTGATACATGTCAGCTACAATATTCATCGTTCTTTGGACAAGAATGTTCGGCCTGTGATTTTTATGTAGTTGATGAGCTATTCTAGTAAGAGTCGTTAACATGAATAGATAAATCAGATACAGTAAATAAAATACTAACTTCTTATCAACATGGACTTTTATTCGAACAGAAGTTAAAAACTTGTAAGTCCCACGTTTTAAGTTTACCTATGCTACAACCTTTACACTGAATATCTTTTTAACCGATATTTCTTGTTTCGAATGCCTGGAGTTTAGGTTAGTGTCAGATATTTTCCTTTTAACACTAACAAGAAGCTAGAGCTCAATAAAAAGACAAGGGAAAATCGAATCAATTATTTGACGGTGTCAACAACATGATGCTGCTTTCATTTTCATTTTTGTTGTTTTACAAATTAAAGGTCTTTGCGGAATGAAATTTCATACACAAGTTTATCAGAGCTAAATCAGGGAATGCAACAGTTTTTTCATTAAGGTTTATCAAGTGGTAAAGATATCAGTTAAAGCAAATTTTGACGGATATGTACACGCTCTGATCAGGTGGATTGAAACCTGAAAAAGCAAACATAAAAGTCACTTTGTTCAAAGAAATAGGTGACAAAAGTATTATCAGGTATGATCAGTTACACTTAATTAAGTTAAAACAAGCGCAGCACAGAGCAGCTTAAATGGTCGACTTAGGACAGGCCTATCCTCACTCCCTCGCCCTAAAAAAAAATTGTAAAACAAAATAATGTGCAGTGCACACTTGGTGAGAAAGAAAAGTGGAAGTATTAATTTCCAATAAGGAAATTTATCTTTACAACTAGAAAAGATAAGAAAAGAATAACAGTCCACATGCTTAGAACAACTACATGTTATAGCTTCCCGATTGGTTATACTTCTAAATGTCCTTTTTGTGGAACAAGTGACGAATTAACATTTTAAGAGCAAATATTCTGATTTTGAGGACAGTGGGGTACTTACATGTATTACATTAGTAAATGGAAATTGACATGCACTGAGTACTCTGATTATTACATCTGATTTAAGCCTTTAAAACTTAACAAGAATTTGGATCTAATTGACGACAATAAAGTCGGAGTAATCCGATCAAGCATGTATACGGACTTAGTCGTTGATTGGTACGCTCCCTCAGCAGCTAAATGAATACACTACCGTTACTTCACACCGTTGCTTTAATGAGAGTAGATTTATGATATTGACCTTTACAATGAATTTTTAAGCAACCAATAGAAGTGCACCAATATCCCCAAAACCGAAAAATCTTTAAACCATTTTTCATTAGTTTAAACGATCATGTGATTCCAAAAATTATAAATAGACGGGTGTTTTCTGACAATTTTATAAACACATTTCAACTATGCGTTTACGTAAACATCTTAATACAGCAATTAAACGTCTAAAAACAACCATACCATCATGATTTTAACCTTTTTGATAGTTTTACTGGTTTATTTGCGTATACATATCAAAAATCACTTTGAAAAGTGAAATACGTAAGTAACATGCAGACATGCATTGTTTGTTTACATTTTGGGTTGTCAATTGTATGTATGGACATTTCGTTGTAAGCTAGTCACTGATTGGCTGAAAAGTAACTGTGAATTGTCCTGTCTTAAAATAAAAATATCGTTCTGAAAATTGAATTTTAGCAGAGGTAAGAAAGTGAAACATTCGACCGATGCGCAGGAGAGTAGTTGATTGGTTGCACGAACAAACACCTGCATAAAACAAACAATGGTCTTGTTGCTAAGCTAACATATATGTTCAAACAGTTCCTAGGATGGTTAATGTGGAGTCTTGCATTTGTAGTTCCATAATTTGATACGTTTGTCAAAAATTGAATATGTCATTTTTTATAAGTAAGTCGAATATATTCAGTTCTGTTCATGATATTGAATGAAATGAAACCCCATACAAAGACAAAAGGTCTTAAATTTCTTGAAAGTAACAAAATACCTTAGTTACAGCAAGTTTCGCCGTAGACGTAGACAAAATTTTAGAAAATGGAGCAGGCTCTAAAAGATGGAAAGTTTTTCACATTCATTCAGGTCCAATTGTTCCATGATTATAAGCTTGACTTTGTAGTTAAAGAAGTGTTTTGTCTGAGTATGTACATGGGAGGACAAAATATCAGACAGTATAAATGGATTGTAAACAAACCAGCGAAACTGTAAACATATAATTGTAAATAGTTCATCTCGTCAAAGAGATAGTTCTTCAAAACTGCATTCTCTAATCAATACATCTTGAAATAAGATGAAATTTCATCATTTGGATCAGTTTAATACTCTGTCAAATCTCTGACACTTGATACGCTTCAGCTTGAATGAATTATTGAAAAAAAAATTAAAAATACAAATGTGATGAATAACATATCTTCTTTTATATGAGACACAAAATTGGACATGTTTTTAAAGCTTTTTCAGGACGTTTTAGGTGCCAAAGCTATTGAACTTTTTGACAGACTGGTGGAAACCCATATAATATTATTAAAAAAGACCAACTTCTTCAATTGAAACCCTCACATTTATCTATTGCACTCGAAGTTTTATTACAAAAGAGTGAACCATTGAAAGAAAACAATATAAGCATAAATGCAAAAATTTGAAATGAAAATAAAAAAAGAACACAAATAAGACCGGTGTGATTTAATTAATCACTGGTATGACTATTTTTAAATTCCAAATGCTTGATGTTAAAAATACTTTCTACCCTTGGACCTGGGAATCCGCAGTTTATATACTTAAAGCTATAATAACACCGACTAATTAACGTATAACATTATCGGCAATTTATGCAGATGTTCACACAAATGCATACCAAATTCGCTAAAAGACAATTTGCTGTTTATTTTCACTAATATCTTGTCCATGTTTGTGGATAACAGCGGATATAACAAAAGCGCTGATAGTGCTGAAAGAACAGGGTTTTGTGAGCGACCAAAAGTGGGAGACAGTGATGTCATTTTTATGTATGGAATCACTCACCCTTCTGACGAAGAAAAGTTTTTATCATTCATGTAAACTTGAGAAGATATTATTGAAATAAACATAACGTCAGTGGTCATGTCTGTGAGTCAGTTACACTTACATTGTATTAAAACAATTTCGGTTATGACTACTGTTGCATACTGGAAGCCAAAGAAGAACCTCCAATATTTTGGCGACATATTTAAAAAAGAGTAGCTGTGGTCTGCATAGTTTGTTGAATGCAGAATTTTCGAGGTAGGGTAAGTGTTTAGAATATGTACATAGTGAGAGACAAGACATACATTTTCAAAAAAGTGAGAGAAAAAAAGTTAAGAAGGCAGTATCACAAATTTTTAATATGTAGGTGTATAACTACTGTATCTGTATCTTTTTCAATTATGTATATGAAAACATCCTGACATCATCCAGGTATTTATGATAATTTTTCATTTTCAAGGAAAATTGTGGAAAATTGGTATCTCTATTCTGTGATAAACAGGTGGTCAGGCAATAGTTTGACGCTAACCATATAAATTCAAAACTTATCATTGTTCAGCAATGACAGGGTTTATTAGCATTTTTTCCTTCTGAATAATTATTCAATGTGCAGATATTATAGTTTCACACACAAAATTGGGAATAACAATTTAAGAAGTGTCCAAAGTAGATATTGCAATTCTTACAAACTAGCAACTGAATAGAATATGCGAAAACAAAACTTCTGTCCTGATCTGTCAAAACAACTAGCGATATATTAAGATCAGAAAATTGCAGAAATCTGTCTCCTGCTGATTCAAAACACTTAACTCTTAATTTATAGATGCATTTATGTTAAAAAAATTGTTTTCGATTCTGTCTTCTCACTCTCTTGTCCTTCACAATTCAGAAAGCTGAGCAAATTCGTTGATGTTAACAAAAAAGAATGACCTAATTAGGTCGATTTAACTATCGTTCAGAAATGGTTCAAGCACTTACAAAACTAATCAACTAATCAACTTCTGCAAAAAAAAAAATCAAATGCAATAAAGAAAACAACAGTTAATATATTTTACGTGAAAAAAAAAATCTTACGATTCGAAAACTTCGAAGATAAATGTTCAAGAAATCTGTGACAGCCTTTCGCGGGGAAAATGGTATCGTAGTACCCGTACGGAAGTGGTATCCGTATTTTATGTATTAACGCTTGATTTCTGCCTTTGTTCTTTGATCTCCGGTATCCTATCAAGTGGACGCTTTATCTGTATCAGCCATTGAGAACCATTTGGTAGTAGGTATACAAAAATGGCGCATTTACATGTCTATTGTGAAAACGTGACCTTGTTAACACGAGGGTTGTATTTGCAGTCTAAGCGTGTGTTTTGCAATGTTTTGACGGTTATTCAGATCAGAGATCAGCAAATTGATTCACTTATCAAATATCGCGAACAAAGTACCTAACTTCGAAGGGGATTTGTTTCGGCCCATACCTTCAAGTTACAGATACTTTCACATATATTTTGCTTCAGATACATTAAACAAACTGGATTTCACTTTCACTTTTGGTCACAAGCAAAATGCAATTCAAGAACAACATCGTTTACCGGAGCAATCTCAAGTGACTGTACTCCGCTCTGATTGCTTTTATTTATATCCAAGGAGCGTGACAAGATTACTGTTAACACTGAAGAGGAATCCTATTAAAAAACTTTCTTTCGTTTTCCTCTACCTCTCCACCATTAGTCGGAATATGCTTATTTGCATACATATCTTATTTTTAGAAACAACATTTCATTTATACGACCTGATAAATTTATTGCTGATAAGTATTTTCGACTTTTCGTACTAATTTTTACAGCGATCAAGCTTCCGAGAAGGTTTATTTATCTTTTTTTAATTAATTTATGTTTTAAATGTGCCGCTATTGTTGTCTACGTCACCGTCGTCACGTATTCAAAACTAATCGCGTGCCACTGACGACTCGTTTCACAGATATTGGCGAATTAAGTTCGGCATTTTTAAGTACTTTAAGACTCGGAGGGCTAAAAAATATGTTGATAATTTAATCCTGATGTATCTCAAGTAAATATTGCCACCCATGAAAAATAACTATGCAGATAAGGTGTTGAAAGCATACTAGAGTTCCTTTTTGGTTTATTTTTATGACGATCATGACGATTATGACCAGTATTATAACTTTAACAACAGCTTTGCCCTCTTCAGAAATTACGTTTGTATGTAAACCTTTCCCCATCTAGCATTTCCACAAGCCTGATTAATTTATCTCGATTGAAAAAATATTAGTCCTTTTATGAAAGACGGTTATGTAGGACTAAAAGTCGACAAAATAAGAGTTTAGTTTAGACTCATTTGTTTTACATCGATTGCGATACAAGTTCTTACAACTTAGATTCACCACGCTCGATGACTGCTTCCTGGGTTCCATACCAGTATTCGCGCAGCGGTGAGGAATGTGAAGATCGTGAGAGAATCTCGCCTCTGACGGGATTCGAAATCGCGACCTCCGGATCCGGAGCCCTGCGCTCTACCCCTGGACAAAATAAGAAAAGATATTGTGTACCGCCCTCTTGATGAGGGTTAAGCATCAGAGTGTACATAAATGTAAACACATTTTGTAAAAAAGACCGTTCTTTCTCGTGAAAAGTCTGTTTCCTTAAGACTGCTAGCGGCCTAAAATCAACATTGTGTACACCAGTAAATACATTATTTACATTTATATTTTTTAAATTCCGACAATAGTCAAATAAAACACTTTCAGCAAACAAATAACGAATTTTTGACATACGATCTTTGGTGTTCTCTTTCTATTTTATGTTTTAATTCAGATTTATATAGTTTGGTATCTTGAAGTAAATCTTAGAAAATTCAGTGATTAAAATCATTATTACTTTATTATTCGGTAAGCATACACCTGCAGCAGATTTCAGTGTAGTTAATGAAAGCAGAACAGCCATCTTATCAGCTACATTTTGCGTAACATATTTCAGCTTACAGGTAATTTGTTGGAATAAGAAAATTACAGTAAAAGAGAAATTTCTTAGATAAACTATCCAATGTTATTAGAAAATTAAATGCTCATTGAGGTCATATGACGCTCACTCCAATTATTTTCAAACGATAAAGGTAAAATATATACTTCTGAAGATATCCAGTGTGTTTGGATTTAATAAAAGGCGATCGAAATTTCATATCTGTCCATTTTAATAACCTACAACCTTGACCGAATCATTGCTGTTTTCTTCCATCAGAGGACTAAACTCTAATTTGAATCTAGATAAATTTATTTTTAGCAGTTTCTGAAAGAGTTTATTATTGTTGATAATATGAATCCTTAGCTGGAGTACAGCATGAACTTAGGAGAATGATTATGACAATCTACATAGATGGCTCCATGACAATATTACAAACACTATTTCAACGTTCTATGGCTTGTGGGTTTTGACACTAGAGTGAAGATTTATTATACACGTGATAAACAGAGTCGGACAAAGTATTTCCCAAAGAATATCATTTTAAATGATAAACCTGTTTTCAAAGCTAGCTAGTTAGGTAGTTAAAAAAAACATCAGTTCGTTTTTGCAAAAACTGACCTCTAGAGCTAAATTGTAATTGCAAAGCTATGAGAACAGCACATTGAGACAAATAAGAGTGTCCGCTAATAAAAAGAACCAAGTTCTTAGTTCTAAGAATAGTACAGTGGACTCTTGTAGAGAAAATTGTTTCTTTACTACAAGATCCCAACCGAATAAATAACTCTCATTTATCTTTTTAAGACATACTGCCATTAGGACACACGTTGTATTATTTTTGGCTTTAACCCTATATTTCGACGGTCTCTTGAAAGCAAACAAAGAATTTGAGAGCAAATTATATGAAAATTATATGAAACAATTTGCAAGGCTTCATATAGCCATAAACAGGAAATCATGTTCATGAAAATCATTAAGAACTGTAAAATCTGTTTTCACAAGACACGATATTTAATTAGGCGTCATCCGTTTAAGCAATTAAAATGCCAAAATCTTCGACTAGTAAGACAGATAGACACTCGCACAATTGTTTTAAGTTCTAATATAATGTTATTGTGTTTCTTGTTGGACTGACATTTATGTTCAAAACGTACTATATCCATAGTTTCTTTCAGACACAAATGATAATTTATAGAAGCAACAGCTGGAGTTAATGCTCTTGAGTTTTAAAGCATTTGCGACCGATTGAATGTGTTACTTTTTTAATATCGTTGAAAACTTCGTCCTTGTACTAGTATCGTTATTAGCTATTTTTAAGATACACCTGTTTCTTTTAAATATTATGATTTGCACCAAACAAAATTCAAACGTGAAAATGTTACTCTCTGACTAATTTTTATAAGCTCTAGTAAGGATACTCAGTAAACCACAAGTTCACTCAATATATATTGTTTCACCAAAATAAAATACTTAGCTGTGATAGCAGATTTCCTGTTTACAAAACTTCAATAGAGATTTGTTCTCTACATGTGTTATTTTTCTAAGACTTTCTATGAAAAAAGCAGAAGAACTGGCAGTTTTTAAAATCATTTCCATGTCTCAATTCAAAACTTTTAATTTATAACTAATAATTATAACATAAGGAGGGGGTCGACTATTTTGCTCTGAAACTTCGAATTTTACAGCAAAGTAAAATGCAACAGAAAACCAAACAAAACAATCCCCTTACGTGCTGAGAGTGCAATAAATAAGGAAAAGGAGGAAAGTTTGTTTATTTTCCGAAGCATCTGGCTGTTAGGTATGTGAACAATTATTTATTAGAAAGGTTTCATTTTATAGGAGTGCGCTAGGAGTCTTTTATTTGCATACCTTATTATGAATTCTATTTTCAACATCACATCCATCAAACTGTATTCTAGTGCTAGTAATAAAGTCTGCATTCTTCTCTTCAAACACTTTATCTCACTGCCAAGGATTCAAGGTCATGGCATTGGCTTAAGTGTTATACTATAGAAATACTGTCATTTAATCTTTTTGAAAGAATGAGTTACTGCATGAAAAAAAATCAATAAAAAAGAACAATAGAAACGTGATCAAGTTCTTCTTTGTGTTGATTTTTTCAGAGACATGAAGCAGATGAAAAAGAGTGTAGAAAATCAACATGGGGGTAAATAGAAAGAAAGGAATGAAGAAAAAACAGAGGGATGGAAACATTTACAAAAAGAAGTAAAACCGCAAAGCATTCTGGAAAATTTGAAAATAAGGTCAAAAGAGAACACTGGGTTAGCCAGTTTCAAAAGTTGTGACATTCATAAATGACGTTAGTAATGTGACATTGACAATGTTTGGTTGAGACCGTTTTAAAGCAAGATCGTGCCGTCCATAACAAACATATAAATTACTACGTTAGAAAACAAGAACTCAAACCTTAAGGCAAGGGTCTCGGATTTTATACCGTGTTTTTGACTGCAGAATTATGACTTTATAATTTTTATTACATGCAAGGAAATAATTCAGGCAAAAATATTATAAGTGTTAGCTGTAGTTATACACATATTTTTTTTTAATTCATCCAATTTCTTGGTAAAAAAAAAAACGAAAAAAAAAACGAGACAAGAATATAGCTTACTGCGTCTGTTAGATATGAAGCACAGTTTCTCTGTCAGCCACAATAGTTATTCATCGTGTAACTGCTTTACGATAAACAGTCCTGTTTATATTTGATCTCACTAAGGTTAAAATTCACCCTAAAGAAGATCGATAAATTAGTCCGTTACTTCTACTTTACAACGCGGCAACACTATTTTAGTTTGACAATTCTTCTCCAGAGAAAAGACAGATCTTTTGTATTGCTTCTATTCTATTTTCTTTTCTTCTATTTTCTTGCTCAAGCATCTGTCCAGAAACATATGATTCAATGGTTCGGTGACAAAGAATTCCTCTGTAACAGATTGAATCTGTAAATCCTATGGACTGGAAAAAATCAAAAAGTCTATTTTAACTTGCATTGACAGAATAAATAAAAGTAATTTTCTTTGGCATTTATTCATCAAGATAGGGTAACAAAATGCACATGTAAGTGCAATCGTACCATAATGTCACCCACGTTTTTTTCTCTCTTATTAGAAACATTTGGTTCACTTTTATCTAATATAATCAACATCTGAAGTATGTTCATTGACAATTTTGATACATTTACTTTAATAAAACACGCCTAAAAGTCTTCTGTTACGTTGCTGCAATTATTAGAATCCCTTTTCTATCTTCTGGCATTCAAGAGCATTTTTGCAGATATTCAAAAAACAAACCTTTCCATGGCCTTAAATGATACATTTTCTGTCCTTAGATACAAAATCTAGTCTGTTAAAATTCATGACTGCGATCTTCTCCAAAAATTATATAAATGATTTGACTAGCCTGATGGGTAAATACAATATTGATTTTTTTTCAAGTTTCCTTCACACGATGTATGTTAAATAAAAGAATTCGAGATAGTCTATACGGCTCAAAATCAGAAACAGTGTCAAGGTTCTTTCCGTACTTTGCTAGTGTTTTCAGGGTTTCTTTGTTTTTCTTTGTTGTTTTTTTTTTGGGTGTGTCATTTGAATTCAGTGGTTCTTGATTATGCACATTGTCTAGTTAGACTGTTAATAAAGTTTACAAGGAAGAGTGGTATTTTAACTGCTTTTAAATAGCGTCCACAAAATCAGACAAAAGCAAACACACTAACTTTGTAATACAAGACGCTACTACAGTACCCAGTTACTTGACATATATTTTTAAATTTGTTATAAAAGATGTCGTTATTGCAAGAAGAGTAAAGAATTACAAAATTTCTGTCTAAAGCATCTGACTTGTAAATGATAAATTAGTGTTGCTATTCTCTAGAGAGGTATTTCTTTTTTGATAAATGCAACATAAGCGCAGTGGATATTCACATCCCCTGTAATTCAATCATCTAAATTTCTGACGCTAAAAGACTTAGAATATCACCTTCGTTGATTTCTGTAGATCTCTTACAAATGTCATACTAAGAATGTCTAAAATGTCTCTTAACGCTGAATCTCTCCGGTAAAGCGCTTCCTTGATGTGTGTTTATTTCACGTAACCTTTTTTAAATTACTTTGTCATGAATCGATGCTTTGACATAATTTCAAAGGAAAGTTTACTCCGAGATGTTTGTCGGGAGTAATCTTAAAATACCAGCAAAAAAATCTCATGGAACGCCTTTTATGAATTGGCAAACGTATAAATTACAAGGAATTTCTTCCAAAAGTATACGCCGCAATAGTTAACTGTGACCTGCTGTAATTACCACAGTTAACATAATTTTGACTAAGGTCCACCTTATGCCTTCCGGTTTGTTTTATCTACCAGTAACTTAGTAACACATAAAATGAAAAGTAACCTTATATATACTAACGGAAAAATATAACTGTGCATACTTCAAGGTATAGAATTTTTTTTAATATTAGGAATAGTAACATAAAACTTTGCAAATTAGCCAATCAACGTTTTATTTCTAACAATCAATACAAACACTTCATGATGTAAAACAATTTTTACAGTAACAAGGCGCAGAAGTTGACAGGTATGAAATCTGATTTCACAAGGTCAGTATCGTGTGTGGCCTCCATTGGCGTTCAAGCAAGCACGGCAGCGACGAGGCATAGAGGCAACTAAGTTGGCGATAACTGCCTGTGGAATGGTGTTCCAGATGTTGACCAATGTCTGCGCTAGTTGGTCCAGCGTGAGAGGTTGGTTACGTCTTTGACGGAGGCGTCTCTTCATCTCATCCCAAACGTGCTCAATTGGTGAAAGATCTGGTGAAACAGCGGGCCAGGGTAAGACACTCACGTTTTGCTGAGCCAGAAACCCGGTAACTACACGTGCTACATGTGGCCGAGCGTTGTCTTGTTGAAACGTCATGTTACGCCCTTGACGTTGAAGAAATGGCAGCACGTGGGGTATGACAATCTCATCTCTGTAACGAACACCCGTTAAATTGCCACGGACAATTACAAGCTGGGTCCTGCCTTGAGATGAGATACCTCCCCAAACCATTATCGACCCACCACCACCAAAACGTTGACGTTGAAAAACACAGGGATCCAAGTAACGTTCTCCGCGACGCCTGTATACACGAACTCGTCCGTCCGAACTTTCTAAGTGAAACCGCGACTCGTCAGTAAACAGAACATTATTCCAATTTGCTCTTGGAAGCCTTAGATACTGTCTGCACCACTGACGTCGACGTTGTCGATGACGTAAGAGAAGAGTAGGACGTATCGCAGGACGTCGTGGAGTAATGCTGTGCTCTCTTAATCGGTTTCTAACAGTTCGTCCGATGATAGGTCTCAAGCCAGGAATTGTTCGTGCTGTTAATGTGGCCGGTTGAAATCGATTCCGTAGGTGTGTAAGCCGGATATAATTGTCTTGACGGATTGACGTCACACGTGGACGCCCTGGACGTGGTAGATCACGGACGTTGCCACGTTGCTGAAATCGTCGCCAAAGTGCTGATATGGTGTTTCGGTGAACACCAAAACGCTGCGCAACCGCATTTTGAGCAATGCCTGCTTGGAGCATACCGACGGCACGTAGGCGATCATTTTCTGAGATGCGTGGCATTGTCTTCAAAGACTTAAAATCCAAATTAAGGTGTTTTTCTGAACTGCTGGGTAGCTCACTATAATTTGACGGTTAAAATAACTCGAAACAGCATGTACGAGGATGTTAACATAAAGAAACACGTAAAAAGCGAGACCGTTACGGGCTATACATTTTGCACGTGCAACTTGCGAAAAGCAGTATTATTGAAACAAGATTACCTTGTGAATTACACAAAAGAAATCTGCTAAAATAATTTTATACCTAATAAAAGATATTAAGTATTTTAGTGTGCACAGTTATATTTTTCCGTCAGTATACGTATATTAAAACTACAGTCACAACAAAACTATACAATGCTAAGTGCATTTTTTCCTGTCATATGTTTTTACTTTACCTCGAACATAGTCATAATTGGTATAGACCACATCTAAAAAGGGTCTAAATGTGTAACAGTCCTTCCAACAATAAAAAGAAAAAATTGAAAGCAGTTTATCTACTGTCAAAACACCAAGAGTAAAAAATGATCTCACTGATTTTAAATTGTTAACTCATTTTCCTACCTCTAAACAGAAAAAAAATTGGAACTTATTGTGGGCTATTTCGTAACTTCTTTAACACACGCTATAGATTGACAATGAATGATAGTTCAAAAGAAAAGAATGCATAGTTGGGATTTTTGATACAGAACTACTTCGGTTCTTGGAAGGCTCAAAACAAATAGATATACAATGGTCAATGAGCTTGCAAATAAACTTAACATGCAGAGAAACGGAGATCACAGACCTATAGGACCTGCGTGCATGTATAGAAATGCGTTCCTCTGACGAACAACACTGAAGAGATGAAATTAAAGACATGCGTCATGAGTAAATAAAAGGACCATAAACTCTCGGTGAAATAAGACTGACTGACTGTTCCTCTTAATTGTGAATAACACACTGTTTTCATGTTTCTAGTAACGCTGTCATTCTTGTAGAAAACATATTTTTCTAGAACTGTAAACGTCCATACTTCTCTTTAGAAACAAATGATAATCTAATTTTTATCGATGCGACCACTGGCTTGTGAGAGATTTGCCAATAACTCGGTGTGTTTTGAAGTCTTCTAAGTGCCTAAACTTAGTTAATAGCGCATGGAATTTATCTAATTGTGCTGCTGTTTTATCGTATTTCACCCTCGTAGGAGAAACAGCTCTGTGCTCAAAACCATTTAAAGCTGTATAGGCCAGACAAAATTTTATTTGTGACAGAAAGACTCCAAATTCATAATAAGAGGGGCAATGCCGTCAAACTGGCCTTCTGAAAGTTCACTCCCATCCTTACAGGAAGACTTATGTGCAAAAACTGCTATTTGTTGCACATTGTAAAAACTATGAACGGAAAACAAAGTCAGTACTTTTAAAAAGATGTACCAGAATAAATGGATAACTCTGGACTTTTTAAAGTTTTGAAACGGAGTGACAAAACGGATACACGGAAAAGAAAGAAAGAGGAACAAATAATCAACTTTTGTTAAACAAATGCAAGGTTGTCCGTATAAGTATGATTTCACAAATTCGTAAGACAGTCGTAAAACAGAACGTTATCTAAAGAACGCAAAACCAAAACATTACTGAACGACCTGACAGGCTCCCGTAAAGACTTAGTACTTCTTACAGCTTAGAATACATTTAATTTTTCTTGACTACATGTGTTGCATTTGTCAAATATGAATGGAAAATATTCCACAACATATGTGCTGATTCAAAGCCTATTTTCCCTGTCGGACATAATTCATCGTGGCATTATTGTCTGCTCTATGACATTTATATATGATCTAATCAGGGAGGGGGAATCCTAAAGAAATAATTCAGCTCTTGGAGTCACACCATGCCGTCAATCTTTATTCTGTGATCATTCCTTCATAAAAAAAGTCTGATTACCCATATAAAAGTACTTATATTTGTTAAAAAAATCACCTAATTAAAGTATCCACTCGTCCCTAAGACCATTTTGTCTTGCCTCCCAACAATTGTACATCACCCTGGTAAACAACGCATGCATATAAGGCAGGCCAAGTAGTTTTCAACGTGTCTCAACTTTGGTAAAGCCTGTCAATTAAAAATAATATCTCATTGACACGCGGTGATAAGCTGGGATTAATAAAAAACCAATTACTTAGTGTTGTAATTATATTGACATCCAATTCGCAAAAAAAATTTAATCTATTTTCAAAGTCTGTTTTAACAATGAATTTACGGCGATCATGTGGAAAGGTGAAATGCAAAGGTGAAATCTTTAACATGTTCAAGGAAGATTTAATCTGCCTCATATTTTATAATCTATTCTTTTTAGAATTTGGTTTCTTTACCATCGTCTCACACTTGATACTAGTTGTTCATAAAAGTATATTTCTCAAAATGAGATTATTTTCTAAGCATTCTACATTGCCACAATCTTCTCTTCGATTCAAAGAGCAAACTAGAAGTCACAAATCTTTTAAACGCTTTTTATATGTTGACAGGTGCAGTTAAAAACTTTAGGAGATCTCTTCATTTTGTAAGGGCATTAAACTGTTTAACCATCGAATAAAAGTATTCCTGTTTCGAGAGAAACCATTAAAATAGTTCAGAAAAAAACTTTATTCATTTGAAATAAAAAGAGTATTTCCGTTTAGGGAGGAAATAGAATAAACAGATAATCTGGAAACCTTTGCAGAGACTTAAAATAGGAATCACAAATCTTATTAAGAAATCACAAATGCTGTTTTGACTTGCAGTTTTTGTTCCGTATGGGTATAAATCGCCGTCGTTTTGTTTCACGGTTTAAGAGTTCTCCTACTGGTTTCACACAACTTAATCAAATCCTACAGTATTGAAATGTAACATCAAGTCCCTAAACCTAAAGATAACATGTCTTGGTTTTCAGGGATATCACAACTCCATAAAGTTATACAACAACCTCTTTTGAAATTAAAGTTTTATTTTTCATTTATTGCACTTCTGAACGAAAATAAACCGCGTTAAATACTGTAAGGGGAGTGTCAATATTGATGTCTGATTTTTTTTCTTCTTGAAATTGTGTGCTCTATCAATGCATATTTGACGTTTGTATTACCTTGGTTCAACGTAGACAAAAATAACAGTTTTATTCTGGCATTGAGTCTACTAAAAGCAGGTGTTGTTTAGAGATGTATTTTGCCCTTACGTTGTACAAACTAGACTATTAATTTACCCCACCCACTTCAAAAATAGAAAATTACTGAATTAATTGATATTCGGTTATCTGCTTGACCATTTCTAATTAAAGAGATGGATAGCCAACAGGCACATAGAAGTGGATGTACCAATGCTACTCACAAACAAACATTTTATTAATTTTATTTATTTTATTTTTATTTTGCAAATTTTTTGTTAGTTTTGATAAAACTTGGCTTTCAAAATGGTGCCCTGGCGGCCGGTAAAAACAAAAATATCTCGTGTTGCAGTGCATTGCTTACCTTTTTTCGAATCAGCTATAATTATTTGTTTTTATATAACCATTTCACTTTTTGACATAGACTTAATAAACATTTGAGACAATTTTACATGTTTTTTCTCCTATAATATTGATATAATGAATTTCTGAAGCATTAATCTTGCGTGTGTTTTCATAGTTTTGGATATTTTTATCGAATTGAAGCACAAAGCCCTCAAAATACGCACCCGTATTCAGAACTAACATTTTATTAAGATTTTATTACTTTTCAGCATTTTACTGAAAACAGCATGACACTGAATAAAATTTCAGCAGAGTTTAGCAAAAAGCATTTGGCATTTTCTTCAAAATAAAGGGGGGTAATTAAATGCATTTTTAAGCATTCATTTTTGTAATTCCGTAGCTGCAATAAATAAAAATAGTGTACTTTTTAAACTGTGAATTCTGAAGTATTATTTTGATCGCCTTTTTAGAACAGAACATTTAATAATTATGATAAAGTACAAAGTATATACTCGAAAATCCATACATTATAACTCTATATTAAATAGAATTTTAGTTTGCTAGATATTTTCACAATTTCTTGAATCTTCTGTGATTTTATGATTTATCTCTTGTATTTTCTTATTGCAAAAACTATTTTCGTCGTTTAAAAGCTAAATTTAGATGAGAACGCAAAAAATAGTGCACCGTTTTCAACACTAAAGCAACATCGAGACGAAATTTTCTTTTCAAATTAACGCCCCTGATTTCAAGGTCTGCTGACATTGCCGATCTTTTTATCAAATCATCAACGATTGACAAGAAAAATGTTATTTACACATAGTATGCGTTACAAATGCAATAAAACACCAAGCTGGTTCATTCTTACAGATATATATTACATTCTAGCAGCAAAATATGACAGAAACAGCCATTTCAGTCTATCATACACTTTATTTTAACAGAAATTTGGCGAAATATTTCTAAAACTTATCAAATTGTGCTAACAACCTTCAGAGAGACTTTGGCTTTGAAAAATTTCAATTTAATGCAAATATTAATGCAAAAATTCACCAATCACTAACAGAGAAACAGCACCATTGCTGTCATTGTAAGTTACACACGACTAAATCAAATCCTACAGTATTTCAATGTGACATCAATTCTGAATCTCACTTTACTAGCTTCTGAAGATGCTACCTATGCCAATTTCTGGGAAGAATCAATCATGAGAAACATTTTAATTCAGATGTTTTTATAGCATGACCAATCAACTTTTACGGTATATCGTCTCGAAGGAGATCACCCCAGTTACTTCGGTATTTTTTATTACAATCGAAATTTCTTGTTAATTTAAAACGACAAAAATAGCTAAGAATTGTCCGTCACACGCCTTATTTCAATTTATTCTTCAATATATGTGTTGTTTTCAAGTAAAATCATTTTCAGAACAACCTTTCCATTTCTGACCAATCAGACAGCTTTGTCATCTTATAACTCCGCACAAACCTGCAAAAAATTGACTGGTTCCAAACAACACTGATTTGGTGGCGTATAACCTACTGAGCGTGAGATCAAATGACCGACGTATTTTCCCGCGTTAAGACGTAACGAATGAGTGAGGAAATGTTTCTGTATCGAATAATTTCTTAGTTTAATTAGTTGGGGTTAGGTAACCAGTGTGGTCAGTTTTGGATATTCAATGTTGGCCGTTCAATTACCAGAGACGTTTTTTAATTGTATTTGCATTGGCAGGATTAATGCTATCTACATTATGCCAAGATGTTTAAAGAATAGAGTGAGAATCATGTAAGATCAATACAGGTCGTAAATTTGTGATAATCTACATCTGGGGTTTCAGCTTCTAGTAAAGCATCTAGTATAAATCTAATTTGATGATATCTAATATGAGTAACTTCTAGTACTGAACAACTAGAATAAACGGTAACATGTCATAATCTTTATGAAACATAAAGTACATTGATTTTTATATGCCATTATAGCGATTACGATAGGTTTTAACGTCTGGTAATACGAAAAAGTATGTTCGATATATTTCTTATTATAAGAAATGTTTCATTACCAAATCATTAGATTTATTATAGATGTCATAGCAGATATCATAACCACATAATGTATAAAGCATTCCACTATTTTCCTTTACAGTAGCTGTCTTGTAAATGATAAATAATTGTTGTAATTCTCACTAGAGACGATCTTTTTTTATGGATGTTAAATACGAACAGTGATAACTCAAATTCCCAGGACATCAATTACATACACCGATGTCTCAAAACCGTCAAGTCGAAACTTCTTGGAAAATAGTATACGAGAAGAATAATCAGAAAATAAAGTAACAAAATGTAAATGCCATCGTCGTCGATTTCTGTGTAACTCTTACATTTGTCATACTTGAAATTCACTAACTCTTTTACGACAAAGTAAGTTTTTGTATAAGCTCCCGTATTAGCAAGCAATTTATTTCATTTTAAGTATCATTGGTGAGTATGTACTGAGGCGTTCTCCTGACATTTTAAATACACGTATAAATTTTAAGTATTACTGCTCTTAACAGAAAAGGTAAGAAAAAAACGGATTTCATCTTAGCAACTCAAAGAATTAGAAATGTTATCGAATTCATTTTGTAAATTGCCTCGATGACTGCTTCCTGGGTTCAAACCAGTACTCGCACCGAAAGTGAGGAATGAAGAAAGTGACTGTAGGCACTCTCCGTTGGTAAGATTCAAACCAGCGACCTCCGCATCGGGAGTCCGGCGCTCTAACCTCTCGACCACTGCTCCTCCTGAATGAAACAATGAAAAAATCTTCCAGATAACTAAACATGGCCATTGTGGTTTCACACATTTAGATGAAAAAACATATAAATATCCATATAAACGTCTTTGCAAACGATGTGGCTAGTTTTGAAAAAAAACACTTGTACATAAAACAGCGCTCCAAACAAGATTTCAAAGCAATATCTTTTTAAAACGTTTTGTTACTATATGTTTTTGTATGATAAATCTTTTGGACTGTAACGATACTTATTTTGAACAATCTTCCAAGACGACTACAATTAAGTGTTACAGGTAGAAGTTCTGTATTGGCCAGGTGCTCTCATAATGCAATACGTTGTATTTTAGAATATTTACGACTTAACGCCTTTGTAAGACATGTTTTCTCTGAAACTGGGTCAATTTTAGTATAGAGGTATAATCTGAACAATCTCAGTACAGGTTTGTCGGACAATACTCCATATTAAGCTTAGGGCCTTGCGGTTGTTGACACGAGGAATTTTAAATACTTCTTTAAACAGTCCTATGGAACTATAATTAGGGCATACTAATGAAAATAATAATTGTTTAATTCTACATGTTTTCCGGTCAAATGATATTATGTGTTGTAGTACACGTAGTCATTATTGGTAATAGTCATAGCAAATAACAACTGTTCCATCGATCAACAGCATAAAAAAACAACTACATTAACTAACTCAGACCTATTACATTATTGTTTTTTATACACATTATAAATGAGGAGAATATTATATATAAAAAAAACATGATACGCTTTTCGGTGTTTTGTAATTCTTTCAAGTAGTTGATAAAATGAATGCAGCGTTCATATGTTGTGAAACAAAATAAACCAGCTACATGACTATATAATATAAACATAAACAGTATTTCGCACAGATTATTGCGTTCATGAAGTATTACAGGACTAATATGAACTAGACAAATAAGATAAGTTGATAGATATGAACGTCACTGGTATATAAAATGTCTTTTAACTCTTCGACAAGATACACATTGCATATACTATATTAACGATCCTCCTTGATATGCATATAATACATATTTCCTTATACTGTTAACACCTCTCTTTATTGTAAGAATTAAATTTGAATTTATATTGATGACAATTAGGTTATTGGGTCGTACTTGCATTAGCCAGTAACTAATTGTATCACTTCTGTCAAGTCTGTTGAATGCTTCGACCGATTTTGTTGTTGTACTATAGTTTTTCTCTCGTCGAAACAACTGTTTTTAATCAATTAAAAGCTGATAGAGATTAGACACCAAAATAAAGGAGATTTTACAGGTTAGAATATTTTCAACACCCTCGCGCATTCATATAATGGATCGGTGTCGAGCGCACCCCAAGAAAACGCTACTTACATCAATTTAGATTATGCATATGATCAGAAAACTCTTTAGCACAATTTATTTCTAGTTATTTGAATAGCAGAGAAAATAAAAATTAATATAAGGGTTGTTGATCCCTCGTCAAAGTGTAAAACCATTTTGCTGAAACAGACTAACGTGAAAGTAGTGCAATTTACTAAAACAATTAAATACATTATCAATTTGTTTGACAAAACGTCGCATAACAAATGTATGTATAGCTTTATGTCCGTTGGAGCACTTAATTCTTTGGAAAACATGTTGTCTTTCTCAAGCGTTTGGTCCAAATCTTATTGGCTAAAATATACCACCAACTGATTTTCTCTACATTATTGATAAACTGAATCGTACTACACGGAAAAAGTTTCAAAAACCCATATTTCTAAATAATGAAATCTATATTTAGACAATAATTCTCCTATTATGCCACAGTTTCGTTTAGGCGATATTTCAATTTCAGCAGTCTATGCGCGTGCTATTTTCCTTAAACTTCTTCTTTCTGAACAGTACTAAAATGTATTTTCAACAAAATGAAATCTATATATAAAGGCAATAAAAAGAAATTTCGAAATGGCAGATAAGAAATTATAAACTCCGCAACCAAGGTTTCCTGACAAAAAATGAGACTATTTATTTAACCCATCGAACTGGGCATGCTTAGACAACTATTAACTTTTCATATTCGGCAACAATGGATCTAGACGTTCTTAATCTGCTTTGTATGATAGGGCCTTTTCTATATTGGTGCCATTTAAGACCCAGTACCTCACATCAAACAGTTTTTATCAGGGAAGCAACACAATGTGCTCTAATTGCTTCTTTAAATCAAGGGATCTCAAGACAGGATGAAATTTAATCAGTTCTGCCCCTTACCATTATGTTAAAAAAATTGAAAAAAATAACTTTATTGGATTGAATTTGGTACTAAAATTATTTAGATATTTGATAAATGATAATTTTTTAGTTGATTTTATTTCAGCTACTGGATCAATATAGATCCTCTTGTCTGAAATTGACGGACAGGTGAGAAAAAATTATCACGCTTACGAACTGAATGCATAATATAGCCTACAAAGGATCAATAAAAAAGAACGAAAAAATAATTTATGACAAATTTACAAAAATAGAAAGAAATTA
Source organism: Cyclina sinensis (assembly GCA_012932295.1). Classification (NCBI taxonomy): domain Eukaryota; kingdom Metazoa; phylum Mollusca; class Bivalvia; order Venerida; family Veneridae; genus Cyclina; species Cyclina sinensis. The sequence goes on from JAAONU010000013.1 coordinate 5,056,908, forward strand.
AAAGGTGACGAAATAAAGAACAGCTAGTGATTATTCAGGGCAAAAATAACAAAATAAGTAAATTCATATTTATTATATCATATGCTGGAAAATATGTTTTTCAATCAAAAAGGAGCACTTGTTAAATTAGAAAGTTGAAGTAGCAAAAAATGATACAACAATCATTACATCGCATTCGAGAATATCTTACATACTTGCTGACGGCCAAAATACAGTAACATTTAGATATTATACATTAATTTTCCTTCATCTTAATTTCTTGCTTTTCTTGGAAAAAAGGATTGTAAATTATCTCACAACATATGAATAGATGTAAAGCCCATTTCCCTGCTAGACACAAATTATTTCCTATTTATCTAGCCATAATTCTAGCTTCTTATAAAAAGTGCTTATAGACTTTATCCCATCAGGGTTTAACTCATCACAAATCAGAACATTAACTTACTGTCATAGACTCATTTTTCATATTTGAAAATGTTTTTTCTAGCACAGAGTTTTAAAATGACTCTGATTCTTCATGCCAATGAAATATTGATAGGGATGATATAGAAAGCACTGGTCTTGATTCTTAAAATTTCATTAAACAAGGGTACATAATTTAGTCCTTTAAGTTATATGACGACTGCCCGAAAAGCTTATGCATAATTTAGATATAAACATTATAATGATTAAATTATACCAACAAATGCCATTTTGATACCATCCACATTTATCAAATATCATGTATAGAGAAATAAAAAGGTTGTTTAAATTGTGTCCCTCTTGAGAAAGTCATCATTTATGATTACAAATGGTGTTGTGCATTTTTAAATCAGAATATCAGACAGAAATCTTTAAAGATTCTTTTTTCTATACATTTTTTATAACTAAATCCTAGGGAGGTCATCTCGGGCTCCCCCCATCTTACAAACAAGAAAGTCCGTAACAGAAAGATGCAATGCATCTTAGAATACACAACTCAGAGTGGGTTTCGAACCCCGATCTAAGCGCATCGAAGGCCAACACTCTAACCACTGAGCCAAAGAATCGATTCCCTGACGCAGTTGTCAGAGGTTGTATTTATACAATTATAGGAAGGTACGCATTAGACCGTAACAAGCAGTAATGCTGTAAATACTTCAAGGAGGAAATTCTTTGCTAACAACATGGGAAATCAAGTCATTTGTTCCATCGCTCAGTAAGCAACATTAACATTGTCGGTTATTTCCATGAATCTACATCATATATCAAACTAAAAAATACGAAAAGTATGATAAAATGATATAGGTTTGTTTAAATCTTTCTTAGTGCAGGATTGATATAGGCCCTCTGATTCACTGATGATTTATTTCGTTTTAAAGTGTCGTTATCTTGAAGCGTTCATTTATGGCATGTTAAACGTTACAATATTCCCTGTTTATATTTGTATTGTATATTTTATGGCATGTTAAACGTTACAATTTTCCCTGTTTATATTTGTATTGTATATTGTTTCCTTTATTTTTTTAAAATAAGATCAGTTTGTTTTGTATCATTATTATTAGCATGAAAATTTTTTTTATTTGTATACTATAAACATTTATATTTGATAATTTTCATTTTTGTTCAGTAATGTCAATTTGTATTGTAAAATCTTATTTCTACATGTATTCTATAATAATTTATTTGTATTGTATAATCCTAATTATATATCTTGTCATTTATTTTGTAAAAAGCGCATTTCTATGTAATAACAGCTACATTACTGTTTAATCCTCAAATCATTTGTATTTTATACGTGTAACGACACTTATATTGCATAATTGCATTCTATGATTTGTTTGTTGATTTTGTGACGTTGAAGAAAACCAACATCCCCTAAATAGCGATTTAAAAGATGTCACTGATTTTACTTATACGGTAGCTCTGGAAAACAGGTCCTTGTTTCTCTTAGTTCTAACCAGATGGCAGACATTACATACATCTGGGCCGTCATGTGTTTTCCCTCAGCCAATAAAATCTATCGTGACAAAATCAAAAACTAAAGAATGCATCTGTAGAATTTAAACTTAAAACGTATACAATACAAATGAGTTCAGCATTAAATAGTAATGAATAAATTGTTAAATGCAAATAGTTTTTTTACAATATAAATGAAAAAGATAAAATACTAATATGAATTTTACAATATAAATTAACCAGTGTATAGAATAAAAATATCAGACACGGAGTGCACATTGACGTGACTGAATAGAAATGAAAATTACCAAATATGAAGGTATATTTATTCAATAATATTGAAAAATGTACAATAACTATACACACTGTAAATGTTCTTTTAGCAATCTCTATCATTCTTTTAAATTCTGGATGTCGGGAATCACATACTATGTTCATGTTTGCTGGGTTAAACAGTGATAGGTGCATCAGAAATTTAATGATAAATTGTTGGAAACCATAGCTAATGCATAAATTGGACGCTGGAACATTTTTGAAGCCTACTATGTATCATACGCACGATGTGTTACTTACGAGTCTTAAACATAAAAGCATTCAGACCTTTATTATAAACTCACGTGCACATATGATCACATTAATGGAATAAAAACGTTTGACAATGATGAAAAGGATTCATTGATATGTCTCTGATTAGAAAGGGTCATGTGTGCAAAGCAAATAATATGGCCCTAAACTCTAGCACTAGCAAGTTAGTCTGACCAACACTTGCGTCAACTGTGTGAATATTAAACACGCTGTAATTGTATTTTTGCTCAGCTTACATTTTTTCTTCAAAACGTATTTCCTAGGCACAGGAGTTTCATTACTTATTTCCTGAAACAAAAAAGAACTTATGATGCTATTACTAGAGTGGTTCCGTTTAAGGTTTCGTGCTGCGATACATTTGCTTACAGCTGAATTTGTCACTAAAATGGATTTTGAAGTCTGTTGAATGCCTAGACTGTGTTCACAATGTAGTACTTAATGTCGCCTTTAAGAGTTTCCAAATAAGTTTAGAGCATTATTCCTTCGTAGATAACTTGATTCAAATAGTGTGCGAAATGAGTAAATGCTAAAGACTTCTCTGTTTGAAATATTGTTACCTGTATATTTGTTTGAGTTTGAAATTGTTTATTGTAAAGTCGTTAGTTAGCGCATAGTTAGGACTACTTTTCTCCTATTTATTGTAATATTTATTGGTTTTAGATATAAATTCATGACTACTCATATTATTATACTTATTGTAACTTACAATTTTATTATGTTCAATTTTAAAGGATCTGTTTCCGCTTGGAATTTTAGGGATGTTTTATCGTGTCTCTGGAATAGCATCGGAACTAGTCCAGCGTTTAATATGTAATTTAATACCATACAATTCTTGGTACCTGAATCAATAACAAATTTTCGAAACAAACATATGCAAAATAATACTAGTGGATAGGAATTTTCGATATTTGAGTCGATAAATTTCAAATAATTGAGATCTGAGTTTACTTGATATTCCAATAAACAATAAAATGTTTATTAACGCATCGAAGCTTTTGACTGTAAGCAAATGACTGAGTTCTTCTAACCAAACACATCTTATTGGCATGAAAACAATGTTATTTGCTAAGACTGCATTCTGCAACCAAGGCGTGTAGAAAGGAAACTAAAATTAATCTAATCCATTCAATGATACTCCACTTAAATTCTGACATTTTAAACAAATTAGATAGAACGAGTGACTGAAAAATACAAACACTGAGACACGTGATAAATTACAGCTCTTATTTTCTTTGATTTTTTTTCAGCACGAGATCGATCAAGTTGATGGTGCAAGAAAAGGCGGAGGATAAAATCATTCCTGAGAAAGTTATTTAGAAGAAATTCAGATATACTTGGGAGTGTTCAGTGTATCCAATTTTTAAAAATTGTCTTAAATTGTCAGTTTTCTTAAAACTAACGCCTGAAAATTTACAAGCTTGTTTTCCTCAAAAATATTGTTTTACTCAGTCATATCGCAAATACAACAGCTTCTGTTTTAAATCTTGCAGCAACATCCTATAGAACCATAGCCCAGCGAACAGTTTGAGGCGCAAAAGAAATAAAGATGTATTATTTTAGTATAACCATAACACCTACATCTTCTTAAATGAATTAATGCTGCTCTTAAAGCGATTGCCGCACAGATTTAGCTTTGGCATGTTTCTTTTTAAAATTAAAGAGATGTTAATGTACTATGACAATAAATAAAAAAATAAGCCTCTACACACCATGGAACTAGAACAAAAAAAGTTTATTAACAGGATTCGAACCCATGCCCTTCCGGTTAGAAAAATTTAGGGCGGCGAACTGCACAACTGAACCACACAACCTTGTTGCTACCAAGACTAAAAATAAAAAATACAAACAAAGTATCTTACGGTTTAAGTTTTTTACAGATAAAAGAGTGTAAAACTTTCTATCATAATATGTTTCTTTAACAATAAAATGAGACAGTAACTTAGTCTTGATATGTTCTTGACAATTACAACTAAAATTTCAATATGTATATTAAACATTTTCTTTTTAATGCATCGTCGATCAGCCGCCTTTGATAACATCTATGCCTTTATTGGACGGTGAATAGCTAATTTCTATATATAACAGTGTTCTACCGTTCTTTATCTGATTTTATTCTGATATTTGAATCGATTGCTTATGGAGTTTGTAATCTGTCTTGTCATGCTGTGAAATGCGTCATTCTGTTGCACGTTAAATTTATACACACTGTATCTATGAGTATCTAGAATATTTATTGGTTAAAGCATCCACCTACTGATCCAAAGGTTCAAGTTCAACCTTGGGAATACGTTTAGAGTCGTCAGCTAGCTGAAGTCGTCTCTGTGTGCCATATACCGCATGAGGTTTATCATAAAATCGGCAGGATGCGGGATGTACTGAAACACTTAAACAAGATCGTTTTATATTTAAATGTTCAACTTAGAAGTAAGCCTACATTATTATTGCCTTAAGGAATATTGTAAATCTATATTAAACCTTAAACCTTGATCAAGCTTTTGCATACAGTAGGTAAGATTTAAACTGAAATATATGTGTATATATAAGTGTTCATTTATTCCGTTAGTTGAATAATATATTGCATTTGCTACAACAGATGTTGTAACAAGAATAAAGGACCACTATAACATTCCTCAGCAGCTGAGTGGTGATAATAAAACTGTTATCTTTCAAATCAGTTTATTCTCTTTTGATAAATGCTCCAAACGCGAAATAAATATTCACCTTCCATTCATTTTTGTATAAAAGTACAACTGTATCAAAGTCCCATTTCTTTCCGGTCGAAAGTCTTTGCAAACAGCGAGAAGAAATTTAATGAAAAACTGTTCAAATGCTATTTGAGTTAAATAAACACTTGCGTTAATCTCTAATAATATGTATTATATGTCATACTTAGAATGTCGCAAAGTATGGTGATATCATAAAGGTCCGCTAATTCTAAAGTTCCTCGGTAAAGTCTTGACATACTCTCCCGAATTGTTTAATATCTTCATATTACAGCTAGGTATCATTGATAACAATGTTTTGTAGCAATCATTACATAATACAAATTATATATATATCTCTATTTCGTTGTATTTACAAGGCATTGTAACAAAGAACGTGTATCAATTTGTGTATAAAAAGTTCAAGCACATTATTAATCTTATCCAACACTTTTTGAAAGGTTTCTCAACTCTGGCTTAGTCTTGACCTTCGAAGACTTTGACAAAAAAAAATTTTTCTTTTTTAACATGGTGGTAAGTGAATAAAAAATCTCGGGAAAGTGAAGAAAATATCATTAAACATAACATCTATCAGATACGGTGTCACTCTAAATTGGGAGGAGAGATGAGTCGAATAATAAACAAAGGCTAAACAATCGTAAGAGAGGGTGACACTAAAAAGTTCTATATGTCAACATTCAGGCAATTTCGTTGGTTTTAGATTGACATTTTAAGATGATTAATATATAAAACTCTAAAAACAATTGAATTCCGAGCTTTTCTAATGAGCAAATCTTCTCCAGCTTAACGAGACAATACAACGTCCAAAGAATAAGATTTATGGGTTACTGGTTTAATTGCTTGATTTTCAAGAAAAGACTAGTGCCTTGTGTTTTCTGATGAAATAAATTTCTGAGTTTTTCTCTATAATAAAATATTTTTTAACTAACTCAATCCTGAAATCGAGTGCAGAAATTAACGTGTCCACGAATTTCGACAAGATCTATAAAAACTGTCTTACCTATGTGTAATTAGTAGAAATCATTTGCAAAGAGCAAATAAAAGGACCATAAGCTCTTTCGCAAGCAAGACTGACAGATATTTGCATCAATTGTGTTAACGTTAGTATATTTCTTGATCAGCTGACATTTTTATAGGCACTATAATGTAATTGCTATATCCAGAAACAAATGAGAAATAATGCAAACTTCGATATATAATTCATCGAAATAACAGACGAAAACCAATGAACAGGAAATTGCTACAATTGTGCCAATTCAATTTATATTTCAATAAATGAACATAGAACGTTTGATTATACATCAAATCAGCCATCCTGTTACAACGTTTACCTGACACAATGACCGGTCTACCGTTTATATGTTTTTGTATATTGTTTATTTGTATTTTACCCATGTTGCATAATGTATATCTCGGTTAAATGAAAGATAATGTTTGTCTGTGTGTCTGTTGTAAGCATGTGCTTGTCATGTGTGTGATAAGAAACTAATTGCGTTTATTCTTTTTAGCGTCAAGGATGGTCCAGACTGTTAATTTTCACTAAATGTGTGATAAACACCGAGTTCGTCTTGCCAAGCACTTACCTCTTGGCACTGAAACAACGTGATTCCACAGTCTGCATTCTTGAACCTGCCGAAACTTGATATTCCACTTAAATTCTGACACTTTAACAAATTAAGATTAGTTGAAGAACTGAAATAAAAATACTTGACATGAAGACAGGAAATCGATCACGTAGAAAAAATGCACAAAAAAGCAACTTGTTCGGAAGTATGGGTTTAACTTTTTTGTTTATTAGAACTTTGATTTAAGATTTTAGTCTTTAAAGTACATTTCTTAGCGTTAACTCTACAATTTTATTCATTAAAAAACGATAGTTTTATTCTTTGTATATTTAAAATGCGAAGTGTTAAGCTGAAATAATAATGGTTCTGACAATAAAGATTATCCATTCTCTCCCATTTGAGTTTACTTATCGCCAGTACCGGTTGCAAATATGACCGACGCCCCCTGCAGGGGTTAGTTATTGAAGGAGAGTGCAAGATGCAGAAAATTTCCGATCCAAGAGACACCCTGTTTAGCACTGATACATGGGACATCGGTTAACATTTCACATAATTAAGTCAATTTAATTGATTCTCCAATAAACGACAGATTGTTTATTAACGCATCGAAGCATTTGATTATAAGCAAATGACCGAGTTCTTCTTACCAAACATTTATCTCCTTGGCATGAAATCAATGTTACTTGCTCAGACTGCATTTTGCAACAAAGACATGTCGAAAGGAAACTAGAATGAATCTAATCCATTCGATGATAGTCCACTTAAGTTCTGACAATTCCAATAATTAGATAGAATGTGAGGCTAAAAAACAAATACTGAGATACATGATAAATTGAAGCTCTTATTTTCTTTCTTTTTTATTTCAGCATTAGATAGACCAAGTTGATGATGCAATTTAAGGATAAAATCATTCCATAGAAAATTATTTAGAAAAAAAATCAATATTAACTTGAAGGTGTTCAGTGTATCCATTTTTTAAAAAAATGTTAAGACCTCAAAATGTACAAACTTATTTTCTTCACTAATGTTGTTGTACTCAGTCATTTGGCAGATGCAGAAGATTGAACTCCTGTTAAAGAACAAAAAAATAATCTGATGTCGATAATAGGCCTGTTTACCAAACGTATGTTTAAACAATGTTTTAATCTGATTGATGTATCATGCGCTATTTCCAAGAGACAACTAGACTTGATTACAATGTCTACAACAAGATAAAGCACACAAACATATATAACAAAAGAGAAAAAAATACCTTTAAATACAAAATGAAAACCAAAGAACAGAATGTGGCAATACCAGAGCCATTAACTTGCATTTAATGCAATAATTAAATGAAAATGAGGATGTTTACGATAGTTGTTTACACACCAAATCACATGGCCAAAACCATACGTAAACCATAATCGATTTTACAGAATTGAACAGGAATTCTTAGGTATACTTCGTAAGACAGGGTTTTTATCCACTAGGCATCAAAGGAAAGCCACATGCTCTTTCTTATTACATTGGTGAAATTACTGTGCTACTAAAGACCAGACCTGATTGTCATTGAAGTAACACGTTTTTTTTCTAATCTGCTGTTGTGAAGAAGGCATTACGACTCAGGATGAAATTAAATAAATTATGTCTATCACTCGATTCCATCCTTAGTAGCCTACTCAAATTCTCTCTGAAAAAGAGCACCTATTGAAAAATTAAAGAATAATGGGTAACAACTCTAGCAAAAATTATTAAACAGAAAAATAAATGATGATTTGTAAAACTAGGCTTAGTGCTGTAAAGTTTGGTTGATATAATTCGAAAAATTCCAATAACAAACACAATTAAGCTTGGCACTTAGTAAAATTTGGTTTAATTCCACCAGTTAGTGACAAAGAAGTTGTTCGAACAAAGCTATTGTTTAATGCACAAAGAGTATTAAATGAAAATTCAGACAATATGCACTTTTAGACATGGCACCCAAGAAATCAGTGAAGTTTAGCTGAATTTTACCAAGTAGTGTCAGCTGTGTTGTTGGAACAAGGCCTTTGAAAAAATTATTTGCATAAAGGGGAATAACTTCGCCAAATTCAATGAACAGAAAATACTTTTGAAATACCAGTTAAATTCAGCAATTAACATACATTGAGCTTTGGTTGTTTCAGAGGAGAGGCTTAGACAGACTTCGTGACAAACAAGCAGACATACAGATAATCAGACAGATGAACAGGCAAAAAGTGCACAATCTATATGTCTGCACAGACATGGTGGGAGAACTGATTAAATAAAAAGTATAATTAATATTTAAAAATTAGCCTTAAAACTATTCTTATCCAAGTATCCTATATCCATTTTCTCTGGAATTTGTTTATTTTCTATTTGCCCGTTAAACCAGCTGCTCTAATAGATTACACAGTCAAGATATCCACGAAAATCATTTCTGTTTTGAATCTTGCAACAAGATCCTTTTGTACTGCTTTTGACCAATTTGATAAGCATATGCAAAAATATGCGATATTTTGATATTTCTATAGCACTAATAACTTTTAATATTAGTAACTGCAGCTCTTAAATAATATTTATGCCTTTTTTGGACGGTGAGTAGCAGCGGTCTATACCTTTCCAATGTTAATAAGTTCTTTATCTGATTTCATTCTGACATTTGAATCGATTGTTTCTGGAGTCTGTTTCCTGTCTTGTCAGACTGTACAATGCTTCGTTCTGCTCCACGTTAGATTCAAACACAGTATATCTAGAATATTTATTGATAAACGCGTCCGCGCACTGATTCAATAGTTCGAGTACAACGTCACTACAACCTGAAGAATACTTCTTAAAGGCAATGTATATTGAATTGTTAGGCAGTTAAAGTCGTCTCCATCTGCTTGAAATCGGGAGGTGATGTGTATGTGTATCTACTATATACCTTGTATGATGTCCTCTTTTATTCGGGATGTCGAAAAAGACAATTTTATATCCCAAAATTTATCGAATGCTTAGAACTTTGTACTGTCTAAAGGAATATTATAAAACTTAGATTCTACTTAACCTTATGCAGCCTTTATCAACTTTAGTGTATTCTTGCTAAACATTAAAATGGCAAATATATTCTTTAAACAACGAATTCTAATAAGTTTACATGCTTAACCGCTTACATGCTACTACAGATGTTGTAATCAGAATAAGAATAAAGAATTTCACTCTAACGTTCCTTAGCAGCTGAATGGAAAGTATAAAGCTCTGTTATATCTCTAGTCAAATATAATTCTCTTTCGATAGATGTTTCAAACGCGCTATAGATATTCACCTTAATACAAATCTGCTAGTTATACGTTAATCAGAAACAGAGTCTAAAGTCTTCCATGCAGAGTTTTTGCAAACAGCGTAAGAGAACAAAAAAAATCAAAGAAATCTAGGGGAAATTGTCCAAATGTTAATTTAGCTAAATGAAACACTGTCATTAATTTCTGATACTATGTATCATTAGTCATACTTGCAATGTCGCAAAGTATGGTGATATTATGTCTGTTAACACTATAGGTTTTCGGTAAAGTCTTCAAATACGCTCCCGAACTGTTTTATACCTTCATATTACTGTTAAGTATTATTGATAACGATGTCTTGCAGCGATCTTTACATAACACCAAAATATATCTCTATATTTAAGAATATCATTATAATATATCATTATATTTCGTAGGCGTTGTAATCAACATTCGTGTTAATAGTTTAAGCACATTATAAATCATATCCAACACTTTTTGAGCATCCCTTTCTCAGATTTCTCAACACTGGCAAAGTACTTACCTGCAGGTGTTGATCAAACAGTCATGCATTGAGCAATTTCGGTGGTTCTAGACAAATGGACATTAAAAGATTATTCATATAAAACTTTAACAACAATTAAATTTCGATATTTTTCAAATGACGCCTTTTAAAGGCATATTTTGAGCCAAACTTTTACACTAGTAACTACTGTGAAATCAGGTGTATTTTTTTCCATCTTTCAAAGAATTTTTTCCGCCAAAAGTTTCAACTATACTCTTGAAATCCTTATGTTGGTAATTGCTTGTTGTTCTAATATATCTGCTGGGTAAAACATTCATAAGTGCAGAAGACAAACAATAATAGAGAAACCATATTCAATGCGGATTTCCGTCGTTTTTTTTTTTTTTTTTTTAGAAAACCAAAATATATAACATACCGTATATCATTCTACATTTAAAAATACATAGGAGTACTATTTGTATCCTTATCTGTCTTAAGATATGATAACATAACTGCAAGTACAGGTTGGTTGTAGCAGAGTTTACTCAATCCTGAAGACACGTGAACACAAATTTCGACAAGACCAAAAAATAAGTGTCTTACATAGTCAGTGTTGTCAAACATCTAAGACCTGTCACCGGTGTGATGTGAGGTTCACACTTAAATCCCGGTTATTTGCACAAAGGTTGTTGCGATTGCCGAGTGGTCTAAGGCATTCTTACTTTGCATTGCTAGGCGGGTGGTGCCGTTCGGTGAATCCCACTGTGAGCCTTAATATTTATCATTCACAACAGCGCTATTTGTACAGTTTGGCGGCCGTAAAATTCTCCCCGTACATAAAAGCAGTGTTGTCATACATCTAACGCCTGTCACTGGTGTCGTGTGAGATTGACACTTATATCCCGGTCACTTCTACAATCTGGATGGTTTTGGATGTTGTTTCAATGGCCGAGTGGTCTATGGCGATTTTAATTTGCATTGATAGGCGGGTTGTTGCTGGCGTTGTGTGAGATATCACTTTAATCTCGGTTATTTGCACAACCTTTTTTGGGGGTTGTTGCGATGGCCGGGTGTTCTAAGGCGTTATTATTTTGCACGGCCTCGCGGTTAGTGCTGTTCGGGTCGGGTTCGAATCTGGAGCTGAAACATTTATAATTCACAGCATCGCTATTTGTGCAGTGTGGCGGCCGTAAAAGGTCTACCCGTACAAAATAATAAGTGTTGTCATACATCTTACGTCTGTCAACGGTGTGGTGTGAGTTTGACACCTATATTCCGGTTATTTCTATAACCTGGATGACTTTGATGTTGTTACAATGGCCTAGTGGTCTAAGGCGATCTTAATTTGCACTGTTTGGCGGTTAGTGTTGTTTGGGGCGGGTTCGAATCCAACTGTGAGCTGGAAAATTTATAATTCACAGCTGCGCTATTTGTGCAGTGTGGCGGCCGTAAAAGGTCTCCCCGTACATATAAGTGTTGTCATACATCTAACGCCAGTCACCGGTGTCGTGTGAGGTTGACACTTATATCCCGGTTACTCCTACTACCTGGATGGTTTTGGATGTTGTTGCAATGGCCGAGTGTCTATCTTGGCGATCTTAATTTGCATTGATAGGCGGGATGTTGCTGTTCGGTGAGGGTTTGAATTCCACTGTGTGCTATTACTGAGAATCATTTACGTCGAGCAATTAAAAGGACTATACACTCTTCCTTCCGTGAGACTGACAGACACTTGTATCAATTATGCTTACATAAAACACACTTTAACAATGTCTCTTGGTGAGCCGACATTTTTTTCTAGGCACGAGAATGTAATTAATATATCCAGAAACTACTGTGGAATAGTATAAATGCGACAACTGGACCTAATGTTTCGTGATATGATACATTTGCCTGAAGCTTAATATGTCACTTAAATTGATTTTGAAGTCTGTTGAAAGCCGAGACTGCTTTAATGGTTCATGGTATTTATCTTATTGTGTTACTATTCTTTTGTTTCGAAGAAACACAAATTCCTCCGGGTTCCTCATCAGTCTCCCTTATTTTCCGATTCAACAGCAACCCATACTGGCCTATGATCTTATTTATACAAAGCAATTAACAGTGTATGACCTTATCTAAAGATACATGGTATATCAGCAAATTCTGCTCAGTTGACACTGGTCGCACTTCAAAAGAGCATCCTAACTAAAAGCACCGTCCCTAACAGTTTTAAAAAGAACTAAGTTTCTTTATCTTTATTTGTACTTAAGAAAAAAAAATATTTAAAAACTTTTCTTCCAACAAAATGTTTATGTTTTATGTTTGTTTTATGAATTTTGGTAAAAAAAATATCAGAATCAGTCTGCTCTTGATAAGTTAAAAAAGTAAACACTAAATTACAAAAGCGGCGATAACGTTGAGATATAATTCTATAAAACAACAGAAGAAGACTTCGATAATTGGGCTAATTTACTTTATATTACAATAAACGAACACAGAAAATTTGTTTATACATCGAGGCATCTGGTTATGAGCATGTGCTTATCACTACTGATTTTAAAGAAATCTAGTAAGAAACAATTTGTAGCTAATCTTTTAAGCGTCACGGATAGTTCAAACTGTATTTCCATTGAATTTGTGATATCCCTGTGCCATTGACACCGAGTTCTTCTAACCAAGCACTTATCTAATTGAAACAGCGTGATTTGCACAGGTTAGATTCTGCAACCTATGGTATGTCTGAACTTGATGTTCCACTTCAATTCTGACACTTTAAACAAATCACGATTGAAGGAAAAACTGAGACATTTAAAAGACACATACATGTGTAAAAACTGGGCAATTTATGTCAAAAGAATATTAGAAAATTATGGTTTTTATGAAGTTTTGATTAATCAATGTGTAGGGGATATAAATATGTTTTAAGCCTTTTCAAACAAACGGTAAAAGTTAATTTTAGTTAAAATTGGAATGGTCAGTTAAGTAACTCCACCAGAGCAACAACTTACACCCTATTTGCTGATTTTAATCGTTACTTTTATATTATTCGAGTTACTAGATATAGATACATCTAAACAAGACTTAGAATATCCAATCACAGGTTAGAAATAGAAACAGGACGTTGGACAAAACCTCATTCCACGTACTGATCTGAACGTAAATGACAGCTTTGAAATATCTTGGAAGATGAATTTTATTTTATCCTTGAGAATGCTCTCTTTATCATGAACTCACAATTAAGTATTTAATAATTTTTACTGAAAAAGACCGAATATTTTAAAATTTATAGAATTATTTAAATCTGATCATAATAGAGAAATAAGAAATTTATCTATGTTTACTTTCCATAGTATGCAGAAAAGAGTAAATGGTGTTAATGTATGAATTCTAAGACTTACCTTGAACTTTTCACACTAGAAGCACTGAAAGAACGATGTAGCAGGAATTTTAACTTATAACATCCAAAAAAAGTATTATACATTTTCTGATTATCTTTTTAAAATAAACTGACAGTTTTCATTTCAAAACATATTATGTGATGAAAAGAACGGGCGGTTCTGATCGCATGTGAGATTTTATTTCAGGTAACAAATTAGTATCATAGAAAATAATGACCAGAGCAAAGTCTTCGTAGTGGTCGATGACAAAATATTAGTACTATAAATTAAGTTTCAAATTTTGTTCTCGGACTAGAAAAACTTCTCAAAGATTCTCTATAACCATAAAATGCAAAAACATTTAACAAGTGCTAAAAGAACTATAATGGAAAATGTGATAATTGTACTTGGTAACAATCAAAAGCAATATATCTTTCGGACAGAAAAGCATTCTGCTATTGTTTAGGCTATAGCAGAATTAGCTCAATTGGTGTACGCATTTCGTTTATTACTTTTGACAAAGGCTGTTACAAGTTACGTTATCCAGACACATAGATTATTAGAAGCTGATACCAGAAATGTAATTTTAAAAGAATGCTTCCTCTTGATGAAGTTAAACTGACAAACACAATATTGTGAACATCAAACGAACTGCTACTTGGCTTCTTTTAGCTTATATTTGCATTGAAAACAGATTTACCATGAAAGAAAATATCATTACATCAATCTCAACAAAATTATCTCTTCGTGTTCGCTGCGATACTCCACGCTATCCAGCGGAAAGTAGTAGAGTATTATCATTCCAATTTCCAGAAACAAATGAGAATTCATATAGATGCAACATCAAGCGCTAACGGATACGTGCTCTGATACATTTGCCAATAAGTGAATGCTACGCTACAAGTTTGCCGAATTAGTAGAATGAGTTAACAGCTCAATGTATCTATTTGATTATTTTATCTGTAAGTTTTATAGCATTTAGAATTCAAATTTCTTTTCATTTCTTTACAGCAAAATGCAGAGTTCTGACATAAGGAAAGAGCAGCAACAGATCCAATATCCAATAAAAAAAAACAGAAGGCATTTTCCCACGGAAGCATCTTGTTGTATTTGCTATAAATTATTGATGAAAAGAAAGTTTATATTTTGTGGAAATTAACTTGGAGTGTTTAACCATCCTCCTTAGAAGCAGCTTGTATTTATTGTCTTTGACTTCAAAGAAAGACTGCATTGTGTTTCATTATGTGTTATCGTAGTGCTCCAAAGAACCGAGTTCCCCTAACTAAACATTTACCTAATTGGTTCAGACTGTTTGCTTCAACCAAAGTCAGAAAAACAGGGACAACATTTTTGAAAGTCCACGTAAAATACTGGCAATTTTAATGAAGCACAAAGACCGATGAGGTATATGACAAATAACAACTTCAGACTTTAATATTTACAGACATGAAATCCATGAAGTTGATGATGCAAGGAAAGACGCATAAAAAAGCATGGTGTAAACAAAAAATCAAGCAAAAGTGTTTTGTGCAACCCAAACCCGCGAATTCTTGTTTCTGGACGGACTAATTGCTGACAGTAAAGTGCTTGTTTATTATAGTGTCACCCCTACTGAAAGGGCCAGCCTCCCGGGCTTATGCGATACCTCTATTAGTGTACACATTTCCCTTATCATATGTGCCAGGCGTCCGGCGAACAGGCAATCGGTAACCATTCTTTAACTAGCAAGCGGCTCACGAGAAATACAATGCTTACAAGTGGAGACAACAATATGTCATGATTTCCAAGCAGTTTAAAACTATCTTTATCATACCCCTACAATGAAATGACAGTACTCAGTTTTCAAACACTGAAATGTGGATAGGTTGTTTTCTTCTATAAGGATGTTTCTGAGACTTAACAATTTCATGCTCTATTCAAGCCTTACATGGATATTTTTCAAGACAAGCATTATAATAAAATATTATTATTAAAAAGGAAATGACAAAGAATTTAAAAAGGGTTCTCCAGCACACTGAAATGACTGCCTGCATTTTTACAGATTTTACAACAAGATCACGTTTCGTTGCTGTTCTCAACATACTATGTAAACAAATAAATAGCTCCTGGTGATACAAGAAGAAAAAAGCATGTATTTCTGGAGAAATACTAGGTGAAGCCATATTAATATATAAAATACTCTACCACTAGAGGCTTTCTTCAACCTTTAGCATTATGTCTTAAAGTTTGAAGGTAAAATCTTTTTTTATTTGTTGTTATTTTTGTTGTTTTGGCTATAAGCGTTCTGCAAGAAATTTAAACCCAGAACTCTAAGGATGGCAACTGTAAATGCGTAGGAAGGAGCGTATTCTTAGACAGGCAAATGTTTTTACAATAGGTAGCAAGCTCTTTATGTTTTATTTGTCATTAATTTCATCCTGCATACTTAAGATTAACATGGATAAAGCGGTTAACGTAATTCCAAACACATATGGATAACTGTTCTGCATGAAATAAAAAGAAAATTTGTGAGCATCATGTTAAATATGCTAAAGCGTCATGGTCCAATTCTTTGTTTAATTTCTTCACTTAATTCTAGCTGTGGCTACTCATCGAAAGCCAGACTTTTATAGGCAAACACAATTAGGAGGAGCAGAAGTCGAGGGGTTAGAGCGCCGGACTCCCGATCCGGAGGTACCTGGTTCGAATCCCACCAGAGGTGAGAGTCTCCAGTTACATTCCACATTCCTCACTTTCGGCGCGAGTACTGGTTTGAACCCAGGAAGCAGTAAGTTGTAAGAACATGCCTGCCTAGTATAGTCAGAATTGACTGTTGGCAGTAATAAGTTGAACTTGAATTAAATGAATCTGAAGGAAATGTTTGCACATCGAATTAATGACGAGACATAACGTTTTCAGATAGCTATTTTGGAATTGACAAGATTGAGAAGATAAACACAAATGTTTACAAAGAGAAAACGATTTGCTGATGGATATCGGACTTATACAAAAACCGTTTAAATCACTGAGGTCTTATTCTGTACTTATCACAAATACCCCTGACTTAAAGGAAACGATCAGGTTTTCATATCTTTGACAGGATATTTCTCGATTTAATGTCAGAACAGCATGTAACTAAATGAAATGTTAATAATTTTGTAAGCATGACTATCAATGGAAATTTTTCAACTCTGTTTAAATCAGTCTAAACCTGCTTCATGAGGTATGTAAAGGGGTTGAGTGGCGTGAATTTACCGGGTTTTTATTGACAAATTCAAAATTTAGTGACGCATCTTTCAGTTCAAGAACAGTAAACACATTCTTGTTTTTTAGAAAGACAAGTACGCACATGTGAAATGTAATAAATTGCTCAGGGGCAGATAAAAGATGAATAAAAGCAGAGTCGACAGATCTATTTACGTGTAAACATGGATCGCTTGTCTGTGTAACGTGCGAGAAATACACAGGCTATTGTTGTATTCAAATATATGTCCATCTTATAGGTAGTAACGTGACTCATTTGTAAATAAGGAAAGGTTATCATTCATGGCCTTGTAACATTGTGCATGGAAGTTTCTGGACAGTTGAATACCAGATCATGATCTAGACTACCATCATACAAAATTGTCAGGATAGTCTGCATAGAAGCATTCCAGCCTTGGTGGATTGCTGTCACAAAGCAGTCCCAACTGGCCTGAAATGCAGACTCAATATTGCTTACTTTGAACGCACTGTTATTGTGTTTCTAGCTCAGATGACATTTTCTCCTAGGAATTAGAATGTAATTACTATTTCCAGAAACAAATGAGGAATACTATAGATGGAACAATTAGATTTTATGGCTTCGTACTTAAATACATTTGTCTATAACTGAATGTGTCACTTAAATTGGTTCTGAAGTCTGTTGAAAACTTAAACTGTTTTCGCAGTTTGTGGTATTTATCTATAATTGTGTTGCTGTTCTAAGGGGCAAGTTCCTCAGCGATTCTCACATGTATCCCTTATTTTGTGATTCAACAGCACCCCCAAATGATCATGTTATGTAGAATGCATTAGAGCCAATCTTAATATGTTAAAAAGAAAACTGCAAATTAAAAAGCGACGATAACGTCGAGATATAATTCTTCAAACTAACAGACGAAAGCAAGTGAAAGCAAGGAAATTGCTATAACTGGACTAATTTGCTACATATTCCAATAAAAGAACATGACACGTTTGATTATAAATCCATCGAGGCATATGGTTGTAAGCATGTATTAAACACGTTTGATTATAAAGCAAACTTTGATAAGATACAAATTGTATTTATTCTGTTTAACATCACGGTTTCATACACTGAATGAACATTCCTGCCAACTTCAATCCATTTCATTCATTTGTTTAAAATGTGAACCCCTGATAGTTTCATGTAGTTATCCATTCGGCTCCTATACTTTTTTCAACTTTACAAAAAATAGCTAACTCAGTTTTTAGTGGTGAAATTTGTACTATATTTTTGAAGAAAAAAAAATTTGCAAAAAAAAGGCATTTAAGGTGAAACGTTTCGAAATTATTCTGATTTTTAGCAATTTGTCCCAAGCAAAAAGACATATACATGTAAATACAGGTAAATAGGTAATTAAAGTACAAACAAATTTCTTACGAGTTTCCTTTCTATCTCTATCTAAGTACTTGAAAGAAGCTTTATTTTCGTTTTTGGTTTAAATGAAAAAGAAGGTTTTTGTCATTTTCTGAAATTGCTGTTTCTTGTTTAAGTTTCCAAACAACATGTGGTTAGCTGAATTGTACTAAATGAAACAGTGAAGGATTATTTTGGTTTTTGATTAGGTACCAAAAGCGTTATAGATTTGCGTGCTTTATGTTATATATCTTGACTTCAGCTTAACTGTAGCTAGAAATGGCAACACAACCTTTATTGGTGAGAATGTTTAAATCATTTAAAGACATTTTCGTCTTCAAGTAACAATTTCAGAACTATCAGAAATAAAAAGGAAAAGTAAAACAGAAAGGTTTTCATAGAGAGAACTAAATGTTTATGGAAAAATTGTAGATCTAAATCGAATTAAAACAGAAACTCTGTCTCATTTTCCTGTTTTAACTTCCCACGAAAAATAGTGGCTTTTTTCTTATTAGGTTGCAACATCTTTTAAAAATGCATTCGCAAAACACGGTTGAAAATAATCTAAATGTATGAACTCCAAGAAATATCTTGACATTTTTTTTCACTAGCACTGAAAGACAGAGTTAGGAGAAATTTAAACTTATATGTCGACATGTATTGAGCTTCCAAAAAAGTATTACACATTTTCTGATTATCTTTTTTTATTTTAATTAAACAGACATTTTTTCTCATTTAAAATATAATATGATAATTAGAACAGACGATTCTTATCACATGTCAGATGCTTTTTTTGACAACAAATAGCGTCCTGATAATAATGACCAGAGCAAAAAATCTTCGTAGTGGTAAAAGAGAAACTATTAGTGCTATTGTATTATTCAAATTTTGTGTTATCTGACTAAAAGAGTAGAATCTTTTTTATTTGATGTTATTCTTGTTGCTTTGGCTACCAGTGGTCTGAATGGAATGTTAATCAGAACTCTAAGGGCTTGGCAAGGAGCGTATTCATAGGCAGGCGAATGTTTAGTATAGGTAGCGATATTTTATTTATTAATCGTTTCGACTGTCATTAATTCAATACTTTATGTTTAATGTAAAGTTGATATGGACAAAGCGGTTGATAATTACATAAACCCGTATGGATAACTCTTCCCAGTGAAACAAAGAAGAAAATACGTGAACAACATATTAAAGATGCTAAAGCGTCAGAGTTTCGCATTAGAATCTGCATTCTTCACTTAATTCTAGCTGTAGCCATAAATTGCATACCAGACTTTCACAGTTAAACGATTCAGAAGGAAATGTTTGCAAGACATTAGGTTTTAAGATAGCAATTTTGGAACTGACAGGATTGAGAAGATAAACACAAATATTTACAAAGAGGAGACAATTTGCTGGTGGATAACTAGTTGATTCAGACTTAAAATGATTCTTATGCTGTACTTATCACAAATATCCGTATCAAGAGGAAAAAATCAGGTTTTGTAGCCATTTCTTCGACAGAATGTTTCTCAGTTAAATATCAAAACAGCATGTTACTGAATGAAAAATTAATATTTTTGTTAGCAGGATTAACCATAATTATAAACCATCAAATCTTCAACTTCTAGTTGAAGTCTATCCTCACCTTATCCTTAAGGTATATAAAGGTGGTGTTGAAGAAGGGTTGAGTGTCTTGAGTAGAATGGATTTATAGGGGATTTATTAACAGACAACCATTGTAAAAGTATCTAAATTTTTGTGACCAAGAACAGTTGAACAGATTATCTTTTAGAGTGACAGCTACGTGTGAGCAAGTCAAACGTAACAAGTGCTTAGTGGCAGAGAGGTGTGTCATTTAAGACTAAAGATGCATAATTTGAGCATAGTTTCAAGAGTGGACCTTTTGACTTTAAAGGTTTTTTAAGCTATATGTAGCGTAAAAAATAGCATAAACTCGTAACAATATACTACTTGTACCTTAAAGTGACAGTTACAGGGGTAATATAAGCAAAAATTCTTGTTAAATGAGCTCCTTAATTGTGCAGAAGGATCTTTTCATTCTTAAAGCTAAACAATTACTGCTTTTAAAGCTTTATATCATATTATATTTTCTAGCTGGTTCGATCTTTTAAGATAAACAAGACCTGTCCGCAGACAGCACGCTCCATTTTTCTCATTGCTGGATAATAAATTATAAGCCAAGTCAAACAAGAGACCCAAGTGAAAAAAATGAATGCGGGGAGGGCAAGTACCTAGTCATATAAAATGAAAAAAAAAGTTTTTTATTCTGGGGAGGGTGGATGGTGAATCAAGTACCTATGTATTAAAAAAATGGGCCAAGAGGAGGGGGTGTGGGGGAAGCGTCCCATTCAGGGGGTGGGGGAAGTACCTATTTATCCCATGTAAATAAATTAAATAAATAGTTAAGTTCTATACTAGGGATTAAGCGTGGGTTACTCTATGAGAAAAAACTAAATTTGAGGGGGGAGGGGGAGGAGGAGGAGGAGGTATTACAAAATGAAAAAAAATGTTCATTTCATTTCCAATATAGGAGAAAAAAGTTTTTTTTCAGGGGGAGAGAAGTCAAGTAACCTCATACCTACATATTTAAAAAAATGATTTTTTTTTGGTGTGGGGGGGGGGTAACACGGGGGTAGGGTCCCATACATGGTGGGGGAGTTAAATACCTACATATTTGAAAAAAAATTATTATAATAAAAAATATATTGGGGGGTCACGACGGGGGGAGGGGGGAAGGGGGTCCACATGCAGTGGGGGAGGGGTGGGAGGAAGGGGGAAATACTTACCTACTTACCCTTCCTATTTAACTTAATAGTTTATTTCTAGGCTTAAGAAGTTTTTTTCTATATATAAGTATAAGAAAAATCAAGTTACCCCTGTGGCTGGGCTAACATTAATCCCAGGAACATTGGTACCAACAATCTTTGCAGGGGTCTTGCTGGTGATCAAGTATTCCAAGTTTGAATGGAATATCTTTGACACTTTTTGAGAAATGGACATTAACAAAAAGGTTAACCATGAAATTTTGAGTTGAAAAAGTGGCATAACTTTGCAAAAATAGATTTTAGGGTTATATGCCCTTGAGAAATGGTGTCGCATTTTGATAGTGAATATGTATCCCTAATTTGAAGTAAATAGCTTTGATAGTTTCTCAGAAATGTTTAACCAACGCCGACGCCGACGAGGGGTCATGACAATAGCTTTACTTTTTTTCTTCGATAGGTGGAGCTAAAAATAAATAAAATAGTGTTAAACTTTGTCCCTACATGAAGATATAAAAAGGTTAAACAATAAATATGACTTGGATAATCTTCAAATAAGTCGACTAGAGAATGTTTTGTATGAAAACAGTTTTCAGAGCTCCGTGTTTTGTGACTTCACACATCAGATGTTTAATCATTTATTTGTTCTTTTCTAGCTTTCTTGAAAACCAAACGTTTGCCAAAAAATACACCTCAGAACAGCGTTGGTTGGACTTCAAGTATGGAATATAAACAGAGTGCGTTATAAACATGATGCCAACTACTTGTGCAGATTTGTACTGAATAATACAAAGAAGAATGTGATTTTTTTTCATTTGGGTACAAAAGCGTGCTTATTTGTCTCTTAACAAATAACAACTATAGCTACCGTGGTAAACACTGACCTAATAGATGAATATAATTCGAAAGGAAATAATTCTAAAACGTATATATGAGCCAATCATTACACTTTCAATAGTAATTAAAAAACTATAAGATATCAAACAAACACTAATATAGAAAAGTTTACACAATGAAAATGAAATAAAAATATAATAGTAGAGCCAGAACAAAGCAGAACTCCTGTTTTCTAGTTTCATTTACAAAAACAAATGTCAGTTATTAAAACACTCGTCACTATCTGCGACAGTGTATTTCTTTCCTTTTTTTTAATATGACGTATCTTGAGAAACCTTTATATTTGCAAGATGGCTGCCAATTATATTGTTTTATCTTAACTAATGAACATGAAGTCTCATTCTGAGTTTTCCACACCAGAAGCGCTGGAAGTTTTCACAAAATCTCTAAGCGATGACAAAGAGTCTGATGAACAACCCGTTGTAGCAGGAATTTACACTTGTATGTCATCATGTAATGAACTAACAAATAATTCACCCATTTTATGATGCATCTCTACTGGAAAAGAATGAGACAGCTCTTTTATTCTAAGATTTGAAGGAAGGTCAAAGAGGCGTGAAAAAATCGGATAATGTAATTTTACTAATTTTCAAATGAGGAGTCTGACCTTTACAGCAGGTCGCGTAGTAATATGCGTCTTCTGCATTATTTTTCTAGAAACATTAATTAGTATATTTTTTCCTGAAGGCAGTACCACTCTGTTCATCTCCATACATAAAGACATGAATGTGATTTCTTTCAAACTCGTTTGGGACAATTAAGAACGCACTTTTATTTTATGTTTATGAAACAATAAAAGACATTAAAATCCAAAAGACAGACTGAGAAAAACGCATACAGCTGACAAAATACACTTACTGATAACAATTGTTAACAATCCGGAAATCGGACTTCAGAAAGTAATTTGAGATTTGCAATAGGCATATTAGAGGAAGAAAAGAATGTTTTGAGTGTGTATAGAGATATTCGAAATCGATTTAAAACCAGTAAAAATGTTTTTATTTCTTGAATGTCTCGACATAAACGATAATGTTAATATGTAAGCTACCAGAGCTTGATAAGAACTGAGAGCATTCTCAAGTTTTAGTAAATTATTCTAGTGCAACGCGTTTATACATCTAACCTTTATATAGATATGGCTTTATTTTATTAAAAAAAAAGATTTCATTTGGATATGATATTATTTTTATCAATTAAAAAAAAATAGTTTCGACGTAAATTGAATTCTTTCTTAATTCTCTTTATACAAAACAAAATCTGTGTACGTCTAAAACTAGTCTCTCCATGTATATGTCCTTCTGTTGATTTCATAGATAGTACCTTGACTCATTTGTTAAAAAAAGTAAAGGTCGTTCATCATCCATGACCCAGACCCTCTTTGTGCATGGCGGTTCTTTGGACGGCTAAATGCCAGATTATGATGTTTTCTATTGAAGGCTACCTTGTCAGGATAGTCTGTATAGAAGCATTTTAGACTTTGTTGCATTTCAAAGCTAGACTGCTGTCATAAAGCTGTCCCTACTGGCCTGAAATGCAGCCTCATATTTTTAAAACGTGTCTTGTTTCTCGGGGATATTTATAACTCCTTAAATTTATACAACAATATCTTCTGTATTCAGATATATTATAATACTGTATAAATATATTATATTATTTTCCATTTACTGCACTTAAAATTTACCCCTTAAATACTGCTGTGTCAATAATATTAATGTGTGAATATTTAAAAAAAACAGCATGCTCTACCAATAAACATTTAACTGACGTTGGCTCTGCATGGTTTAACGAGACAAAAATAACAATTTTATTCTGGCATGGAGTCTACAATAGGCAGGTGTTGTTCAGAGATGTAATTTGCGCTAACGTCGCGCAAACTAGACCATTTATTTATCCCACTCCCTCCAAAAAATATAGATTTTCGGAATTAATTTATATTCAGCAGTCTGGTAGGCCATTTCTAAAATAAAGAGACAGACAAAAGTTGATGTACCGATTCTACTAAAAAACAAGTATTTTTTCAAAGATTCTTACTTTGAATAAAACTGACATTCGAAATGGTGCCCTAACTGCCGGAGAAGAGAAATATCCCGTGTTACAGCTCATGGTTTACATTTTTTAGAAACAGCTGTAATGAATTGTATTTATATATATATTATTTCTGTTTTATTTGAGATAGACGTAATAGGCATTTGAAACAATGTTTACATGATTTAACCCTATTATATCGAAATAAAATGCTTTACTGGCGCAATTATCTGTTTCCGTATTTTTGTATCTTTTTATCAAAATTGATGCACAAAGTCCTTAAATAACGTATCTGTACTCATGAAATACATTTTATGATCAAATTCTTCTGGAAACGGCAAAGTAGTGACTAAAAGTGAAGCAGGGTTTACCAAAACGGCTTTATATGGCATTTTTCTCAAAATCCTGGGAGGTACTTCAATACCATTAAAACGCTTATTTTGTAAATCCGTAGCTGCAATCAATAAAACTTGTTATTTTGTTTAACTCTGAATTCTGTGTTTTATGCTGATTGTTTTTTTACAACAGAAAAGCTGAAGACATGTTTATATTCCAGATAATGTACATAGTATGTACTCGAAAACCCGAATTGTATACTTTCTATATTAACTAGCATTTCAGTTTAAGTGATATTTTCACAGTATTTTGTATTTTCTGCGGTTTTACGTTATAGCTGGTGTATTTTTTCTTTGCGCACACTACTTTCCTTATTTAAAAACTAAATTTAGATAAGAATGTATAAGACTATGCACCATTTTCAACTTGGAATGTTTTTATTTGAACAAGCATGGTAGTTTCATATTTTGAACATTCCTTTCAACTGTAAACCATTCCAATCTTGGGAATTGATGCTGTTTAAAGAACCCTGCTTTTGTAAGCTAATTACTAAAAGTGTGAAAGGTGTCAAGCCTGGACAGGAGAAACGTCACAAGAGAGATATCACATGCACAAGTACCTTTACATGGAAATATCCATTAAGACAATGCCAAACTGTGGTGCTAAATTTTGTTTATATTAAATATGTTTCTTTTTTCTTTAAGATGTAGAAACCTGATAGTTTCATCAAATTATCTATTCAGTTCTTTCACTTTATTCCGATTATACAAAAATTCCGATTATACACAAAAATAGCAAACTCAATTTCAATGACGAAAATGTAATATGATTTTAAGAAAATATTTGCAAATTGCATTTATGTTTGGACATTTCGAAATTATTATGATTATGAAACAGTTTATTCCACATACATACAGGCGAGTGGAGGTAATTAAAGTACGAACAAATTGTCTATGAATTTTCTTTGTATCCCAACCTATTTGATACACAGT
Organism: Cyclina sinensis; assembly: GCA_012932295.1. Taxonomy (NCBI): domain Eukaryota; kingdom Metazoa; phylum Mollusca; class Bivalvia; order Venerida; family Veneridae; genus Cyclina; species Cyclina sinensis. Next base: position 5,082,419 of record JAAONU010000013.1, read on the forward strand.
ATCCTTATTTTCTTTTGTACTCATCACTCAAACCAGTGATTAAAAGGACAGAGAAGGCGTTTGTCTTTTTCTGCAAAATGATGTTTCTAGTTTTAGTTTCAAAATAACATGTAGTATGTAGAATTGCACAAAATGAAAGAGGGAAGAAATATTTCACTTTTTGTTTAGGGACCAAAATCTTGTTTTGCGTGATTTTCTGACATTTATCTTGATTTCAGCTCAAATGTAACCAGAAATGGCAACGCAGACCTCTATTGGTGATATTGTTTAAATCAGTTTAAGACATTTTGGCTTTCGAGTAGAATTTCAGAATTGACAAGGATAAAAGAAAGACGAATACAGAAAGGTTTTCACAGAGAAAACTGTTAATGGAAAGTAAGTGTAGATCTAAATCGGGTTAAAACAGAAACGGTGCCTTATTTCTTCCAGTAGTAACAGTATTCTATAAAAGGCAAGAAAAACATTATACCTTTGCTGATTAATATTTTTATTTAGATAAAGTCACAGTCTATGATATAATAATAAGAATGGACGATTCTGATCGCATTTCAGATTTCATTCTATGTAACAATTAGTGTCACAGAAAATAATGACCAGAGCAAATTCTTCGTAGTGGTAAAACACAAAATTTTATTGCTATAAATTAAGTTTAAAATTTGGAGTTCTTGGACTAGAAAAATTTCAAAGATTCTCTATAATCATAAAGCTAAAGCGGAAGTTTTATTTGGCTGGCGGTATTAATGGCATTTTCATATTGCGTCTGTCGGGAATAACATACTATCTAAAAATCTTGCTGTGCAGAAAGCATTGAAACAATATAAATGAAAAATGGCAAATATATACTTTGTACTGGATCACAAACAAAAGCAATATGTCTTTTGGACACACACACACACACACACACACACGCACACACACTTTCGAAATATATATAATTAAAAAAAATGGAACTTATCAGCTATTGCGTAGGCTATTGCAGAACTAGCTCAATCAATAAATTCTCAATGGTGTAAGCATCTCTTTTATTACTTTTGACAAGAGCTATTAAAATTACGTTATCCAGACGCAAAGATAAATTGGATACTGATACTGGTAATTAACAAGAGCCATCGCAAGCAGGGGCCACGCTCGCCTTTTTCCTATTTCCAAAGGCAAATATATCGGAGGAAGCACATCGTAGTGAAGGGATTTTCAAAGAAAACATCATTTGGAATTATAATCAGCAAATCCATCCATAAATAACAAATTTGTGGCCAATTTTAGCAATATTCCATAATTTGACCTAAAAAGTCAAGGTCAAGTTCAGTTTAATCTTCTTGGAGATATTGTCTAAAGAGTAGTTATGTCCATGTATTGAGACAATACATTGATTAGTAACAAAGATACAGCCAATTTTAACAGAATCAAGGTCACTTTAAGGTCAAGGTAATACTTGAATTATTTAACATGCCAGTTTTATTCTCAGTATTGTTTTATCCAAGTATGAATCATATCCGTTTATTAATAACAAAGTTTTGGCATTTTAAGCAAAATAAAATATTTTGACCTTGATAAAGGTCATATTAAGGCCAAGATCAAACTTGGATGATTTAGCATGTTTGTTTTGTCATTACCGTTGTTTTGTCCAAGTATGAATCAAATACGTAAATAAACGACAAAATTATGAAAATTGAAGCAAAATTCCTTGACCTTGAAGGTCGAGTCATCTTACGTTCATACTAGAATAAATCAACATGTCAGTTTCCTAAGAAGTGCCGTTTTGTCAAAGTATAAATCAAATCTATATTAAATAACTCGACCTTGAGGGTCAAAGTCATTTTAAGGTAAAAGTCATACTTGAATAATTCAACATATAGGTTTTGTCATTAATAGATATAAGTGTTAACCTGTCCAAGTATGAATCCAATTCAACTATAATTAACACAGTTATGACAATTTAAGCAAATTAAATAACTTGACCTCGGCGGTCAAGCAATACTTGAATTATTCAACGTGTAAGTTTTGTCATAAGAGTTGTTTTTTCCAAGCATGAATCAAATCCCTAAATAAATGGAAAAAATATGACAATTTTAGCAAAATTCAAAAATTTGACCTGACGATCAAGGTCATTATACGTTCAAGGTCATACTTGAAGTAATCATAATGTCGGAGTTGTCATCCAAGTATGAATCAAATCTGTTGATACATGAGAAAGTTATGACAATATAAGCAAAATTCAATAACTTAACCTTGAAGATCAATGTCATTTTAAGGTCAAGGTCATACTTGAATTACTCAACATGTCAGTTTTGTCATAAGTGTTTTTTGTGCAAGTATGAATCAAATCTGTAAATATATGACAGAGTTTTCATATTTTAAGCAAAATTCAATAATTTGACCTTGACGGTCAAGGTCATTTTAAAGTCAAGATAATACTTGAATTATTCAACATGTCAGTTTTGTCATTAGTGTTGATTTGTCCAAGTATGAATCAAATCCAACCATAAATAACAAAGTTATGGCCAATTTTAGCAAAATTCAATTCTGTGACATTGAGGGTGAAGGTCATTTATGAGCTAAGGTCAAGTTCAGTCTGTTTTACTTGAAGGTTTGTCCAAAGGGGTGTTGTGTCCAAGTATGAAGAAAATGCATTACGAAATAAAAAAAAGGTTAGGATCAATGTTAAAGTTTTCGGACGGCAATGGCAATGGCAACGGCAACAACAACGACACCATGACTGTAGCAATAGCTTGTTTTTTTCCTCAAATAGTCAAGCTGAAAAAAGGCTGTTTTCTCCTGATGAAGTTAAACGGACAGACACACTATTGTGAGCATAAAACGAACTGCTATTTGGCTTCTTCTTTGCTTATATTTGCATTCAAAACAAATTTACAGTGAATGAGAAAATCATCACAACAATCGCATTAAAATCATCTCTTCATTTTCGCTGCGATACTCTACGCTATCTGGTGGGAAGTAGTAAGGTGGTAGTTAGGATATGATTTTAATAAGATTGATCCTTACAATTTCCGGAATCAAATGTGAATTCATATAGTATACCTTCAAACCTTCAAGTAAAACAGACTGAACTTGACCTTAGCTCATAAATGACCTTCACCCTCAAGGTGCTATGGCTTACGGATGCATATTTACCTATAACTAAATGCAACACTACTTTAAAGTATGCTGAATGCCTAGAATGAATTAACATTAATTGTATGTATTTAAGTTTGTTGACTGTAAGTTTCGAAAACATTTAGAATCTAACTTCAGAAACTACTTTTCACTCTATTGTAATTATACTTTTGTTCAATATATATACTCAAAGTTTTGTGATATACACTAATAAAACCAAATTTTTTCGCGATAATAGATTTGCTCTTTTCTCAGTGACTTATAGATTTGTTTTATTTGAATTTATATGTTTATGTTCGCTAGAAGAATAATATTTAAATTTCTTTTGCATTTCATTACTACTGACAAAAGCAACGATAAGAAACAGAAAATAGCAATAATTGAGGCACTGTCTCAATATCCAATCAAAAACACAGTAGTGATTATTACCACCGAAGCTTCTGTTTCTATTTCTATAAATTATTGGTTAAGAGAAAGATTATGTTTTGCTGAAATGAACGTGGAATGTTAAACCATCCTCCTAAGAAATGGTTCGTATTTATTCTCTTTTGCGTCATAGAAAGACTGCACTGTATATCTTTACGCAATATCATAGTTCTCCAAAGAACCGAATTCTTCTAACTAAACATTAACCTCATTAGCAAAGAAACAACATTAATTTGTTCAGACTGCATTCAACAACTAAAGTCAAGAACAGGGACAAAATTTCTTGATAGTCCACTTAAAATACGGACAATCGAAGTATATTTGATTAATGAAGCACTGAGAACACTGAGGTACGTGTTGAATAACATCCCCAGATTTTGTTAATATTTGTAACCCACACCCAAAAATTATTGTTTCCGGACGGTTCATTTGCTTACAAGCGGAGATAACAATATGCCATGACTTCCCTGCAGAAAAGGACAGCCTGTATTATACATCTGTTAAATAAAATACATGTAATAATATCCAGTTTTCAGTGTTTAAATGTGACTAGACTGTTTACTGCGATAAAGCTGATTCTGACACTTAACTTGACAAAATCGCTTGTTTAACTGACAGATTGGACGCTCTCAATAATGGTCGAAGGAATATAATAACTTTGTAGAGTTTGAAATAGTCTACTACAAGACGCTTGCAACCAACTTTTAACAATATAAACCGGAACTCTAAGAATGGCATGTGTTAAGGCTTAGAAAGTGGCGTATTATTAGGCAGTTGAATGTATTTATATAGGTAGCGAGCTTTTGATGTTTTGGTTGTCATTAATTTCATTCTCATGATTCTGTATATTTAAAGTTGACATGGACAAAGCTGTTTATATAATGCCAAACTAGTATGAATAACTCTTCTGAATGAAACAAGGACGAAAATATGTGAACAACATGTTAGAGATGTTAAAGCGTCGGAGTTTCCTGTTACAATCTTTAATCTTCACTTAATTTTAGCTGTAGCTATAAATTGCAAACTAGTATTTTATTGGCAAACACTGCTAAATGATCCTGAAGGAAATAGTTTTCAAATCGAATGAATGTTTTCAGACAGCTATTTTGGACTTGACAGGATTAAGAAGATTAACACAAATGTTTACCAAGAGAAATCAATTTGCTGATAGATGACTGATTTAAACATAAACCGATTTAAATCATTAAGTCTTACTGTCCACTTATCACAAATATCCGTGACTAAAAGGAAACAATCGGGTTTTGTAGTCATTTTCTCGACAGCATGTTTCTCGATTTAATGTTAAACCGCATGTAACAAAATAAAAAATTACTAATTTTGTAAGCAGGATTATCAACGACAAATTTTCAACTCCTTGTTGTAATCAATCTTAACCTTTTGCTTGAGAGATATAAAAATGGTGTTGTAGAGGGGTCAAGTGCCTGGAGTATGATGAATTTACAGGGATTTTTTAATTTTTTATTAACAGACAACTATTGCAAATGTGTTCAAATGTTAGTGACGTATCTTTCACTTAAAGAACAGGAGACACATTCTTCTTTTTGAGGGACAGGTTACTTACAGGTGAAACGTAATAAATTTCTCAGCGGCAGAAATAAAAACAAGAAAAAGAGAACAGAGTCGACAGACCTATGTAAGGTTAAACCTTGATCGCTTGTCTGTGTGTAATACACGAGATAGACATAGGCTCTGTTGGTGTCCATCAGTTTGTCCATCTCGTTGGCAGTATCGTGGCTTTTTTGCTAGGCATGATTACTATTTCCAGAAAACAAATAAAGAAAAATAATACAAATGCGACAATTAGATTTTATGGTTTCGTACTTTGATACATTTGCATTATTATGATACATTTCATAACCTAGTCTGTTTTTGAAGTTCATAGTATTTGCGCTGCTGTTACTTTGTTTCAAAAAAGGCAAGTTCCTCAGCAATTCTCACATGTCTCCAAAGATCAAGTTATGTAGAAAGCACCAGAACCTGTCTTCTCCCTTAATATGTTTAAAAAGTAAACAGTAATTTACAAAAGCGGCGATAACGCCGAGATATAATCCTTCGAAATAACAGACGAAAGCCAATGAACATGAAATTGCTATTAGCTATGGCTATATTACTTTATATTTCAATAAACGAACATAGAATGTTTGATTTCTATCGAAGCATCTGGTTGTAAGCATTTGCTAATAAGAATTCTTTTTAGCGTCACAGATACTTCAACATGTATTCCATCTAATTTGTGATATTCTATGGCTAGTGCTATAAAGGACAGAGTTCTTCTAACAATCACTTTGTACATCTTTGGCATTGAATAAACGTGATTGCACAGACTGCACTGTGGATCCTAGGCAAGTGGAAACTTGTTATTTCACAATTCTGACACTTTATACAAATGAAGGTTGGCTGAGGAACTGAAATAAAAACACTTTCACTAAGATACCTGATAAATTTCAGCTCTGTGCGTGTTGATTTTTTTTCAGACATGAAATCGATCAAGTTGATGATGCAAGAAAATGCACATTCCGGGAGAAACTTGCTGTTTTGTTTATCCGATATCTGACTTAAGTAAATTTGAGCCTAAAAGCGCATTACAATTTTATTCATCTTTGAAACGAAATGTGTTACTATTTTTGCTTATCCTAAATGTGGTGTTAACATAAAATAAAAATGGTTCTAAAACTTATGCTTATCCGTTGTTATTAACCTCAACAAGAACACCGCGGAGCGGCACCAACGCTCGTCTGTTTAATTTATCGGAAACGAGCTTGCAAGTACCTACCCATCCAGAAAAAAAGCAAAATAAGTGGATGAGAAAAAAATATAAGAACCTACCGATCCTAGAAAACAAAAAAATCAAAAAAGGAAAATAAAAAATAGGTACCTAAAGAGGAAAAACAAGAATAAAATGGAAAAAATCAGCGGATGGAGCGGGGAGGGGATTGAAAGGGAGGTTGGTCCCATGCAGGGGAAGGGAAGTACTTACCCGTCATAAAACTAAAACAATGAAACACTTGGGGTGTGGATGACGGTGATGCCTGATGGGGGAGGGGGCAGGGCAAGTACCTACGCATCCATAAAAATAGAAATAAGAATAATGAAGACAATTTGGGGGTGGGACGATAGAGGCCTCGTGCATGGGGTAGGGACATTAACGATTGATGCGGAGAACCATACTAGTCCAATGTAAGTGAATAATTAAGTTCTAGGCCTTGTGCTTTCCCATAAAAAGTTTTATTCCAATACAAGTCTATGCAAAACAATGTGACCCTGCGGTGGGGTTAATTTTGACCACTACAGGGACATAATATATGTACAATCTTGTTATAGGCCTACAAGAAAATGCATCATATTGAATTACAAAGTAATGTGTCAAGCGGTTTCAGAGAAAAAAGATTTTTTTAGTATTTCCTATATACTGTATTCCTAGAAATGTTCGCGGATACAAATTTTCGCGTTTTTTTATCAACGACATTTTCGCGCAGACAAACTTTCGCGCACTCATAACTACCGCGAACTCCGCGAATATTAAGTCGCTACGGTAAAAATACATAATTGTACTTTCAAGTCCCCGATTTACTTTCACTCAACAACTCGTTATTTAATGTCTAATCTCATGGACACTTTGTGAACACTTCTTACTTATATCTACCTTTTCACGAAAGGATTAAGCCATACCGATTTACAAATTTCCGAGCTATTTATTCTCATTTGAAATCATAACAGACTTGGTTGCAAAAATGTCGATACGTAAATTCTTTACACCTGAAAAATCAAAGAATACTATTAAATGGTAACTGTAAATAAAAATGACTGTCTAAAAACAATAAGTGTAATGCAAACTGTGTATAACGGTTTTGTGTTGTAACAAATTAATCCCCTGTGTTACCCCCGTGTTAACCAATATGCATATAACAGTCGACGTTTATTTGTAAATTATCAGTTTACCGTTTGCTTTTTATAGTTTGTACCTCGGTGTAAATATTGAATACTGTGTAAAAAAATATAACCTAAATAGAGGGAAAATAAAAGGAAATGGACTGAATTATTATTTTATCAGACTTGTGAATGCGTGTATGTATTTGTGTAAATTCGGATTTATGGATACAAGTTCACTGACTGGCAATAGATTTCAAGTTAAGAAAAAGCTAGAAATGTTCGCGTTTTTGTTAGAAGTGACATTTTCGCGGCTGAAAAAATTCGCGGATCTATGCTTGACGCGAAAAACGCCAACTTAAAAAGCGTGAAATCTTTTTTAGGAATACAGTAACTAAATATAAAACCCGGTGAAGGGCCAATATTTACCCTAGGGTCAAGATTTAAACAACTTGGTAGTGGTCCACTAGACAATGCTACACACTAAATATCAAAACTCTAAGCCTTGTGGTTGATGAGTCGTCAGCTACATTAAAGATTTTGCACGACTTCGACGCCGACTCACTGACCGTAATAGCTCGACTTTTTTCTTCGAAAACAGACGAGCTAAAACTGACATATGACAAAGAATGAATAAAAAAAAGAATGCATGGAATCTCCATGAACAATGGACTGATTTTTTAAACTTTCGTTTAAGGGTGCACATCTTATTCTCTGCATACAAATATAATTATCTAATTATGGTTACTGTAGTCAAATTTGTTCAACATTTGGAAAGACCACTTTGAAAGAATCACTAGTGTCGTTTTGAAATAAGTTTGAATGCTTTAGCCTGTTCAAGTTAGATCGAACAAAATATTTCAATTATACTATATCTTAGTGTTAAACTGTGCCTCATCAGGTGGGGTAAATAAATACCCAGTGAATATAACTTAGGGAACCTTTGTAAATTTCAACTACAGCCATATTTCAGAGGACTGTGTCTTTAGATTTGAGATATATAGAATCATTTGTTCCTTTATTAGATATCTTGAAATGCAGAGGTCTGCTTGGAATGCAATTATTTGAACAAGCTTGTTAGAGTTCCATACCAATCTGATTAAAATCAGCTGCTAAATAACGCTCTGCTGTTAGGATCAGATCTAACCGTAGTTAGATCATGTACTTCAGTCAGATTGAGTTTCATACACTACATATCCCTGCCAACTTCAATCCATTTCATTCCTGTTGAATGATGCTGTCTAAAGAAACCTGCTTTTGTAAGATAATAACTTATAATGCTGTCTAAAGAAACCTGCTTTTGTAAGATAATAACTTATAAAAGTGATAGAGATCAAGCCTGGACAGGAAAGACATCACATACATAGGAATGTTTAAATGAAAATATCCACTACGACAATGTCAAGCCCTGGAGTCACTTAAGGTGTAGAGCCATGTTTTCATCTTTTTCACTTTACTCTAATTGTCCTCAAAAATAGCAAACCAAAATTTACTGCAGAAAGTTGTTAAATGTTTTTGCAGAAAATGTTTGCAAATTGCATGTCATTGAATAACAAGACATTTCGGAATTATTATGATTCTGGACAGTTTGGTCCAAATTAAAAGATAAATGCATGTTAAAAGAGATAAATAAGTAAAACAAATGCATTACGAATTTTCATTGTATCTCACTCTAATTTACAACAAAAAAAAGCCTTATTTTCTGTTCTGACAAAAAAGAAAGAGAATGTTTTTGTCGTTAGTTTGCAAAATGCTGTTTCAGAACAACATAAGGTATGCAGAAAGGTACCAAATTAGGTACCAAAAGCGTTATAGTTTTGCGTGATTATCTGTCATATCTCTTGACTTCAGCTCAATTGTAGCTAGAAATGGCAACACAGACCTTTACTGGAGAGAATGTTTAAATCATTTTAACAGTTTAGCTTTTGAGTAGCAATTTCTGAATAAACAGAAATAAAAAAGATAGACAAATACAAAAAGGTTGAATCTGTTTATAGGAAAATAAGTGTAGATATTAATCGATTTAAAACAGAAACGGTGCCTTATTTTCCTGTAGTAATAGAAATTTTAAAAACATTACATTTTTGTTGATTTGATTAATTTTTTATCTGAATAAAGTGACAGTTCTTTCATTTAAGATAATAATATAATAACAAGAACGGACAACTGATCGCATGTCAGATTTTAATTTTAGGTGAATATTTGCCTCATAGAAAATGATAACTAAATGGAACTAGGCAACTATCGTTTAGGCTATTGCAGAATCACCTTAATCAATAAATGCTAAATGGTGTGTGCATCCCGTTTGTCACTTTTGACAAGAGCTACCCAAAGTCACGTTATCCAGACGCGTAGATATATTAGATATTGACACCATGAAGGTAATTAAAAAAAGACTGTTTTCTCTTAATGGAATTTTACTGACAGACACAATATTTTGAACATCAAACGAACTGCTAATTGGCTTCTTCCCAGCTTAAATTTGCGTTCAAAGCAAATTTCTCAAGAATGAGAATATCATTGCAACAATCTCATTAAAATAATCTTTTCGTATTCGCTGCGATACTCCACTCTATCCTAGCGGAAAGTAGTGGAGAGTGTAGTTAGGATATGATTTTAACGAGACTGATCCTTACAATCTTCAGAAACAAATATGAATTCATATAGATGCGACATCTAACGCTTCCAGATATGTATTCAGATACATTTGTCAATAACTGAATGCGTCATTACTTTAAAGTACGCTGAATGCCTTGAATGACTTAACAGTTAATTGGTGTATGTCTAGAATGAGTTAACAGCTAAGTTTAAGTTTATCTGTAAGTTTTTAAACATTTAGAATTAAACGTTCAGAAACTACTTTTCTGTATACTGTATTCATACTTTTTGTACAATAAACGTACAAATTTATGATACACTCTAATAAAATATTGTTTCCGCGAAAATAGTTCCGCTCTTTTATCATGTCTTTAATACTTGTTTGTTTTTGTTTTTCTTTCTTCAAGTTTTATATTTAAGAAATAATAAGTATCCAGGCGTGGTTTATCGCAGAATAACCCACGTTTTGAGTTCTTATGCGTAGGAATATATCACGAGTTTCGCATAAGAACGAAAAACACGGGCTATTCTACGATAAACCACAACTAGGATACTTATAATTTCGATTCTAACACGACCAAACAATAAACCACATTGTGAAATAAGTGTTAACTACTTCTTACAAATAATGCAGAGTAATGATCGCGGTACGCCCCTGGGTTTGGCCGTTAAAATTTCCTCCCTCGATACATGTATATGTAATAGTTAGCTTCCACAAAATAAGTTGATCTATCCAATAAATGAACAAATAAACAACACAGTTTTCATCTGTTGATAATTTCCTTTTTATTTCGAACTAAAATTGCAATTTACTAATAAATTTAATGTTCAAACAAAATTTTGTGCCATTTTGCAGCCGAACTTTGTTGTTGTTGTACGCCGGTAATACAACGATTCCTACGGTAGTATTTACAAACATCACGTGGCTTTCATTCATAAAAATTTTATACTTGGGGTGACGGCTGTTCACGGAACAACCAAAACAACAAGCGCACGCGTGTGGTATACTGCAGGATAACCCGAGTTTATTTTCTTCTTTGTATGTATAGTCTATTTTTAGATCAGTGTTAGAATCATGTTTTAAGTCTAGAAGAATAGCTTTTTAAATTGCTTTTCATTTCTTTACAAATAATCCAGAGTAATGACAAACGCAATGATAAGAAACAGGAAATAGGCAACACATGAGCTACTGACTCAATATCCAATAAAAAACACAGAGCGAGTTTTCCCACCGAAGCTTCCAGGTTGTATTTGCTATAAAGTATTGATGAAAAGAAAGCTTATATTTTGCGGAAATTAACTTGGAGTGTTTAACCATCCTTGGAGTGTTTAACCATCCTCCTAATAACAGCCTGTATTTATTCTCTTTGGCGTCATAGGAAGACTGCATTGTGTTTATTTATGTGATATCACAGTGTTCTAAAGAACCCAGTTCTTCTACTAAACATTTACCTCATCTTAAAGAAACCACCTAATTTGTTCAGACTGCATTTAACAACCAAAATCGAGAACAGGGACAACATTTCTTGGTAGTCTACTAAAATACTCATAAATTAGCATATTTGATTTGATAAAGCACTAATAACACTGAGATACATGATAATTACATCTTTAGATTATTGTTAATATCTAAAGACGTGAACTCGATGACGATGATGATGCAAAGAAAACAAGTATAAAAAGCACGGTGAAAACAAATTAACAAAAAAAAGCTAAATTGTTTTGTCTAACCCACACCCAGATATTCTTATGTCTGGAAGGTTCGACTGCTTACAAATGGAGACAACTATATGTAATTACTTCCAAGCAGCTTAGAACTACCTGTATTATAATCTTTAAATGAAAAACTAATATTCAGTTTCCGATCTCTGTAGACAGACTGTTTTCTGTGATGAAAGATGTTTCTGACACTTAACAATTACTAACTTGCTCTGTTCAAGCCTTACACTGAGCATGATTGTAAAGAAATGTCAATACATGTATTAAAAAAGGAACTGAAAAAAATATCTAGCATAGGTTTTCTAACACATTGAAATGACTGACTTTTTTTCTACAGATTATACATAAATGCAAATTAAAAAATTTTCTTTGCTGTTTTCTACATACAATATTAGCCAAGTAAATGTCTCCTGGTGATACATGAAGAAAGAATTTCATTATTTTTGGGGAATACTAGGTGCCGCTAAATAATCGATGTATAAAATATACTTTAATCTTTTCAAATATCTAAAGATTTCCCTATAAATCGCTTAGCTTAATTGTGACTGTTTGTATGAGGTCAATAATGGCTCAAGGAAAGATAATGTTTGACCTTTGTAGGGTTCACTGTAAAACACTTTCTGCAAACTTTAAACATTTCATGTATGAAGTTTTGAAGGTAGAATCTTTTTTACTTGTTGATATTCTGGTTGCTTTGGCTACCAGAGTTCTGCATGGAATGTAAACCAGAACTCTAAGGATGTCAGGTGTCAAGGCTTGGAAAGGAGCGTATTTAAGGCAGGTGAATGTTTCTATATAGATATAGAGCTTTTTTAAGTTTCGGCTGTCATTAATTTCATACTGTATCTTTAATGTAAACTTGACATGGATAAAGCGGTTAACATCAAGCCAAATCCGTATGAATAACTCCTTCGAATGAAATACAAAAAATAGCTGAGCAACAGTGTTTAAGATGCTGAAACGTTGGACTTCTGCGTTATAATCTGTCTGATTTCTTAACTTAATTCTAGCTGAAGCAATAAATTGCAAACTAGACTTTCACTGGCGAGCACTGTTAAATGATCCTGAATAAATGTTTGCAAAATGAGCTAATGACAAGACATTACATTTTCAGACAGCTACTTTGGAACTGACAAGATTGAGATGATAAACACAAATGTTTACAAAGGGAAAAACGATTTGCTTATGGATAACTGACTTAGACATAAACCGATTTAAATCACAAATGTCTAATTCTGTACTTATCACAAATATCCGTGGCTAAAAGGAAACGATCCGGTTTTGTAGTATTTCTTCGACAGGAGGTTTTTTTAATGTCAAAAAGCATGTAACTGAATGAAAAATTTTATCTTGTAACTGAATGAAAAAATTTATTTTGAAAGCAGGATTAACAGTGAAAAGTTTTCATCTCTTTGTTTTAATTAATCCCAATGTTCGAGAAGTGTCGAGTGTTTGGATTAGCAGGAATTTATTAACAAACAACCATTGCAAAAATATCTTAATTTTTAGTGACGCATCAACAGTAAAACAGATTCTCTGTCCCTACAGGCAGACATAATAAAAAGGTTACACAATAAAATTAATATAGCTTGGATAATCTTCAAATAATTCCACTAGATAATGTTTTGTATGAGAATAGTTTTCAGAAGGAGCGGATGTGGTCCAGTAGTAACGCGCTGGACAGGTAAACCTGGGGTCCCGAGTTCGATTCCCCGCTCCTCCACCAACATTACAAATAGACTTTCGGATGAGACATTAAACCGAGGTCCTATGTATCACTGCTATACACTGAGCATGCAAAAGAACCAGGGGTGTCTCTGGAATGGGATGCTTTCTGTATCTTGCACTACCCCCAACAACATAAAATAACTAATCTCTTCAGGGTGCGTCGGTCATATGGGCAACCGGTACCGACGATAAATAAGCCCAGACAGATAGTTTTCAGAACTCCGTGTTTTGTGACTTCACACAGCAGGTGTTTAATTATTTTTAATTAAATTATTTTGTTCTAGCTTTCATGAAAACTAATATTTGGTAAAAAAAAAAAAAGACGTGCACTTAAGAACAATTCGGTTAGAGTGATCAATTGTACTGAATAATATGTGCTGAATGATATAATGAAGTATATGATATATTTTCATTTGGGTACAAAGTCGTAGTTTTGCGTGCTCGTCTGTCTCTTGCTTTAACCTTAACTAAACACTGGCCTTTATCGGTAATAACTGAAAATCAGTCTGACGAAAATATTTCTGAAAGCATATGAAAGAGCAAATTATTGCGCTTTCAATAGTAACTTAAGAACAGCTAGAGATCAAATTAATATTGTTATTGTTTTATTTTAATGTATGAACGAAGTCTCATATTCTGAATTGTCTACACTAGAAGCGCTTGAAGTTTCCAAAAACTATCTCTAAGCGGTGACAAAGAGTCTGGTGTATAACTTTAATTTACACTTGTATGTCATCATGAAAAGAACTAACAATATGTCACACGTTTGATAATGCATCGTTTGTGGAAAGAAATAAGACAATTCTTTGAATCAAAGATTGAAAGAAACTTCAAGAAATGTAAAAGAGGCGTAGAAAAAGAAAACAGGAAATGTAATTTCCTAAGTTATAGGTGAAAGGACTGACCTTTTCAGCAGGTCTAGTAGTTAATGCGCCCTCTGGATGTTGTTTTCTATAATAATTTAGTGAGTAAATTTTCACTGAAGCCAGTGCTTCCCTATTCATCTGCAAAAACAAAGCCATGTCAATGAGAAACTAACAGACATAATACAAGAAACGACTATAAAAGCCTAAAGATAGAGAAAAAAGCTTACAGCTGACAAAATACATTTACTGATAACAATTATAACAGTCTTAAAATCAGAATTCCGAAAGTAATTTTAGATTTGCCAATGGCATATCAAATATGCATTTATTCACAAAGGAAACAATTTATTGCTTGAATCTGCATACAGATATTTGAAATCGAGTTGGAACCCGAATAAAAGCTTTTACTTCTTAATGGCTCGTCAAAAACGGTAGTGCTAATATGGAAACTACAAAAGCCTGCTTAGCACCGTAACCAATTCAAGTTTCAGTACATTATTGTAGGGCAATGTGTTTATACATACTACCTTGATATAAATCTGGCTTTACATATTCGAAAAGATGTGTTCCATTTGGGCATGATGTTGTTTTTAGCTACTTAAATATTGATGTCGACGTCAATTGGATACTTTGATGAAACAGAATGTTTAAGCAAAAAAAATGCAAACTAAGTCTGTTCAAGGCAATCATCATCAGCATTGTATCGAATTGCTCTCCTGGTCATATTCATACCCTAGATCGCATGTCTGTGTAATTTACAAGATAGACATAGGCATTTTAGTGTACATCTTTATGTAAATCTCGTATCTTTACTCATTTGTGAAAAAGGGAAAGTAACAATGTGCATGGAAGTGGTTTTTGGACAGTGGAATGCCAGGTCATGATCTTGTCTATCGAAAATTACCTTCATGCAACCTTGTCAGAATAGTCTGCATAGTTTGGCGATATAGACAAGTGGCAGACAGAAATTTTGGAAATGTTATTTCATAATCCTGTCTGAAATTACTAAAAGACCGAGTACATTAGACGAGAGTCTGTATTATTTGGTGGTGACACGACAGACAGACAGACAGACAGATATACAGATATCCTACAACAGTTTGTCCAAACTGGTGAACATTTGAGCCAATCTATTTCTGCAATGTACCAGTGTGTTACAGAGCATATACAACATAAAGTTAGACAGCATTCTATATTATTTGGTGGTACAGACGACGGACTGACACACAGAGGGATGGCCAATTTGTGACACATTGCATCTATCTGGTGAACATTAATTTTTGTGCCAAATCCTGTAATGTAGAAATGAGCAACAAAGCTGACAAAATAAAAGGTATGTAGTCTTTAATACCCTTTATGGGATCCAAAATAGAGAAGATGGATATAAGCCCTCCATTCAAATTTACGGAGAGGACAAAGTATTTATATTATCTGATGGTACAGACGACGGACTGATTAACCTAGCCTCAATCTGGTGAAAACTGGTTCCAATATCCTGTCATGTATCAGTCTTACAAAGCATACACAAACTATTTGGCGGCAGAGAGGAAGGCCTGACAATAGACACACTGATAGATTTTGACATGTTATCGCCACAATACATTTTACAATCCCGACGTATACCTATGAGTCCTGACCATGCATTTTGTTAGTGTGTAATGGTACGTAATTGCTATTTGTAGAAATTGAGAAATACCAAATTTACTGACAAAGGTCAACCTATTCTTTAAGGGATGATTACCTAATCAAGAAAGGTCAATAGTTCAAGGTAAACCAGTCAAATGTGATGTCTGTATGCAAGCTTATACAAAAAGTTAAAATTTCAAACATGTATCTTCAAAAACAAGGAAGGTCAGTAGGTCAAAGTCAGCCAAGGTCAAAATTGAAGTCTGCATGAAAATTTATACAAACAGTTAAAATTTCATTGATGTAGCTTCAAAAAAAGGATGTAGGTCAGCAAGTCACGTGAAGGTTAAGGACAAAGATGGATGAAGGTTAAGGACCTTCCTACCCCATCCAATGATTTTTTCGGAGTGGGTGGGTATCAAGGCGAGGTGGGTTGGGGCTGTGTACCCTGGTGAGGGTCAAGATCTTCCAAAGCCCATCTAACTAGGCAGTGCTGAACCATATGTATCTAAGCTCAATGCCTTTCACTTTCTTTAAAACTGTTTCCTATGCAACTCAATGTAAAACCAAGTGACAACTGAGGCAGTGGCCAATTATGATCCATGATTTCTATAAACTTGGCAAAGGTTCACTGTACAATGGTACAAACAAAATATCTAAATCCCATGCCTAATGGTTTCTGACAAAAAGATTTTTTTAAGGTTTTCATATATATGTAAAATCAAGTGACCCCTGGGCTCAGGCCAATTCTGACCCCACAGCCATGATTTATATAACTTTGGTAGAGGTCCACTAGATGATGGTATCAACCAAATATGTCACATCTAGGCCTTGTGGTTCAGACAAGAAAATGTTTTCGTATATAACTCGATGTAAGATAAAGTGACCATTGGGGCAGGGCCAATTTTGATCCAGGGGCCATGATTTGTATAAACTTGATAGATATCCATAGACAATCATACACACCAAACATCTTACCTCTATGCCTTATGGTTTCTGACAAGAAGATTTTTAAAGATTTTTCCTAAATAAGTCTGTTTAAAATCAACTGACCCCAGGGTGGGGCCAATTCTGACCCATTGCATTGATTTATATAATTTTGGTAGAGGTCCACTAGATGATGCTATCAACCAATTATGTAAGCCCTAGGCCAAGTGGTGTCAGAAAAAAGATTTTTAAAAACTTTTTTACCATATAACTCTCTGTAAGATCAAGTGACCCCGGGGGTGGGGCAGATTCTGATCCAGGGGCCATGATTTGTATAAACTTGGTACAGGTCACATACACACCAAATATTATAACTCTAGGCCTTATGGTTTCTGACAAGAAGATTTTTTAAGTTTTTCCTATACAAGTCTATCTAACTAGATTTGATCAACCAAAAATCAAAGCTCTAGGCCTTTTGGTTTCAAACAAGATTTTTATAAAGTTTTTCCTTTCAATTGCCATGGCAACCAGAGTTCTGCATGGAATTCCATTTTTAATACAAATTTGAAAGAGCATCATTTCTGTTAGTTTAACTGCAACTGGCCCAGTGGTATAGGAGGGGATGTTGTTTAAATTCAACTTTGGATGATAAAATGCTAACTGATGCAGCTACTGGGGAAACTCATCTGCAACCATAGCTGCTACAGCAGGAATAATGATGCTGGCATTTCAGGGCGCCCTACAAGGTAAATCTTTGACTTCAGACTTCTTGGCACAGATGGATGTGCAGATGGACATTTTGATTACTAGATGCCAAAAATACACTAATTTTTGTAAAACAGTACATTTATTTTTATATTTTCCATTATTCAACAACAAAACAATCAATCAATGATATAAATTTATTTCATAACCAGTGATTATCTGCCCCATAACGTAGCAGACGCCTGACTTAATAAAACGTGGTCATTTTGAATATCAGGGCCAATATCAATAACATTGCTTGGCTTCGAGCCATTAAAGTGATCTAGTGATGTTGGCCTTCTTGTAGCTCAAGTTGATTGGCTAAATGATTAGGACCGGAAAAATTTATATAGAATTCATTTTTAATGGCACCCATTTTCTTTTTCCTAGTAATAGCACCGAGTTTTCGGGATATCTGAAATTGTTCTATCGACTTTTATCCTGTTTAACAATAAGGAGTGACTACTAAAAAAGGTTGTGTATGACCTTAGTACAGTGTTCGTATGAATAGATAATTTGCTTTTTTTTCGCAAATTGTAACTCTCATGAACACAAGCAGACGACAGAAGGTTTACAAATTTTTAGAAGGGTGAGCAACTTTTTGACAATTAACGGTTATGAAATCAACTTGTCATAAAATGATTGAATTGATAAAGGCCCTGTTATCTGTCCTGGGGACATTCATACTGGCTCTCAGCCTCTGGCCTCAGGTCCAATACAACTGCCCTCGAACAAATAACAGGGCCTATATCATCAATTATTTAATAACACATAATACTATCTTCTTTTTCCACCTCTTTTAGGATGAGAAGTTCCCTTCTTTCTTCGTAAATTCTTGTGTTTGGATTTATAGCTCTACAATAAAAAAATAATAATTTCACATATGAAAATAAAATGGATGCTTTTGTCTAACTAAAACACCTCTATTCATAAATTTTTTCTTCTGGAATCTGCATAAGCTTTCTGGACCTAACTTTTATGCAACTAATATTTACTGAACTGATGAAATCTCTAATTTCTTTGGAGAGAAACCAGTAATTTGTGAACAATAAAACAGGACAATTAACAAACTTACACAGTACAAATCACATAACAGAAGGTTTCCTTAGAAAACATTACAGCAAGTCAATAACTGAATCTAAACTGAATCAAAGAAAGCTTACATTATGTCTTGCTTAAAAGATCTATTCTAGACATACAGAATTCCTTATTCCCTTTTGTTTCATTTTTTTTAATGAATGTGAATACTATATACATACTGCTATCAAATGACGTCTTTTCTCTAACCAGTCCTCTGTAACAGTCTTTGAGTTGGGTTTGCTTGGAAACATTGCTCCATCTGAAAGCAGATTTATACATAAAATTGTATGATAGTAGTAACAGTAATAGTAAAAAATTTATTCAATAACAACTTTCAAGAATTTTTTTGTATTACTGTTCACTGTCTCACTGAAAAGTCTAACATGTTACTTAGCAATATCCTATGGGCATACTATATTCTGTAATAAACAATAATACAATGCAATGTCATTAAAATGTCATTTTGATTTTTGTCGCACCCAAATATGAAGCCAAATGTTGATGCCAAAATAGGAAGTTTAACATGTTAAAATTAAAATGTCATTTTGTTGTTTATAGGCAAATATAAATCCATATGGCATTCAGATGCCTATATTTCAACCATTCAGTCTAAAATTACGAAGCATTTGAACTTCATACACTGATATATTTTCACTGATTTATCATGCGTAAACACTGTTTATTCTATAATTGAACTGTAACCCATAAATACTACATTTTTGTTTTTCACCTACATCCTGCTTCTAACATCATTTCATTCAATTTAAGTAAGACAAACTAGCTAACTAAGGTATGAGCACTCAACCTCACATGACTTTTCTCTTATGAATGACTGGATTACACATATTTATCAAAGGAAAAGCAAGAGTTGAAGGGTTAGATCACCAAATTCATGACAGGGATGTGAGTCTCCAGTAAATTCCATTTTCGACACCTTCAGAGGGAGAACTGGTTAAAATCCAGAAATCAGTAATATAAGCTGCAAGAAGTTGTTTTCCAATCAATATCAAATAAACAGGTTTAGGCATATCTTTTTCTTTCTACAGGTAAAGTTCTTGCAATTCACAAAAACTGCTTTTAATGGACCTTTCTTGAGTTAAACAGTACTTATGTCAAAGAGAATCATGTTGGTGTCACAGTCAAATTCCACTCTGGGATTTGAACCTGAAATCTCATGGTTGGGAGCTTGACACTCTTCAATGGTTTCATCACTGGTGTAGTTTTGAAACCAGTAAAATCAAGTAAAGTCATTTTTCATCACTATTGACTTCAATAAAATTGTTTTGTTATATTTGTTCACACTGTTTCTATTTTCCTCTGTGCTAAGACTATTTTCTCAACTTGAAGTCATCTTTTATTATGAAAGTATAACCAACCTTTAGGTTTCTCCTCCCTCTGTGTAAAAAAGAATGAGCTAGAATGTTTGACATCAGTTGCTTGTGAAGCTGAGCTTTCTGCTTTGTCTCTTCTGCCATCTCTGAAACATATTTACAAATAATAAATAAAAGAAAGCCCATTCAATTTAAAACCTCTGAACAGCAGACTTAGGATATGTTGTCACTTAAAGAGGAGGGGTTTTTTTATTCAGGGAAGTTTATTTACATAAAAACTGCTTGTGCTTGTTGAAAAATCTTTTACTAATGAAATCTAAACACTTCAATGTTAAAGCATTGGATCTCTTTTTATTGACAGCTAAGTTTAATAATGTCTCAAAACTTCTCTTATAGGCTGTTACAGACCTAAGTAAGGAAATTTCATCATACATACAAAAATTTATTATGAATCAAACACGGGGAAAAAACATATAAAAGAAAGATACAACTCATCTTGATATTTTCACACCTTTTTCATTTTTATTGATTATAAGAGCATTTTCTGTGATAAGGACACTGCAGAAACATTTTTAAGAACTTATACCGTTCCTTTAAATCATTTGAAGGCCACTCCTCTAAAACATATATCCCACTCCAGGAACACACTTCAAAAGGACCACCCCGTAAGAAGTTTTTTGACAAGGAAAGACTGCCTAAATAAAAAGACCACCTCTGACAGAATCTCTTTATTTTACTTTCCTGGGGTATGATATAATTATGTTTTACTGGAATGGCCCTATGTATCTTTATAAACATATATTCAAATGTTTCCAAATACAGTGAAAGCAGTTGAAGTGGCATACTTTGCAATTACCCATTAATATACTGCATTAATCATTCACTATAAAATTAATTAATTCTACAGTTACGGCATCAGATTATGAGTGGAAAGAAGTGTAAAAATGATTTTAGTTTAAACCTATTTAACCTCTTGTAAAAAATCAAAAATCAAAAGCAATGTATATATTTTCTGATGAAAACTCTTCTACTTCGAGAAATGACAAAGATTCTTTTGTTCCCATTATATGTCCTGTCTATGACAGGCATAGAAATAATAATTCTTCATTCATAATAAATGGCTATCCACACAAAAAGTTTACAACAGCAATTCCCTATTCAACTAGTGGTTTTGACTTTAATTTTTGACTGACACCTTGTCAGCAGGTAATGACATGTTCAAAACTATTCAAATTTACATAAATCTTAAGAAAATGGAATACTCTAAATTATAAGGTATGCCTGTTTAAAGCACAGTACAGAGAAATACTTGAAATGAAAGAAGTTCAGGCAATAAAATCTTACCGTGTTTCCTGAACCCCTTCCTTCACGTCTATTTCCATGTCACTTTCACCGTCTTTCTCATCATCTCGCACTTTAAACCTGTTGGCCAATGACAGCTGATTTGTCCTCAGTGTATTGGGGATAGGTATGGCAGAATCTGCAAGGTTTGAAAGTTTGTTAACTAATATCATAACATGACACCTAGCAACGTCTAAAATATACTATTACGCAAGGCCGTCTCAATGTCAGCTTGTTTTTTTAATACACTAAAATATAAACATAAAATATGATGCCAAAAAAGGAAGTTTCATCATTTCAGAATTGAAAAGAACATCATCAAATTGTGTTATATCAGCATATATACAACAGCACAGAGATCAGATCCTTGCAATTTAACCACTGAAGCTAAAGCCGTCATGATTAAATTACATGTACTACACATCTGAACTTCATACTGTGATGTATTTGCTGATATACCACGTTATGACATTGTTTATCTTATAATTAACAGAATGACCATGATGGCCTATGTGGCACAATACTCGGTCTTCTGCAAAAATGATACAAAGAATTGAATTAACAAATTCTGAATGAAGAAGCTATTGTAACTGCATGTAAATAAAGAAAGCCATATGATAGTTTCAAGCTCAACTCTCATGTAAATGTGTGTGTCACAATGACAATGACAACCTTTGAAAAATGAATGATTTTATTTTGTTTTTCTGTGAATTCACAGTGCAATGTAAAGTCAGATACAGTAGTTTGCCCAAAACACAAGGTGTTCTGTCAATCCTCCCTTTGCTAGTGTTGTCACACAGTAATTAAACACTTCTGTTTCTATAATGCAATCTAATGTAATCTCTGTTTAAAAAACTGTAAATTTTAAAAAAATAATTTCTGTTTACATCACAGACTTTTTTAGCTGACAATTGTATGATTTAAAGAGTTATTCCCCTTGTTGCAATCAGGAGTATTTGCATACATAGGTATTCTTCTTCTGAGTCAAGACATTGAATCAACCCACTGAATAACTGTCGGAATATTTTCTGTCACAGTTTTTAGTCAAAATATGTACTTTATACCTAAATAATAATTCTGAAAGGCTGTCATTATACGCTACACACACCAGCATATCAAAACACTGGGTATCATGCTTTTAGAGGGTTTATTCGTAAAATATTTAAAACTGGACTGATAAATACTGACTGATAAAGCAGCTTCGGGCTACAGAAATGAAGTTACAGTTTATCATGTTGAAAAGAAGGATTTTCATCAGGGACAATAGACACCAGATGACTACCAGAATAATGTGACAAGTCAGACAGCCTGGACAGTAAACCAATCCTTGGATTTTGTGATTTCTCAGTTTTGGTTATTTTCATCAAGCCTGATTACCTTCTGCAGTATCATCATTGCCTTCAACATATTCCTGTCTACCAAATGCTGCAAGCAGAGAGAAGCCTGACCCACTAGATGTCTTCTCACTGTCCTTCAGCAGAAATGTACTCCTGAGAATCTCAGAGATTTCATGAAATTTTTCCTCACTGACTTCTGGCAAAACTACCTCTGGCTCCTTTTCTGCAGGAATGTTTTCTTTCTTTTTCTTTTTTCTATAAACATCAAAATGAGATAAACTCAATGGGATCTTGAAACTGAACTATAGGCTGGCAATATATTACTACAATGAGCTCAGTTGTTGTTGTAAAAACCAAGCACATCCAACAAAAGCTCTCCTCCTTGCAGTAAAATTGAACAATCTTTGATTGTAATTTATGTTGTCTGCCTATATTGATAAACATGAACAATTCCTATATACCATATTATGCCAAACTCTTTTAAGAACTGGTGATGCTGACATGATAAAAACATTTCATTGCACAAAGTCATCAGACAAAAATTTCACAACAACATATTCACTAGAAAATGCAACATTTGGACATTAAAATTTTTGTTTAGTGTTATCAGGAATGCTTATGTTATGCCTTCCTCTTTGGGGTAAAAGGCAGACTTACTTTCTCTTTTTCACAAGTACTTTGGGTTCTTCTTTTGGCTTACTCTTCACTTCAAACTGCTGATGTTCCTCTCTAGAAGGATCGTATTTCAGAGTCCCTATATCTCTGTAAAAATTATATAAATGTATAATACAAAAGACTTCAAAAGCTGAAAACTTTCTCTGGGTATGTTTCTGCATATGTAAATGTATTACTGATCATAATACTACAGTTGATATCAAAGATTTTACAAAGCTGACATTAAAGCGACTGACTCACATATGGGTCAACGATGCATAAATAAGAAAATGTATATACAAATAGAAATTGTAGTTGTAACTATGAAGAACATATCTAAACTAAGTTTCTGTCTCATTTTTTGTTACAAAAACAAATCATAATATAAAGTTTTATGCACTTTTATTCGTAAAAAATTTACCTTGTTAGTCACAGGGCAGATATTTTATTAATATTATTGATTTTGAACTTATTCATAACTTGTCTCTGTGGCTCAGTGGTTTAGGTTGCCACTCTTGATTTTGTTAAAAGAAAGGGCATGGGTTCGAATCCTGGTGAATTTAATTTTTTTTCTTCAGTTTTCACCATGTATAGAAGCATAATATTATGATTTTTTCCATTGTATTTAAAATTCTGTTTAATTTTAAAGTAAAACAAATTTAAGCTAAATTCTGTGAGTCAGTTGCTTAAACAACCAAAGCTAAACAGAGTAGAATAAGCCTCTACTGTAACACTAAAAATGATTTCTAAATTTTTGATGGACAGAGGGAAATATTTTTATCTTTAAGGTTGATGTATTATAAAAATTGTACACCCTTTCATTTCTCTGACAGTCCTTACACTACGACCCCTAATGATATTGGCTTCAACGTAATCTTTTACACAGGTCTTACAAAACAGGATCTATATCACAAACACAGACAAATAACACTGGTGTAAATGATATACTGTTTATCTATCTACACAGTTTAGACAGAGAACAATATGATTTATACAATTCTTACTTGAATTTCTTCTTGGCTTTGTCTTGTTTGTGAAGACCACCTACTGCCTTGGCACCGACCACCGTCTGGAGGATCCTCAAACTTCTGGTCGTCTCATCTTCTTCGTCTATCCTCCCTTCCTCTGGATTGAAAGTAAGATCTATTTATAGACTGGATTACATTGTGGCCTTAGCCTACTTTCATTCACAGAACAATTTTTTAATGTTAAACTTATGTAATTCGTATCCATCCACCAAAGCTGGATAAATGGTATAAAGATCAGTTAACCTGCCAAAACTGCCAAATACTGGTTCTATACAACATGCCATTATGGCTTGGGTTTTGTAAAACACATTCCATTACTAGCAAAAAATTGTCTTAATTTCCTAAACATGTATATTCTTTGGATTTCATAGTAGCGTTATTTTAAATGAACTGTCTATTAAAGAATAAATTGGACTTGCTGACCTATTAATGAAGTCGCTTTATACAAGAGGACAATGAAAGGCCTAAACTGCTCACCTAAGTATACATTTGGTGTATCTGTTGCAATGTAATGGATTTATTATCAAAAAAAAAAAAGAAACAGAGGACAAGACAATGATGCATTCCAAATTTAGTACAGTCTGAACAATCTTAGTACAGTCTGAACAATCTTAGTAGTTGCTCATAACACCATGCTAAATACTGAATTTCACAAGTCTCAGCCTTATATTTTCTGACAAGTACATATTTGCAGAGTTTATTTGTACAAGTGTACATCTTAGCCACACAGGGTGGAGCCAAAATAATCCCTGGGAAGAACAGTTTTTGTAGGAATCCACTAGAAAATGCTTTGTGCAAAATTTTATATTTCTAGGCCTTCAGGATTCATACAAGATGATTTGTAAAGTCTATGCAAGACATGTGTCCCATCGGGCATGGTCCATAGAGACATAATTTCAACAAGAGGGCCATGATGGCCCTGTATCGCTCACCTGAGTATGACTGATTTTAACAAAGTTGCTATGGACCTGGTTAATTGACCCCAGATGACCCATATTCGAACTTGAGCTAGAAATTATTGAAACAATCTCTTTGACAAATTTCCAGGATATTTGGACTGAAAAAGTAGCATCTAGAGTGTTAACAAGGTTTCTCGATATTGAGGCTCTGTGACCTAGTTTTTGACCCCAGATAACCCATATCCAAACTTGAGCTACAAATCATCAAAACAACCTATCTGACATATTTCCAGGACATTTGGACTTAAAATGTAGCCTCTAGAGTGTTTACAAAGTTTTTCCATATTTGGGCTCTGTGACCTAGTTTTTGACTCAAGATGACCCATACTCCAACTTGAGCTAGAAATCATCAAAAAAACCTGTCTGACAAATTTCCAGGATATTTGGACTGAAAATGTAACCTCTGGAGTGTTAAAAAGTTTTTTACATATTTGTACCATGTGACCTAGTTTTTGCTCCCAGATGACCCATATCCAAATCTGAGCTAGAAAACATTGAAACAACCTTTCTGACAAATTTCAAGGACATTTGGACTAAAAATGTAACCTCTAGAGCTTTTACAAGGTTTTTCTACTTTCGGGCTCTGTGACCTAGTTTTTGACCCCAGAGAACCTATATTCAAAACTGAGCTAAAAATCATTCATAGAATCTTTCTGACAAATTTCCAGGTTATTTGGACTGAAAATGCTGCATTTAGAATATTAACGAGGTTTTTCCATATTTGGACTCTGTGACCTAGTTTTTGACCCCAGATGACCCATACTCGAACTTGATCTAGAAATCCTCAAGGGAATTTTTCTGACAAATTTCCAGATTATTTGGGCTGAAAATGTAACCTCTAGAGTGTTAACAAGATTTTTCTATTTTTGGGCTCTGTGACCTAGTTTTAGAACCCAGATGACCCATATTTGAACTTGTGCTAGAAATCTTTGGAGCAACCTTTCTGACAAATTTCCAGATTATTTGGGCTGAAAATGTAATCTCTAGAGTGTTAACAAGATGTTTCTATTTTTGGGCTCTGTGTCCTAGTTTTGAAACCAAGATGACCCATATTTGAACTTGAGCTAGATATCATAGAAGCAACCTTCCTGACAGATTTCCAGATTATTTGGTCTAAAAATGTTACCTCTAGAGTGTTAACAAGGTTTTTCAATATTTGGGCTCTGTGACCTAGTTTTTGACCCCAGATGACCTAAATTTGAACTTGACCTAGAAATAATCAAAGCAACCTTTC
This sequence comes from Cyclina sinensis, assembly GCA_012932295.1. Taxonomy (NCBI): domain Eukaryota; kingdom Metazoa; phylum Mollusca; class Bivalvia; order Venerida; family Veneridae; genus Cyclina; species Cyclina sinensis. The sequence continues at coordinate 5,109,019 of JAAONU010000013.1, forward strand.
TGACAAATTTCAAGATTATTTGGGCTGAAAATGTAACCTCTAGAGTGTTAACAAGATTTTTCTATTTCTGGGCTCCGTGACCTAGTTTTTGAACCCAGATGACCCATATTTGAACTTGAGCTAGAAATCATCATTAGAACATTTCTGACAAATTTCCAGGATATTTGGACTGAAAAAGTAGCCTCTAGAGTGTTAACAAGGTTTTTCTATATTTGGGCTCTGTGACCTAGTTTTCCAACCCTGACAACCCATGTTCGAACTCGTCCGAGATATTAATGAGGCAAAAATCCTGACCAAGTTTCAAGACAATTGAGGCAAAAATGTGACCACTAGAGTGTTAACAAACCAATTGTTTACGGACGGACGGACGACGGACAAAAGGTGATCAGTAAAGCTCACTCTGTCACTATGTGACAGGTGAGCTAAAAATCCAGACAGAAGTCCACTAGACAATGCTACACATCATTAGCTCTGGGCCAGGTTGTTTTCAACAAGAAGGTTTTTTTTAAAGTTGTTCATTTTTGTTGCTATAGCAACCAGAGTTCTGCATAAAATGGATTTCTTTGACCAGCTGTCATTGAGCTTCATGCAAGGAACATTCTTGTCAAGTTTCATTAAGTTTCATCAAGACTGTCTAAGCAGTTAAGGAGATGTTGTTTAAATGAAAAAGCTGACCACAGATGACTAACACAGGGCAATCATGAAAGCTTACCATTAGAACATTGTGCCCAGGTGAGCTTATAAAAAAATAACATTCCATCCTGAAGATTAATGACAGACAACTGTAACCCTAGAGATAAAACATTTAATAATTTTACACCCACTAACTTTTAAAAGTCATAAATCCTTTTGACCATATTCAAAAAAAAATGTCTACTGTTTAAGAATTCACAAAAAATCTAGCTTCTTGTGGAATCCATCTTTTACATACAATCAATTTGGATTTCATAAAAGCCAACTGTCAGAATGACACCACTGTACATCAATAAACCCCAGGATCAATAAGAAATGTCAAATTCAGATGGTGACTGAAAAACAGTAGGATCTGGAGTTATCTACTCATAAAGCTGAATTATGTTTAAATTTCTCATTCTTAAGTAGTTTAATCGAAAACAATGTATGAAGTACAGGCTCCTGTCAGCTTGATATTTGATAAATGTAGCAAAAATTCAGTTGGATTTATCTACACATGTCCAACAATCAAGTAAAGTTTGAGGGATCTATGTACAGTAGTTCTCGATTTATAGATTAGGAACTATTTTCACATTGTATGACCTTTGACCCAGTGGGCCCAACAATCCAGGTAATCTATTGATCATGCCTGACCATCCTGGGAAGTTTGAAGGTCCAGCAAATGAACTTCATTTATTGACTGGAAACCAGTTTCAAAATGCAGGCCCCTATGAGCTTGACCCTTTATCTGTGGGCTGACAAACTACTGAGATCATTTACTCATCATACCCAACCACCCTGTAAAGTTTGAACGTCCTGGGAGCAGTTTTTCTTCAGTTACCCCAAAGTGTAGACACCTGTGAGCTTGACCACTGACCATTCAGGTAAAAAAACGAAAGGGTTTATCAACTCATAATGCCAAACAACAGCATAAAATTAAAAGTTCCAAATTCAGTTATTCTTGAGTTTTGATTAGAAATTATTTTCAAACTGCAGGCTATTGTGAACTTGACCTCTGACCTTGTGGGTCCAAAATCAATATAGTTCAACTACACAAGATGCCAAACCTACCTACCAAATCTCAAGTCTCTTTAAGCCTATGTGTCCTCAAGTTACTGATCAAAAACCACTAAGACCACTGACAAACCGACAGACATGAGCAAAGCAGACACCCATATAGAATAATCCTACCTTCCTCAGATCCAGACTCGATAAACCTTGCATCAAGCTTAAATCTCTCATCATTTCCAAATCTTGACTGGAGCTTTGCCAACTGAAATAATACTGCTTTTAAAACAAACAATTAAATACACGTCTATGTTACTTCAGCCGTAAAACAATCACAGATAATTCCTCACATGAGATCCAGAATATCTTTGTACTTCCCACAAAATGTATGGTAAAATTGTTGTTTAAGTTTATGGTCTCAGAAATCAGACATACACACTCAACATTCTTTTCTTAAATATTCTGACAGTGATTTTCACAAAAAATATGGCGTACAAGCCATGCACTTATACAGGTTAAATCAAAGTTTGATAAATAAGTGCTAAAAATGTTAAAATCACATTACTTTTATAATTCTGGATGTCCAGTAAAACAGACATGCCAAGACATTAAAATTACAATTCAAATGTGCCCAAGAACAAACCTTTCTGCCTTCACTGCCCTCAAATTCTTCCCTAATATTGAACCTGTCTGCATCACTATCATCATCATCATCTTCATCGTCACTATCAAACAGGGATTTAGTCAACTTGTGCTGAAATGGGAACAGTAATCTTTACTTGAAGCTACTAACAAGTCTAAAAAAAAACAGATTTGTTTGAAAATATTGAAATCTGCTGAGCAAATTTCCATTACTTTACACTCAATGTTGATCATTTTTCAATCCAGTTATTTAAAAGCAAGAGGTATTAAAATGAACCATCAAAATCGATTTTCTAGAAAACAACAATTTTTTTTATGAAATGCAACATGGTATAGATTAGCATAGCTGGACCCACAATGTCTCACTGTTAAGCTATTTTTCTGATCCTAGTCCAAACCTTTTTTTCTCAAACTTAACTTGATAATTTTACAAAAAGTCAAGCCAACAAATAAAATATCTTACATTTTCTTTTAAATATAAGCATTTTTTATTTTTGAAAAAAAAAAAAACACAAGAAATATGTCACCGACACAAATGGCCCCAAAACACGGCAATAGTCACAGTCATGATAGCCTAAAACTTGATGTAAACTTGATCATTTGTGACCAAAATTTTTGCAGTCTGTGAACAGAACAAAGCACCAATAAGTCCAAAAGAAACACTATTATATGTCTTTTACCTATATGCATGGCTTGTAAAATTAATAAATTTCCAAAAGTGATGTCTTTCAAAAGATACTGATCTAGTGTTTTGTACCCATAGGTCACCACATGTCTTTTACAAAAATAGTGTTTCAAAACAATTTCTTAACTTCTGGATTTTTATGCACCAGTTGAACACCATAGGCTAATACAGTTCAATTACAAAATTGTAGCAGTCGCACACTGAGGCAATATGAAGTAAAACTTAAACAAAGGGCAATAACTACACCAAAAAAGATCAAATCACAAAAGCCTGAGTAGAGTATATGCACTGCAGTACTTGATAATGATCATTCTGTGAAAATTTGGTGCAATTTCCATAAGATATGTAGGAGGAGTTGTGCACAGAAGCAATATTAAGTGAAATTTAACAAAGGGCAATAACTATGCCAAAATAATTGAATTGCAAGAGCCTGAAAAAATGCGCTGTGGCACTTGCTAATGATTATCATCTCATTGTAGGAGTTGTGCACAGAAGATGAGTGGGAAATGATAACAGAAGGAATGACAGACAAACAGTGCAACTACTGTATGCCACCCTTCAGAAGTATAAAAAACTGAAAATCACTTTGTATGTTAATGTATTTGTAACTTTCACCTGCAAAGAAAGACCTAGTAACACCCTAGAAAGAGGTCAAGAGCAAGACCCTTGCAATAGGTGACATTAATGTTTACCTCAACAGACACATCTTTTTCTTTTACAGAACTGATAGCCAGAGGTACATCTTTATCAGTTTCCATGGCAACCTGATCATCCTCAGAATCAGAATCAAACACAATCCTGTTGTTCACTTTCTTATTCTCGTCCTGTAAATAAACTTCAGATAAAATACTGCGAGTCTATTTAAGGATGAAAATGCTAAGCATTGCTGTATTATTACCTGAATATGTCACTGTAAGACAGTTCAAAAGCCAAAATGTATGACTGACTGAGTTGCATAACTGAATCTTTTTCAAGAGAACAGTGCTTGTAGTTATAACTTTTAGGTGGACACATTTAGAGTAAGAAACTTGACTTAGGTTTTTGCATCTTATTGGCAATTACATGACTTCAGCAGAAAGTATAATCTTGTCAGCTTTTGGTTTGAGCAGAATTTTCTGAAAGCTACAGAAAACAATCATAATACAAACAGCTTTAAAAACTTTAAGCCAGGGCATAAAACAGACTTGAGCATGATAATGGTACATGCAGTTACAAATATCCCTGAAGAACAAAGAATGGAAAAAAATAATCTGTGTTTACAGTAAAAGTAGGTTTGAATTTGGTTAAATTAGTTGCTTGGGGTTTTTTGGGGTGTTTTTAATACTTCTGAATAAAATCAGACATTTTGAATTAAAGAAAACAATTATAAAATGTTAATGTCTTTAATGAATCTAGATAAAACTTAAAACGATACTTACCAGTTTTGATAAAGCAGTTTTTATTGCTGTTTTTTGTGCCTTATTCTCTTTAAGTCTCTGCCTAAGTGCCAGAAGTCTCTTTTTATCAACTGATTCTCTGTCCTCAATCTTTGGTAATTTTGTTCCATCTTTTATTGCACTAGCATTGCTTTTATTTTCAAACTTCTGTTGTTGTATAACTGGTTTTGCAGTACTGAAAAAGACTTTATTTTCATCCCCTTCTGTTTTGGTTTTTCCCACTTCATCTTTCGATGGACTGCTTGCAGCCTTCTCTTTCAAGGAACTGCTTACAGCCTTCTCTTTCAAGGGACTGCTTGCAGCCTTCTCTTTCAAGGGACTGCTTGCAGCCTTCTCTTTCAAGGGACTGCTTGCAGCCTTCTCTTTCAAGGGACTGCTTGCAGCCTTCTCTTTCAAGGGACTGCTTGCAGCCTTCTCTTTCAAGGGACTTCTTGCAGCCTTCTCTTTCAAGGGACTGCTTGCAGTCTTCTCTTTTTCAATCAGTGAAGAGTTTTTCCATTCTTCAACATACTTTTTATGCACAATACCTGCCTTCTGTATCTCAATATCTTCTTGTATTTCACCTCTCTGAACAATATTTGAACCTTTAACACCTACTTTTTCAAACTTTGTACCAGTGACTTTTTCTGTTGTTCTGCACACATCCTCTTTCTCAGTGACACCACTAGAATCAGTTATTTTCTCACTGTCATCATCATTACTTTCTGATTCTTGATCATCACTGTCATCATCATTACTTTCTGATTCTTGATCATCACTGTCATCATCATTACTTTCTGATTCTTGATCATCACTGCCATCATCATTACTTTCTGATTCTTGATCATCACTGTCATCAACACTATCTGATTCTATATCAGTATCATTATCAGAACTAGAACTTTCTGATATATCCCCTGTAGCACCTAGAGTTAACCGTTTTTTACCAGTAAATATTTTTCTGCTTTGAACATCTGCCATTGTTCCACTGTCTGTTACTTTTTCTTTCATCTTATTAGCGGTATTCCTCTCAGAATTTCTTATCTGATTGTTAATACTGCCAATATCTTTAGGAGAACTAATATCTTTTCCTACTAAAGAACCACTTAAGGAATTCACGCTTACATTTCTCGCACTTTGCACTTCATTTACAGCTTGAGAAACTAATGCTTCAAAGTCACTATCATTGCTATCACTCTCCTCATCACTGCCATTATCATCACCACTATCATCTGCTTTCTCACTATCAGTACTCTCATGCTGACCATCTTCATCACTGTCATCACTACTATCTTGCATTTTCTCACTAGTAGTTTCTTCTTCCTCCTCCTCCTCATCATCATCATCACTTACACTTACATCATCATTACTATCATCACTTTCTCCAATCTTGTGGGAGGAGGAACCTGATTCATTTGTGTCATCACTCTCCTGGTCAGAGATTTCCTTTCTATTTAATCCTTCAACTACCTGCTTTCTATCATTATCCAATGATATGGTAAGATTTTGACTGACTGATCTATTTTCATTCAATTGTGTAAGGTCTTCACTCTCACTGCTGCTGCTATATTCTATATTTATTTCAAACTTATTTTTTCCAGAGTTATCTGAAGTTTCAGCTTCCTGTGTCCTTTCTTTGAAAGCATATCTGCCTAGCTCCATACTCTGGGATTTCATTCTCTCTGTTTCCCTTTTAACAAATGTTTCAAAATCACTGTCATCCTCTTCATCTTCTTCGGAACTATCCATTCCCTTAGCTAAATCAATTGTGTCAAGGCCACTTGAAAATTCATCAAGTAATAATTTTGATTTTACAAACTTGTTTGGACTTTTAGACTTGACCCATCTAACTGGTCCTAATGTCTTTTCTTTAGAACTTAAATCTCGAGATGAAATAGAAACTATATCACTCTCAATTTTTTTATCCTCTGCACTATTTTTCACATTCCCTGTAAGCTGTTGTCCTTTAAGAGAACTTTTATCGGCTCCTGAGCTGGGTTTTGATGACTTGTCTGGTGAGAGATACTGAGTTCCTCTAAATGCTAGTAAAGTTTTCTTACCTTCTACAAGTTTAGATTTAATTTTATCAGTCTCCGATACTTTTCTTACCCGAGACTGTTGTGTATCAAGTGACTCCTTAACAGAAGCAGTTGTGTTATCTTCTTTCAGGCTAGTCTGATGTGATTTTGATTTATCTAGTTCAAGGTTTTTCATTTCTCCTTCAACAAAAGTCTCAAAATCACTTTCATCGTCCCTTTCATCATGACTATCACTACTATCTGCCTCCTCATCATCATTATCAAGATCATCATTAACATCACCATCTTCAATATCATCATTCTTATATGAGCCTGTAATATTACTAGAACCTTTAACAGAATTCAGTTCACTGTTAATCTCAGTTAATCCGCTTGAATATTCATCAATTCCATTGTGAAAACCAAATGCTTCGCCAATTTTCATTTTTGACGTAGCTAAAGATTTAGTTTTTGGAAACTTTCTCTGCGTATTACTAGAATTCATAGGCGGATAATTTTCTTTCAATTTTTTGTTATTCTTGCTTTGCACTGCATCAGAGACGTCCTCTTCCGAATCTGAATTGAACCTAGAAAGATCCATGTAACCATCCACTAAGACATTATTTGTAACAACTGGTTCTTCATTTTCTTCTTCTGAATCAGAATCAAATCTACTCAGATTCAAGCTGATTCCTGATTTCTTATTTGAACCGGCTTTACCAGTTTTATCTAAAACTGGCACAACTTCAAAGTCTGAGTTACGATAAGTTCTATCACTCTCAACAATGGTCATAACCTTTGTGTAAACATCAGTATCACGGCTAGAGCCATTTACAAGATCCTTCCTCTTAACTTTTGGGGGCTTCCACTCTGGGAATTCACCCTTCCGCTTTCTGTTTATTTCCAGATCAACATCATCTAACTGCCAGGTAAGTCTTCCTGGATTAATACTATCATCATATTTATCATCTTTGATTTTTTTAACGTTGTGTGTCAGTTTTGAAGGGTCCACCTTTATTAACTTAATCATTTGTTAAGGTACACAAAGAAATTTTTTGCAGTATTCACCAAAATGCTTATTTGATCTGACCAAGAAGAAATGAAAGATAATTGTTTTTGTAATAAGTCTTGCACAAATTGTATATACAATTTATTTGAATTCAACAGGGCTGTTTAAAGCATTTATTTTGTAACTTTTTTCGGCCTCATAAAAAAACATAATTCTCAATACAAAAGCCCTTCTCAACAAGAGGGCCATGATGACCCTGTATCGCTCACCTGAGTATGACTGCTTTTAACAAAGTTAACTGACCCCAGATGACCCATATTCGAACTTGACCTAGAAATTATTGAAACAATCTCTTTGACAAATTTCAAGGTTATCTGGACTGAAAATTTTACCTCTAGAGTGTTAACAAGGTTTTTCCATATTTGGGCTCTATGACCTAGTTTTTTAACCTAGATGTCCTATATTCAAACTTGAGCTAGAAATTATCGAAACAATCTCTCTGACAAATTTCCAGGATATTTAAACTGAAAAAGTAGCCTCTAGAGTGTTAACAAAGTTTTTCAATATTTAGGCTCTGTGACCTAGTTTTTGACCCTTATAACCCTTATCCAAACTTGAGCTAGAAATCATCAAAACAACCTTTCTGACAAATTTCCAGGACATTTGGACTGAAAATGTAGCCTCTAGAGTGTTAACAAGGTTTTTCCATATTTGGGCTCTGTGACCTAGTTTTTGACCCAAGATGACCCATACTCAAACTTGAGCTAGAAATCATCAAAAAAACCTGTCTGACAAATTTCCAGGATAGCTGGACTGAAAATGTAACCTCTGGAATCTTAAAAAGGTTTATACATATTTGGGCTCTGTGACCTAGTTTTTGAACCCAGATGACCCATATCCAAATTTGAGCTAGAAATCATTGAAACAACCTTTCTGACAAATTTCAAGGACATTTGGACTAAAAATGTAACCTCTAGAGCATTAACAAGGTTTTTCTACTTTCAGGCTCTGTGACCTAATTTTTGACCCCAGAAAACCTATATTCAAAACTGAGATAGAAATCATCGATAGAACCTTTCTGACAAATTTCCAAGTTATTTGGACTGAAAATGTTACCTTTAGAATGTTAACAAGGTTTTTCCATATTTGGACTCTGTGACCTGGTTTTTGAACCCAGATGACCCATATTCGAACTTGAGCTACAAATCATAGAAGCAACCTTCCTGACAAATTTCCAGATTATTTGGTCTAAAAATGTTACCTCTAGAATGTAGTATAAAGTATGTGTATAAAGCTTGTCCGCACTCTAGCAGTCTTAATTTTGGTCCGATCTTCTTCAAACTTGGTCAGATTGTTTATCTCAATAATATCTAGGTCAAGTTCGTAACTGGGTCATGTGACCTTGAAAACAAGGTAACTAGTTCGAAATATAGAAAAACTTGTCCACACCCTAGCGGTCTTAATTTTGGTCCCATCTTCTTCAAGCTTGGTCAGAATGTGTATCTCAAAGATATCTAGGTCAGGTTCGAAACTGGGTTATGTGACCTTGAAAACTAGGTCACTAGGTCAAATTATGGAAAAAGCTTGTCCGCACTGTAGTAGTCTTAATTTTGCTCCGATCTTCTTCAAGCTTTGTCAGAATGTTTATCTCGACTATATCTAGGTCAAGTTTGAAACTGGGTCATGTGACTTTGAAATTTAGGTCACTAGGTCAAGTTATGATAAAAGCTTTTCTGCACTCTAGTGGTCTTAATTTTGTCTGATCTTCACTTTCATTACCATAAGATCTTGGTTCCTTTCTTTAAATTGCCATATTGCATTATTGGTTCCAGAGTTATGGCCCCTGAAAGTGCCAAAATTAACTATTTAGACCTTGTCTGCACAATAGCAACATAGTTTTTTGTATAACGGCAGGATTTTTAAAAAAATATTGCGCCACAAACTTCTACATTTTTCAAGGTACTGCTTTGAAACTTTAAACATGTTAGGTATCATGTGTATACGTGCCTGATATATTTTTTATGAGGCTCAGTCCATTATAGTCCACGTTGTGCTTTAACAATCCTGATGACGCACGACATCTAGTGAAACTCTACCAAAGATGACCCCATGGTCATAATTGCCTGCACCCTTTGAGTCAATTGGCAATTGTATTTCCATCCACTGACTCTTGCAACAATTGAGCAGTGGTTGGCAGGTGAGCGACCCAGGGTCCCATGGACCCTCTTGTTTTAGAGTTATTCCGCATTATCAGATTTACTTGATAAATTTTGTCCGGAGCATAACTCCAAAACTACTTGAGGGATTTTATTCAAACTTCATACATTGACAGAGCACATTGGTAGGTAGTGCAGTGTGCAAGTCCAATAACTCTACCTTGCCTATTTTTAAAATTATTCCCCTTTATCAGAATTACTTCATAAATTTTGTCCAGAGAATAACTCCAAAACTACTAGAGGGATTTTATTTAAACTTCATACACTGACAGAGCACATTGGTAAGTAGTGCAGTGTGCAAGTCCAATAACTCTACCTTGCCTTTTTTCAGAGTTATTCCCCTTTATCAGAATTACTTGATAAATTTTGTCTGGAGCATAACTCCAAAACTACTTGAGAGATTTTATTCAAACTTCATACACTGACAGAGCACATTGGTAGGTAGTGCAGTGTGCAAGTGCAATAACTCTACCTTGTCTATTTTTTTAGAGTTATTCCCCTTTATCAGATTTACTTGTTTACATTTTTAAAATCCAAGCATATACATGTATATCTAATTCTTGAATTCTTGAACTTATTATTCCCCCTCCGCTTGGATATTACAAATGGTCTCTGTCTGTCTGTGTGTGCGTCCTTTCCAGTTTTGTCCAGAGCATAACTCCAAAAGTACTTGAGTGATTTTCTTCAAACTTCATATACTGAAAGAGCACATTTGGAGGAGGTGCAGTGTGTAAAAATAATAACTCTACCTTGCTTACTTAGAATTATTCCTCTTTATCAGATTTAATTGAAAAACTTTGTCCAAAGCATAACTCCAAAAGTGCTTGAGCGATTTTCTTCAAACTTAATACACAAGGTTTTTCAATATCTGGGCTCTGTGACCTAGTTTTTGACCCCAGATGACCCATATTTAATCTTAACCTAGAAATCATCAAAGCAACCTTTCTGACAAATTTCCAGATTATTTGGGCTGAAAATGTAACCTCTAGAGTGTTAACAAGATTTTTCTATTTTTTGGCTCTGTGACCTAGTTTTTGAACCCAGATCACCCATATTTGAACTTAAGCTAGAAATCATCGATTGAACCTTTCTGACAAATTTCCAGGATATTTGGACTGAAAAAGTAGCCTCTAGAGTGTTAACAAGGTTTTTCTATATTTGGGCTCTGTGACCTAGTTTTCCAACCCTGATAACCCATGTTCGAACTCGTCCGAGATATTAATGAGACAAACATCCTGACCAAGTTTCATGACAATTGAGGCAAAAATGTGACCACTAGAGTGTTAACAAACTAATTGTGGACGGACGGACGGATGACAGAGAAAAGGTGATCAGAAAAGCTCACTCTGTCATTACGTGACAGGTGAGCTAAAAATAAGGCTAATATCAATAACACTTGTCAGATCCAAGTCACAAAAGTGATTTTAATATTGGCTTTCATATGAAGTGATTTAATTGGCTGGTACAACAAGACTGGAAAGTGATACAGAAATAAAACAACTGAATTGTGTTTTTTTGTGAGAATAACTAAAACTGAGCTATTAATGTTACCAATGATAAGTATTAAAGAAATTCACTTCAGTTGTGGTGTGTGGCATGCCCTGTGCAGGGAATGTACATGGTAACAGACATTTTGCAACTTTAAATTCTATCAATGACATGCAGACTGTTTAATTGTAAGCAATTAACTTTAAACTTTGACTATATCAAATTATCTGTAACTAACATTTAAAAGATAAATTTGTCATTTACTGGTCATCTGATATTGGTGCCTTATTATTCCTTGGAACAGTCATATTGTCTTCAACCTCAGGTCTAATACAACTGCTCCCAGACAATTAGCAAAGACTTCTTTCACTTTCTTCAACAACATATTTAATTATTGTGAGAAAACTGTAAAAACATTGTACCATAGTGCTGACTAGAACTGACAGCATATTTGTCAACAGGGTAAGTGAAAAATATTCAAATATTCAATAAAGGAAAGTGAAGTTCATTCCAAAATCTTTCTGCATACCACTTCATGTAACAAAAAACTGAAAAACTTACAATTTTCTAACTGGACAGTCTGCTAACATTCACCTTACTTAAGGACAGTTTGCAAATATATACCTTACTTAAGGACAGTTTGCAAATATATACCTTACTTAAGGACAGTTTGCAAATATATACCTTACTTCAGGACAGTTTGCAAATATATACCTTACTTAAGGACAGTTTGCAAATATATACCTTACTTAAGGACAGTTTGCAAATATATATGTCTTACTTAAGGCCAGTTTGCAAATATATACCTTACTTAAGGACAGTTTGCAAATATATACCTTACTCCAGGACAGTTTGCAAATATATATGTCTTACTTAAGGCCAGTTTGCAAATATATACCTTACTTAAGGACAGTTTGCAAATATATACCTTACTTAAGGACAGTTTGCAAATATATACCTTACTTAAGGACAGTTTGCAAATATATACCTTACTCCAGGACAGTTTGCAAATATATATGTCTTACTTAAGGACAGTTTGCAAATATATACCTTACTTAAGGACAGTTTGCAAATATATACCTTACTTAAGGACAGTTTGCAAATATATACCTTACTTATTGACAGTTTGCAAATATACACCTTACTTAAGGACAGTTTGCAAAAATATACCTTACTTCAAGACAGTTTGCAAATACACACATTACTTAAGGATACTTTGCAAGAGCCACTTTTCTTCAAGTTAACAACTGGTAAAACACGGCTGTACTTTCCCACTACCCAATTCTGAAATATTAAGAAGAAGTGTAAGCAATTCGTATCTGAAAATATTTCCTGCAATTTTTCTTAAAAAACATTCTGTAATGAGTTCATATGCACTTGTTTTGAATTTCAGAACTATAAAAAATTAAAAGTTGTTTACTGGTAATATACATAAAGTATTAGTAAATAACCACTGTCTGGGCACGGAGGACGACCAAATCACCAAACTTCAGTCTTAAAATGACAGTTTTCAGAAATCACAAGTCAAGCAACATTATTGAAGGCTGGCTAATTCAATGACTGATATTAGTAAATAACTCACTAAGGTTTGTTTCTTCTTTATACCATGCAGAAGTGACACTTTCCTCTAGTACTAAAATTCTATTGAGATCTAAGAATAGTCATTTCCTTGAAGATGAGAGAGTAATAACAATATATTATTTGTTTCTAATATTGGCAGAGTAATACAGTAATGAATCCATATAGATCAGCACACTGCTGAACATGCTTTATTGTCAGCTTTGATACACTTGAAGCAGACTTTACTGCCAGCTTTATACAACTGAAACAGACTTTATTGTCAGCTTTTATACAACTGAAACAGACTTTATTGTCAGCTTTTATCCAACTGAAACAGACTTTATTGTCAGCTTTTATACAACTGAAACAGACTTTATTGTCAGCTTTTATACAACTGAAACAGACTTTATTGTCAGCTTTTATCCAACTGAAACAGACTTTATTGTCAGCTTTTATACAACTGAAACAGACTTTATTGTCAGCTTTTATACAACTGAAACAGACTTTATTGTCAGCTTTTATACAACTGAAACAGACTTTATTGTCAGCTTTTATCCAACTGAAACAGACTTTATTGTCAGCTTTTATACAACTGAAACAGACTTTATTGTCAGCTTTTATACAACTGAAACAGACTTTATTGTCAGCTTTTATACAACTGAAACAGACTTTATTGTCAGCTTTTATACAACTGAAACAGACTTTATTGTCAGCTTTTATCCAACTGAAACAGACTTTATTGTCAGCTTTTATACAACTGAAACAGACTTTATTGTCAGCTTTTATACAACTGAAACAGACTTTATTGTCAGCTTTTATACAACTGAAACAGACTTTATTGTGAGCTTTTATACAACTGAAACAGACTTTATTGTCAGCTTTGATACACTTGAAGCAGACTTTACTGCCAGCTTTATACAACTGAAACAGACTTTATTGTCAGCTTTTATACAACTGAAACAGACTTTATTGTCAGCTTTTATCCAACTGAAACAGACTTTATTGTCAGCTTTTATACAACTGAAACAGACTTTATTGTCAGCTTTTATACAACTGAAACAGACTTTATTGTCAGCTTTTATACAACTGAAACAGACTTTATTGTGAGCTTTTATACAACTGAAACATACTTTATTGTCAGTTTTTATACACCTGATCTTATTTTTTTTCAAGAATCACATCTTTACAGAGTAACAAAGCAATAAGGTGATTCAAGTATATCCCTCAAAAATTGTTTTGCATATAATTCAGTTCAACACCATTGTAAGTTAACTGATCTGAAAAGAGAGCTAGCATAACAAACCTCTTGTCCAGGCACCCTTGTTCCCGGCACTGCTCCTTTCATGTTAAAATTAGCCACAGTTGCTATATCAGATATAGCCATCAGTTTATTCTGTATCCCAGACACAGTAGCAATCTGTACTTCCTTATCGGTCTCACTTTCTTTCATTTCTTGTCTTTCCTTCTCTAGCCTAGATATACAAACAAAACAGAACAAAAATTAACAAAACATATAACCTTATAAAGACAACTCTTACAATTTAAAAAAAAGAAAAACCTCACAGATTTAAACACAGAAAAACAAACACTGTGCAACCTTAAAATTCTGACTACTTAATATGTTTATAACATTTCCATAAAATATATCGAAACAAAAAAGATATCTTGTCTATCCTTAAGAACCATACTCTGGGATATATTTTCACTAGGTCCAGCTAATAAATCAAAATGTTGTGTTTTCTTCGAAGTCATTTTTCTAACAAACAAGCTAGTATTTTTGAAAGGAACATACGTGTATGTAAAACAACAAAACAGAAATTGTCTGCAGATTTCATTTGTTTAACTTACGTGTGTGTAATGCAACAAAACCTAAATTTTTTCTAGATTTCAAATGTTTATCATAAAAAACTTCAATTTTCGTTAAGAGTCCACTTACTTGAATACCACAAAACCATGTACAATGCAATTATCTTATTTTAGAAATCTTAGCAGCCTAAATACTTTACCTGTCTAAGATCATTTAGTACTGATTATTTTACCTTTTCATAAAGTTATCTTTTGCCTCCTCCACTATCAGCTGTCTACCATGCCATCTTGCCTTCTTGTAGGCACTCATGCCTGAAATAGATTTTTTTTCTGACATCAAATAGTATAACGTTACTGATTTGATAAAAAAATCATGACCAATAATGTAAATGATTATATCAATCTGTTCTATATTCAAGTAAAACATTTATCTCTCTTTGATCTTTGTAACTTCAAATTTCTCAATATTCTTGTCTACATACATCACTTTCCACAACCCCTCTTTTACCTCATAACAATTTGATGAATTAAACTTACATTTTTTTAGGTCTTTAACACTTGTCTCCATGTCAATGTAAGCAAATGTCTTCAAATGTGTGCCTACAAATAGTAATAATGAAATAGTAATAATAGTAACAATGCATTGATGGTCTTAAAGAGATTGTGTACCCCATTATATCGTAGTCTAAGACTTTGTAAGAACAAGATTATATGTAATCTGTCTGATGCATAACACTTAAAAATTAAGATAGTATGTCAGCTTTTTTCAAAGTATTCAAAACAATAGTGCATATTCTCATAATTAATTTGTGAAGTCTATGTTTAAGATTTTGAGGATTAATGATAAATATGATATTGACAAATACACAGTCTTTACATTTAGTAACAAACAATTGTGAACCTATCAAATAATAAAAGAATTACCATCATTATCTTTTCTGATTTTTATTTCTGTTCCTTTGACAGTCCCATATGGGGCAAATCTACATGCCAGTTCTTCAGGTTTGACTTCTGGAAACAACCCACCAATGAACAGCCTTTTCTCTGACCTCTCATCTTCTAACTCAACCTCTTTTACTTCTGAGTCGGACATTTTTGATAGCACTATGCAAGTAATGTCACTCTACCTGATGAAATATAGGGTAAATGTAAAGAATGAAAACAGATATTTTAAATCATGAAATTTTAATGATCAGCAATTAAACTGCAAAGTGTTTGTGCTATATGACTTCTTACTGAAGTTAGGAATTCCATCTTGTGTTTGGTGTTCTGTAAGCAAATCAGCTAGACCTCTAAACATTTCCTAATCTCTACCACTTGCAATACATTTTCGCACTTTTCATTTGCATTCACGGCAAATGGGCATACATGCTATGTAGACAATATAATGTTTTTCAGGATGACATGGACACCCAGTTAAAACAGATATAAACAGACCTGAACGAAAACTAGTTTACAACAAACAAAAATACTGCATGAACGTAATAGGCCCTCGCGAAAATGTATGATAAACTGGTAAAACCGATTATTGTACATAAATTTATCAAATAATTATGAAATAACCTGATTTTACCAAAACAAAGAATCATGTCTGAAGAAGTTTAATTACCATTAATTTATATTTTCATGAAAAAATACGTAAAAGTAATATCAATGCACACCTTTTCTCAATCATGATTCATACGACGCTTGTCTGATTGCAAAACGCTTGATTCGTGAGATAGAAATCGGACTATATCGCCAATATGCGTTCCTGACTAATTGAATCGGACCAATTTAAATCAGATGTTGATCATATTCATTTTGCTTTGAAGCTAATCAGAGTTAGCAAGAATCTTAACATTGCTCTCGAGAAAAAGTGACGAGTATATTTGCAATAAAAGTTCATAGAAAAGGAAAAGGCATTTTGTTGCTTTTACTCTCTGTTTTTTAATTGTGTAGGTAAATATTCTGTAGGTTAAGCTTCATTTATTTTTTCTGTAGGGGACAAAACACGTGTTTATTTGTTGTTTTTTTCTCGTTTTCTCTGTCCGGTTGTCCGAAACATTGAAGTCACGTATCATAAGGATATTAAATGCATTCATACAGAGAATGTCACGTGCATAAAGAGTATAGACAACCATACAGACACAGAGCTTTGAAACTTGAAGTTCAGCTTTCAAATGATACAAGTAATTATATCATTTATTTTAATAGGATTTTGATTAAATTTATTTAAATTATATCGACATGGAAACAGCTTTTTGTATATTTATATTAAGGCGCTTTCCCCGCCAACACTCCTAATCTGTTTATATATACAAACCTGTGACCTCCCGCATGCAATTTATGTGCTATACCAGCTGAACTCCTCAGGCGTGTGCATGGTAGTACTTTAGTAATCTTGGTCCCATGATTTATACTTCCCTGCAAGCTTAATACATTTGGCGTTGACGGTTTGACCCAGACTATAGATAAGTTTTTTTATTACTGTCTAAACGCAATGATTCGGAAAAAAGACATCGCCTATCAAAAATTTTCTCGATGTCTCTTCGACAATTCTGATAAGTTGGACTACTTTCCTACTATATAATAATTTGTCATCAAATTCCCAGACATAGAGATTTACATGACATGAGCCACATGTGACCAGTCCTACGTTTGCTGCTTATGTTACAGGTTCTGGTTCAGGGTGGACTCGAATCCACGATCCCTACTTGCAAGTCAGATGCTCTACAAACTGAGCTACCCGGGCTGGTGATAAAATGTTAACAAGCATAATACCTGGCCCTGTGAAATTATATTGATCCAGTTTATTTGCTTGAAAACGAAACAAAGTGATTCATAGTGATTCTTAGTCCTAAACAACAAAAAACAACTATATTCAAGAAAAAAAAATATTTTGGTTATTAGAGATGTTTTGCTGGGAGTTGGTTGTCCCTTCAGGGGCTTAGCTCCCTTTCTCTTTGAAATACTTTAATCATGATAGCCGGCTGTCAAATCATGACAGTGGTCATTTAACTGTTGTTCTCTAAAATGTCACGTACACAACTAAAAACAAGCGATTAGCTTGAAAACTAGGTTTTAATTCGCGCGCGTTGCTTGATAACGGCAATAAAATGTGTAATGGCGATGTCCAATTTCGGTTAATTGTGACAGTTTCCGCTATTTGTAAATTTACATCTCTTTAACCGGCCTACCCTCAAACATATTAAAAGTGTATTAAAAGGAATGTAAGTATGTAAAACTATTACTTCCACGTTGTCTCTATACCATTGTCAAAAAAATGTAGAAGTCAACTAACTCAAGGACGTCGCTTTTGTTTCATTTGTGCAGGCAACACTATGTGTTGATTTTTTTTCCTCAAAGTAATAAAAAGTCATTCTTTGTATAGATATTAAGATGTAATGATCATTCTAGATCAGTCTCCGGTGATAAAGTACTACATAACACTCAAATAGAAGAAAATAAACGTAATTCGTGTACTGACCGCTTGCCAAAATGCTCTGATAATAGTTTGGCACTAAAGATAACAATGTACCGAAGACTCATATAATACATTTGTTATTTTTGCTTACCATTTTTTATCATCATCAATATATAATACGGAAAAAGAATAATTAGTGAAGAAACAACGTCGACGGTGAGAATGATGGTGATGATGATGCAGACGGCGATGTTGGTGGTTGCAATGATGATTATGATGATGACCACATCGATGATGATGATAATGATGCAGACGGCGATGTTGGTGGTTGCAATGATGATAATGATGATGACCACATCGATGATAATGATGATGATGAAGATGATGATGATGCAGACGGCGATGTTGGTGGTTGCATTGATGATATGATGACGACAGCGACGATGATGATGATCATAATGTGGTTGATGGTAATGCAGACGGCAGTAGTAGTAGTTACAATTATGATTTAATGATGACGACGGCAACGACGATGATGCTGAGGATGATAATATACGTTAATGTGACGATGATGCTGAAGCTGCTGATGATGATGAGGAGGAGGAGCATCAGGATGATGATCATCATTTGCACACATTCATTTAACATTACAGCTTTGACGGCAAGTATTAACGAACACTTGAACCTGTTAAACAATGACCACTGCAGACAATAATTTGTTGCCTATTTTTCAACGTGCATGTTTTATTGATTCATTGCGCAATATATCTTTCAGAAAGCACAATATGTCACTGACACTATATATTATTACAAATTAATGATAATAAAATACATGTTGATTTCTGATCTTCAGAGTTGTATTAGACTTACTAAACTTATATCACAGATGATAATATTTGTACTAAAATGCCGCATGAAAAACAACAGTAAATATGAAAGTGGAAGGCATACCATCTCTACAAAGTTGTCTTGAGATTTCAGTTTTTTCTTGAATTTCTTATCAGCATGAAATTATAATCATACGAACTGTCAGAGAAAAAGTGACCTTACTTAAATGAATGTTAATGGAATCAATACAAGGCTGTAAAATGACATTCCGTGTGACATTTACGCCTGTGTGAAAGAGAATGTTATGAGAATGATAAAGAAATGTACCTGCTTAAATGGAAAAGAATCCAACGGGTTGATTTAATACCTGGAATAACTGTAAACAAGGTACATTTCTTTATATCAGGATTATGAAGGTAGTTAAACTGTCAGTGTCAATTTCTCTCCCAGATAAACCGCCTTGTCAATATTGCGCAGGACAATCTTATCGAGGAAATCACTGCATCCCATATCTATCCATCATTCAAGTGATGTAAACACAACATGTTATCTTTTCAGATTTCCCCCCTGATAAACCATCTCCGGCTAATTCTAAACATGGGTGTTTTAACTATTTTAAGATAGACATTTTTCACTAATAAACGTTCTCAAGAAGGATGCTTTATCTAACTTAAGATTTATGCAGTAATTTCCCCTCTCAAGGTCACCTGTATAAAAGCAGCATTCATTTTAGAAAGATGACAAATTTCCACTGTCAGTTATAGACATATCTGAATCCCATTTCAGTGCTAAAACTCAGCCAGCCCTTATAGGATACTAAGCCAGTCCTTATAGGATACTGAACCAATCTGGATAGGATATTCAGTGACACATTACTGGATTCTCAGGCACTCACCCA
This sequence comes from Cyclina sinensis, assembly GCA_012932295.1. Taxonomy (NCBI): domain Eukaryota; kingdom Metazoa; phylum Mollusca; class Bivalvia; order Venerida; family Veneridae; genus Cyclina; species Cyclina sinensis. The sequence goes on from JAAONU010000013.1 coordinate 5,128,670, forward strand.
GCCCTTATAGGATACTAGGATACTGAATCAGTCCTTATAGTATACTGAACCTGTCTGAATAGGATATTCAGTGACACATTACAGGATTCTCAGGCAGCCCTTGTAGGATGCTCAGCAAGCCCTTATAGCATACTCAGTGTAATCAGTAATTGATTTTTGAGAGTACGCCCGTAGATGTACTAAACAAGTCCTTAAACACAATTCAGGATTCTCAGCCAGCCCTTATAGAATACACAGGCAGCCCCTGTAATATACTCAACCATTCCGTTTAATCAATCCTTACAGGATAAGTAGCCAGCCCTTACTATCTCTACATGAACCAGAGTGTGCAGTGGATTCTGTATTATTAAATGTTTTAATGAAAACGCTAGAGATATCTATCCTGAGGTAATGGAAGATGTAAAATATTACAGCCATATGCCCTCTCATATCTCATACAGTGAAAAATTCACTTATAAAACAGCTATGACTGATAAATAATCACTTCGCTTTGTGAGGCATTCAACTCAATTTATCTTGTTCGCACCATTACCGCTGGTGTATGACACATTGCAACATCAACATGGTACCTGTTAGGATTCCATAATGTTTTGGGTCAGAACTCGTACATGGTAATTACAGTAATAAAGTTATGTTCTCTCTGCAGCCAATCTTTTTCAATTAGCAATTTGAGAAACTAGAGTCATTTGGCACCGATTTCAAAAACTTTTGATAAAGACGTGCTGCCTGTGTTCTACAAAAGTAGCACAAAATGGCGTGGTAACATCTCAATAACGGATGTCTTTTACAGAACCTGATAGTCTGAATTATCGCCCTTCTTGCAACCGGGACCAGGCTGTCTAAAGGTATATATAACCTATTGTCTTTCGCACTGCACTGCTTTATTAAAAGTTGTGCAATCTGTGGAAACTTGATTATTTCAACCAATGTTGGGTTCTTTTGTTGTTGTTGTTTTTTGTTTGTTTGTTTGTTTTTGGGGTTTTTTTCGTGTGTTTTTTAGGGGACTTTTTTTTTTTGGGGGGGGGGGTGTCTTTTGTCTTTTTTGTTGTTTTTTTTTTCGTTTTTTTAATGGTTTTTTTTTTCTTCTTTTAGAAAAATGTTGGCTTTTTATCAATTCCATTGGCTTTTACTTGCAAATTATAATTTGCATCTCTTGTCATCATTCCAGCACCTGCGTGGAGGTGAGAATCCTTTTTTTCCATGAATTTAAAAACCGACTTAAAACCTTCCTATAAAACAAGGGGTATCAAATTCCCTGTTTGAACTATATCACAATAAAATCTAAATACACGGACATTAGATTGATGCATGTAGTGAAAAATGATCTTGTCACCTTACTCTTTTAATGGGATCTTGTTAAAAAAGTTTAAACGATTTCTGTTGAGTTTATGACTTAACCCTCAAGTGACTAAATTAATTCTAAATGACAACACAGTGTCTCAATTACAAAACATAAGAACTGTTATAACTAGACGGATTAATGGACGGTACTTTGTACGGATAAAGTCCTTTAGTCAACGTTTTATTGAAAATGCATTATAGATCCAATTAAGTTAGACTTAATGTTTGAAGTGTATGGACAGAGTGCTGTGGCTACCAAACATTTTACCGTCTATGTGTTGCGCGGATTTTAAGCAGGAAATACAGGGAAAAGTTAATGGAGAAACATTTTCTGAAATTAGTAACCGAATACAAATTGGATTTACTAGGTAAATGTTTTCATTTTACTTTAGTAGTCTAAGTTTTTAGATAAGAATATCATCTTTAAAATTGAAACAAATCGCAATTACTCACTAGGCCTGGATGCAACTGCATAGATAGTAGAGTGCCGGGCGGGGGTGGGGGCGGGCTTGGGTAGATCTTGGTGTGGGTATGAGTTTTTGACATAACCACGACTATTACAAGGGTCATTTTTTTCGTCCAACTTGGGATGGTGGGGCGTGTCCCCCATGCCTACCTCAATGGATCTTATCAATACTCTAGTGTATTTTCTAATAATATAAATATTACAGAAAAAATAATAGTGACAAGGTATAAAGTATGAATTTTTTGTTCAAATGATTTTCTCTATATTTACAAATGTTTTACATCTCAAACTTTTTTTGTCTAACCTCGAGGATTCTTTGTTTGTTTAAAGTGTCGTGATATATAGCAATGATGAGCAAAAAAGTTCATACAATATTGTTTCATTTTCACTGTACTAAATTTGCCCACAGCAATTTCATACTGATTTATATCTGGTAATGTTTTTGTACACGCGTTATAACGTATGTGTTACTTCATTGAAAGCGACACTAACAACAAACCCTATTTGCTTTTAATTTTCCAGTGGAGAAAGTAGTTCAAGGATTGGGTCAACCATTTAATTTAGACATTACAGGGTTTTATTTGTGCGTTTTAGCGTAACTTTAAGGTAAAAAAATAGTTATATGATTTGGTTTTGTAATGTGTTTGTTTTTATGATAACATGTGTTGTATGTATTTTTTTTTCTTATTTTGTCCCCATAAAAACTCGACGAGTGTTCACTGAAGTGCTGAACTCTAACTGTTAAGGGCAAGGTCAAATCCTCTGCTTTCGAACCTGCGACCTTAGGATGGAGATCAGAAGTTTATTATCCTGTTCATAATGCACGTTGTCCGCACGTTGTCGGCAAATAGGTTGCCGGTTTGAATTCTTACTGGCTACATATCCAGAACAATAAATGACCAATTTACGACAACCAATCGGTAGCATATATTTACATATTAATCGTTTCTCCTTAACTTACTATTTGGTTTGTTAGAAAAAGTTTGTAAAGATAAAACACAGTCATTGCTTGTCATTTTGCCATCTAGGGAGTAAGAGTTTAGCAAAATATAGGGTTAGCTTAATCAGAAAGAACAAACCTGTCTTTCAGGAAATTTCGATGAATGAAAGGACGTGAGATCGATCGTGAACACACGTGCCTCAGTTCAGGCATGTACGAGTGGGTTAGTCTATTCGTCATAAATGTAACTTGCACTTTCCTAATAATTTGTTCAATACTGTCCCTGTTTCCCGTACTGACTGATGTACTTCAATACTGATGCTGTCTGATGTACTTCAATACTGTTATACAAAATAGTGTACTTCAGTACTGTTGATGAGACTGGTGTACTTCAATACTGATGCTGTCTGATGTACTTCAATACTGCTATACAAAATAGTATACAAATGTACTTCAGTACTGCTGATGAGACTGCTGTACTTCAATACTGATGCTGTCTGATGTACTTCAATACTGCTATACAAAATAGTGTACTTCAGTACTGTTGATGAGACTGCTGTACTTCAATACTGATGCTGTCTGATGTACTTCAATACTGCTATACAAAATAGTGTACTTCAGTACTGTTGATGAGACTGCTGTACTTCAATACTGATTTATACATTGGTACTGTTGCCTTTCTATGTATAACGTCGCGTCCAGTTTGATAGCCAGTTAGTCAGCTGACAGGTGACCACTGAAAAGCTAATTGTTTAATTTGGTGTGGTCATTTTGCGTCATCATGATGTAGATCTATGACAACATTGCCCAAGGTCCAGTTTTTGTGTGTTTAATTTATGTGTTATCTTACCTGTATCAGTGAATAATAGTTTGACCATTTTTTTCGCCAGTTTCAAACTTTACATTTTTTTTCAAATTCAGTACGTTGAACACATCCGAGCTACATGTGTTTGTGAAAAAATTAAATTGTAAGGTCATGCTGAGATAACTGCGGGTTGTATGGACAAATAGACATTAGTCGTGTGTCCCCGGGGATAAAATACATCTAACCTTGGATTATCGTCTTCATACACGAGCTATAAGCGGATTAACAGGGGCGCAGTTTATCCCCTAATTATAAAGGATAAGTTTTTAAACTGCAACAGTTACTCTGAATTACATACAGGATTGCGTTTAAAATTACAGGATTTAGAGCGTAAGTACACAAAATATTTTGTTTACAATTCATGTGGGAAAAAAATTCGTATTAATCAAAATCTCTCAAAATGTGCTTCCTCGATGCATATTTTATTTTTTTTTTTTTTTAGTATGTTTATGCGTACATAGTAAATTAATAGACTGTTTAATCTAGGTAAACGTTGTCGGAAATTCTGTATCCTTCGTACAGTAGTGTTAAAGATTAAATGTTAATTTGACATTTTTCAGTCATAAACAAGTGGAACTGAATAATTTATAGGCATTTTTACTCATAACATGCACAAAAGAATCTTGTCGTGATCGCCCAGGGCTTAAATATTTTGCACTTTTAATATTCATATGCATAACAATTGTCGATTAATGAACAAATGCCCGATTCGGTGGCAAGGTGAACATTTCGTGATATCAACCTGCAACATGTTGACGTCATATTTATAATAAAAGTATTGTCTGTTGCAAATAAGATATGACCTTGATGTAGATATAAGCCAAAAGAAATAACTTCTGGTGACGACCTTATTCGTATGTTCGGTCATTTCTCCCATACTTTCTGATCAACTTAGAAGGAAGTTATTTGTAAGGGATATCAAACGGCCTTGGGAATACTGTTACAACAGCCATACCCTGGGGGAAAACCCACCTGTCTTAAACAAAGGAGAATTTAAAAAAAAATGTCTTATCATTATATATTTTACAACACTAAGTCAATTAATGTTACTATGTACAATGCAAAAAAATCGAGGTTTTTATCCAGAGTAAACAGACGTTTTCTTGTTGAAATCCTTATGTTGAGAAATCTATCTGTTCTCTTCCCGTTCCATTTTATTCTGTTTGCGTCATATCGCACATATACTGTAGGTCAGCGAAAAACCATGACGCACATGCAACTAATGCATAACAACAAGTTAAACTGGTCTAATTACAGTTACGAGTGATTCTTTTCGCTCCTTTACTAAACTCAACCCATTCAGTGACAACATGAGACAGGACTCCAACCTAACCTTTTGTGTAAAGATGACTTTTTGAGAACAATGCTTCTTTTGTCCCCTCCTGCGGGAATTTCGTAAAACAGGAAAGGAGTTTTCACAAAATGCCGGGGTATCTCTGTCATTAGATTACAACACTTGTAATGATACATTCTCAAATTTTCCTTTGCTTTGATATTGCTGAGTTTTATACCATGGGAATAACAGATTTGGGATAAATTGTAGGTTCACGTGTTCTTTCAACAATATATATTCTAAACGCCCATTCTTTAAAGTTTTTTAGGACGAATATATGAATGTTGCCGAAAAACTGTGTCACTTGTGATATTGAAACTTGTACACTGTGAAATCAGTCAGAAATACTAACGCACCTCTGTAAAAGTTACCTGTTTTAAACAACCACTATTGTAATGCCATAGTTACTAAAACGCCAAGCATTTACAAGAAATACGCATTGACCAATATGATCTTTTAGTTAGCACTTTGAACGTGCAGTGTCTGTTGACCTAGGTTTGACTGTTGTACAGACAAGATAAGATTTATTTCTGGATTTCAAGCCATCCAAAGACCAGAATACAGGTTACAGCTAAATCAAGTTTTCATCTAGCTGTACATATATACCGAGCCAAGTGTAATCATATAGTTAATAATTGTATAAACAGTTACTATAGAAACATGAAGATGCTCCCCCAAGGAGATATTGAGAGTGGTCAGTCAGTGTTTGCATGTGGATTATTGTAAACGGGTTTTCTTCCTTGATAAAAATTTAAATTAAATCAAACATGGTAAACTGATACCACACAAATTCGGATGGTTCGATTTTTTAGTTACCATTCAATTTTCACTCAGGTGTCACAATATTTGGATTAAAACTATACTTGAGAAGTACGAAAAAAATCTCTTGACCTGTGTCAGCGAGTATTCAAATACGTGTAAAAAGAAGTGAAGTATCTAATGTTATTACTACGGTAATACGATAGAATACATTATTTAATAGGATATTGTAACCGATAGTACATGTTTTTACACTGAAATATAACTCTTTGCTGTTATCATTATACAACCTTGCGTATTCGTTTAGAAGTGTGAGAGAAAAAACAAATACTGTATCATTCATGTTGTGGTGATAAGAGGTGAAGAAGAAATAGTTTAGTTCGCTTATGCAATGAATTTTCATTACGTTAAATGCTAATCAAATTAATTTTGGAGTATTCGTGTGCTTGTATGAATCTAATTTTGTTTGTACAGACTGCAGAAATGATCAGAGAATATATCAAGGGAAACGTACAGACAGATTAAAGGTAAGCGCTTTATTTTGTTTCAAGAATTGCAATAATTCATCAAAAAGAGTAATATTTTTAAAGGTACATTCCCACCAATTAATCAATAATAGATTGGATATCTTTTTTATTGTACTACTTTCGATAAAAAAGAAAAAATAATTAAAAGAACATACCTTAAAAAATAACCTTTAAGTCAGTCCGAAAGTGATCATTTGGAAAAAATGGCTATCCACCCAAAAATGGAACAACAATAACAGCAACAAAACTAAAGACAAATATTAACGCATTCTGTTTGTCTGTTACATTTAGAAGTTTTGTACTGACACCTTGTCACTGGATAATAATGCATTCAGTTATACTGACATTTACTTGATTTTAAAGAAAACGGTAAACTCTGAATTTTAGGGTATGTCTCTTTTAGTATTTGTGCAGCGAATAAAAACTTAACACAAAGATTCATATACAGTAAATGTATATACATTTTTATGTAATAAATTGTTCATATTACGTATAAATAGGAAAGAAGTTAGTAATAGTATAAAGGAGAAATTAAGGAACTTAAATAATTCCGAAATAAACGAACTTCCCTACAACCAGTAAAAACAAACAGTATTGAGAAAGTGATGAAAAAACACTGCTCAGTGTATGTATCTCTGCCAGTTACCTCACTCAACCTCGCAGTGTATCTCTGTCTTTGCCCTCAACCTCTCAGTGAATCTTTGTCGGTTACCCCAATTTATCTGTGTATCTCAATCTGTTATCTCTGCGTCTCTGTGTATCTTTGTCTTTGCCCTCAACCTCTCAGTGTATCCCTGTCTTTGCCCTCAACCTCTCAGTGTATCCCTGTCTTTGCCCTCAACCTCTCAGTGTATCTCTGTCTTTGCACTCAACGTCTCAGTGTATCCCTGTCTTTGACCTTAACCTTTTAGTGTATCTGTGTGTTTGCCCTCACCCTCTCAGTGAATCTTTGTCTGTTACCTCAGCTTCTGGGTGTATCTCTGTCTTTGACCTCTACTTCTCAGTGTATCTCTGTCTTTGACCTCTATTTCTCAGTGTATCTCTGTTTTGTCCCTCAACCTCTAAGTGTATCTTTGTCTTTCCCCTCAGCCTCTCAGTATACCTCTGTGTTTGCCCTCAAACTCTAAGTGTATCTCTGTCTTTGACATTTACCTTTCAGTGTATCTTTGTCTTTGCTCTCATCCTCTCAGTGAATCTTTGTCTGTAACCCCATCTTCTCTGTGTATCTCTGTCTTTGATCTCTACGTCTCTGTGTATCTTTGTCTTTGCCCTCAACCTCTCAGTATATCTCTGTCTTTGACCTTTACTTCTCCGTGTATCTCTGTCTTTGCCCTCAACCTCTCAGTGTATCTCTGTCTATGCCCTCAACCTCTCAGTAAATCTTTGTCGGTTACCCCAACTTCTTGTGTATCTCTGTTTTTGATCTCTACGTCTCTGTGTATCTTTGTATTTGCCCTAAACCTCTTAGTGTATCTCTGTCTTTAACCTCAGCCTCTCAGTATATCTCTGTCTTTGCCCTCAACTTCTCTGTGTATCTCTGTCTTTGCCCTCAACTTCTCTGTGTATCTCTGTCTTTGCCCTCAATTTCTCTGTGTATCTCTGTCTTTGCCCTCGACCTCTCAGTGTATCTCTGTCTTTGCCCTTGACCTCTCAATGTATCTCCGTCTTGCTCTCAACCTCTCAGTATATCTCTGTCTTGGACCTTATCTTCTCCGTGTATTTTTGTCCATGCCCTGAGCTTCTCAGTGTATCTCCGTCTTTGACCTTAACTTTTTAGTGTATCTCTCTCTTTGCCATCAACTTTCAGTATATCTCTGTCTTTGCCCTCAACCTCTCAGTGTATCTCTGTCTTTGCCCTCAATCTCTCAGTGTATCTCTGTCTTTGACCTCAACCTCTCAGTGTACCTCTGTCTTTGCCCTCGACCTCTCAATGTATCTCTGTCTTTGACCTCAACTTTTCAGTGAATGTTTCTTTACCCTCTAGTGCTCAATGAATCTTTGGCTGTTCCCTCAAATTCTCCGTTTATCTCTGTCTTCAACCTCTTCTTCTTCGTGACCTCAGCTTCTCCGTGTTTCTCTGACTTTGTCCTCAACTTCTTAGTGTATCTCTGTCTTTGACCTCAAATTGGTAGTGCATCTTTTTATCTTTCTAGGAACGGCTTTTAGGATCAGGTGGTTTCTCATAAGGTATTGTACGAGATATACAAGAAAATGCTTTAGAAACCGGGCCTCTAAGGTCAAATTCTCTGATGTCCGTTTTTCATACAGGGAAACTAATTCCTATTACTCTGCCAAATCTTTAGCAGTTTAATTGTAAATGTAACTGTTATAATGTTATTGTAATTGCTTACAATTTGTGGTTTATTTTTAACAATATATTGTTTCCTCATAAATGTTGAACACGGATGGTGCATTTTTTCATTTATTAGTTTACGGCCTAATTCATGTTAGGAATTTCAATTTATTTTTATCATACTTAGTCCACTAAACTTTTACATGATTTTTATATTACGTATGACTTTATATTAGATGGTAACTGGGCTTTTTTATATTGTAAATTATTCAGTTGAGTACACAAAATGACTTTCATTTTAAAGTGACGTTGTAATCTTTTTTATGATAAACGCCCGCTTATGAGTTATTTATAGGTCAGAGGCCTTCACAAGCTTAAACAGAAATGTTTTTTTTTTTTTTTTTTTTTTTTTTAATGATATTTTATATGACTATATAAATGCGATTAATTTGTTTTAAATGAATTATTTACATTTTAATTTTGATTTATATTTTAATTTGCATTGCTAAATTATTGCAAAATCTGCTTTTAAGTGTTGCAATATTTCTTTCATATCATTTATGGAAGATCGCTAGCTAGAAAAGTCGCTATTGTGGAATAAGCTTAAATGAAAGTGACTATAGCAAAATGTATCTTATTTACGCACATTCGACACACGATGTGAAGCTCAGAAAGATTTGATAAGATGTAATTGACAGTAACAGCGCTTCTGCTCTGCTGCAGTCACTTTTAGCAATAAAACAACTATATATCTCACGACCGGAGTATTGGGTTTTATGACTTTTTTAGTAATAAATACCATTTGACGCTTCATAACTCGCGAAAACGTATTAAAATTATCGTCTGTTTGATTGAAAGTAATTCAATCTTTTTTGACAAAAAACCATTTGGAAGTACGTCAGGTTTATTGTAAATTTTGTTATTATGAAACTTTAGTTTTAAATTTGATTCATACAAAGTGTTTTTACGACACAAGATGCAAAACGAAGCTCAAGCAAATATCGCTGACGTACACAGGTCTGAAATAGTAAAATGTGACAGCCAGTACTGAAGTGAAATACACCACCTGCAAAACATGCATTTTGCCTACTAGGGAAAGCTGGAATGGCCTTGTGATTTATTTAAAATAAAGTAGCTAAATAGTTCATTTATTAAGAAAATATTTTTTGTGTTTGAAACGTTTGTGTTAAGTTCAATTTTCTTTATGAATATGTACGGTGAAGATAAGAGAAACGACCGTCGACATAAACAATACAAGACAGGACTGGCGTTCCATACATAGATAGAGCTCTCGTCTGCTGCGTTGATGACAAACACGCGCATGTCTTACAAGAGCTTTTAATAATATAAAAGGGCAGATGGTTTGTTTATCTAGCGTAAGGATTGAACCTTTCGGATAAAGACGTTTGCTGTTACACCATTTTACCTTTGTATTAAATGTTATGATAGGCTTCGGAACAACGTGATTCTACAGATGCGTTTAATTAGCAGGTATCTGATACGGCTAGAATATTCCCTACTTTCACTAATGTATTTTAGTTTTTTAATTAGTTTTTTCTCTCTTTCTTTTTTCTCCCTGAGATATTTTTCCTAAAGGTAGAATTACAGTTCTTTAAGCACTGTAGTTTGTTAATCATGTTTGTTGCTAAATAAAAGGCAACCTGATATTCAGAATGTCATGGGGTTCACACGAGCAGAGAAGGTGGCTAATTTGTTGTACCTTCTCTCAGAGCAGAAACAGAAGTGCAGAACGGAGCATATATGATTTTACTTTCAGTCGTTCAACATGCTGGTCGGAAGGTCAGAATAGAATCAAAAGAGCAGATTTGTTTCTATAAAATGTACCCGCTAAGTGTCAATATATCTTTTATTCAGAAGGAACTGTAATTTGTATGAAAGTATAAGCTCTTTATCTACCATTATTATACAGCGGAACCTTGCTGAAAGTGATTGTTAAGGTAACTTTAAATCTATGTATTCACGGCGGAGTCGGAGGGACTGGACAGACTGTTGATGTTCTGTCTTTTTGTTTGTGTAAACAAATCTAAAAAGTAAGTTTTATTCAATATTCCTCTCAATTCGTTGCTTGCCTAGAAGTAAAAATAAAACCCTTAGCAAATACGCTGCGTCATTTTTCATACCCACAACTTCATTTTTGGCTTACTTCCGGTTTGTCTGTTAGGTCACGTCAGAGTTCGTGTTTCTGTGGAATGCACATTTTATAACGAGTATTTAGAAGGATCACGAGCAATTTCAAATAAATATTGCAGCAAAATTAAATAAAAACCAAAACTAATCAATCATATACGGCCATTTACAAACTCTGTGAAGCTGAGATAAAATTGAAAAAATAACCCCCTGCTACATTTTTTTGGACTGATCGCATTTTTCCATTGAACAAAAAAGTTCGTGCATGAAAAATATTGAGAAAACTGTTACCATGGAAACAATATTTCACGAATATTTTAATACTTTCTGCAACATGATGGATCTACCGTCGCTGTGAAACAGAGTACTACTGCTTCCAGCAACGTTCTGACGTAAAAAATTGTCGTGTGTTCTATCAATCATGCAAAGTAGCGAGGAAACTGCTCAGATTTCACTGTTAACTAGCTATGTGTTTTTTAAGTCTCGTGCAACCGGTGCAGACGACTTGGAGCTTCATATGCTGGGAAGCTGGTTGTTCTGGTTCCAGCACGGGGTTGGTTATGTATTTATTTATGAAAAATAGGAGAGTGTAACAAACATTGACATATTTGATGGAACAGATGTTTGAAACTTGCCAGAACAGATCAAGGCAAATTAATATTGTTATACCACAAGCACTATCCTGGCACGTTTGGCTTGCTTGCTCATACAACACATTACTCCGTAAAATTTAATCAGGCACCAGACCTGAGTAAGATGCTTGAACTTTAATAGTAAGAAAGATAAAAAAGAAGACATAAGCCCAAGCCTAACTCAAACATCATTTTCCCCGGTATCTGGCGCTCATTGCTTTTTTTATGAATGGCATCATAACGTTAGCTGTTAAGTTTACCAGCGAATTTCCGTCAACAACAGAGTAGACTTATGTCGAACGGCTTCCGCAGCCATCACTTCCGGTAACATATAAACAAAATACTAAACGTATTGACAGACTCCACAAATATTAAACACAGAAACGTTTTATCTGGATTCTTTGTCCACCTTGAAATTCAAAATGATGGCTGCTGCAAACTTTTTCGGTGGTTTCCGTATGGAATTCCGATACGCATGCGCACTGGAGTTTCTATATTTCAAATAACAACGTTTCTGTCGGCTCATCGTCGGACTCACCCGGGCTATTGTACACATAGATATTTTATTAAGAATCTACAACCTCAGGTATCCGACGATGCTGTTCGATAGGGACCACCAGCCTATTGCTTACTAGCATAATCGGATGTTCGCCCTTGGGTAGAAGCCATAGAAAGCACTTAATGACATATGTGCACCGGTCAGTGGGAACCAGTTGCTTAAGATGTGCCTGGTTCCACTGCGAGTGATTGTCAACGTGGCTTGAAAAGTTAAAGTAAATAAGTATGCATTTTAAAAGCTTAAAATCATCTCAAACGGATACGTAACATCATATTCATTCGTTTAGAGCAATAATCGTTTCTCTGTTTTCAACACATGAAAAAAAATACCAACAGAAAAATAAGCATCGCACTTTTTTCATTAATTGTAAACAATGAATTAAGATTTTATCTGAAACACTCGAGTAATCTAAACTTGTGTATTGTTTCAACAAGAAAGTCGGTGATATGGTTAGATTAGGCCTCTCGACTTTTCCATTAAGTATTTGTACACCTGGTTACGCTTGGGTATATTAATTCGTCAGTGTGCCAAAATTTATGAGCCTTGTCCAATTCAGCCTAATTGGGGTCCCATAAAATGTTAATGCATTTTATTTACGCTTTGTAAAGTAAAGGCATAATACTAGTATCTTTAAACGGTGTATAGATAGATGTCCGTGGTACTTGTATAATATGAATTATTCACAAGTTAAAAGATAACTACATGTATATTGTTTTTATTCAGTTTAGTGATAATCTGTTATAAGTATTTTTTACCAAAGCTAGAACTTTTAAAGTGTACATTCTCTTTGAAATTGTAATATAACAGTTATTATATCCAAACACACGTCAAAATTAATGTGAAATGAAACTGACGTTAAGTATAAACAATCCAGTGAAATTATTCCGACTTGAATTTCTGCTTCCAACAATAAAGAATTCAAAAGTTCTTTTTTCTGCAAAAATAGTTCCAACGAAAACATTTCATTTCGTGATTTATGTATTAAGCTTTCCAACCACTCGAAGATTTCTAATCTTAAATGAATTTCTTTTTCTAGAAGTATAAAAAAATTTGTTACACTACGATTTTTGTGCCAAACGCTCCAATTATTTGTGCATGCCATTCGTGCGAGAGAAATGTTGGTAAACCATTGATTTAAGTTAAAATAAATTTGTTAGTTTTATTTATCTCTGCTCTGATATTATCACTAGAGATAGCAAAATTGTTTACCGCTGTTTCATTTTGATTACTTTTGAAATGAGTTTCGTTATATGTAGGGGAATTTCGGAGTCATGGCTTCCTTTATTTTTCATTTAAGTATTTCATAAGCTACTTAAAAAGTAAGCGAATGAAAAAAATATCCGATTGTGTCTCTCTGTGTCTTTCTGTCTGTCTGTCTGTCTGTCTCTTACTCTCTCTCTGTAATATTTCAAAGGTCTGCGCGTGAGCGTCCCAATTCCATAGCACATTGACATCTCTAATGTTTAAAACAAACAAACCTGCATGAAATATATACACAAAGAAAAGGAAAGTAAACAAATATAGCTCACGATATAAGACAAAAACAGACACATGCAGTTCAGGGAAACATAAAAACAAACTATGACAGATTTCTTCTATTATACTCAGAACTGTTATGAATAAAAACTTAATTACATATGAAATGAACATGGCATCATGGCGTCAGTGAATATGCCAAGGAGATAAATCTTCCCAAGGCTACAATGATCTTTTTTTTACCTTACTTACAAATCTAGATCTAAGACACCTCAAAACATGCACAAAATACGCACATTTTGTAAACATTAAGCAAGCATGCACCCAAACTGAAAATACAAATAAAACACCGAGCGAAACACAATCCAGGTACCGTGAATGTATTCGTAATTAAATTAGATCTCGTGTAACATTTCAATTGGAAAACGTTAAGAATAGAAAAGGATTAGATAAAAGCTTTGCAGAAAAAAACTTTGAAACGTAATGACGCTTTTAAAGAAGCAAATTGTTTAACCAAAGCTGAAAGGTTGGGCGCGCTCCCAGAGGGCGCGCTCGGAGATAGCGTAATAAGAATTAAGTGTTATTTCATAAACAGATGCAAAGTAAGCGACAGGGGTTCTGCCTCCGTGTGTGCATTTTTTCTTAGTTGTCTTATTTCATTATTATTAACATTTTGTAGAAAAAAATTTAAAATGATTTAAAAAAAACTTCAGCATTCGGCTGTATAATTCGTTTGTGTACAAATACTTTTGCAAGACAGGAATATATTCGTATATTAAGCTTCTTACACATCATTTGTAACTATATATCTTTTACATATGATTAAAACGGTATTGTTTACGAAAATAACCTCAATTTAATTGTTTGTCAGGCGTATCAACTGACCAGGTTTTGTTCAATTATTGTGGATTTAAAGTTGTAAGTAACTCTGCTATGATAAAAATGGCTAAGGATTAAATTTAGGATGTAACAGTGATTTTTGTTTTATTTTCTATTATCTTATTATTAATATTATTATTATTTTTATTATTATTATTATTATTATTTTCTGTAAATAGTTACCAAAATAAAATGATAAAACATATATAACGTCTGGGATTTTTTAATGATTTTTTTAACCGTTTTGTGAAAAGTAAAATCTGTTTTGAAGGTGGCTGAATTGTGTTTAATCTTTTTTTTCAGTGTTGATGGATAATGGCAGGTGCGCGATGTACCGTGACGTCAAGGGATCTGTTCATTATCATTTTATGTGTTGCCACCATTTCGGTGCTGTTCAATTTCCAAATAAGCTACCATGGAACTAGTAGTTTAGTTGACCAAAGAGTGGAAATTAATGAACTGTTTAGCGCTCAAGAAGCGCGTGTACATACTGACAGATATGATGCTAAAATTCTCGGCCGATCTTTAAACCAGCATGAAACCGACCCACAGAAGTCAAGGTCAACGGAGAAAGTAACACTGCGTTCAAAACTAGCCGAGGTAGGCATCTATCGATTGTTTTAATATATGTATTTTTTTACGTTTTCTTAAGTCATTTATTATCGTTGTATAATGTAGCAATGTTTCTTGTCACTTTCATTCCGAATATTAACCTGCTTGTAATGTCCATGGCCAAAATACTGGACTTGAATTGGATATTCAGTCAATCGCTTAAGCAACTCGTGTCTTCACCAACAATTCATTCTGTATGATGGGATAACAATTTAATTTTAATTAGAATTTAAATTTGTCAATTAAGTTTTAAAAGCTGTTAAACATTTAAGATTGTATTGATGTCCTTTATGTTTCAAAAGTAGACAAAATCATTCAAAAACACTCTCAGAATTTTCAGAGTTAGTTTGTGTTATTGATATTTTCGAAGGTCAGTTGCCTTTAACATTGCCGTCATAGTACACTACAATCTGGTTGTCCGGTCTCTAATGACAGGTGTATCTGTCATAGTGTCACCTACTGGGTGTTTTAACCTCCGGTTTCGCTCGTTTGTTTCCCCCACAACTCATGGTCAGCATTATTAATGACCTGACACACACCTTGGTGTCACATGGCCCAGCTAGCATCATACAGCTTGTAGGGTTATATGTTTTCGACCTGAATAGTGAATAGAGTTTTCAATAAATGACATGTCAGTTTAACAATTGGTGTCTGAAAAATATGGAATGTTTGAAATGTCATTTGGCAGGCTGTTTATTTGAGCCTTAGAAAATTGAAATTTCCTCTGGTATCTTCAAAACTTTAGTAAGGCCGTATATCAATCTTATGAATATAAATGTCCCAGAAGATACAGGTAGCTATAAAACAAGAGGGAGAAAGGAAGGGAGAAAGGGTGCAACTGCAGAAAGTCAGTGATACATTTCAATAGAATATAAAGGCATCAAAACAGGCCATTTTCATAATATTACAGACAAAAAAGCTAAAACTTCAAACTTCCTTTGAGAAATGTTCATAGTTCGTTTTGATATTTTTTTTCTTTGCAATACATAGATTGAGAGCAGATTGCTGTCATCGAGGCATCGTGTAGTTGCCTTACAGACGGACGAAGCCCCTACAGGCAAGGAAAAATTGCTACACAGACTACATGAGCTGGACATAGATATTGTGACAAAACATGGTGTTTATAATTTAAAGACAATCTTTTTAATGCAATTTTTCATCTTTCTGCCAGTAAACTGATTTGGTCAGAAGGCAGCTATGACCAACCACGTTGATAGAAACTAATTGTCTGAAACAAAACCATTGTCCAAACATTATTCAAAACAGAACATTCAAAGGCACCGCTTAACAAATAATTATATTTCAACATATGTTAAAGTACGAGTTTACGAGTTTTCTTGATGAAAATTCTGGTCAATGCATTTAGATTTTAATTATGTAATCTTGTTTTCAAATTTTTGCAAAAAAGAAATGACTGTAATTCATATAAAGTTTGTTTTTTGTGAACTATTATTTGAATATAGTATTTTGTACCTTTTTATTCCTATCTTATATTACAGAAGCTATGTTCTGGGTTAACAACGATACTGTTGTACAAGGAAATTGGACCGTCATGTTTTGTCTCAATTCTAACAGCTGTCAACACGCACATACTCAAATTTCACAAAAGGTAAAGAAATCTATCCGTATGTGTCTGGTATCTCATTTCATCTCATATTAATTTGTTAATTTATCTGTAAATGTTTTAGGAGTAAGCTTTTTTAATTAACTTTTATCGAATGCGCAATTGAGCGACTGGATTCAATTCTTTTTTATTATTATTATTTTTTTTTTTGTGGGGGGGGGGGGCTTTCGTTTTTTTCTCTCCAGTTCTCATGTATACAGTTGGTCAAAACATGTAAGATATAGCTTCATTGGGCTTCTTTCAGTCGGTGCTAAGTGCTATTAAACAGAGTCAGATAGAAAACATAACGCTATCGCCCCTCGAAATGCAAATGAGAGGAACAGTGCTGGTAACCCATTTATGCCTAATGGATTATGCCATTGATATCTTTGTTAGTTGGGGACGAGTCTATTTCAGTTAAAAGGGTTTCTGGTATAGATTGTCTGTTTCATTCTATTTAGGGAAGAAAGTCCTTACGCATACAGTGTAGGTCCTGATCACACGCTGCACTGTTTGTCTATGTCTAATATTGTGGATGCTAGGCGTTTATGGGTTAAGAATAGTAACTTTTATCGAATTTTTTACTACAACACCATGCCTTGTTAGCTGTTTAATTCTTGCAGGTTGACAGAATTCCGGAACTTCTTCGTTTGATACAGACACCGGAAGTTTTGTGCTCAGCGTCTAAACTGTCGGAACGAATTTCTGGTAATTATGTCAAATTAAGACAATTGATACTCCAAAAACAATTTTAAAATGTATATAGGATGTTCATGTCTGAAAGAAAACCTCAGATAATCGATCCAGTACAATATAAAGACAGGTTTGAACCTATGATGGCATATTTCAAAAAGTAGACCTGAAAGTGCCGAGAACTGCCTCTGCCACCAGTTAACGTAATATATAAATATGATGACTTGATAAAATTTGCGTACTAGTGGTGTTATTGTATTTACCAGTATGTTAAGGTAAAACGTTTCGCAAATGTTAAATAGCATCGTCGGTGGTTAAATAGTTAAACAGTTAATTATCACGAAAATTATGCGACTTTTACGAACGCGTTTGCAAACCTTAACTGGTTATCTTACGGCAGAAATGTGCCTCCATATGAACCAGATTCTGTAGTTTAAACATTTATCTGCATGGCGTTATTTTGTTATTCAAATTAAGCTTATTTAGTGTATATATATAATAAAATCAGTGACTTGTCTAAAATCATGATAAAATGATTCATTTCAGAGAAGACCATTGGTATTTTTATGGCTTCATTTTCTAATTCTTTTTTCTATGTTTTCAGAAGAAAAATTGACCAATCACTGCGAGCCATTGAAATGCAGCAAAGAACAAATAAATAAGAACATACTTCTTGTTACGGGAAATACTACACGTTACAACTTCTCCATGCAAGAACATTGTAAAAAGTATGAAAGACACTTTTTGAAATACTTGTGTATTTTAATAGAAATATGTTTTACACGTTTACTTAGCTCCTTTTTTTATAATTATTAAATTACTGTTTTGATATAATCACAGTTCTTTACTATAAAAAAACTCTCAGTTTTGATATAAACACAGTAAATTCCTTTAAGATGCCCTCGGCGTCATGACAACAAAACAAATAACGTGCTGAAAAAAATAGATTCCTTGTTTTCTCATATTTCTCATGTATTTGTATTTTCACAGTGAGGATAATTTTCCTGCAGGGCACGTATGGTACCTTCCAGACAGACCTATAGTATTTCCAGGTGGTCCCTTATTGAGGGTACAGTGTCTGGTCGTCTCTTTGTTCCCGTTACGATTTTATGTTCACCCAGAAATGCTCACAGGATCTTTTGATGCAGCGAATCGTTCTGGATTGCTGAGGAAGGTATGATCAATAAAATGTTTTGCTGTCAAGATATAACCTCCCCATTTTACAACATATTGCGAAATATTTCGTTCACAGACAAACACAACAGTTTTCGAAATTATGTAAACATAATATTTTAAACATCTTCAAAAAACCAATTTACGTAGAACATTTTGACATCATTTACTCAGTAGAATGAGGTTTTGTCACACTTGTGCAAAATGTTTCTGCTGAGAACAAATTATTTCCTAATTCTTACAAATGTACATCTAATCAAAACTTGCTTTCTGGGTGAGACACGATCAGGTTCTTGCGTTTATAGTGAGCATAACGTTTTAAGTGAAAACGAGGCTTTTAAGCGATGAAAATGACATTTTAACGTATTGTTTGTCCTTGTTTATTTAATGATCTATCTCTTTAGTCAATTGTCTTTTTAAGTCTAGCACAGAAGAGCTGTTGCAGTATATATCAGAAGCATATGGACTGGGGACGTCATCACGATGGTGGATGGAGGTACAGAGGAAACTTCTTCTGTACCTGGTCTCCTTGGAACTAGAGATACACAGGAAAGGAAACAGAACGTAATATATTGATGACATTTACAGGGTGTTTTGAAAGTTCTGGTGTATGATTGTATTCGATACTGTTTCATCTGATGTTATATAAATAAGTATGGCATTAATTACCTAGCAGAGATTTCTTCGGATGAAACAGAGCTGCTTAAAAACTTTGCGGATGGATGTAAGAGAAAGGGCTCTTATTCATTTGTTTGGGCTTAAGTTTTGTTTCTTTCACCCTCAGTATTGTCTCCAAGCTTCCTTAACACTTCGAAAATTCCTCAAAAGTATGGACGAAAATAGAGATAAAGAACAAAAATACTGATTAATTAAAAAAATGAACGTAACATTTTACGTTGAAAAGCTTTAGATATTCTTTCAAATCGACATGAACTTAAATACATTGTACCCTTTTTTCAACTACAGTCATTTATTACATAACATTACTTTAAAATAATCACAGTTATGCTAGCTTCTAAATAGATCACTGGCATATATGTCTATTTTTTCAGCTGCAAACGTTGTTTTCAGCCACTTCAGATAGACATTGTGTGTTCTACTGTACAGTTCTGTCGGATTTTACCGGTAATTTTTGTGATTCTTTACTGAATCATTTACTCAAAAGACAGCTGATAACAGATACTGAATATTGTTTCGACTCGAACTAAAACATGCCCTGCCTATCTATTTCGTTAGTTTAAATGACAACTTACAAATTATTTCACATCGAATTAAGATTGACTTCTTAAGTTCAGAAAAGGGACCTTAGAAATGGTTTAGGATGTGCAACTGTCATAACATAAAGAAGATGACTTTCTTTTTTATTGAATTTTAGTATCAATAATATTTTCATCATCATCATCATCATCACCAACATCATCACCTGTGTTATTATAACTATTACTATGATTCATTACTATTATTCAGTTATTATGCTGCTGCTGATGATGATGATGATGATGATGATGATGATGACTTATTAATAGTAATTATTAATAATTAGTATTAAATACTAAGTTCGTCTTCAAAAGAAAACGTCGAGGTCACATGAAACCTTGCAGCCCTATAAATCTCAATGTCAGTCAAACAACTCTACCCTCACTAGACACAATTTTAATATCGGTTTTAGATATCTGTATAATTTAACACCCTCTCAACTACAAGAAAGGCAACTCCTTCTTTCAGATTTTACTATCTTTTTGTATTTTAAAAAGTCGGCAAAATTAATCGTTTACGCGGTTTTAAAGGGCGGGAAACTTGTTTACCTCAGGTGACGACAGTAGGAGCGGAGAATATGAGCCTGTCACATTTGAAAAGTATCAAGACTTTGGTAACATCTCGACTTCATGTTTCTGAAGATGTCGAGCGCATACTGGAACAAAAGGATTATACTCAGATTACCGAGGTACAATGGTAGTTTACTCTTTACTCGCTGTTATTATATCCCAGATTACATCAGTCGAGATGCACGCACATCCTCGTCATGAAATTCAATATTAAAGCAAAATTTGGAAATGATAATTTATTTACTACATTCTTGAAACCAAAAAGAAATTAGTAAAAAATATAGGTTGTGACAAAATTTATAGAAGGATGCCCTCGCTGTGTTTTGAAAGATAGAAACTGGTATTAAGGACAAGGATAAATGTGACATTGATTGATTACGACAACTGTTCCCATGTCGTCATCAGCTCGTCATTTGTTGCTTTATATTTCAAGAGACAGAATTTTCATGAAGCCAAGAGATTTTTTTCAGCCAGAATGAAAATAACAGTGTGATATAAACAGTTTACATGTATTTTAATAAAACTAAACAGTATAATTCAATAAAAAAAAAAGCAAATATCGTTTAATAATGCTATGGCATAGTCAAAAATATTCATTGTAAGTTGATACCTTTTGGTTTGCATCCTCGAAACAGAAATTGGAAATCCACGAAACATAAATTAGAAAATATCAGAACATGTTATTTATCATTCATGTTCGTTCTCCAGACATCTAAAATTACACACGAGTAAATGTAATCATCGCGTCTTTTTTTTTACATGTTTGATTAAAATAATAACGTCTGTCAATGGTAGGATATTGCTAGTATGTGGAATATATTTTTTTCAATTTAGCATTCATAAAATGTACCACGGTACATTTCTCTTTCAGATATGTAAAGGCGTCAGTGAACAAGATGATTGTCTTCCAGAAGACTATTTTATTTATCTGTTAGACTGGCGAAGAGAAATGAAATGTTCTTCACAATGGATACCGGTAAAAGCCCAACACAACATAAGTTTAAAACAGAGTTAAACATACTCTGTAATTTACTAGTATAGATTCTCCCAAGTATTTTTTTCCAGTTTTATTTCTCTATAGGGTGACAAATGGTACAGCCGAAAAAAAACTAAATTAAGAATAGAGGAGCATTGTTGTTACTTCATAACGAAAATCAATAATTGTGGTTTTATAAAATGCAACGCATGGGTGTTTTAGTATGGATGTTTTACAACCATGGGTGTATCAGCGTGGATGTTTTAGAGTCCGGTGACTCTACATTCTGTTAACGTAAGATCTTGTCCCATCACTAAATATAATTATTTTGTAGATTTATCCGTCGAAGTTTGGATGCAAAGAATTATCGAAGTACACATTGACAGGTAGTGAATTTAGTCAAACATTCAAGTACATGGCTCTAACTAGACGTATTGGAGAAGCCTTCCAATGGACAGACCAAACCTCCACAGAGTTACAGTATACAGTAGATGGGTGAGTCATCATATCGTATCGTATCGTATCGTATTGTGCCGCATCGTATCGTGTCGCATAACATCAAGTTGTTGAGAACTTTTATTTGTTGAAATGCATTTCACTTTTTTTAAGGATTAAGTACACTTTGTTTTATGGAACAGACAGAATATAACTTGTTGCAATACCTTTATTCTTTTTTTTATTTTATTTATTTATTCATTTATTTCTTGTAGTACAGTATTCAAGAGTTAGAAAGGCATTGCTCATTTCTTGAGTTTACAATTTCAGAGAAGATGATGACTATATGGATTTGAGAATAAATAAACAAGGAAGATATCCACAAGGTTATTGTTTATAGTTTTTCTTGTACAGATAACATGACACTACTTTTAAAATGTGTACTTTTTAACGTACAAAATTTCTTGCTGTGTTTCTAGAAAAACATATCTTTGGAGATTATGTCAATAAAAACTGTTTGTGTAGTATTTAAGACAGATTAAATGCATTTATAGTTTAGTACTATTGAATAAATAAATCTCACGTGGACAGCAATTTACAACAATGTTCAAAGATTGCAAAGAAATTGAGTGAATCAGCCAGCTGGTCTAGAAATGCTTTTTTTATTGTGAAAGACCAAAAGGAATGCCCCTTTATGATACGCTGGTTAATTTAAAGTGTATTAAAACTTTCAATGACATTTTTATCTTCTCTAGGGACACCAGGACCTTGTAGCAATGGTAAGTTATTTCTTCTCTTCCTGATGCACGTTGAATTCAGAAATACATTTACAACTTTTCAAAATATACGAAGTATGTCCGAAATATTAGTAGTACCCTTCAATTTCTTGTGTTACTATTTTTTACCCAAAAATACCATAGATTCGTGACCTTTAACTTCAGTGAGGAGATAAAGCAATTGATCAAACATCATCACTGTTTGTTTCTTCGAGTTTTTTTAAGAGTGGCATTCAAGTCTTTTGTATTCCGTATACAGATTCTGAAGATTTTGGAAAACTAGATGGGATATTTATACATCCTCAAGTGAACCTGGTAAAGATCTCTCCAAACAGTTATAACGCCACAGTAGAGTATGACAATATTCTAGTACGGGTACACGCGGTCTCCAGGAGTTGCAAATGTCAAGTGAAACTGGAAAATAAATATAACGAGCCAGGGTAAGTGATTCTTGTTTAAGGCTTTGGGTGTCTAGAAATTATTGTTCTGTTATATTGATCTGTGTTTTTTTTAAGTTATGTTCATCGTTTTGCTGGCTACATATTTACAGGGTTTCTTTCATATAGGAGAAAACAGTATTTTTTGTTTTGACTCACCCCTAGTCTTAAGCAACAAATTGTTGTTCGGGACTCTGTTTCTTTTTGGAAATGGTCGTCTGGCTGGCTACATATGAAAATATTATAAAGAAACCACGGCTATTACAAACGTTAAGTATTAGTCGAAGCTATAAATAGTAACATTGAATAAAGTTAGGGGTAATATAATCACTTCAAACTTAACACACTTAAAAGGATACATCTCAAATTCACCCAGTTTGACGTACAGGTGTTGAACAGAAATGAATATTATCTATTTTATCCTTAATAGGGCACGTAACATAACATTGGGTTTAGGACAGAACAAGGTCATGATATATGTAGTCGACACAATGAGCCAGGACCTGAACATTGTAAATGCTGTCGTCATTAACATACACAGACAACGGAGAGGTTTAGATCTGAAAGATTTTGAAGAAAGAACAATGCAATCGTGTGCTTTAAAACAGGTAAATTCAAATTAAGATTAACACTTTCATTTTACTTGGCATCATAAGATTATAAGATTGGAGTTTTTAAAACAGTTGTTGTTTAACGTATACGGACACTGCTTGTACATGAAGTATAAAGTTTAACTGTCCATAACAACAATATCCGTATGCAACAAGTTAGCTACATGACAATGCTATTGAACCAGACTTAGGACTCCAAATTTCTTAAACATATAAAATCAAAAAGACATTTAGTAATTCTGTGAAACATTATTTACATATGTGTTGCTAAAAATGACAATTTTTTTTGTATTTAATGGTTCTAAATCCTGCCTATAATGCCTAAGAATGCTTTATTAAAGGTTCAAAAGTATAAAAATACATAATTGTTTTTAAAGGATTGTTCGTTAAAATTTGACGAAACAGAGCCATGTGGTCTCCATAATCTGAAAACCCGATATTGGAGCGGAAATGGACATGTGGCGACTACGAAAAGATGTACTTCCGGTGATCACAAAGGTAACGGATCTATGTTTTCTTTCTAATGGAATGTCTTTACCTTTTTATAAATGAATGGATGTATGAACAGTTTGAGTTAAATTATATTAGTTTGATGTCATTTTTTCCTATGAAGACTTTTCCGTATTTTGTCAGTGATGTTTTCTTTCTATTTATTCTACAGGGCATTGGGTCATTCCGTGCAGAATCTGCTCCAGTAATGATTGTTTCTGGGACAAGGCAAGATGGCGGCCATTTGACTGTCATTATGAGCAATTTTCTCAGTCAGCATTGCAACAGTGTTTGCGAGGGAAAAAGTTACTGTTTATAGGAGATTCGACGAACAGAGGAGTTTCCAATTATATTATTGAACAAATAAATGGTTCACTTTATGACTGGGACAAAACTCATTCAACAAGAGTCTACACAAACATAAACAACGAGAAAACACAATTCACATTTGCATATTATCCACATTTCTGGCTGCCTGCAGACCATCGGCCGAGGTTCAGCAAAGTAATTTATCAGCTTATCAAAAGGTGGGTGTTGTCTGAAAGATCGGGTTGCCTTCCTGCAAGTCATTCATAATACCTCTTTGCATTTCTTCAACTAAAGGGAGCAGTAATCTTTACTGAAAAAAATCATTTTTCTGACATATAAGGTTACAGGCTACAATAACTTGGCGTTTTTAATTTGTTTAGTTAAAGCAAATAAAGCTTAGTGAAAAAAAAACAGAAATTCTTTAGTAGAGTTAGAACCCTGCTTCATCGGACAGTTGTTCAGTTACTGTATTCGTGATCTGACAGAGAAAATCATGTTTTATCTAAGTGGTCTTAACATGTACAAAGTTTTGTTACAGATAGTTTTATTCATTCTTACAGCTCATTACCATTACGGAATGATTCGAATACAATTCTTGTAGTCGGTGGAGTCCATTGGCTTGCCAAGCAACATATTGATCTCATTATAGAAGCTTTACAAAGGTAACCAGTCTTCCTTTGATAACCTTTGGTAACCAGTCTTCCTTTGATGACCTTTGGTAACCAGTCTTCCTTTGATGACCTTTGTGTAATAAGTGTCTTTTTTACGTTTATTGTCAATCAAAAATGTATATAAAATTGCGTGATACAATTAAAGGGGTCTTGTGTAAGATTTGACCTAAATTTGACTTTTAACAGAATTACACAAATCAATCCTTTCTGTTCGAGAAATATGCACTTTGTTTATATTTAAAGTACGCACAGTTGCTTGCTAAAGTGTTTAGACAAAGTACATTTGAATGTCGAAAAAATGGTGTACAGTCGCAGGTCACTTTTGGACGTCATTTTGATGTTATTTGACGTACACCTGTTATGTTCTTTTTGTCTCAAATTAAAGATACTTATCAGTCACTTGATAACAGAACAGACATGTCATTTCCAATATGGAGTCAGTTGGTTTACTAGTAAATGCACCTAATGTTTCTGAATACCTTGTCATTTTAATGTTTTATTCAATTAATTTAATGTTAAAGTATTTCAAAGATTAAGCAGAAAAAAGAGCTTTGTCATGATTATACAAAATATATAATAGATATATACATAAATCTTTAACAACAAAATGACTTTGAAACAGATCATATTCTTATTAATAATTCCTTATTGTTTCCTCTCATGCAGGAAAGGCTTATCAGGCATAACAAAGGCAGTGAAAGGTTTGGGAGCTGGTTTTCATCAACCTATTGAAAATGTAAAATTTGTACCCAAGACTGACCACGCCGACCTCCAGCAAAGAGAAAGTGATATCTTAAACTACGCTAAAACAAAAGGCTTTCACACTGTGGCAACTTTTAACATGACAATAGCTCGATATAAAGACTTTCTTGAGGGCAGTTGCGCTTGTCACTTTCATAAAGTAAGTGATGATTTTTAGATTTTTTATCAACTTTAATGGGTGAGATTCAAACAATAAAGCAAGTTATATTTCTGACAGATACTTTATAACTATAATATACTCGATTTTAGCTAGTGACCAGTTTAGGAAAGTAAAAGAAATTTCAAATAAATCTTGACTTTACGAATTTTGACTGCCATGATGTCACAATCTTTTATGACAATATTTTACAATATTGCATTGCCATCATGTCACTGTCTTTAACTGCCATCATGACGTCATTTTTGACTGCCACCATGTCACCATCTGTAACTGTCATCATGCCACCGTCTTTAACTGCAATCATGTCACCATCTGTAACTGCCATCATATCACTATCTTTAACTGCAAAAATGTCGCCATTTTTAACTGCCACCATGTCAACATCTTTAACTGCCACCATGTCACTATCTTCAGCTGTCAACATGTCACCATCTTGAACTGCCCTTATCTAACCATCTTTAACTGCCACTATCTCATCATCTTTAACTGTCATCATGTCACCATCTGTAACTGCCACAATGTCACCATCTTAAACTGCAATTATGTCACCGTCTTTAACTGCCATCATGCCATCGTCTTTAACTGCCATCATGTCACCATCTGTTACTGCTCTTATCTCATCATCTGTAACTGCCATCATGTCACCATCTTTAACTGCCCTTATCTCACCATCTTTAACTGCCATCATGTCACCATTTTTAACTGCCATCATGTCACCATCTTTAACTACCACCATATCACTTTCTTTAACTGCCACCATGTCACCATCTGCAACTGCCACCATGGCACCATCTTTAACCGCCATCATGTCACCATCTTTAACTGCCACCATGGCACAATCTTTAATTGCCATCATGTCACCGTCTTTAACTGCCATCATGCCATCATCTTTTACTGCCATCATGTCACCATCTTTAACTGCCACCATGGCACCATCTTTAACTACCATCATGCCATCATCTTTTACTGCCATCATGTCACCATCTTTAACTGCCACCATGGCACCATCTTTAGCTGCCATCATGTCACCGTCTTTAACTGCAATCATGTCACCATCTGTAACTGCTCTTATCTCACCATCTTTAACTGCCATCATGTCACCATCTTTAACTGCCACCATGTCACCATCTTTAACTGCCACCATGTCACCATCTTGAACTGCCATCATGCCACCATCTTTGTCTGTCATCATGTCACCACTTTTAACTGTTATCATGTCACCATCTTTGTCTGCCATCATGTCATTACTTTAAACTGTCATCATGTTACCATCTTTAACTGCCACCATGTCACTATCTTTAACTGCCATTATGTCAACATCTTTAACTGCCACCATGTCACCATCTTTAACTGCCATCATGTCACCATCTTTAACTGCCACCATGTCACCATCTTTTTCTGCCATCATGTCACCATCTTCGACTGCTATCATGTCACCATCTTAAATGCCACCATGTCACCGTCTTAAACTGCCATCATGACGTCATTTTTGACTGTCACCATGTCACTATCTTTAACTGCCACAATGTCACCGTCTTTAACTGCCATCATGCCACCATCTTTGTCTGCCATCATGTCATTACTTTAAACTGTCATCATGTCACCATCTTTAACTGCCACCATGTCACCATCTTTAACTGCCATCATGCCACCATCTTTGTCTGTCATCATGTCACCACTTTTAACTGTCATCATGTTTCCATCTTGAACTGCCATTAAGTCACCATCTTTGACTGCCATCATGTCACCATCTTTAACTGCCATCATGTCAACATCTTTAACTGCCATCATGTCACCATCTTTGACTGCCATCATGTCACCATCTTTAACTGCTATCATGTCACCGTCTTTGATTTCATGAAATTCTTATCCTTTCAAAATATTTTTTCAAAATTTTAAAATTCAAGGTTTTTTTCAGGTAACGAGGCATTACTCAGCAGACTATGGGTATAGGTATAAAGTTGAAGGAGATATAAATGCCGCTTATTCCCAAATTTTACTGAATCAGATCTGCAGTGGAGCCTAGACAATCATTGATACATTCAGCTCTGTTATATTTTTCTATTTCTACTCTTTTTTTATTTATAACAAATCATACATGCTCTAGTTGTACTCCACCTATTTACTGTTGTTAAGTTTGATGGCTTGTGCAAGAAATGAATAAAGACCAGAAAAAAGTGTTTGCTTACAATTTATTGTAAACTGTAAACATAAAACTATCGTGATATTTATTAATTGGATATTCTCTTAATTTCCTATTATTCCATTAATCTTCTAAAGTGTTCAATACAAAAAGACTTCAACATAGAAGTCATAGTAATACCTTGTAGCTTCACATATTTCGTCAAGAAAAAGGCCGCTTGAAGGCGAAGTGGCAGTCACTTGCATTCATAAATATTAGACTCAATCATCCTTATATTCATTATCTGTAAGTAAGAGTCCAAACTATTATGTTATCGATATATTTATAACATTGTAAAATGGTTTTATACTTTATTGTACATCATACAAGAGCAAACTCTAAACTGACTGTTAACAACAACAGAATATACAATATATATAGTAATGGAACAATAACTCTAAGATCATATACAGCTCATTATACATATAGTGTTGCGTCCCTTGGTACATGTAACAAGCAGTTACACAACACCCCTTTCCTAAAGTCGGAAAGTCACTGTTTACCAAAAACATAAATTCAAGATTAATCTGCAACATTTATATTGCTTTTAAGGTCAATCACACTGTAACTGAACTTTATGTCATTCATGTAAACTTAATTGAAATGTCAGTTGCAAATTAAACTGTTATTGCTAATCTAAAATAAATGAAATCCATTTCAATGTAATTACGTAGAATGACAAAACAATTATAAGTTTAAACGATCTGGCGGCCGGGAAACTCTCCCAGATCTTGTCACATAAGCATTATTTGAACTTTCAGCATTTGAACAGTTTTGACCTTGAGACAATTGAGAGTCTGATTTTTCGTTAGACACTGGTGACTGGTATCCTGTAACAGGGATATCAATTTCCTTGTCAAAATGAACCTTTTTATTCAGTTTCACCAAATGCCTACGATTTCTTGCAATTGTGCTTTTCGGTGTCTCTACAATAAAGGATCTTGGTCGTGAATCTTCCCGTATTATTTTGCCCTCGATTCCCATGTCCTTTACATACACCCCTTCCCCTTCCCTTAGTGGAGGGAGATATTGCGCACGTTTAGACTTGTCGTAATTTTCTTTATAGTAATTACGGTACTTCTTTTCTTTTTGCAAAAGAATTTTAGAATTCACAAGCCTCGGTTCAAGTTTCTGCGGTATTTGAGGGACTGTACTTTTAATTTGACGCCCGAATAACATTTGACTTGGCGAAAGTCCATTTTGTAGCGGCGTTGCCCGATACGTCAACATAGCTAAATATGGGTCTTGACATGCATTCAGCAGACGTTAAACGGTTTGCACTGCGCGTTCCGCCTCTGAATTACCCATAGGATACCTCGGACTCGAGGTTACATGTTCAATACCGTATTTAGTACAAAACTTCCTGAAAATATCAGAAGAATATTGTGGACCACCATCCGTCACTATGGTATCACACAGTCCATGTCGCGATAATATGGATTTGAAATGTTCTACGACAGATGCAGACGACAGCGAGCTGAGTTTAGCTAGTTCGATATAGCGAGAGTGATAATCTATCACCAACAGATATGTAGCACCTCGCCAATGAAACAAATCTGATCCTAATTTTGACCAACACCTTTCGGGAAAAGGCGTAGCTAACATCGGCTCCCTTTTTTCATTTTGGCTCTTAGCGCAAATGTCACACCCTTTAATAAGATCTTTGATATCATTGCTTATTCCAAGCCACCAAACGGATTCTTTAGCCCTTGCTCTACATTTATTTATCCCTTGATGTGCCTGGTGTAACCTAGACAAAATATCTGCTTTCAGTTCTGCAGGGATAATCAACCTGTCATTCCTCATTAACAACCCATTGTTGAGAGTAATTTCTGACTGAAATTTCCAATATAATTTTGAAACTTCACATGACTTTGAATCAGGCCACCCATTTTGAACAAACTCAATTAACTTTTTGCAAACATAGTCTGACCTTTGTTTTGACATTATTTCCTGCAGCCTTTTGTCTGTGGCTGGCAAAGCTTTCAAAATTAAATCAACATACAGCTCCGTCTCCGAGCAATTTTGACTATCCTCAAATGTCAAACTGTCACATGTTGGATGTCTGCTAAGTAGGTCAGGAATGATTAAGTCTTTACCAGGAACATGCTGGATGGAGTAGGAAAATTGCATCAATCGCAATCTAAAACGTTGTATTCGTACCGGCAATTTGCTTAAGTCTTTTTGTCCAAGTAAAGGTACCAAAGGTTTGTGGTCAGTGTGTATAGTGAAATATTTCCCGATTAATAGGTCCCTATGCTTTTCACACCCATAAGTGACACCAAGAGCTTCCTTTTCTATAGTTGAATATCTTTGTTCAGTAGGAGTTAATGCTCTCGAAGCATAAGAAACCGGCTTAAATTCTCCATCGTCTTGTTTCTGGAGAACCACACATCCAGTAGCGTAGCTGGAACTGTCCGTCATAAGTGCAGTCTCTCTGTTTGGGTCATACAATGCTAAAACAGGAGATTCTGTCAAAATACATTTGATTTTTTCAAATGATTGTTGCTGATCAAGTCCCCAGTAAAATTGATTTTTTCTGCTCAATAAATCACGTATTGGCTTTGAATACTCAGCTAGGAGCGGGGAAAATTTTCCTAGTTGTGTGACCATTCCCATGAAGCTGCGTACACTATGTACATCCTTAGGAGGTGGTAAGTCTCGTATAGCCTTTACCTTGTCTGGGTCTGCGGCAATGCCGTCTTGACCGACTATATGACCAACAAATTTGACTTTTGTTTGCTTGAACACACACTTGTCTGCGTTAAGGGTTAAATTAGCTTCTTCTAGTCTAGTTAAAACCGTCTCAAGTCTCGAGTCATGCTCTTCACTCGTCCGTCCGTAAACTAGAATATCGTCAGTCTGGCATAAGACTCCGTCTATACCCTCAATGATTTGTGACATACGCTTCTGGAAATATTCAGAACTACTACTTAACCCCATCGGTAATCTTTTGAAAGCAAATCTACCGAACGGCGTTATGAACGTTGTGAGTAATTGGCTTTCGGAGGCCAGATTTATTTGCCAAAAACCACTATTGGCGTCTAGCTTACTGAAATATTTAGCACCTGCTAACCTTCCCAAACTTTGATCTATAATCGGCAAAGGAAAGTTTTCTCGACGTACGTTTTTATTCAGCTGTGTAAGATCAACGCAGATTCTTACGTTACCGTCGGTTTTGGGTACACAGACTATACCTGCACACCAGTCAGTGCTTTGATCAACTTTGAAAATTACACCTGACTTTTCCATTTTTTCAAGTTCTGCTTTGACTTTTGGAAGCAATGGGATAGGTACACGTCGTGGTACAGATAGAGCATACGGTTTTGCTCCTTCTTTAAGAGAAATACGGTATTCCCCATCTAATTGCCCTAGTTCTCTAAACAGTTTGGGATGTGCATGTTTAACAGATTGCACTGAAATGACTTCATCTATGTTTAGTTTGACTAGGTTAAGATTGATAATTGCAGGTCGTCCTAACAGACTGCGGTCAATGCCACGAACAACAAATATTTCCTCTACAGTGTACATGTTTTTATTGGATAATGTTTCAGTAAAGGAACCTATGACATTCAATTTCTTGTTTCCAGGGCCAAATAACTTTTTAGTTGTTTTTCTTATTTTTGGCTTTCCAAGAGACAAATATACCGACTCAGGTATTACTGTTACATCAGCACCAGTGTCTATCTTAAAACAGACTAGCAAATGTCTCACCTTTAGTTTTGCTGTCCACGGACCGTCACCACTGTCAACCGTGCCCAGAAAATCACTATTTTCCGCGAGTTCATTTAGTGTTTTTGTCTTGCAGCAGACAGAAAAATGATCTCGTTTTCCGCACTTTAAATAGTTTTTCCCTATTGCCGGGCATTTTCCTTCCACATGCGTTCTGTTGCACCTTGTGCACTGTTTTTGTCCCTTAGTAGGATGTTGTTGTTTGCGGAATTTGTCTTGACTGGAGGTTTTGGGCGTGTTTGGACCGAAATTCATGTGCTTCTTATGTCCTTTCGAAGGCTGTTTTGGTCTAGCACCACGATTGATTTCGTCCGCCGTGCCATGTCCGTTCTCGTGCTGGATTTTTACCTGACTCTTAACAACTTCACTTTGTCTAGCCATTAGCACAGCTTTGTCAAGAGTCAGTTCGGCTTCTAACTGCATTTTCTCCGACAGGTTTGCGTCTAATATTCCTATAACAATTTTGTCTCTTATTTGTTCATTTTTCGTTTCGCCAGGAAAGTCACAGTTCTCCGCCAATTCATATAGAGATCGAATAAAAGATTCAACTGTTTCAACCTGGTGTTGTCGCCTTAAATGAAACTTTGCTCGTTCGTGAATGATATTTTTCTTTGGGTTGAAATGCCTGTCGAATTTTTCGACAACTTTGTCAAATTTCTTTTGATCGTCGGCTGAGAGGTTAAAGAACTTTAACAAATTGCCCGCACTTTTACCCATCGTGTAAATTAATGTGGCAACCTGAATGTCCTCATCATCTTTGTGTAGTTTTGAGGCAGTTCTATAGAACAAAAACCTCTGCTTCCATTCATCCCACCTGTTTGGCTGAGTAAAGTCGAGATTTTCTGGTGGCAATAACTTAGCCATTTTGCTTTGCCATTTGAACAGCAGTGTAATGATTTTCCGTGAAAACTGTCCACCAACAATTTTGAGAAAATAATCCGTAATTTACAATTGAATATAAGTCTCCTGTTTATTTACAATTTAATGTAAGTCCGACGGATTTCACTTTACAATTTAATGTAATTCCAACGCTTTTGATATACAATTTAATGTAAGTCCACATTTTGCTTTTACAATTTAATGTAAGTCCATATTGTGTTCTTTTTGTCACTTCTGACACCATATTATGTTATCGATATATTTATAACATTGTAAAATGGTTTTATACTTTATTGTACATCATACAAGAGCAAACTCTAAACTGACTGTTAACAACAACAGAATATACAATATATATAGTAATGGAACAATAACTCTAAGATCATATACAGCTCATTATACATATAGTGTTGCGTCCCTTGGTACATGTAACAAGCAGTTACACAACACAAACTGTTGGCTACTCATCAAATTTACGATCAGTTTGCAAAAAAGTCGCGATCTGATAGCTTCATCGGACAAACCCTACAATTCAGAGTTTTCCATTTTCTTTAAAATCATGTAAAATTGTAATGTTACGTTAATAAGTTTCCATGCACAGCTGACTCACTGCATTACCTGAATTGCCTCAGATTTGGTTGCTCTCTATTTGGGTTTATTTGTCGCCGGTACCGGTTAGAGTTTAGTTATTATAGGTTCTGGGGGACAGTGCAAGGTTCAAAAACATCACGTTTTCGAGATATACGCTGGTACATAGGACCTCGGATTAATGTCGCGTCCCAAAAATAGTAATGTTAGAGAAAACGTGGGTGATCGAACTCGCGATCTTGTATTATTAGTCCAGTGCATTACCACTAGACAACTGATGGTTACGTCGTCCACTCCCGGATTATGTTGTTTCAGTGGCATCACAAGTAGAGCAGAAAACCTGAAGGCATTAAAAATAAGTCGATATATAGTGAGCTGTTGTTTTTGTACCATTTTTGGGTGGACAGCCATTATTCCACAGTGTCTAAATGCCTAAACAAGGGCTAAAAGCCTTTTTCAAATAGAAACCTGGATATCGAATCAAAGTTCGCTCCCTTTATTTCAGTGTTTACATTTTGTTATCAGGTCAAGGCCAGTGACATTCGTTCTACATTTTGATATATAAATAACTACTTCAGCTGAACCTGCATCGTTCAAGCATAAATTACAAGTTTAATATTTCAGCAAATAATAAATTTAACTGTTTGATGTTATGTGTACAGGAAAAGTGATCACTATTGCATAGCATATCTACATGTATAGCAGGTATAAATTTATCTCTACTAATAACTAATAAGATTATTTTTGAAAACTGATGGCAGCTGTTTATATACATTTTCCTTGATTTTATTACTAGTTTTTCATAGATAAAAAGCAATTCTTCGAAATGTTTCTTATCTCATAAAAAGTAACAAATAATCAATTAATTACTCAGTTGAAGCTGACAGTTTTTGTTTTGATTGTTGTTGTTGTTGTTGTTTTTAGGGGTGGGGGTTTAGGGGGTTTCAGTATAAAGAGATGAAAATCATTATCAGGCCTATATGCTTATAAGTGACACAGTTAAATTGTTTGTTTAACACAGAAAACACCATGCCGGTGAGTGATAACACATAGACAAAAATGTCGTAAGTACGTCCTGGTGAATAGAATTTAGGATTGTTTGCTTAATGATAACCCACATTTTGTTTATTAACTGAATAGTCTTCATTATTTTCAGTCGACATTTACCGGTCATTAGTTGTTTGGAATATAAAACGGGACATCAGTATGACAACTTCAGAAATAGCGTCAATGCTAGGCAGCCATTCTACAGAGAAATATTTTATTGAGTACAACGGCTTTCTGTCCAATCACTTGGCCCACGGAATTATTGCCCTACACCGAGTCGGAGCACCACCTGCACGTGTTGAGAGATTTGTTAAATGGTACACCCCAAAACTCGAGTCTACGAACTATGACGTCACAGATGACAGACCTGTTCAAGAACTTAAAGGGAAACGTGTCGCGTTTTACACAATTTTGAGGCATTACGAAAATTTGCTGAAAGAAAAATACAAAAATGTTGATGAACTGATCAAACACGAATATCCACACGTTTCCAACGGGTTGGCAGGCTCTGCTCTGC
The DNA here is from genome assembly GCA_012932295.1 of Cyclina sinensis. NCBI lineage: Eukaryota > Metazoa > Mollusca > Bivalvia > Venerida > Veneridae > Cyclina > Cyclina sinensis. The sequence continues at coordinate 5,163,366 of JAAONU010000013.1, forward strand.
ATGGAACTATACATCTCGGATACGGTTATTCTGTTGGGAATGAACGAATCATTCTTGAAGGTCTGGCCTACACATTTCACTCATACCGACCGATCGTTACCTCCAAATCAGATGACGAACTTGCAGCCTTTGGCAACGGCAGTGCAGAAGTAACTGATGCTTTGAAAAAACTACGAGAAAATAAAGACCTATTGTTGCTTGTGAAAGAGGGCATAAAAGAAGAAAGATGGAAGCCGTTAAAACTCGGCAAATTTCAGCTGAGCGTGTGTTATTTGCTAACAGATCATGGAGATTTACTTACAGATCTAGTGCTGTCGCTAAAATTTGGACCGGAATTACGTTCGAATGATTTGTCATTGGATCCAGTGAAGTTAGGAAGAAGAGTTGTTTATCTTAGCGTTTTGGTGTATGCCACAGCTGAAGCAAGAAACAATTTCTTCCTCCTGCACGGCGTCACCTGTGCTTGGGCCCTTTATCAGATAATACCACTGCTTGGCACTGAAAATGGTGTAAAAGCCTTGAGAGAGTTTCTTACAGTTCTTCTGGCTGTCTATGTTGCGGAAGGTTTGCCAGATTTGAACGTCCCACTTAAGGGTGAAGCTTTCACTGAAAACGACTGGGCTGATTTGGTTAGTCGAGCTTTAGATGTTGACAGAGATGAACACTGTTACAAGCTCATGCAGGTTTGTTATGAGATGGCAAAGGACGCTCAACAAAATGGCGAAGACCCAAATGTGTACGTACAAGCCGCTCAGTCTACTTTGAAGTATGACTTGCACTTCTTCAAGTTTGAGTGACATCGTGTATTGGTCTGCGAATTAAGCTGCAAGATCGTAGCATGTGCCTTGTAAAGTGGGACCTATAAATTTTGCAAGGGGTCGGATAAAACCTGTAAGAATTCAGCTTTTATTGTTTGGACTTACGGAACTGTATCTGAGCTTGTGGATTATTTGGAGCCACAACCCTAAATGACCTTCACCTTTAAAAATTATTTTAAAGACTATATCCATCATTCAGTTTTTTCTATAGTTGTCATTGGCATAAACTTGTTCAAGAATAGAGGAAATCAAGTGTAGCATGTGAAAAAATAGCTCGGAAAGTGATCAGATTTCAGACAGTTCATGTATCTGCAGCCGACCGTCTTGCTGATGTTTAGTGATTATTTTTACTTTTATAGTTTGAAATGGCAGTAAACACTTTAATAAGCAGATGCTTGAATTAATACCCTGTTGCACTTATATAGCTATCGTAAAAAAGTATCAAATGAAATAAATGGAGTGCATGACACGTTTCTGGTTAACAAGATTAACAGGCGAGTTGGAGTATGATAATCGTGCGAAAACGTTTTTGTGTCTGCTGTTTGCTATAATACCCAGGAAATATTGAGACGTTACAGAAAACTAGGAAAATACTTGCATAAACTGAAGAAATCGTTTTATTTATATAAAATTAGATACACGTTGAATGTCAATATTAAATAAAACATTTTTAGAACTGTTGGTCTGTCTGTTTTTAGATTTAAGATCAACAAACGTTGCTTCTGTAACAGGATTTTTATTTTAAAAACTTGTATTCTAGCGAGCGCTTACGCACATTCATTGAATTATCATAAATAAAAAATATATATGCAGGGGAAGTAACCACCTAACGCAAACGATATACAATACCTTGCTTGTTTCCCTTGTATCTTTTCTTTGAACAACATGAAGGAGAAGGAAGCTCTTTCTTTCTTTCCTTCTTTTCTCAAACAGTTATTTATTGTTTGTTCAGATCAGCTGTCTGCCTTTATTACAGAGAGTTCTCATACAGTCAGTCGAATTGTCGTAAAACAGTGAAAACAGTGGGAGTTCTATTCATGTATTAATATTTTAAAAAAATACTACCTCGTAAGCATTTTAAAAGAGATGATTTCTTAGCAGTGTTTGTACACTTCCAATAAAGTATACGCATTCTTCGTTTTAACTTTTTGAATACGGAGTAAGGAGTAAAAGCAGGGGCATCATTGGTTTTGCTTTTTTCATCTATTCATGAAATAATTTGCTAACAGTTTTCGCACCAAACACTTTTATCAGTTACAAGAAAATACCAGTTTGACTTATGATTGCTTCGCAATTCAAGGATTTTGAAGATGTAAATAACCACTGCTCGAATTCAGCTATTCAAAGAAAATTTTCTTGTAACTGTCAAATGGTCTTCCATTGCATGATGATTGCTTGTTGCCATGATTGGCTATAAATGTGTATTGACATTTTATGCCAAATAAAGTGTGTTATATGTTATGTTAGGTTAATAAATCTAAACGTACTTTGAAGAATTAAGAAAAGTGAAATGGACGTCTGAAAAGGTTCCGTTGACATGAAATGCAAATCCCAGATTCCCGGGAAAAGAGAGATGTTGCGTGCGTGTGCGAGCGCGCGCGTGTGATGAGATAACAAAAATGATATTTGACCTTGCTCGCAATTACTTTGTCATTCAAAGGAATAAAATTGCATGTAGACAGAAAAGGTGATATTTTAGATTATAAAACTGCTTGCAGACAGCTAGAAGAAGTGATGTACATGTATTAAAGTGTAAAGCTGTTTGTAGACAGAGAGAAAAAGTGATAAACTGAAAGGTAAAAATGATCTTGTATGAAGACATAGGAAACATACAAAAAGGTAAAAGGGGCGAGGTACGGAAACTGACGGGCAGAGAAATGATATCTTGCAGTAATGACTAGATTAGAAGAAATGGGTCTTTTAGATTCTTAATGCTTATGAAAGTACGTAATTGCATTGATGCGAGTGTAAATGTGCACAATTTCAAAATGTCATGAAGCTATACTCCTCCAGAATTTGCAGTTACCTGTATACACTTTTTTTACAATGAATGGGAAAATTACATGATGCACCTTCCAGGAGCACACTTTGCTTTAGTCCATGTAACGTATATTGAAAAAACGTATCACACTTGTAAAAATCAAGTTTTTTTTAATAAATGTAAAAATTTTCTTAAATGTCAAACTGGCAGGAAATAGCGAGTGAAATATGTAAACGTATAGCAAAATTCTAACATCAGTCACTGTCTATATATTCTATACTATCAGCGTCCATCTTTGACGGACTTCTTTTATACATCACTTTTGAATGTCCATTGCATTTTTCAGAGGCTACATTACCGTTGGGGATATGTATATGTCCGTTTGCTATTCCGTTTAATTTTTGCGTCTGAGTTTGGCCATCGATGTTTTCATTTGTTACAGAATCGCTACTTTCACTTGAAAGAACTTCAATTTCATCTAGAATACCACTAGGCTTGAATTGCACTTTTCTTTGATTGGTACTATTTTGTTCGGCGGATGAGCACAGCTTATAACTAGAAAGTTGTTGAAACTCTTCATTTTTGTTACTAAATGCACAATCATCTGATGCATTCACTCCTGTCTTTAAATTATTCCCTTCAATATCACATGTTACTATGGCGGAAGTCACTCGAACATTTGCGATCGCTATGTTGTCTTCATCTGGCGTTGAGGCGCATGCGCCCTGATTGTTCAACTGTTCATCTAAGATATCACTTCCGTCGTCGGTTTCAGTATCATATTCGTCCTCAACCGCTTCATACGGAGGAGGATCTTCGTCCATTTTTACGACAACTTCATAGGATGGTGGAGCATACAATCTTTCAAGAAGTTCTTGATTTTCTGACTTCCTTTTAGGCTTTCGTCTCTTTTTGAATTCAACAGTGATATTAGTGTTGATTGCTTCCCTGAAAAAAGTTGAATGAAACTTGCTTAGGTCAAACATATCTGATAAGTTTACACCGATCTTACGTTTGCAGAGAACTTTTCTTGTATACGTTTGTCTCTACGACTTTTGACGAAGTATCTAAAAGTACCCGCACCGGAAGTAGGCACGTGCTAAATTCAAATTCCGCTTGACAAGGTTTTAACCTTCGAGCTAAAGATGGAGTCTATCGCTCTAGGTAACGTTACGTGAAGGCCCATCATAACACATTTTTTCACTAGAGGCAGATTTAATGTGTCGTCATTACATGGCCACAGGACAAATTCATTCAAGTTTTTCAGCAGAATAAGGGTTAAGACTTCTGAGCAGTTTTTATAAGGCATTGACTGTTTTGCAATCCTGTCAAGTCTACACATAAATGAAATATTTCTGCACTTACCTTTTATTTAGCTTCAATATAACCAGCAGTATAATTCCAGCAGTAAGAAAGAATCCTGTACATGCTACAGAGGCCGCTACAACTGCTGTAATTTGTCCATCTGAAAAAATTAAATACTCATAATTTAATTTCATACTTTGTTAAAAACTATAGAAATATTTAATAAAGATACATATAAACAGACAGCGTAACATATGATTGGTATGGCAGAAATTTATTGCATGCACTTCTTCCACTTTAATGTCTATATTCTAACGAAGGTAAAAGGTTTAATAGATCATGTTTATACTTAAGTTGTTACAATTAAAACAAGCTGTACCCCAGGGTTTCCAAGTGTCTCCTTGGCCTTGACCACAGTTGGATTCATCACTCAGATCGTTGTTCCCACAGTTGTTAAAGCCATCACACCACGTACTTATGGGAATACAGATGTCCTTCCGGTTACACCGGAAATAGCCTCGTCCGCAACCACCACGGGATTCTGGATTATAAAGGCAGTTGCTTTTTAAGTCCGGCGAGATTTGAAGTTTGAAGAAGCTACTTATTTTGTTTCCTCTGTGTTTTGGTAAAAAGATTACATGTCCATACTTAAATTGTCATTGAATAGTTTGTTCTTAAAAAAGCTCAAAAACCGAAGCCACTTGAAAAAAGTCAATACACACCCATTTTTTAATATGAAAAAATGTTCTAAAATTTAGAAATTTCTGAGTAATACTTAATGTAATATCACGCAGACAATTCCTGAACCTACAAACAAAACAGGCGAACTCTTCTTTGTAAACTGTAAACATTTGGTTAGGTTACCAAAATAAATGAATTCACAACACATGTTCAGCAGAATATATATGGCAATGATACTTTTCTTCCATTTGACTTTAGTCAGAAGAAAAAACTCTGTCTTATCAAACTGATACTATTGGTCAAATTTGCTTACTTTTACCAGACTTCGTTCACAGAATGGCTTACCCCTGTATGACGTAATTAAAATCTTGAACCCGTCATAAGCAAGAGTTGGTTTGCCTTGATACTCTAGTTTAAGCCGGTTGCCAGTGGAACTGTAGTCGCCAAGCCCACCAGACAGTCTGCTGTAATATTTGTCATATACTCCATAGAGTCCCTGGGGCGGGGATATCCTTGTGGTTGTTTTGTCTTTGTTGAAATCGTATATATGTAATCTGAGAGTAAATATAAAAGGTGATTTAAAATGAAATCTCGAAAGCAAATGCCGAGAACCTAGCATGATGATTCGCCAGTTGGCTTTAGATTTTAGCGAAGTTAGTGTCTTTGTATTACAATAATAAATGATAAACAGAAAAAAGTGAACGAAACTGTCGCACAGTCTGTTTTCCAAGACGACAAACATATAGTTAAAAATATCCAGAAAAACAGTATAATTTTCGACAATTATAGATTTATACTGAAACAAAATCCATTTTATGTGACATAAGAATAAAGAAAGGGATAACTGTTGTTGGAAGTGATGGTGATATTTACTCGAAACAAATCCTCTTTCCGTGTTAAAGCATTTTAGAAACCTCTTACGAGATCATTTGAAAATTATTGTTTATTTTGACGGACACATTTTCTAGGCAAAATGTTAAAGCGGCATTAAATAGCATTAAAAGCAGAATGCAGAGACAAGAGTCCATAAATGGTGATTTGTACACTTGAAGTAACAACTGCCTTTGTTTGACTAACTCTTAGAACGCTTGCACCTCAGGCGGATTGATAACAACACGAGTGGAAGCTTAACAACACTTCTGTCGTCATGTAAAGGCAGTCGTTTCGGAATGTCATTTTCTTTCTAAATTTACTACGTTAAGATATCTCAACTTTTGATCATGTTAATACTGTGTTAAAAGTGATGGGATCCGAAAACCATACGTTTTTTGAAATCAAGTGATTATTTTGCTATAGATTTTTTTGAATTTACTGTTGGCCTTCAAGCTGACATTTGAAGACCATTTTTTGAAATGTGCTCTTTAAAACCAGTAAGAATTAGAACGTAAAAGATGCCTTTATTTATTATGAGTATAGTCAACGTCAAAGATGCCTATTTTCATTCTGAGTGAAGCAAACGTTAAAGATGCCTTTATTTATTATGAGTATTACAAACGTAAAAGATGCCTATATTTATTATGAGTATAGCAAACGTAAAAGATGCCTATATTTATTATGAGTATAGCAAACGTTAAAGATGCCTATATTTATTGAGTATAGCAAACGTAAAAGATGCCTATATTTATTATGAGTATAGCAAACGTTATAGATGCCTATATTTATTAGGAGCATATCAACGTAAAAGATGCCTTTATTATGAGTTTAGCAAATGTAAAAGATGCCTTTATTTATCATGAGTATAGCAAACGTTTAAGATGCCTATATTTATTATGAGTATAGCAAACGTAAAAGATGCCTATATTTATTATGAGTAGAGCAAACGTAAAAGATGCCTATATTTATTATGAGTAGAGCAAACGTAAAAGATGCCTATATTTATTATGAGTAGAGCAAACGTAAAAGATGCCTTTATTTATTTATTATAAGTACAGCGACAGTTTAAGATGTCTTTTGTATTAAGAGTATAGCAAACGTTTAAGATGCCTTTATTTATAATAAGTATAGCAAACTTTAAAAATGCATTGACTTTTTCTGAGTAGAGCAAATGTAAAGCATGCCTTTTTTTATGATGAATGTAGCAAACACGATGAGTATAATGATAATTATGCGAAGCAAGATTAGCAATCGCATGATAAGAGTTGCTTTAGTTCTTTCTTGGACAAATGTTGAAACTGAGTCTGAAAAGAAATCAGGATTGAGGAACATTTTTGTATATTATTGTCACATATTCACCGTTTGTAATGAAATAGAAGTCAGCGAAACAACTTTTTCAGACGTTTATATATGGGGTTAATTTGTGCGGATATTGCGCCGAAAGTGATATGGAATCATGTTGCCGGAACTACTTTCAATCTTTGTTTTTTACTTTCTCACTGCTGTATTCTTTGGGTCTTGTGATCCAAATTCCTGAGATTGGCTTAGTAACTAGATTAAAATACATGCCTATCAAAATGTTCCTCTGCGTCGGAGATTTTTAAAGACATGAAATGCACGAGAAGCTTGCGTGTTGGTGACGTCACAATCTGAATGTCACAGGCGAGAAGGTCTTTCCGTGAATCTGGCAAGAATCTGTTAGTTAGCTCGAGCACGAGGGAATCGTTCACGTACACATCCCGACGGTTGAAATAGTAGTGGGTCATATAGCCGTGCAGTGTGTGATGACTTGGACTGCAGTCTGCAAGGGTATGAAAATCGTTTAATAGTTTTAATTTAGTCAATAGTAGAGATAACAGTGTGATAAAAATTTCTCAAACACACAGAAAGTCCTGAAATGACGATATAGGCGATCGTGCTGCCAATGCTTGTACTTCTTAGTAAGGCGCTAAATTTACTTACAGTTCTAATATTACCGTTTTTCTTTTCTTTTTCATATTATAATAAATGATGTAAGTTTACTGGGATTTCCGTCCTGACAAATGAATATATGACATGTTTATACTAACGGGAGAAGGAAACGAAATATTGAACATTGGAGTTTTGTTTTTTTATTCAACGAAATTATATATTCTTTTCTGTTTTAACCATAAAAGATATTGTTGACTTAAAACTTTGTTTTTTTCCTAGCATAGTTTATTATTAAGTCGCAGCAATATACAGTAATTCTTATTTTCTCACATTACATATTTATTGTCTGTGTTTTTATCTTCTCTTTCACAATTTTCTTGTATCGCTTCGATGATGGACAAGTTCAGACAAGTTTTGAATAAAATACAAAAATATCTTTAAAATGTATGTCAACAGTATGATATATGAATTATTCATGATTCTATTTTGATGGACGTATTCGAACTTCCTTTTTTATGCATATAATAAGTAAAAAAATAAATGAGCATATTAGACAAAAGAAGACTTAATTAAAGGAATAGTTATGATAATTGTTTGTTGCCCATTAGTTCATATAATGGAAAAACAATTTGTCGATTTGTCGTTAATACGACTTGGTTGGTTGGGTTCCACTCACAATTTTCATTCTTTCAAATAAAATCCAAAGAATAAATGTATAACTAAAAATCCTATGTGTTAATATAAGCCTAAAAATCATATGAGTTAATGTAAGGCTACACATCCTATGAGTTAATGTAAGGCTGAACATTCTATGAGTTAAAATAAGACTGAACATTCTATGAGTTAAAATAAGGCTGAACATTCTATGAGTTAATGTAAGACTGAACATTCTAAAAATTAATGTAAGACTGAACATTCTACGTGTTAATGTAAGGCTACACATCCTATAAGTTAATGTAAGGCTGAACATTCTGTGAGTAAATGTAAGTCTGAACATTCTATGAGTTAATGTAAGGCTGACATTCTACGAGTTAATGTAAGGCTACACATCCTATGAGTTAATGTAAGGCTGACATTCTACGAGTTAATGTAAGCCTGAGCATTCTATGAGTTAATGTAAGGCTTAACATTCGATGAGTTAAAGTAAGGCTGAACATCCTTTCAGTTAATGTAAGCCTGAACATTCTATGAGTTAATGTTAGGTTGAACATTCTTTGAGTTAATGTAAGGTTAAACATTCTATGAGTTAATGTATGGCTGAACACTCTATGAGTTAATGTAAGGCTAAACATCCTATGAGTTAATGTAAGGCTGAACATCCTATGAGATAGTGTAAGGTTGAACATCCTATGAGTTAATGTAAGGCGGAACATCCTATGAGTTAATGTAAGGCTGAACAATGTTTGTTTTTGTGGTTATTCTCACGAGTAAACTACGTTTACATCTTTCTTTCATGTATAGTTGATAACCAGGTTTGCACGAAATAAAAGATACGAGAAATAATTTGTTTATCTAGTAAGTAGATGTATGACTTGAAATTTGCAGACAAAAGGTTACAATCAAACAAAAACTAAAATAAAATATACCGTTTGTTTGCTTTTTCGATTTTCACATAGATATTTTCTTTTCTTTTCTTTTTTTTTCTGTTCATACAAAGGTGTTTTATTTTCAAACATAGTGACGCTATTTAGATGGATATTAAAAGGTATGGCCGCTATCAATTAATCTATTCAAAGTCATATTCAAAAGCTAGGATATTAATATGCACGATTTATTGATGCGCAAATATATAAGGCAATTTGAACAGACTGAATCCGTGAATAGGTAAATTAATCTTTCCCCACGTATACTTCAAAGATTTAAAGCTAACTTATGATTCTGTACATATGATATTCTGTCTTATGAGACAGATGCCAAAAGACAGAATTAATTAAGCATTAAATCAAGGTGATGAAATAAATATTTACGGCCAATATTGGTTTCGGGTAGGATTTCGTCTTTATAAATCGCCGCGTCTTACAAAATCTATAAGATATTCAGGTATAAAATGACACGTATTTTATAGAAGGAAAATAACAGGACCATCTGTGGTCGTAACAATATAAAGGATGTCTTTGATTAAAAAAACTTTATCAAACAGTTCTTTACCAGAAGTTCCATACCGCAGTTGCGTATTTCAAAACTGCAAATACTTTAGTTTGAAAGGGCTCAATGACAAAATGTCCATAGAAAATAATATAAAGAGAAGATTTCTTACTTACATTGAAGAGGTGGTCTGATTAATTTATCGGTTTTAAAAGCTGTTCTAATTTGTTCTTGAAATAATCAAAGCGGTCTTATTAACGGATCTTTACTGTATCTAAAATCATCTGAAATTCAGAGAAAGGTTAGCAACTTGAAAGAGACAAACTGACGCCTTTGTCTATCCAAAATTAAATCTGAGTATATTTGTCATCGGTATCGGTTGCCCATATGACCGACGCGGCCAGTAGCGTTTAGTACATTTAAGGTTCTGGGGGATAGTGCAAGAAACAGAAAGCTCCAAAGACACCCCAGGTTACTGTTACATGCTCAGGATACAGCACCGATACATGGGACCTTGGTTCAATATGTCATAAAAAAAAATTAGCAGCGATAGTGGAGGAGCAGGTAATCGAACTTGGGGTCTCTTGGATTGCAAGTCCTTTGGGTTACCAAAATATCACTGATCCATCTACTCAAAAATTAAAACGATCGTCGAAAACTAATATATTACTGTAGGTGACATTTTTCGTCAGCGTTTATGGCTTTTAAGAAAGATGCACACAAAAGTGACTCATACGTATGAACAACTAATTACGTACAGATATTTTAAAAATAGTAATGGTACATTGGACTCCAAAGATAAGATGCGATAGCTTAGAATATATAACGAATAGGAGCTAAAATATTTTGAATCATATCGAAGGAGGGTAAACTTTATTATCAGCATTTTACAACCCCCACCTGCCTTCACTGAAAGAACAAGAGAAACTGTAGTTATAAGGATATATCTGACGTACGGAAAGATTTTTGTTCAAGGGAAAATGTTCTGTTTAGATTGTAGTCAACTCGTTCAAACTTTTATTATAAAGGTTTTAGCTAACTTTTCTATTCTTTCTATTGTAAATGAAAACAATTCTTTAAAAATATCCTGAGTTATAGTTCGAATTGAAAGATTGTGTTTAACAGCTCCAGTTTACTGGAGAAGAGGATAAGAACGAATGAACACAAAGTGCAAAAAATACACACAAGTAAAATGTAGCTGCGTTTCGTGATTTGAGACATTTATTAGTTCGGCCTAAAAGTTAATGCCAGAAAGACTTTTAGGAAAACCCATATATTGTTACCTCATGCTCTTATCTTGATATTAGAATCCTAGTTAAAATGTCATTTTCTCCATCGATTTCCTAGTAAATCATCCCTAAATGGAAATATTTTTGCTGTCACGTCAGTTTAACTACCGCCATTTCCCGAACATTATTTTCGTACGGAGACGCTAAGTGGTTTCTATAGTAACCAGAATCTTCAGACCGGATGTTCTGAATTGCGCTTGACTTCCGTTGCACGCGCTCGCGAGCAAAATATGTGCGCAGTGAGAGCCTTTTAATTGCAAACGAGGTTTCTGATTGTCGGAGAGATTTTTAATTGATCGATTGTTCAGTAACTGCCATAGAACAAATTGCTCAGAGTATTTTTATTTCGAAATATTCGTAAGTCTGAATAGTTGCAGTTTTGATTAACAGTTTAAAATCTTGAGGTCAAACGCGCAAGATACAGACAAACTTATAAAAATAAATATTAATAATTTACAGACCTTCGTATTTGAGAGAAATCTGCAGCATAAGGACTGTTATATTGAACTGATAAATTTATATCTTTAGAACTATTTAATAATGGTCACCTTGACTAGATGCCTAATATATGCACAAACTCCGTCACCGCCAAGTCTTAAGAAGGAACTAATGAGTGATTGTGATTCATTGATATATTTCATAACCCGTAAATGGCCAGCTAATGGGAAAATGTTGTAAACTTGGAGTGCGTGCAAGTCTCGTGGGAGAATTTATTGGCTTGTTTGTATATTGGCCATTTTTTTCCACAGCAGTCTTTCTACAGACGAACATAATACAGTCAATTAGAGAGGTGTCAAATCGATCATGATTGCTCCCTTATGGTGAATTATACTGGCATAGAAATGCATCTGAGATATAAATATTGTCTATGTGCTTCTTAAATTTCTTTGAAATGACAGCCCCACGTTTTGCAAGCTTATACATGAAACAGAACGTTATAAGTATTAATTATTCTACATATGCACGCGATTGTTAAAGAAAAAAACAAACTTTTACATGGGTTATCTAGTACTTGTGTTTGCTCGTGTTTCTTGCTTTTTTGTGAGCACGTGTAATACAACCTATTCTATAAGACCAGACTGAAATTTACATCGATGTAGATTATAATTTCACTATTTGAAGATGTCATTTACAAATTCTCGGATTTTACGAACCGACATGCAAATAGGCAGTTGTTGACTTAAATTGTCTCCGCAATGCGTGAAGCAATAAACTAACTTTTCAAGTACCCTGACTTGCGTCTACTTCAAGAAAGAAACAAAGAAATTTATGACAAAAAAAATTCATGACAGGCTGAACGACTTGTCAATCACTTTCCTGTCGTAAGCTCAATTCAGCATTTACCTGCTTCAAGGTAAGAAAGATATACATTATAAAATAAAGAATATTATAACCGAGTATAAGTTTTGTGTTACTAACTTGGCAAATTTCGTAAGAGGCAAAAATATTCTGAAAGCAGTCCCATCAACTATTCCACTGTATAATGTCATCTGTCGTGAATACAAATAAACTTAAGATCTACCGATTATTTTAACATTAAGCTCCTGTTTGTGTACCTTTCCACATAAAGAATATGATATAGTCCTGGTTAAAGAACTTGAAAAGGAAATATATCTTTGTCTATCCCAAAAAAATTATGAAACAAACATTTATTTGTTTTTCCTACAAAGGACAATTAACCCGTGACATGTGCGTGTTAATTGTTTAATAGGAGGACGTGTCTATGAAATTAAACAATTGAGAAATTCAATCAAATACAGTAGATATAAGACAATGCATAAACATGAGGCTTCTCTAGTGGTGGTTTAACTTATTCTTATATATATTTACATTATTAGTATACATGTCGTAAATTCGTGTGACGGTTTCAATGTAAGGTTCAGATGGAGAAATATTTTACTGTGCTTGAGATATCTAATCAGAGATGTAAAATTATCGTCTTCAGTATTAGCAAAAACAGAGAGAGAGAAAGGAAAAAGGGGGACAAAAAGAAGGAAGATGAAAAAGAACGAAAGAAAGAAAATATGTATGGAGACGGAAAGAATGACATTGTAAGAAAATGAAAACAGGACGAAAGAAAAAAGGGAAAAGAAAGAGAGAATAAAGAAAGAAGGAAGAATTAAGAATGGAAAGGAAGAAAGAAAAACAAGCCATTAACTTTGATTAGAATAACAAAAACCGTTTTGGCTAGCCTTCCGTATTGAATAGCAACATGTCAAGCAGTACTGCAGTTTCTGTTTATATTTCGAATGCAACATTCGAAAATATTGTTACGGTTGTTTTCATATTGGCCATTTATTCTGCCATTTAGTTTATTTATGACGACATTACTACATTATCATGTTTGTATTATACATGTACATTGTTCATTCCCGGCAGTTTCGATCGAAACTGACCGCAATATTTTCCTTATTGGGAAATTACTTAATACAGACAGTAAACAATTGAGTAAAAGGCTGAAACCGGACATGAAAGAATTTTCAAAAGGAAAAGATACATAATTATTTTAAGTGCAAACGTCTTAGCCACAGTCTCATTTCGTTTTCTTTTTTTATCACTTATTTCAAGTTATTCGAGGACATTACACGGATGTGTCCAATTTTACAACTTCGCTATTACTTCCTTTGGTAAGTATGTGAAGTTGGCTTGTACCTTGTACATCGTAGTTCAGCTTGTAATTCGCCAATTACAAGCTAGTAGTTGGGTATTCAGCTTGTAGTTCGGACCAAACACACCAGCATACGTTATATTTGAATTACAAGCTAGTAGTTGGGTAGTCAGCTTGTAGTTCAGCCCAGATACATCAGCATACGTTATATTTGAATTACAAGCTAGTAGTTGGGTATTCAGCTTGTAGTTCAGCCCAGATACATCAGCATACGTTATATTTGAATTACAAGCTAGTAGTTGGGAATTCAGCTTGTAGTTCAGCCCAGATACATCAGCATACGTTATATTTGAATTACAAGCTAGTAGTTGGGTAGTCAGCTTGTAGTTCAGCCCAGATACATCAGCATACGTTATATTTGAATTACAAGCTAGTAGTTGGGAATTCAGCTTGTAGTTCAGCCCAGATACATCAGCATACGTTATATTTGAATTACAAGCTAGTAGTTGGGTAGTCAGCTTGTAGTTCAGCCCAGATACATCAGCATACGTTATATTTGAATTACAAGCTAGTAGTTGGGAATTCAGCTTGTAGTTCAGCCCAGATACACCAGCATACGTTATATTTGAATTACAAGCTAGTAGTTGGGTATTCACGTATGCTGGTGTATCTGGTCTGAACTACAAGCTGAATACCCAACTACAAGCTTGTAATTCAAATATTGTGTATGCTGAAGTATTTGGTCCCAACTACAAGCTGAATACCCAACTACTAGCTTGTAATTCAAATATTGTATATGCTGGTGTATTTGGTCCGAACTACAAACTGAATACCCAACTACTAGCTTGTAATTTAAATATAACGTATGCTGATGTATCTGGGTTGAACTACAAGCTGAATACCCAACTACTAGCTTGTAATTCAAATATAACGTATGCTGATGTATCTGGGTTGAACTACAAGCTGAATACCCAACTACTAGCTTGTAATTGGCGAATCACAAGCTGAACTACGATGTACAATGTACAAGCCAACTTCACATACTTTCCTTTGGTCTTGTTCTTGTTTCAAATGTATGCACTGACGAAAATTATTGATATCTTATTAATATCTTATTTGGAAATTGACGATTTTAGCCGATTTTATACAGGTTTTAAAACTTTAAATTGAAACGAATAAAACCATGTTCTAATCTGCTCTGTGAGGATTTCCGTATTCAACACTTAAAGCCATTTGTTTAAAATGACGTGAGATTTGTAGTTTTTTTTTTCTTTAAATACATAGATAAACTCTATTAGGAAATTAATAATTTAATCCATAAGGAGAAAACACGATATAAGTACTGATAAAATTACGATTTAATCTTATTCCCCCATTCTTTTATAAAGCTAGCTGTTTAATACTCATGACTTAAGAAAATGCCCACTATGTCATATTTTTTTCCTGTTGTATTAGATAATTTTGAGTAATAATTCAAAGTGAATATTCAATATTTCAAGATATTATGAAAGTCTAAAGGTGTATTATACCTTCCCACAGTGAATCTCTTAAGTGGTGTTAATTTGTAAATGAGACGTTACAGGAGAAAAAGTAATGACTTCAATAATCCTATGTACTAATCTGTTAATCTAGTAATCCGATTAATCAAAACAAATCCGTTGAGATGCGAGCTTTACGATTATAGTTTCAGTTGCCCCCCTCCCCCACCCCTCTCTCGAAAATAATACCAGTGCCCTACGGATTGTCTGTCCGTCAGTACGTATACCATGTGTTCATTTTTGTTTATGGATAGATCCATTTAACATTTGAAGGGCCTTTTTGCTGAAAAACTAAGTTCATTTTTGAATGAATAGTACAGACTACTGTCAGACTACATAGATTTTCAGACCATGGTCTACACTGGCTGCAAAGGCAAAAGCAACTGTCGCTAGTCAGGTCAGTACAGTATTTTGAATTTGCCGTTGGATATGGAATAGGGGAAGTCTACAAAGCTTTGATACGTTTTACTTCCACAGAACCATTAGCAAATATATCTAAGGCAGTAACAATTTCTTTTATTTTTTAATTTGTGTCGCTTTTATATATTTACTTGAGAATCATTCTCAACAAATGAATGGCTTTACAAGTATACATGTATTTAAACTTTAAACATGGTAGCGCCTGCCGGGAAAAGATCTGATATTAACATAACAGAGTCTGTGCTAAGCAGGCAATCTGCGGATCGCTTACGACAAGTGGCCATTTAACAGAAGAGCAAGCTATCTAAGAGTTTTTCAGACTAACAATGTTTATCCTGAGACTTCCTTATTAAAGATTACTAGATTACTAAGTACTCAAACCGCATGACTTAATGTAGTGTGATAATAAGGAAATTTTGAGAACTGATTTTACTGTAATTAAACACGCTACATGACAACAATACACTGTACGGAAAAAGAAAACATGACAAATCCACATGAACAATAATATAAAAAAATAACTCAACACTTTGTACATGTTTCTGCTGAGTGAAAGAAGTTGTCAAAGAAAAGAGAAGAAAATTCCAATCCATTTTTTTTTTTGGTAAAAACTTTGAGTGATATGTTTATGTTCTGAAAATATAACATAAGCTTAATTTAAATACAGATAAAAACATATATCGGTTTAATCTATATACTTGCCATAATGTATAAAATCTTACCTGTAAAATGAAATAAAAATTGGTATATTCCAATCACGATTAAAGATATCATGACCATGAGTATTTATTTCCCCGACTTCAGGCTTAACACTGATTCAAGTACCATTAGCTGTCAGCTCTTGAATTAACTAATCATTAATCTACTCCATGAGATCACGTGATGTCACCATCAGTCATGTGACATAGTCCCGACATCTATGAAACCGATAATGTGAAAAAGAGGCAGTTCTTTTGAAAAGTCAAATTTCAATAGACGCATGTGCAATGAAATCAAAGCTGTTTTATTGGCGTCAATATTTATCAAGTGGTAAAAATCAATGAATGATTAATCGGATATGGTTGAATAAATATTGAATTACGGGCTAAATTTAAACTTGATTTCGTATTCTTTACTATATTTGTTAACTTTGTCGGCATTATTTGATTAATATGTTTACAAAGTCAATATTTTGTTTGATTAGGAAATATAATGGCTGTTTCCTTCCTGCTTTAAATAGTCTTAGAGATTTGCTGTAGGATTCTAATGTAAAATGCTTTAAATCTGATCAGAGTGAGTCTGTTGTTTCTCAACCGTGTCGTATGTTTGGTGGTCTTAATGAAAAAGTCTGTTTGGGTGACCTTGAACTTGCACTATAACAAGCTATAAAAATGTATGTAGAGTATTATTTCATAATATTTTACATCATGAGTATACGCACCAATAAAAGTTGCAAGCATCGTTTGAAATAATGGCCTGGCCTCTCTGTATCCACACACACATACAGAGAGAGGAGAGAGAGAGAGAGAGAGAGAGAGAGAGAGAGAGAGAGAGAGAGAGACCATTATGCAACATTAGAGAATGTCATAAAAATATCGTAAAATATCGTTAAACACAAACGGCTAGAACTGGAGACTCCAAAACTTGTAATGCATTGACCCTCCATCTAGGTAAGTTTTCTGAAAGAAACTCATTCGAATTTGAATTCATTGTCTTCTTCCTTTCAGATTTTGCAAAATTTCTGAAATTCTGATGCTCATTTATAACAATTCTGTCTGTAAAATTCGTTTAGATTAAATACACTTACTATGAGGATAAATTCACAATGTACACGTTATTATGCATTAGCGGTTTCTCCAAGAAAAGAAAATGCATCTATCATTGAAATTTGAGAATCCATTGACGTCATTTCTAAAACTATAGGCCTACATGTTAAAGCTTTTTTTTTTCTAGAATTGCGCATCATTCTGTCTCCTAAATTATAATTTTCTTTGTCGTGTTGCATGCAAGTCTTTGAGACACGTATATTTTTTCTGTTCTTGAACATCTCTATACAGAAACTTATGCGCGACACTTCAGTACAAATAAAAGAGGGAATGAAACACTATATTATGAAACTTTGACGCATGAGTCGACTGCAGTCTTATATAAATTTGTTCCTTTTTGCAGATGTAAGAAATAGCAGGTTTACAGACAAATCTGATAACGCGATTGTTTAAACTGTGAAAGTAAAAAAAAGTATCGTTCTAAAATGTTTTAAGCAAATAAAGTGCAGTAAAATATATACATTTGTGTTAGAAATAGTATACTACGGGCCCTGTGGCATTATTGTGACCTCCCAGTCAGCTTAAGCATTGAACGAACCTCAGTCAAGGGTATGTCAATATTTCTTGACTGACTGGTAAGTCTACATAATGCATTCAGCCTCGGTACAAGTACAACTTACCAGGCCTATATCAAATCACTAATTTTAACAAATATATTTCAGCTGTGTACAAATTTAAGTATATGTTAGTATTGTATAGAAAACTGTTTAAAAAAAGTTCATCTTTTAAGTTTATCGAAATTAATCAGATGCTCATGTTAACATGAAAAAAGAATAATTCGATTCTTAAAATTATTGAAACATTAAATATTCTTAATTTTATTAAAACACTAAAGAACACGAATTCCTTGTTTTTAAATGTGGTAGTATTTTCACCTCTAAATTATTTTAGGGGTTTTATGATGAATGTGTTGGGCCACTGCAATTTGATATCTGGATTTTGGACCACTGAATCAATAGTATTAGGTCGCTGATTTTAGTCAAAAGTCATCTTTTTTATCAAGAAGTAGTAAAAGATGTCCCTTGCATTTTTTGAAAGTCGTTCTACTTTTAGTCCAGTGACATATTCCGTCGACCAGCCTCCGGTATCAGGAGAACTATTCTAGCGATCAGAATATCAAGCTCCGACTGTCGTGATTAAAACTGAAAAATAAAGGAATAAAGACTGATTTTTTCAGTTGATCCTCTGATAAGTTGTCGAATTGAAGAGCATTATGACAAGCTCTATGGGTTCAGTAAATAATTTTCAAGATAAAAGTTAAAAACCTTTAATGGACTCTTAAATTAGCCGATGATCTTGTGAAGAGGGCTTCGTGGGGTCTCGTTTAAAGGGATGAGTGTGTTGTAGTATTTTAAAGTGATAGGTAAATTATAAAGGTAGTCGATTTTAGTGTTTGTTTTTATGGTACTCGAATGTTAAAGTATGAAATCAAATACCAGTGTCATTTCTAATGCGAAATGTAAACGCTCGTAATAAGTATAACTGAACATGGCGCCTCGAGACGGAATTTCTTCACATCGGAGCCAACGTCAGAAGTTGTCACTTATTCCAGGTATGTTCTCAGGTAAGTATAATATTAAAAAGAAAAGTGTTTTTTGAGGATCGAACCGGCAACCATTGTGACAAATTGTCATGTCACATTTCCCTTTCGACAGTTTTCTTTCTACCAAATACCAAGAAACGGGTTGACTGTGCCCGGATCTCTATATCGGAGTTGAGTTCCCGTTGATATTGTCCGTCTATACCACATTCACGCCAGGACTATATATCTTTCCACAGGCATTTAAGATCCGTTGATATTTCAAAACGTAGGAGTGTTCCAATTCTAAGATATTCTTAGTTCCTAAGCAATCTCAGTGTCATTTCGATTATAATAGGAGACGTTTGTTCAAAAGGCTGTATTAATTAAGAGTAAGTGTTATTGGAGGTGCTTTGGGACAAATCTGCGGTCCCTTAATTTTACCTGAAACTTATTTCAATTTCAAAATATATTTGTTAGCGGCGCACAAAAAGTTTCTGCATAAAAAGACTTTTAGAATTACAGGGTTTTACAAAATCATCTAAAATTCGAATAGCACTGTTTTATTCTTTCTTAACACGCAAATATTTCAATCCATCTTTGTGACAGAACATAATATATATGAGATATCAATTATAATCCCCAGGTTATATCTACCCCATTCAATAGCAACGAATTTAGAGGTCGATTTGTACTAATGACTGATGTTTTTTAACAATGCGACCCCTTATATTCAAAAGGTCACTGAATAGATTTACACCGACTTTTTTCTAAATATTTTCAATCGGAGCTATTTTCATTAACAAATAAATGTAATAAATTAAATCATGGATCTGTGTATACTAGTAATTATAGGTTGTCACACAGTTCAAACATTTGCACAAGATTAATATGTCTAAAACTCCGCTGAGAGATTACCTCTTCACTCGAAGATAATGACTGATTTTACAATCATGTGAAATATTCTAATAGTATTATGCGATATGTTATCTAAAAAAGGTTATTTTTCTCTTCAGTTTAATGTCGTGTTTTATTCAACACAATTTTTCAGTAAAATTTCTCTTTCACGTACTCTTGGCGATGAAACCAAGAAATCTTTGCGTAATACAGATGTGTTTCGATGTATGCAGAACATGTCTGTTATGGTGGGGGTGGGAGGGAAGAAGGGACTGTCGCAAAGAACAGACTATTTTCTTACTTTATCAAATGAAACTTTGCTATTTTGAGAATTACTACTGCAACGAAGATCAGACATGAGCATTTTATAGCATGTGCAGAAAAAAAACCAGTTCGAATACATATCACTGACAATATGGCACCCCGAGATTGGTGTGTCGTTCCTAGCGTTCTTTAATGCCGATGTTACTGCACTAGAGAATGCCGGTCCAGCAAAATAGCTACAATAAAGTTATACCTACAATGAAGTTCCATTTTTTTTATTCCATATGCAAAACTATCATTACAAAGATGCTGCGAGTAGGAAGTTCAGTTTTTAGTTTTAAAACTGTTGCGCTTTAACAAAAAATTTACAGGCCAAGAATTCGAGTTTCTTTTTAAGAAAATAAACAATGTACCTAATAAAAAAATTCCGGTTTTTAGTAGATTTATCAACAAAAACACCATTTTCTGAAAACGCATCTATAGCTTCAAAAACTACAAGTATAGCTACTATAACTTCATTCTTGGGAACACTGTTGTATACCCTTATCTCCGTGGGTCTTTAAACCCTGTGGAACTATATGGCAGTGAACAGTGTATCTTTCTTCATTATAAAAATTGGGGTTAAACTTTGGTCATATTCCAGCTAACAAGTGTTCATGGGTATCCAGCTAGTTTACTAAACCGTTTCTCTGCAAGGACTGACTGCTTCCTCACTTGATGCATTGTCCGAGATGAAGTATCACAGAGAAATTTAGGCAGCCCTGGTGGGTGCTGAATCCAATGCTGTACCGAGCTAGCCGGGTCGGCGTAGATAGTTATGTTGATGGTTAGATGTTGCCATTCATGTGAACTCATCTCAACATTTTCTTTTTATTCACTTATTTATACCAGCAGGCCAGATAACAGTAAAAACTCAGGTCTTAAACTATTTATATTCATAATGCAGTTGTATTATTCAAAATTCTGCTATTCATATTCCCCTGTTATTAAATTTTTCAACATGTCACGTGAATGCAAATTTAATGAACATTAAAATGATAAACATTGCTGTGGAAAAACTAAAGCCAAATTATCAACATGTTTGCATAAATATCATGAAGACTTTACAGCAATGCTTATCGTTTTAAATACAATTATGCTTTGTATTCTCATATAGCTTGTATATGTTTATGCAGCTCTGAGATAATAAAAGGTTGTGTTGTTGTTGTTGTTGTAACTGCAGCAACACAGGAGGAGAGTTTTACTAGTATGAATTAGTCTGGACTTGATCTTAAACTGATTAACAGTAAATTGCATTATGTATTTTTATAGTTTTATAAATCTATTAAAAATTATATATTTATCTCGCATATACATTTACATTATTTATCCTAGTGGCAACTGTGCCCTGCAATGTGAAAAAGTGATTTCTGCTTCTTCCTGGATCATAATCAGTTTTGCCACCTATTCGACCTCCTTCAGATGAGTCACAAAACTGCAGAATGTTCGGTTCATCTAACTATACACTATGTTCAGATGGTCAAAGGCTATACTAGCTTATGTAAAGTTCACCAAAAGGCTGGTCTGCATTTGGAATTCATGCCAAAAATACAGTGAACAAAACAAAAGCCAATAGATTGAAACATAAACAACAGGTGATAGACGATTGCATATATTTGAAATAATATGGTATTTAAAATCATACAATGTTTTTATATACAGTTGGCTATGTCATTCGAGCACTTCATATTGTTTTTCAATACAATTCACTGACATAGGATTTTCAACATTAAACCAAAACATGTATTAAATTAACACTCGCACTTCAGTCAGTACAAACCAAAAGCTCATTACAAATTCACACGAGCACATCTTGAACTTATGCAATGATCAAAAAATTTCCAGTGACAACATAATTCATTTCTGTTGTTGTTTTTTTAAAGAAAAATATTAAACATTTGACATCTTTAAAGCAGCAATGAACTTAACAGAAGACAAATTTCTGAAGTAAACTTGAGCTTATTAAAATATTTACAGTTACATTTTTAAATATGTATTTATCTCCCTTTTAAGCTCTTCAACACATAACACTTCACATAGAATGGGGGTACTGTTAGACACTGTAAAATGTGTTTTCAATATAAACTTGACAATGTCTCTGACACACAGGTCTTCTGGCAAACCAACCTAACTTCCTGAACAATGCACTGCACTGACAAACAAACATGAAACAGTCTTAAAAAAATGCACAATCGAAAATAACATAAAAGAAATCACAAAAGGACACCTACTTGTAGATAATGAAGTGTATCTTTTAAAGAGGACCCTTTAGACACCCCAAAAAAACATCAATGCATATTTTAAATACTTATTTCACTGAGACGATACTCAAGTTCAAAAGTTATTTGCAACGCCCAATGTAATTAAAAACTTTAATGACATAAAAATACTATTCAGCAATATTTAATTTTACATCAGATGTCAATTTGCATTCGTTTTTAAGAAGAAAAAAAATTTAAAAAAAAAAGAAAAATTTTAATTTTACACACAATTTATAACAGAGTATTATCAAAATGTTCAGTATTTATAATACCGAACAAATGATTCATGTTTACAGATTAAGGTCACAAATACAGGACAAGAAAAGCTGGAATGAAAACTGGACTATCACTACAGGTGCTTGATGCCAACAGTATGTCCAAGGGCATATAACTCTGCAACCCTTCACAACAAAAAGTATGCCCTAGGTATCAGACTATAGATTAGCAACACCATGGGGCAAAAGGTGTAGCAATATTTTGATTTTCTATGCCTTCCAGGAAGCTGAAAATGTCAAACAAATGGTCTGCAAGAATATGGACTGTTACAATGAAATGCCGATGTACACAACTAAAGTGAAGTTTAATCCAACTGACGTCATTTGCAAGTGAAAAAGAAGTGTAACATTTTGATTACTTCAAGTGATCAAACTGACAAAGAAAGAAACAACAGATGTCCAGATATTAAACCTTAGGCATTTGATCTTGCAAACCAAGCAACCATTTAAATAGTGATTCCAGCATTCAAATTTCAAAGTATACAAGAGGCTAAGAAAACAGATTATCTCAATAATTGATGACCTTTCTGACAAGTCTATCTGTCTCTTGCGTCTCATAAAGCATTAACATTACCTATGTAACACTACACCCTATCACGTCACGAAGCAGACCTGTCATATTGAAATAAACCATACAGAAGGGTAGGTAACTCTACTTGTCTTATACTGTATTTCAGTTATTTGGTTATTTTCCTATGAAAGAAAAGAAGATAAACGAACTAATAAAACAAAAGCTTCCACCTTGAAGTTGATCAACCAATCACTTTGGGTAGTTGTTGCTTTTAACTTGAAAGAATTAACCATTTCATTTTTTTTGTAAGATAATTTTTTCGAAATCTATCATTCTTAAAATATTTCTGAAATTTCAATAAATCTCTACGATGCTCTTTAGCTATAATTTTTAACCTGTGTGTTGTATGCATTGCTTGGGGCAAAAATAGGGAGAGATATTGTAACTGGTAACAGCTGATGTGAGACTTAATGCACATGATTTTATTGCATTTTGGGCCCCTCCATTAACAAAGCTTGCTAGATACACAGAAATGAACAGCTCTATAGTACAGAATAATTAAATGTCTCTGTTCCCAATTTTACTCAGTGATTAACTGTTAATGTCTATGAAATAAATTGTCTGTGCACCTATCATTGATTATGTTTTATAGCACTGCCGATTTTGTATCCTAAAATTTTGTTCCAGTCTATCTTGGTGCGTGTCACAGGAAGTTGGCGTCTTAATGCTTTAAACGTCGTATCTTTCATTGTTACGAAATTCTCAGAAATGGCGGTCTGAAATATAAAGAAATTTATGAATGTAAAAAAAATCTCATTTATAAAACAAACCTAGCCTATTCAAATTTTTCTGCAAATTTATTTCCTGTACTCTGCTGAAAGATTTAACAGAGTAAGTTTTATGTTCTACAAAAAGCTAATGGACTATTTTAATAATTCATTTCAAGAACAGAAAGTAATGTTTAATATAAACATACAAGGTTCTCACACTGTTTCAATCAAATATCAAACTGAACAACGGAAATAGTCTATGAAGCTTGTAAACTATCTAAAATGTCAACTTTTCATTAGTATGACCAATTTATATCAAAAAGGAGCCAGTCAAGCCTTTGCCCACCTAAATGCTAAACCGTTCAAGTAATAAAG
The DNA here is from genome assembly GCA_012932295.1 of Cyclina sinensis. Taxonomy (NCBI): domain Eukaryota; kingdom Metazoa; phylum Mollusca; class Bivalvia; order Venerida; family Veneridae; genus Cyclina; species Cyclina sinensis. The sequence continues at coordinate 5,187,591 of JAAONU010000013.1, forward strand.
TTCTATTGACACTGACCATCTGTCAGCACCTCTTATACCCTACCTGGTACTCTAATCCTGCATCTTCAACAACTTTAACAAAATCCTTCGCAAACTTTTGTTCATCCTGCAAGACAATATTAGAAAAACTTTTTACCTGACCTTAATCCACACTGACTTATTTGAACTAATTCATCTTTTGAACCATTTTCTCATAAAGACTCCCCAAGAAGAGTACAGTTAACTTATTTAAGGTTACATGTTTAATGTATGCACTAATTCGAAAGAGCTAGTCTGTGATCTTAGTTGAGGATTGGGATATCAAACTCACAACAGTGTAAATTCTTATTTTTTTCAGCCACTAAAAAGATCACTGACAAATATATCATCAGTGTATATCTGCTGTATTTTTTGTGAACAAGAGAAGGATGTGTAGATGATGCTGTAAAGTAGTTTTTTTTAAGTACTGTCTGCATAATCACGTTTGGATACACTTCTTTTTAACACACAGTTAAAAACACAACATTACTAAATCAGATTTTTTTTCAATATTTGTGAAGAGCCGATAAGCAAAAAACTGGAGTTTTATTTGGTACATACAGACAAATAGGTTAGTACTTACATAAAACAAAATCTACTATTGACATTAACAAATGGAAGACAGACATAATGGGTTCACTTACTTGCACATTTAAGGTATGTTTTACTTCTTTTGAACTTACAAGCTGTACATTGCCATCTTCATAATAATGAACCTGTAAAAGATGCAAATCATATAATGTTTAATGCAAAAAATTTAATCCTCCATGTGTTTGCCAATCATATTTACAAAGCAACAATCCTAGTTCACAACTTCAACCTTAGTTCATAACTTCCACCCTAACTGACAATTTCACAACTTCAGCCCCAGTTCACAACTTCACCCCTAGTTCTGGTTAAACTTCACTTAAAAAGGAGTCCATATTGAAGTAAGGGATCTACACAAACCTGTACTTTGAGAAGACCTGTGAGTTCTGCCTTGCCTCCTGAACTTGGAAATGTAGTTGACCACTGGGACCGCCATCTGCCGTTCCTGTAATAGCAATGATGAGTATTATACGGCTTCAAATATTACAAGCCAGATCACAAGAATATACAACTGCATTAAATACATGGAAGTAGGTATTTTTCATATAGCACAGTCTGACAAGTGCTACTATGGTGACCAAACTGCAACAAGTTGTTGGAAATCAATATTTTCTTCTTTATTCTTTAAATGAATATCCTATGAAAATTATTTTTAAATTAATAATATTAATTAATTCAAACCCTAGCAACAAAATGTCTTCAAAGTGAGCATGGTTGTAACAGTCTTCAGTAAAATCCCCTATATGAGGGTCACTGTTAGTGGTAATTAGCATACCATATAATCTGAATTATCAAGCTCAACAAATATTTGCTTCACTCAACATTAGCCATAGTTTTGCAGTTTAGGTTTGTCAATACATCTGTAATTTTTTGAAAGAAGTTTTAACCTGTATTTGTAATCTTCTTCTGAACTTTTGAAAAAAAAACAATGGACAAATTTTTCACGATTATAAAAACAGTATCCCTAATTAGTGGCAGTAACTGAAGTGACTTTAATTTCCCAATTCTAGTTCGATCTTACGACGACCACGAAATATAATTAGGTTTTACCAGAAATTTTTAGGCTGGAACTGGTGACTTTCAAGACAGGCTGTAATGGTTATGTTTCCTCCACTGCTGTTGCCATAGATTGATGACACACCAAACTTGTAATAAGTTTTGTGGTATGTGGTGACTGCTTCTTCTACAGCTGCCCTCCATGGTTCTGCTACACGATCATAATCAGCTGGCTGGAAATCTGCCGCTTCCTTCTTCAAATGATCATACCTGAATAAAAATACACAACATTTAAAGCATGAAGTATACAGAAAGCAGGACCTTTCCTACAAATGCAGCATATACTGCTTTATAATGGCTGTGGATCTCTGTTTAAAAAACAATAACACACAAACAAAAACTCTTCTTTTAAGCATTTTATACCAAAGAGATGACATTGTGGCAACTAGTAAGGTAAGAAAGAAAGTGAGGTGTAATATTTCAATAATTATATTACGGAAACTGAAACATTCTACTTGGCATGTGCTGTCGTGGCAAGTAAATGGACTCTTCAGGCAATGGCACACTGGCATTTAAAGAATTCTGAACACTGGCATTTAAAGAATTCTGAACCAAAATGTTTCAGATCAGTAACTTCACTTTGGATAACCATAAGATTCTTAAAGTTTTACAGCAATTTCTTAACACCATGTAAACAACCCTTAATCTTTTTCTGGTAAGGTTGTTTCAGCTTTTTTTTATATTGACTAACTAATAATCATTTGGTTTGTATTTTGGTTGGTTTTTCAGTATATACTTACTTAAATGTCTGTTTAGTTCTTGGATCAAAAAACCTGCCTTCACCTACATCCCCATAGTCTGTTATCAAACACTGAAATAAGAAATTTGGTTCTTGAATTTCCACATTCAAACAGACATATGGGTGCCAGGAATACCAAAATCGGGTCTAGATAACATATAAATTATATTTCGTTTTCAAGGAATTAACAATGTATACTTCTAACGTACTTGAAATGCATGATTTAAGTGTTTAAACAGCCATTTATAGGCTCCAGAAAGTAGACCCTTAAAAAACCCTTAAAATTGTATCAGACATGTTACTACTATAAGAATATCACAATATATGGGCAAGAATTATATCTTTTTTGCATGATTAAGTATATAACTGGTTCATTTACTGTATACTATACATCTGTACACAGTATATCACGATGTAATACACTATACATTGTATTTAACAACTGTACATAAAATAAGTACTAGAAGAGATGCAGAATACAGAAACTCCTCGAAAAGCACAATAAATTACCCACAATTAATAGGAAGAACACTGAACTGCATTCAACATACCTGTTCATCGGAGCCATCAACTTTACAGGGAGTAAACTGGTCTTTGTTGTACTGGGCAAAAGACCTGCAGTTGACAAAAAAAGTGTCTTCGCCATTATTTTGCAAGGTAAAACCAATATAGAACTAGAAATGGGTTTTTGATTGAACAAAAACATATGTCTCCCCCCAGCCAGTTGCTGCAAGTAGTTTTGAGTCAGACGATTGTAAAATTTGACATTTAACCTCCAAGTGTGACCTTGACCTTGAGACACCGCACCCGCAAAGTGGGTTCTGCATGTCACCTTCATAAAAATCCTTCAAGGGCTATTGAAGATATAGAGCGGACACGATTTTGTGGCATTTGACATTTAACCTCCAAGTGTGACCTTGACCTTGAGACACCACACCCACAAAGTGGGTTCTGCATGTCGCCTTGATGAGGTAAACATCTGACCCAAGTTTCATAAAAATCCTTCAAGGGCTTTTGAAGATACAGAGCGGACACAATTTTGTGGCATTTGACATTTAACCTCCAAGTGTGACCTTGACCTTGAGACACCACACCCACAAAGTGTGTTCTGCACGTCGCCTTGATGAGGTGAACATCTGACCCAAGTTTCATAAAAATCCTTCAAGGGCTTTGGAAGATACAGAGCGGACACGATTTTGTGGCATTTGACATTTAACCTCCAAGTGTGACCTTGCCCATGAGACACCACACTTGCAAAGTGGGTTCTGCACGTCGCCTTGATGAGGTGAACATCTGACCCAAGTTTCATAAAAATCCTTCAAGGGCTTTGGAAGATACAGAGCGGACACGATTTTGTGACGGACAGACAGACAGACGGACGGACGGACAGACGGACGGACGGACGGACGGACAACCGGGGGAAAAACAATATGTCTCCCCCATTTTTGGGGGGAGACATAATTATACCTTGATAACATTAAAGGGGCTGTGCTCCGGATGACAAAAAAAAGAAAGTTTTCCTGTAATATTTATGACTAATGCTTAAAAAATAACTTACTGACAAAAACTAAGTCAAATAATTACATTATAAATTGATTTTTTTCCCTTTCAAAGTGCTATACCGTAACGCGACCGTATAACTATATCGTATAACATTTAAAGTAAATATCTGTAATATCAGATGCGGCGATGGTGGTGACAGTAAAAGCGTTGGTATTATTTTGTTAACATGAGGGTCCAGAGTTCAAATCAGGCTGGAGCGAAAATATTTTTTTATTCTATTTTGACTTTTATAATCAGTTTTGAAGTAAAATATTATGTTGTTATAATCTCACGGCATCTAAATATATAATTTATGAAAAAAATTTTTTATGTCAAATCTGGAGTACAGCCTCTTTAACCATGGCTCTCAGCAGTTTGAAATAAAGTCTGGTAAGAAAAATTAAGTCTTACATCGATGAGACTTGTCATCAACTCACATGCAAACCTACTACAATTATGAAATAAAGACAATTAAAACAACAGCCAAATTCCTTTTCAACATACATTTACACAGACTTGCTCTCACAGCTCTAAAGTTTAATCAAAGTACATGTAAAACAGAAGATAATACAACCAACCAGCAGTTGCAAGAAAAATCATGACCAAAGTATACTGAGCAACATACACAAGAATAATTCTAGTACGGTAATTCTTACTTCACTGACTGAAGTTTAACACTGCTGGAAAATAGTCTGCCATAACAGGTATCTGCTATGTTAAAATAGCAACAAAAAGTTATATCTAACTCTTCTGAGTTACCTACCCTGATGCACTTTTCAGAAGACTATCATCATCCAATAAAATTCGTACATCTGCAAAATTAAGAAAGAATAATATTTTAAAATTGGACAAAACACTGTTTACAAAGGGACATAATCATTAAGAAACATTAATGTCTGGCATAGGGCAGTTATCTTTTCCTGAATTAAATATTAGGTTCTCAACAAAATTTGAAGAAAACTGAAGCTACTCTTCAGTCTTGAAGGGAAGAAATACATACTGAAATACATTAAGGAAAGGAAACAAGAAGAGCAATACTGAAACATAACAAAGAGAAGTTTTACTACAAACAGTAACAATTATGGAAAATAAGTTCACAAGTAGCCTAGGTCAGGAGTAAGTTCTGTAATTATTCTAATAGGAAAAGCCTTGGAATACAACATACACACCTGTAAACACTTCATTGAATTCTCCTGGAGGTGCATGCAGAATAAAATCAGCAGCTATCTTGGCCTGGAAATATAAAATAACAGGATATCACAATCAGCAGCTATCTTGGCCTGGAAATATAAAATAACAGGATATCACAATCAGCAGCTATATTGCCCTGGAAATATAAAATACTATAACAGGACATAAAATAGTCCATACTCCATGGTTAGGGTAAAGACAAATCTTACTGTATTCTTCCTGAAAACATGCATTTCAGACATAATAACTGACTTGTAACATGACATGTACATTTTATAAACACATGATCCAGATTACTATTTTTTGTTTTTCTATTAACTGAGACAAAATCACCACACCTCAAAAATCTAGGGTGAGGCCAAGATAAATTTAGCAATCTTGGTAACTAAAACAATTTCCCCAATCTCTTTAGATTATTATTCTTACAAAGGAGTTGATATAAAAAATCTGATATGGAAAAAATGCCAAATATCATCTATATTTACTTGTAAGCTTCATAGACCTTAACTTACACATTTTATAACAAAACAAATACAGCAAATAATTAAACCAGCTTAGACTTACAATGTTTTTGGCTGATTAATCATTCATTTATGTACATGCACATGACAAGAGTTTTATGTTACTACTAAAATCTTCTAATTTATTTCCTCAGTTTAAAGAACACTGTGTATTTTATTTCCTCAAGGAAAGTTATGACAATTATAGTAACGTTATTATCAATATTTGAAATCTACGTTAGACTGCTCATCCAATAATGCCTAGAGTCTACAAAAGTAGACATAGGCAAACAGTGCAGACTCAGATCAGATTCAGCAGCATCTCATCAAGGTCTTCACTGTTTGCATAAAGGACCTTCTTCCCTAAATATATCAAATGGAAAATTAATACCAGAAACCCTTTTAACTGAAAATGGACTCATCTAAGTGACCAGGATGGCATAATCCATTAGATATAAAGGGTTAAAGATCAGTTTGTTCAATCAGTATCATTAATTCAAGAACTGCCCCTATAGTGTCATTATTATCAAGACCACACATGTTACTGTGAATCACAAACACTTCCTACATCAAATAAGTTTAGACCTATTTATCTTACATTTATTTGGAAACAAAGCAGTGCACACATTGGAAATGTGGCATGTGAAAAGTCCATGGAGCTTCTACACTCTGGTGGGAACTGAACCAGCAACTTCTGGTTCAAGTCACACTCTGTCCCTAAACCTCTGCTCCCTTTTTGACACTTCCTACTTTGTAAGTCTAAATCAGTCTTCATTTAGTATCTGCATTTTACCACTGTCATTGTCATTTCAAGTGAACAGTCAATGCCAAGTCCTTGCACATTTTTTAACAAGTGACTGTATACATTTACATGTATAGTGATTTAATTCAAGGATTAAAAGACAGATTGTTTTATTCATTTACATGTTAGCTATTGTTTGTTAGGGTTAAATAATCAGACTTTCAAACTTAACTACTAGCGATAAACTTATAAGTGATACCACAGAATATACAACTTTAATGAATTCCATTATGACCAGAACAAATTCATCAAGATAAAAATGTTTGAAGTCAGTTAATGCCTCAAATACAGGTAAAATTGCATAATAGCAAATAATTCCAAAGCCAACTGAAAAACAAGTGAAAATGCACAGTGTATTCTCCAAAAATGAGTACCTATCTTTCTTATCTATCTTCCTGGTAGTGCCAACTCTTCTTGCAAGTGTTATAGACATGAAGGGTGCACGTCGATTTGTTAGTATGAAAAGTGGTGAATTTAAAAGTAAAAGGGAGGACATACATGTAGCTGTGAACAGCCAGCTCCGAATTATATCTGGTGTGACAAAAGATAAAGTGTTAATTCTATAAAAAGTAAGACTGAAGAACAAAAAGATAAAAGATGAAGCTAAAAGATTAAAAACACTGCACACTGAGCTAAAACTGGATGGCTGCCACGCTCACCTACATGTAGTATTTTCAATATTTTTGGCCTATTAAAGATATACTATAATTGAACACAAAAGTAAAGAACAGATAATGATTTGAATACATTTTGGTTTTATAGTTAGTAATGTTTGTTTTCCTATGGTTGTAAATCATTAGTAATTTCTGTCAGCCATTTTACAGTTCTAACCTTAAACTGAACTGTATCACTAGGAAGGAACATGGTAGTGTATTAATTCTTCCAATCACATCCTAAATGCCTCATTTACTGCTGATAATCAATTTTTATACTTCCCCATAGTAAGAACTAATCCTGCGCCCGTTATGATTGATTTAATACTTCCTTATAATTTATTCCCACTTTGGTTATTTTTATTAAATATTTCATAATTAATCAATATTTAGAATACTTCAGACACAGAGTGTAAACCTAAGAGCAAATGTGAGTGGCAGGTAAGTGGTAACACAGAATGTGTAATGTTGAGTCTAATCCTACACTTCTCTACAAACACAACTAACGGTCTTTTAGATGATATGTTAAACTGAGTTAAACCTATCTTCTAACAATTAAGAAAAGAAGAGAAAAGAACCGAGACTGTCTCTGAAACATGACACCTTCTATATCTTTCACTTTCTCCCACATCCTCAAATCACTAATCTCTTCAGAGGGTCTCAGTCATATGGGTACCAACAAGAAATGAACTCAGATAGATACATGTAGATAAAGCAAGTGTGCCAAATGCATGACTAAAACCAAAAAACTGAAATGAATATAGCAGTGCTTGAGTGGGGAGCAGTGGTTTTAGGGCAGTACCAGGCTCTATCCTGAACTGCTGGTTCAAACCCCACCACAAGCTAGTGTTTACTGTGATTTTTCATATTTTACACTCTAGGCAGTACTGATATGAATCCAGAATGCTGCCATGGAGGGAATATAAACAAGTTTTTAGAACCTGATTCCCCCGAAATGTAAAAGTAACAAGTCAAACAATACAGTGGCATGGAGGAAGCTAAACAAACTGAGCTAACCATACAGCTGTTGTTACCCAAGCACACTTAACTCAGCATTTTAAAAGAAAGCAAGTGCTCACCTTTGGACTGAATTACACATAAGACAAGCATCATTAGGGTAACTCTTGGGAAAACGGGGCATCTGATGCAGCTCTAGTATTTGCATGTAAACACTAGTAATGACCTCTAAAAAAAACCTACATAACTAGTGGCTGTTCTTGGGTATGACTCTGTCAAAGATGTCTAAAGGCATTCAACATTTAGCCTTACAGTAGTAAAAAATCAATAGACCCAAACAATAATAAACTAAGACCTTGACTGCACTTTTACAGCTCCACTTCACCTATGGTCTGGCAAAGTTTTCAGGTTGCACCAGAATTTGACAAGCAACAGGCCTGTGTCTTATTTCAGAGACAGTCTAATACATTCACATTATCAAGAGGTATACAGGGCATAACCCAGGTTGATTTAGAGCCCTGGGACCAGGGCGCTTGATTTTTGTGATACAGGTTACCGGGGCGCTTGAATTTTGGCTTGCATGTTGATCTTAGCGTTGGGCCGCTTGAATTTTGATAGCTGCAGAAGACTGCTTATCACTGAATTGTTACTCGTATTGCTTCATAAATCCCATGTTATGACAGGATGTATGGATAAACATGCCACTGCTAATAAATAAAGTATGCTATGAAGTAATTAACAGGGCTCTAGAAATTATATAGTGCGACGTCCAGGACAACTCTAAATTGTTCTCGGACCACTTACAATTTTTTTGTCCTAGACATCTCTAATTTTGATAGTAATTAATACAGTACAACTGTCCAAAAATACAGCCCACTCTAATAAACAGTAGGATGTAGTCGATTTCTAACCACGTTGAAAATTAATTCTGACATTCCATAAACACCATGTAAGTGAAAATATACAGGAAAGTCTGTCACCTATTTTTGTGACCCCATCATATGTTATTATTTCAACTGCGACTTGGAGACACTACAAACTTACAAAATTTAATAAGTTGATTAAGATGAATGGTCAAGATTTCATAATTTGTACCAGTTTTTTTTCCTTTGTCATTGAGAAGGTTTCTTTTTTCTAGAAAATTGCTGTCTTTCATTGCCTTCAAAAGATGTGAAAGTTTTCATAAGACCCATAAAGATTTCATTCGTTCTAAATATATGTATATTTTTTCCATCTTTTTTCCTTTTTTTATTTAAAAATATGATGAATAGGAAAAAACCTATTCATTTATAATGCTCACTGAAAACACTGTACTTGTCACTTGGACATTTGACTCTGTTTTTGGGACAACTCTGTTTTGCCATGGTCAGTTGTCCTGGACAACTCATACTCTGAAAAATTTGTAGAGCCCTGTATTATATGCCACTCAAGTTATTCTCTTTTTCACCTATCCAGTATCCAAGTTCGGTCCTATAAAGATGTTGGAAGAAATTGAAAATATGTAAATACTTTTGTTTGTTTAAACTCCCATTAAACATACACCAAAATGTGTCATTTCATTGTAAAGATTAAAAAAAAATCGACAGGCAGGAGGGGAGAATTACCCCCTCCCACACACACACACACCCTCAAAGTTGCGCTTAGAAAATTTTCTGGGGAAGGCCCTGGGTACATATATCCAGTCATGATGATCAAAACAATTCAAGATGTACCTACCACCTCAGTCAAGATGTACACAACTAGAAAGTCAATGTGTACCATGTAACCAGAACTAGTTTTTTTTTTTTAATCAAAAGTCTGTGATACCTAAACTTACAGAATTAAAATGTAGAAAAAATGGAACCAGTAATTGAAAAATTTGAAAATTTTCAACTCATTTTCACTAATTAATATACCTTTCCTTTACACATCATATTTTTTTTAAATATAAATTTACTGTTTTCTAGCAACACTTAACCATTCAAACTCAAAGTCTCTGTATGTCAACATTTCAATCAATCAGACACTACAGATTGACTATACGTACTACACTTCATCATTTAAAGCAACCTTAAAGAACTGTTTGAAAAATCGTTAACTATTAATGAAAGAGAACTCGACAAATATGATATTATCTTCACTTGACAATGGAGGAACAAATCTCCCTCTTCACCATTGTTTCTCAAACTTATTTTTTTTTAAATTTCTTTCTTACTTTTTGCTAAATATATACTTCATAGCATTGGGAATGGAGCCCTAAATTAGCTAGAAAGTAACCACTTCTAGTCATCATGCAAGTGGGCTAACATGGGGTGACAGATATTTATTATTATGCTCAAGTGCTTTGTTTATGTGCCACTGTCTTTATGCACCACTGTTGATTGTTATTCTAAATGCTTATCAGTTGAAATTAGCAATTACTTTAGTTTTTGCATTAACTCTGAAATTTGATGAGATGTTTAAAATGAATTTTGAAAATAGTCTAAGAGCACTGATATTTGAAAAGAAATTCAATATAAACAAGAGCTTGTCAGAGACAAAGCAACAGTTCCATACTGGTGCAATGTCCATATCCTTAACTCCAACCCATATGTGCAAATTGACTAAAGAATTTGTCTGAGACATGCATAATCTCCATATGATCCTCTATCCATGTACAAAGTATCATCAAAGAAGAAAACGTCATAGGTCAAGGTCATTTAGAGGTTAAGGTCACAGAAATATGTGTTGTTGAAAAGGTCTTATCGAGGGGTTGCGGTGACCAAGTTTGAAGTAATTCTGTTCAGAAATAAGGAAATTATGGCCAAACTTACAGTTTTTGGACAAGAAAACTTTAAAGGTCAAGGTCATTCAGAGGTCAAGGTCAAAGAAATGTACTTCATTGGAATGGTCTTGTCCAAGGTATTGTTGTGGCCAAGTTTGAAGTAATTCCATTCAGTAGTAAGGAAAATATGGCCAATGGTAAAGTTTTCAGAGGAAATGACTGATAAACAGATGGACAGTTCCTCCTTTAGGTAAGAAACCAATGTTTAAAGTTTGAAGTAGATACATTAAGAAATAAGTTATATACAAAGAACCACATTTTTTAATGAAAATTCTAAGTTCAAGGGGGATAAATCTAATAATTTTGGAGCTAGAGTTGTGAACCTTGAGGTTCATTATCTTCATACTGTCACCTATCCATACTTCATGTTTCCTAAAAATATTTTCAGTACTTTTTGAGTTTTATAAAAAAAAACACATTTTTTTCATGAAAATTATAAGTTCAAGGGGGGATAAATCTAATAATTTTGGTGCTATAGTTGTGAACCTTGAGGTGCATTATTTCCATACTATCACCTATCCATATTTTATGTTTCATAGAATTATTCTTAAAACTTTTTGACTTTTGAGTTATCACAAATATTGTTATATTTGCCATATTTTAAGTATATTTGTTGCTATAGCAATCAAAATTTTCAACATATGAAGAAAAAAAAAAGACATGCATAATCTCCAGACTGCCATCTACCCATATTTCAAGTTTCATTAAAATATTTTCAGTAATTTTCGCGTTATCACGGGATCCAGTTTTTGTGACAGATGGACGGACAGATGGTAAACCTATAGTCCCCTACAGTTAAACCGGTAGGGGACTAAAAACAGCAATGGCATAATAGATTGTAAAAAACTGTTGTCAACACATAAGCAGAATAAATCAAAACTAAAATTCAATCTAATATGAAATAAATCAAAACATGTGAAAATAAAAGTGATGTGTAACTTCTCATACAGTGGTGTGTAACGTCACCCGCGCATAATGTCCGACATTCTAACATGAAGACAGTAATCCAGTAGCTAAAAGAGCTAAATGACACCTTTTTTTACAAATTCTGGAAAAATTATTTCAAAATGACATGTATTTTTGACAGGATGGGTTAGACTCTACTGGATTTGGCTTGTAAATTTAATTTCTTTGTGTCAACCTATGCAGGATATAACATATTTGGGGCCCTTATTAATAAAATCAATCAATTTTGCACTGTCTGGGTGTTTAAACAGATATAAAGTAAACAAATAACACTTATGTCCCGCATAAAAATTGTGTCGCTTGTAGGCTAAAGAAATCCGGAAGTGAACTTCATGTCAAAAAAAGAAAAGATCAAATGTTGTGTCCGAATATAAGTATTCATGCACCATAAATGAGCTTTCCATAAATAATTTTTGTACGTTATACAGTTTTTATGTCTGTGATTTCAAGGTGAAGACTTTAAAATCCTCGTAATTTTCAGTAAAATTTACCCTCTCTTGCTCCGAAATTTGTTCTTCGTCCGACATCTTGCTTTTCGTCACGCCTTTGCATAGTCTGGTTTATATTTTAAAATGTAAATCTTAACTACCAAAAAGGAGTCAGAAAATTGCAAAAGGACACTAGTCATTTCATCTACATCTACGGGCGTACTCTCAAAAATCAATTACTGATTACACTGAGAGGCCGGGGACAGTGTTAAAATGCTATTTTACAATACATGCAGCAACATGCTGTGATAAAAGATAAAATGTGCTATCATACATGAATGATTAAAAGGTAAAATCTATATGACGTCTAGAACATATGAGCTTGGAGACCAGATGTGAAAGATGACAGCTTCACACAGGTCTTTAGTTCAGTTGGTAGTGCATTCCAGTATCTGATAGTTCGTGGGAAAAAGGAAGTTGAATGGTAGTTGGTTCTAGAATGAGGAATAACATAGTTATAAGGTTTTCTGATAGTTGGAATAAGATGGTGATGATCAACCATTACTAAGTTATTTGATATTTTAAATAACATGACTAATGATGAAAATATGATGCGTCTTTGTTCAAGAGTTTGCCATTTTAATGTTTCTAGCATAGATGTTACACTGCTGTGATGTAAATAATCATTCATGACATATCGAGCAGCAGCTCTCTGAACTTTCTCAATTTCATATTTAAGGTTTTCTTGCCACGGGTGCCAGATAGTATTGCAATATTCTAATTGTGGCCGAACATAAGTTTTATAGGCAGTTTCTTTGATTTTGCGATTATTTGTTTGGATGTTACGTTTAATAAATTTAAGAGTAATATTGCCTTTAGCAGGTGTGTTTAGTATATGCTTTTTCCAGGTAAAGTCATCACTGATAGTTACGCCCAAATATTTGGAGTGTTTAGTAGACTTTAGTTCGATGTTATGTAATTTATAGGGAAACAATTTAATTTTGTCGTTTGTAGTAATTCTCATAACTTCGCACTTTTCAGGATTAAACTCGATCGACCAGTCTCTTTCCCATTTTTCTAAATTTTCAAGATCTTTCTGTAGTTTTTCTGAATCAGTGGTGGAGTCTATAGTTAAATAAATGATGGTATCGTCTGCAAAAAGTCTGATTCTACATCTAACTGATTCAGGCATGTCATTGATAAAACAGAGAAAGAGACACGGGCCTAGCACCGAGCCCTGAGGAACACCTGACATTGACGCTTCCACCATATTTAGTAATACGGAAATTAAATGTAAATCTATCTGTCTTTAACTTCAAAAGGTTTATACATACAAGATCATATCAACTCAACTTCAACTTATTACTGCCAAAAGTCAATACTGGCTATACTAGGCAGGCGTGTGTCAGGAACATTAAAAATACAAAAGATGCTAACAAAGAAAACAAGATTTAACTGAAGATCTTACTTAATCATTTATTTTAAATGTTTAAAATCTATAAAACTTGTTCAGTCCATTGATTAAAGCTGGCACAGTTGGGGTAGCCCTAATCTCGGTCGGCAATTCGTTCCAGAGTCGTATAGTCCTTGGGAAGAATGAGTTCACGTGATGTTGTGTTTTTGACTCCGGGTGAGGAATTTGTTGTTTCTTGTGTCTGTAAGGAGACTGTGATCGACATTGGCGTGTTTGGTGTTTATTTTGTGTAGCATGACCAGGCTGGCATGGTATCGCCTTTGTTCTAATGTTAACCATTTTAGTTAATTAATCATGTTGGCTATACCGCGTGTATAGTGGTAATCATTATGAACCTACTCTGGACCATTTCTATTCTGTGTGTGTGATATTTCTGTCATTGGTGCCATATGTTGAGCAGTATTCGACCCATGGTATTACATATGCTTTGTATGCTGCTTCTCTGAGTTGTTTGTTTTGTATTTTGACATTCCGTCTGTTTTTTTTTTTGTTTTTTTTTCTTTTGTTAGAGCGTTGACGTGCTATGCAAAAAGATCTGAAATTTGATATGTTGAGTTTTACAGTAGAATACCTCAAAGATTGATCTGTTTGCCCAGTGAGTAGATATTAGTAATATCCTGCCCCACTCCCGCGGAATGAATCCGATGTTTCACACCGGGAAACTTTAAGAAAATTCTCTTAAGCTGTAAACCTCAGAGTTCTGCAATTTTGAAAATTTCCAGGTTCTTCAAATTATGCATTTGGGGTCAGTTTCAACCTGACATCGGCAGTCAAGCGTTTCACATAAATTTAGAAATATTAGAATAATTTTATATAAACTTATGTAAAACAATAAGACCAACAGCTCTTAAATTTGGTTTCAAGCATTTTCTGCTGGACCCATACTAGGAATAGTTCAAACTTTTCTTCTGGTGTCGTCATCAGCCCTACATTGGGTTTCAAATGTTTACCAATTATACCTTCAGAAAACTTTTTAATCCTCTTGTCTTACACCTTTATGCCCAAAGTTCTGGTAGGTTGTATGATCTAGCGGGCTTCCACTGAGATTGTTCAAATTATGACTTTTTTGTTATTTTCAAACAAACCATGAAAACGCATTAAGATTTACAAACAAACACATAGAGAGACCTTCTCAAAAAATATATTTTTCGTGAACCAAGTACTTAGTAATAAAGGTTTTGATGTTTTGCATGTAGCATTTTTTTAATGTTTCTTTTATTTAAGTCATAAATATACGTTATTTTTGTGCAGTACTAAGGCAACCGCCCCTCTATTGTTATTGACAAGAAAGAAGCAAAGAATAAAACGTAAAAGTTTTCAAGATGATGTCGCATTTTTATAAACCAAATATTTTTATTCATATGTAAATCTGTTTGCATTCTTTTCAGGTTTTGCACTGTCGTAATCTCATAATATTGTAATTCCTTATGTCTTTTTACGGGGTATTGACTATCAGCTAAATGTTTTTCTTTAACCCCGTATATGTTGAAACGTTGAGATTTTTGATAGAATTCAATATCTCAGTTGTGCAGACCAAGGAGACTGTAAACCTAGGCGACATTGTGCAAATACTTGTATTCCTTAGCATAAGGACCGAGAGCAATAAATGTTAATTAAATAACAATGCACATTCTGATTCGAAATATTATGAGTCAGATGTTACCAAATGTCAAAATAATGATTGAAGTAATGCATGCATAGGCTACTAAAGGTGTTTAGTCACAACGATCCACATCCAGGACGACCAAATCCATAACAGCCAAAACGGATGATTTTCTTTTCATATTGAACCCAACTTCAACTTATTACTGTCTAAAGTCAATGCTGACTACATTAATTTTAGGCACGCGTGTGTCAGGAACGTAAACAATGTCGAAGATAAAAAGAAAGTAAACAAGATTTTACTAAAGATCTTACCTAATCATTTATTGTGAACATTTAAAATCCACAAAACTTGTTCAATCCACTGATAAAAACTGGTACAGTTGGAGTAGCCTTAATCTCGGTCGGTAATTCGTTCCAGAGTAGTATAGTCCTTGGGAAGAATGAATTCATGTGATGTTGTGTTCTTGAGCAGTGTAACAAACATGATCAAAGAACTAAAATGGTCAACTTTGGAACAAAGGCGAAACCATGCTAGCCTGGTCATGCTACACAAAATAAAAAACAAACAGGTCAAAGTCGATCACAATCACCTTACAAACACAAGAAACAGCAAATTCCTCATCCCACAATCAAAAACACAACATCACATGAACTCATTCTTCCCAAGGACTATACGACTCTGGAACGAATTACCGACCGAGATTAAGGCAACCCCCAACGGCGCCAGCTTTTATCAGTGGACTAAACAAGTTTTATAGATTTTAAGTATTTAAAATAAATGATTAAGTAAGATCTTCAGTTAAATCTTGTTATCTTTTATAATTTTAATGTTCCTGACCAGGGTTGGGGTTCGATTACTGTCACCTGTAATCGATTACATTGGGTAATGTCATGTAATTGATTACTAATCGATTACTCAAAATTTCACATGTAATTGAATACATTCGATTATTTAAAATCTCTATTTAAATTTAATCATGATAACATGATGATTACATTCGATTATTTAAAATTTCGGGGGTTGTTGCTGTGGCCGAGTGGTCTAAGATGCTCTTTTGATCTGAGATTTTACTTTTCATGCATCTACACTAGGCGGCTCTTACTTTGCGTTGCTACATGTAGATAGATGGTATCGTTCAGTGCGGGTTCGAATCTGGCTCTATCAAAAACAATATTTTAAATGTAAAATTTGTGAAGTACAGTATAATCTTACTTTTAAATAAGTTGAAAAATTTGAAGTTGTTTTTAGATTTCCAGATATGAACTGCTGGCAGTGAATGCATTTAATTTTCAAAGTTTACATTAGAAAAGGGGTCAGAAACCTCAAAATGGCGTTTCCAAGACATGCATCTAGTATACTACACTGTATCAATTAAGAATATAAAGTTTTCAAAATATCCAGTGCAACTGAGCAAATTTCTCAAATTGTATAACAAAAATATAAGCCCCAGTTGATCAACAACCTGAAAACCAGATAAATTTCTATCTTTTGTTAAGTTTTCACTTATCTAATTGAGCAATTATTTTTCAGCATTTATTACTGTATTTTAGGTAACAAAAGGTCTAAACTACTTTGTTTTTCAACCCCAACCAAGCAGATCATTAGCAATATAAATATGTTTTGCAGACTGTTGCAGTTATAAATGATGAACATGTTTTATCCAAATTATTGATGTCTTAACATTTTAACTTTTACACAGTGTATTTCAATTGATAAAACCATATATCATAAATTATTTCTGAAATTGAGGTGGTGGTATTTCTACAGATTTAAATTTTAATAGATTTGTTTTCATTATATTTGATGCATAACAATTTGTCTGCATGTAATCGAAAGTAATCTAAAATGTAATCGATGATTACATCAATTTTTAGGCTTGTAACTGATCATATTACGATTACATGTAATCGAAATTGCCTTCGATTACTGATTACCATCGATTACTGGACAAAATGTAATTGATTACAGTTAATTACGATTACTGATTACGATTACCCCAACTCTGTTCCTGACACACGCCTGCTTAGTATGGTCAGTTTTGACTTTTGGCAGTAATAAGTTTAAGTTGAAGTTGAAATTCACAAATTTATAAATCAGAAGTTATTTTCGCATATGAAAATCCTTTTCGCATTTTTCGTTTTTTTTATTTATTAAAATTAATATATATCTTTTAATCCACCAATTCTGATGAGCATAACATATGTTACAAACAGGTTATAGTACATATAATCAAATACATGTATTAACATTTGTAAAATAAATAAAATGAATAAACAAGGTTAACTTCAAATATTATAGAACATATAAATTACAAGTGTAGTTTCCTGAAATAAACTTGTGTTCACCGATAGTATATATGAATATATTAGCGAAAGTTACATCGAAAGCATATATTTTACATTATACAACCGAAAAAAAACAGAACACGGCATAATCTTAAATTTAGTTTCGAAACGAAAGTACTAGAGCAAAGAAGATGTGTTACAATTCATCAACAACACACATGTACAAATGTACAAAGAAAAATAGGTTTGACAAACCTAATAGGCTAGTAAGCAAAGATCCCTTCTTGGTCTACGAGTTAGAATCACGCAAGCCCGGGGACCATGATTCCACTCGAAATTCAATAATTTACGAATAAAAGTGTGTAGGAAGTTCTTTAGATTCATGCTTTCGAGTAAATCATGTATATGTCTTCAACGCAAAACAGCCGAGTTGATAAAGAGCATCCTTGTATATTGACATTTATGTGATCAGACTACATATTGTCTGTAAAATAATACAGATGCTACATTAAACAAGTAAGCATAGTTTATAAGCAATTGCATGGTTGGTGAAACCGTACATTGAGCATAACACGGCTACTTGTACAAGTCAATCACATTGATCCGACGGCGACATATCATAAAATATTGAAAACCTTCATATCCCCACTTATCAATTAAACAATCCCACAATTTACCTCTCTCAGAATCCTTATTTGGGCAAAAGTACACGAGGTGTTCGACAATGTTCTCACATACTCTTTTGCAGTTTGAGCATTCCGCAATATATTTTCTAGACACGTGACGTGAAACGATTTTTATAAGTCGCCTACACATGAATATAAGTTTATGATTGTGCCTTGCAACATTCCAAAGAAGACAAGACTTTGAATTCTTGGAAAACATGGTATTCAAGAAACTATATTGCTCAGTTAGTCTATTTAATATTAGAGATCGCTCCCAAGACAATACATATTTTTTCAGTAATCCCTTCCAAGCATATCTTGATGGAAAATCGCCTTCAGTGGCAAAACTGTCTAAAATATACTTAAGCTCAAATTTTTGCAATATGCGATAAATGTCCGGTATAAACCCGTGTGACTGTTTGTCGCCATTTAGGAAGTGGAAGAGTCTTTTATTGAAAAATCCTTTTGCAGGATATCTATTCGGCAACCTACAAAGCTGACATAAGAATTGCAGTTTTTTATGGTCAATTATTGTCTCAATAGTGTTTGCACCAATCGACATTAGAGTGAAGTCAGTTGAGGCACATGTATGGAAGGATTGAATATTCTTTAGGCAAAATCTATGTGATTGTTCTAGACGTTGAATGTCGGAACCGGTGAGAGTGGACCAAAGTTCGCATCCGTACAGAGACCTCGGGATGACAATGGAACTGTAGATCACCATAGAAGAGATTGGATTTAGGCAAATGGGATAATTCCACTGTTCACAATGCTAAGATATGTCCCACGTAGTCTATTGCATGAGTCCTCAACAATATCTTTCGTCGAGAGAAATGAGTCCGATTTAATGCCAAGATGAACATAATTGGCTACTTCGTTAATCACGTCATTAACGAGTTTGAAACCCCTATTATTGCCTGATTTAGAGTGCTCATTAAAAGGAATAATTCCACATTATAACCATACCTCCACTTCTTGGAATATCTGTGACAAATATCAAGCATAGTTTTAAGGCCCGAAATTGAAAGAGACACCAGGATCATATCATCTGCTACTATTGGTGCACTTATGTTGTTATTGTACACACTTATGCCACCGTTGCTGTTTTCTAATGAATTTATCAATTCATTTATATACAATAGAAATAGGATCGGAGGACTTTTTCCTCCTTGCCTTGTGCCACGTAGGACGGGAAACCAGTCAGAGTAAACGCCTTTATAACGAACACAACTAGACATATTTTGATACAAAGCACGGAACGCTAAGAAGGTTGTAGTGTCAATATTTGTATCAAATAGTAATTTATGAAATAAACCATCATGTCAGACGGTATCAAAAGTTTACGCCCGTCCAAAAATGTCACATATAATTTTGAGCCACACTCTCGAGCGTAAAATATACTTTCTCTTAAAATGAATGGCGTCATCAAGCACGAGAGACCGTCTTGAAATCCACCTTGTTGGATATTGATGGTAGAGAGAATATCATCTTTTGATCGTATAATGAGTACAGATTCATATGTTTTCAGACCTACTGGAACTTAAGGTAATAGCCCGGTGATTGTCCGGATCGTCTTTTCTTTTATTACCTCCTTTATGAAGAGTAATAATCACACCACGTTTGAGACTGTCTGGTACATGCACTGAGCGTAACATTCTAGTGTAAATATTTGCTAAAGCAGGAGAAACAACACTTTTAACATGCTTATAATGTTCATATGTAACGTTATCAGGCCCGATTAAAACTAAAACGTTACCATCTTTGAAATACTTGTTCAACATTTGTTTTATTTATATCATAGTATGAATATAGGATATTACACACGTTGTTTTATTAAAAGTATGTTAAATTAAATAATTAACAAATTAATAGTACTTTTCGCATATGAAAAATCATTTTCGCGTATGCCTTTTATTCATTTGGATTTGAAGAATAAAAAAAAAAAGCTAAAAATATTACTTATCCAAAATCTGATGGTTTCTTTTAATTTATGGCACTACTTCATCATAATATTCAAAATAAAAAAAATTAAAAAAATTATTGACAAATTTATAAAATAATAGTCCTTTTCGCATACGAAAGTCATTTCGCATACGTATGCGAAAAGGAGTCATTTTCGGTATTTAGACGTACCGCTGTAGGGTATATACATAGACTGGTTCCCTTCCGTAATTTGAAAAGAGAAAGAGACGAATAGGGGACCAGCGCTGTATATAACCAGTCTAAGGTGAAGGACGAGGCGGCTTCATTGACAACAAACAATTTACAGATGCCCCAAAATTATGGCAGAAAGACCGCTACATTGCACCATTAAAAATCCTGTTACTTTAAACATTTCTGACATCAAATCAGAGTTTCATTCAGGTTGTCGCATTATTGATGTTTCTCTGTCAAACATCGTTAACCCAGAGGTAAGTTGGCTTCATCAAATTACAAATATCCGCAATCATGATCATGTAGTTGAAGCTGCATTAGTCCAAATAAGTTTAATGAATATCATGCAGATTTTTAAATTTCAAAAGGCACACAATGAGAAATGTCAATCGTAGAGTAATTATTTGTTAAAAATCTTTCATCAGAAATGAAGTATCATCATAAAAGCTAGCTAAAATGCAAGGGAGTAGAAGTGTGTATTATACCACTCCTATATTAATGTCGAGTGCCCATGAGTCGTCACTGCCCTTGACCCGTCACCATATTTTAGTTTTGTTTACATCTCACAAGATTTAGCATAGCACATGCGTAGACCTTGGGAAAAATTTTTACTGTCATGATTCTTTTCGCGCAGCATGATTTTTCTGCAAATATGAGAAAAAGCAAGTAAAAATCATTTAAATTTACATTTCCTAAAGAGGTGATGCGTTCTTCTACCATCACTGTAAAAAAGAGGAATAACTTATAAAACATTTCCCAAAAATGTGTTTTTATTTTATTTTAATGATAGTTGATATATTGCTACTTGATTGGCCTTTTGTGAAAGTTTTGTTTAACACTTCATGGATCTGCTAGTAAATCAGTTTTTCAAATATGTAACATACATTGTTGAATGAATTTTCATGACGTCAGAAAACTGAGCTGTCACTTAAGTCAGCAAAAAGCAAATCTAAAGTCACAGAGCAGGTAGATGAGGTAAGATAGCACATTGTTGCACATGTCAAGTGTGGTAACTCTAGAAATATGTTTATTTCCCTCTTATCTCACTCTAGTGGACATAAACTTTTAAAAAAGTAAAAGTAAGAGTTTCTATGCACATAATCGAAGGAAGAAGTACATAGATTTGCTATTGTCTTCTGTATGCAGGTTTTTAAAAAGTTTAGAATAGATGTATTTCATATACCTTTTCCACCATTATCTTTAATGACTTCACCAGCACAGCCAGTCTGCTCTACTAGTATAGATAAGATGTCATTTTTTAAGCCAGCTAACTCACTTAACATATCATAAACTTAAAACAAATCATAATAACAATGATTTTAGATATGCTAACTTAATGGAAACTTTAACAAGCAAGATAGGCCCTTTACCACTATTAAAATGTATAAATATCAGCAGCATGCATAGATCTTACTGAAAAATGGGTAAATAAGTTATAAAATGGCACTTATTTTTTTGTCCAATGGGACAGCACTTCCAGTTTGTTTAGTTTAATTTTAATAAAATAGCTAAATTTAATTAAGTCAGTGACTCCTGTTGCTAGATGCATTATTTTAAACTTCGCAGTGTGAATTTTTGCTTTTTTTTTTTTTTTTTTGCTACACAAACGAAGGCTGTATGCCAGTGTGTGGTATAATAAATATCATTTACAGATGCCAGAAAAACAAATATTTCAACAGTTTACTACTGATAAAGGTCAAGCTAATAATGCCTGCATGGTTTGTCTGACAAGTACACAACTATTGAATAAAGATTGGTGGATGGTATGCACTTACAAATGTCATTTGCACACTTCATACAGCTCAGTGTGTTGTCATTTTGAAAATTAGCTTTAGAGGCACACATTTTTTTTCTGAGTGAATGTGTGTAGACAGGAAGTGGTGTGCATATATTGTTTTTAAAAAATTATTTTTATGCTTTATTACGAAATTCTTATGTTTTCAAAATCACTGCTATTTTTGAATATTTATTTTGCAGGTTAAAAAGGTTTGTTCTATTAATTTCTGAATTTTAATCATCTGTACATGCATGAAACAAATTCTCCAGTAGTGGTAATACTTCATAATGTCAAGAATATATTTAAAATTAATATATATTTATACATATATGCACATAGATTTATGATTTCTAGAGTCTGTGTTGATACAGGGGATGCATGAGGGAATATCGTTGTAAACCTTGAAATGTTTCTGCACTGTTTTTTTCACATGTTATTTAGTACACTAGAGTTATATAACAGTAAATAATATTACACAAATTGACAGTTCATTCCTTGATTTACCAGTAAGGACCTGCAGCACAGACAGACTAGGAGATCTCTTTTCATGAAAGGCTATATTTCGTTTCTAGTTTACTGGTATGTAGTCAATTCCTTTCAAGCTGTTTTAGCTTTAAGTGCAAAATCTCGTCATGCGAAAATGTGTATTGAAACATTTCTAGGTTTACAACCTTTGTTTGATGTCGTAGATGATTGAGTAATTCTTACATCTTGTTTCATTTTGTTGTGAAAAAATTGAGCCATCACAAGGTTTCTTTTCTAGAAATTTAGAATGAAGCATATCAAGGTGACTGCCTTTATTGTTTTAGTTGATTTATTTTCTTCTGGAATGTAGAATAGCAAACAATAACACCCTGAGTCACAAAATTTCTAAGAAATACATTTGAGAGTAGTGTAAACTTTTAAACTGAATCAAGAAATAGAAGCAGTGAGATATTATGCTTACTGAGCAAGGGGTTACCTCCCTTTGCCAGTAACTTACATGTATTTTGAAAAACTTTGGAATTTATTAATTTTTACCTCTGATATATTTTACTGAGCAAGGGGATACCAAAGATTTATATTTTATTTGCAATGTACATGTATTAAGTTTTATCTTCAATATATGTTCCCTTTTTAACTATTTACTGTATGTTTTAAAACACCCTCCTCCAGTTGTAGAGAGTATAACATTAAATTGTTCAGTTTCAGTTAGAGAGGAACCTTTTAGTTTTCTGTGCAACAGGAATGCATGATATTTAAACTATTTAGAGTTAAACTTTTTGAAGGGTTACTGCACCAGATTTATATATAGTAAGTTAATATTTAATTTAGTTTTTCTTGGTAGTACAAAATAGTTACCAATGCCAATGATAAATCATACTCAATATTATACACACACTAGTATTAGTTAAGTTTTCAGTTACAATGGTTCCATAGTTTGTTAGTTTTTAATGTTATTTACCTTTTAAGGTTGAATTTAACTGTTATTTGTATTAAACTACCACCTGGAAGGAAATTTATTGTTTAAAATTGATTATTAAGTCATGCCATTTATGGGTTGAGGAAACAATATTTCAACTCTAAAGATATTGCATTGTGTCTGTAACAGTTATTTGAAATAGTTTCTTCAAGTTTTAGGCACTCTATGATTAATGCAGAGTAGCAACCAGATGTTCTACAAATTTTAATGGTCACATTGATTGATGTATAAAACCTAACGTTAGGTCAATATCTGTTTTTTAGGGTCAATAATCCTTATATCGACCTTGCTAAAGGGCAGTACATTTTTTTAATTTTGTAGTTGTATATTACAGTTAAGCTACTACTATTAGTAATAATCATTTATTTTATCATTGTCTGTCTACATTTACCCACCTAATGTATTTGATAATGAAAATGTTAGTCCAATTACATATAAATTTATAGTAATAGTATAATATTAGTTATGTAGATTTTGGCGGGGTGTGCAGCCTCATATAGCCTAGTCGAATTGATATAACTCGCCAGACAAGGGTTTATTTCAGTTCAAACAGGCTATATGAGGTCCATATACCCAGCCAAGAGTCTATATAACAAATTTATAATACAGCAGATTATTTTACAAACAGAAACAGGTCTATTTCCTACATAGAATGTGACCATTTTCTTTATGTATGTATATATGCCCCCTGACCTCTTGTTCTCGTCTTCTTCTGTGACATTTCCAGAGTAAGCCGAACGTGTTTTTGTTCACAAACAGTTTGTGTTTTATTTTGATATAGATGTTTCAGAATCTCATCACACAGAATTATGTTATATTTTGGATTTCTCTTCATCCTCTTGGAAATTGGGCAGACACATGGCTAAGAGACTGTTAATGTGAAGTAACTGTTTAAATTTTTGAATCAAGAGAAAAGATGGCTGCCATTTTGTTTTTGTGTAAACAAAACAATGAGAATGAGTATCCAATCAGAAATCAAGAAAGTAGGAGGGCTCTTAAGCAAAAACCATTGCTCACAGTATATATGGGTTTACCTCATGGCTTTTTAACCAGTCAAATGTCATCATATTTATCTGCGGTATTATAAGCATGAATGTAACATTCAGTACATCTTTTCTTTTTCGAATAATAATAAAACTTACATTTGTCAAATATCATAAGAAAATTAAATACACATGTAACCGTATAAGCTGTAATGAACTTGTAAACTCAGTACTAAAATAATGTTTTATTATACTCCATAAACTTATTGATTATTGTTGTTAAATTTTAAATAGACAAAGAACCTTAAGTTTTCATTTCTGTATTGTTTGTATGAGGCATAAAAAAATGAAGATGAAAGTACAGTTACTGTTTCATAAATGGGTTTCGACAATAAATATCAGTAATTTATGAGTGCACTTATAGGACCAGCATCAGATCAGCAAGGGTGTGGCTTACTTACCCCCTCCAAACAATGGTCAGATTTAGCTGAAAACTTAAGGAAGTCATAAAACTTTTTGTTAGATTTGGAAATCATCCTGTTAACAAAATCCTGTATCAGACCTGGAAGTGGATGTTTTTTTCAGAAGCATATTATCTGTCTAGTTATGGTACTGCATGCAGTACAGCTAGGCCTTACTTTGTTTTACTTTTTTGCAGGTGGGAGAAATCCATTTTAAGAATAATTACACAGCCTTTCTCACAGTGAAAGCCAAATGTAGAATTCCAGACAGCAAAGATGGTAACATTTTTTCTTCTGGTTGTTTTCTTATTTATCTATTTTAACTCAAGAATATACGAGAAGCTCTCCAAGAGCATCTCAAGACACCACTTATACTGCCAGTTACTTGAGATGTTTAAGCCATTTGAATTTCTTTACTGGTACTCAAAGCTAGATGGACTGAGACACACATAGCTTTTTTACAGCTAACATTCAGTTTCAGACAACAAAGAATCAGTGAAATACTGGTACTGGTAATTGTACTCAGTTTGAACGCATGTCAGAAATAAGCGTAAAACAAAAAAAGAAAATCTAAAAAATACCCTTATGAAATACATTCCTTTAGAAATGATTATTATCAGTCAAATTAATAGAAATTGTAAATTTCTGACATGAAATATTTGGATTTAGTATGGTGCTTTCAATCTCTGTGACTTTGTCAAGCTTTTCAAAGCAGTGCCTTTGCTGCAGTCAGTTGGAATATTGAGAGGTCTAATATAGTTACATGACAAAATTTTCTGAAATACTGATAAAAGATTTGGTTTGACTGAACTATACAAGTACTAAGCAATCACAGTTTTGGTGTATGTGAGCCTTTTCAGTGGTGAGAGCTTGATATTGAGGGCTTTCATAAGTTGCTAAGTTTACTCTTACATTCAATAGT
The DNA here is from genome assembly GCA_012932295.1 of Cyclina sinensis. NCBI lineage: Eukaryota > Metazoa > Mollusca > Bivalvia > Venerida > Veneridae > Cyclina > Cyclina sinensis. Next base: position 5,213,623 of record JAAONU010000013.1, read on the forward strand.
TTTTGATGAATAGCTACTTATATGGATGTCTAAAAACCAGACATTGCCTTTTTGCATTTTAAACAAGACATATAACACTCTGTTGCTTATGTTCCTGAAAGTATTTCTTACCTCTGTAGGTAATGAGATCAGATGGCGGACTTGTGTAAAGAAAATGAAGCTGATGCCAAGTCCTCATGTAGAAGCCGGTGCCCAGGACTATTTCATTATAACACGTAAACATGTAAGAGTTCATTATTTCTTGTATTTCATTGTTGAAAGATTTAGTTGAGGGGTTGATGAATGATGTTGTGGTAAATCACTGGACTTTTAATCCAGGGGTTGCAGGTTTGAACCCCTGCTCCTCTACTTACATTACTAATTGCGTTTCAGAGAGATATACACTGAGCATGGAAAAGAACCAGGGGTGTCTCTGGAATTGGACACTTTCTGTATCTTGCACTATTCCCCATAACCTAAAATAACTAATCTCTGTTTTACGCGTGGCTCGACCAGGACTCGGACCCAGGGCCTTCCGTTTACAAGACGGACACTCTACCAACTGAGCTACCAAGCCACACGGTTCTGCCTTATTGATTTATCACCTATAAACCTGTACCCGGCTACATAGGCAACCAATACCAATGATAAATAAACTCAAATAGATACAAATAGTTTGGGGAACGGTAAAGTGTTTAATGTACTTGAGATACAGGTTCAGTCAAATTTATAAAATCCTGCTAGTTATTTGTTTTCAGATGCAGTTTGAGCTAGTCAATGTATCAGCTTTACGACTCATTCTACAACAGCCTTCACCTGTATGGAAGGAGTTCAAAATTGAAGATCTGAAAATCTTCAGGTCTTCTGAGGTAGGTCCTGATTTATAGCTATAACAAGTCAGGTTTCATTGATACCCTTCCAAAGGGTCTTAGAGAAATAATGCACATGTAGCAGTTATATTTTGTTACTTCAAAGGGATAACATACAGGCAAAAGTTTTATGCTTTCTTTCTTGTTTCTTCTATCAACATACTATAAATGTGATCGAAATAAATACAGTATCAGTCCCAGTAACAAAGATTTCCTTTTTTTAAATTAAGAACCAGGTGCTTTCCTAACTTGACCCACATGGGTCTAGATAAAAAATTTAGATTTTGTGCTGAATTTCGCAGTGAATGATTGGACGGTTGATGTACCTGTCACGTGATCTACGGCAAAAAGCAACCCAAGAGAAACAATGATTGGTTGTTTTTGTCACATGATCTATTTAAAAATAACTTGGTGATTTTGTTCACATTTTACTTCCTGTTAAAGAACGTTCAAATATTTACATTCAAGCCAGCATTTCACTTTATTTATAAGGACAAACACACTGAGAGCTTAAAGTTCTTCATATTGAATGTGATTTGAGCAAATAATATCAGTTTTAATTTTTTGGGTATTCATTTGCCTGTGTATCCCCTTAAAGATGGAGGATGAAATAACAGTCAAATTACAATAGTATCACCTCTTACAGTGATTAAGGTCACTGATTGAAATCATTGTAACCTTTCACTGATAAAAAATGTTGTGCTTAAGGATACCAAGCATTACCTGACTGGTCAGAATCCCCTCAGAAATATGTCCATTTCATCAATCTACATGTATATACCACTTTACTTTGTATATTAATTTATAGTCTGGGCGACCTAACCCACTTCCAGCTTGGTTAAATGACACACCAAATAAATCAGGAAAAAAGAAAGTTGAGGTAAGTTTAAATTTTCTTGTCATTTTTCTCATTTTCTTTCATAGAAGGCATGATTTGTGATATTTTTTTTTATTTGGAAAAAGGGATTTACATTATTTCTTCATTTTCAAATTACCAAATTGTAGCAGTGCATGTATTATTGGCTTGTATCTGCATAAAAAGAAAGAATCAAATGCATTTTTTTGGCACTCTGCCAATGAAATGTCTGTACATTATAGCATTGTTATAAAAACAAAGAGTAGATAGATTCTCTTTTTTTTCTAATCCTCATGTGAATGATACTTTACTAAAGGCACTTTTTGAACTACTTTTTTTACACAATGAGTTCACTTTGAATGACAAACACACTAATACACACAGTTTTAATAACTGCTCCCTTTAGATAAAAAAGGAAGTGATAAATATCTTCTCCCTTTGATTAATGAAAAAATAATTTGATTTTAACCGTGTATTCTTTTTTTTCATGCCTGTTTTGCAGTCTTTTGAAATTTTCATAGATGTTTTGGTATTTGGTCTATTTTTATATATATATAAAACATCTGTTGCTATGGAAACTGTATTTCTGTATCATTTGTTGCTATGAAACTAGCATACAGAAGAGGACTGGTTCCCGCCACCAGTCGTAAAAAAGGACCCAGATGTAATGGTAAGGTTGAATTAACACCAGCATTATTAAACTTTATTTTGTTGTATCTGATAGCACTTATCTGGTATCTGTAGCTGTGTTGAGGTGAAAACCAGTTCGAACCAGTTTCTGACTCAAATCAGTTACTTGTCAAGTTGGTTTTCTGGGTATGGTAGATGTGTGTATATTGATTTCTAACATTGTATTTTAGTCATTATGATTTATTTTATATAACTTGCCCAGTAACAATGCTCTTTAGCGCTGAGACAAAATGTAGGTTATTGGAGATGACAGGTATTTGTATGACTATACTAGTCTGGGAAATAAGCAACAGGCATGTAAAGTTTTGGTTCGGCCTACAAACTTTCACTGTCAGTTGGCCCAATGGGCCTGTGAGAACTTAGCACCTATTTAAATGGTTTTTATTTTTTGGGTCTATGGAACTGTTTTGGGCCTTCTGGTATTCTGTAGCCATTGCCTGAATGGGGTACATCTTTGAAAAAATATTTTGCAGACTTCTGTACTCCTTTTATTAACTTTGAAGACATTGCCTGTAATTCACAAAAAGAAGATAAAACTCATGTAGATTGTTTTGTTTTTTCTCTTTATCATGTTTTTATCTATATAGTAGTTTTGCCTTCATCTATGATGAAGCAACAAAAGTGTATGTGTCAAATAAAAGAGACGTTAAGAAAAACTAGCATTCTTGAGAGCAGCATCTCAAATATGCCCTGATAGTAAACTGGTAAGGTTTTTCTAGTGGTGTCAGTTTGTTTATGAACAGGTGTTGTTTTAGGGCAAGTTATTCTGTAAAATGCTTCAATACTAACATACTTTCAGCAGTTTTTGGTTTGCATTCTGTTTGGGTTATAATGTAATATTCTTGGATTCTCATACGGTTTGGTGCTCATGGTAAAGATGCTATACCTGATACACTCACAGAAAAGTTTTTACTTTTATTTTATTATAAGGTTCTGTTAAGAATTATTTCTGTTTAAGAAGTTTTAGTATACATGACTGTGGTCTAAATTAAGATATGGTCAACAAATTTACTGACATGAAAATAAATGAGTTATGAAGTGATGAAAAATACTCAGGTGAAGAAGAAATTAAAACATATTTGCAAATCTGTGTATTGATGGATTTAAAATTTGGTCAACTTCACTGATCTTGTGAACATGAAAGTTCACAACATAAAGATGCAATGCATTTTAAGAAAGGCCACCAAGAGCAGGATTCAAACTCAGTTGCTGCCCTTGACCGTTTTTTTTTTTTTAAATCAGTGTACTTATAAACACTAACCTGTATACTAAGAGTACCATATTAGAATGAAGCTGTAGAAATTAACCTTTTACATTTGTATATAACTTGTTTTGTAATATGCTTCTTGCTTGCACTGTTTCTGAAAGCTTTACTGTCATGCATTTCTTATAATGACATGCCCAAACTTCTTTCTACCAAGATCAAACATAGCAAGGGAGACTACTTCAGTTTACATCAGTGTACTAAAGGATCTTGTTAAACAGTTAGTTTGGCTTACCGTGATGCATTTAAACTATGATGAATTTTAGAGAATTGGTGAAAGTTTTGCTTTCAGACATTACCGAAGATTTGAAATAGCAAAGAAATTGTTTATTCCCAGTGTGGATTTCGATCTTCTTTCATGGTAGACAAACCAGTCAAAAAAGTTTGGGCATATCTCAAAACAAACAAAGTTTTACATCATTAGCCATTTATTTTGTGTACATGTTATAGGTTTTGAGTTTTTCATGTTGCTTTATAGATTTTGTACTTTAGTTGTTGTGTTAATTTGCATTACGTTATCACATTGAAAGTTATTATTAGGTACCAATGTTTGATTCATTCAGTTTCCCTTCAGGGGATAGATAAAATAACTTATGAATATTCATGTGATCTTACACTTTTCCAGCCAATTGTCCTACACAAATTTGTGTCAATAGAATTGATACTGGAGTCAGATGATGTGTATAATTATGCCTTTATACTGTAGTATCAGTAATAGTTACTGAGATGGCTTAGGCTGTCAAAACACCAATATTTTGGTTATTTTAATACCTAGAACTGGCGTTGAGGAATTATGTTACTTCATATTATTTGTCATGGTATCTCTTTAGTCCTTAACTAGACCTGTATTTATTTGAAAGTTTGGAGTTTTCATTTATCCTCTGAAATAAATATAAAAGAAGGACTCCTAACAAAGAATCTATAGATTCAAATCTTGCCAGTGGACTTTGACTGTGACTTCCACATTTCCCTCTTTGGTTTAGTACTTGTCAAAACTCAAGGAACCAGACATCAAGAGAAGTTATAAAAAAGTTGCTGGATTTTTCTTTGCAGTCAGATTGCAAGAAATATGTTGAAAGTAATGTCAAAGATCATTATATAATATGCACTAAAACTATGACACCTTATCTAGATGGTTTCAGTTAAATGTCTCAGGAACTCCTTTTTCTTTATCAGACTGGCCAAGCAATATGATAATTATAAAGAATTGGTCTGTATCCAAGCAATATGATAATTATACAGGATCAGTCTGTATCCAAGCAATATAGTAATTATATAGGATCAGTCTGTATCCAAGCAATATAGTAATTATATAGGATCAGTCTGTATCCAAGCAATATGATAATTATACAGAATCAGTCTGTATCTAAGCAATGTGATATTTATACAGAATCAGTCTGTACCCAAGCAATATGATAATTATACAGAATCAGTCTGTATCCAAGCAATGTGATAATTATACAGAATCAGTCTGTACCCAAGCAATATGATAATTATACAGAATCAGTCTGTATCCAAGCAATGTGATAATTATACAGAATCAGTCTGTATCCAATTAATATGATAACTATTCAGAATCTGTTGCCTTAAAAATGGCATTAAGGTGTTGCATTGATCAATACTAATTAACTCCCAATGAGGACGAGCTTTTAGTGTCATTGAGTGTCCGGTGTCATCATCCACATTTGGTTCCCTAACACTCTACAGGTTATATTTTTTACCTAATTATCAGGAAACTTGATTAGAATGATTTGTCTCAAAAAAATCTTGGAAAAATTTGAATATGGGTCATGTTGGACTGAAAACTAGGTCACAAGGCCAAATCAAAGGAAAACTTTGTTAACACTCTAGAGACCACATTTTTTGTCACAGGGTCAAAACATAGTGAAAACTTTAACACTGTAGAGACCACATTTGTTGTCACAGGGTCAAAAGATAGAAAACCCTGTTAAAACTCTAGAGGTTACATTCTCTTTCCAAATGTCATGAAAACTTGTCAGAATAATTCTTGATGATATCAAGGTCAAGTTCAAATATTGGTTATCTTGGATCAAAAACTAGGTCACAGGATCAAAAACATAGAAAAACTTGTAACCACTCAAGAGGCCACATTATACTTATAATTGTCATGAAAATTTGTCAGATTGTTTGTCTTGATGATCTCTAGGTCAGGTTCGAATATTGGTCATATTGAGTTAAAAACTAGGTCACATGGTCAAAACATAGAAAAACCTTATAAATACTCCAGAGGCTACATTTTCTTTCTAAATGTCATGAAAATTTATCGTAGTGTTTGTGTTGCTGATATCTAGGTCTGGTTCAAGTATGGGTAATCTTTTGTTAAAAACTAGGTCATGGGGTCAAAACACAGAGTTACCTTGTAAAGACCCTAGAAGCTATATTTTCTTTCAAAATGTGATATCTAGGTCAGGTTCGAGTACAAGTCATCTGGGGTCGAAAACTAGGTCATGGTACCAAAACACTGAAAAACCTTGTTAACAGTCTAGAGGTGACATTTCCTTTCCAAATGTCATGAAAATTTGTCAGAATATTTGTCTTTATGATATCCAGGTCAGATCTGAATGTATCATCAGGGGAAAAATCAGGGTCATGGCATCAAAACACAGAAAAACCTTGTTAACAGTCAAGAGGTGACATTTCCTTTCCAAATGTCATAAAAATTTGTCAGAATATTTGTCTTGATGTTCTCTAGGTTGAGTATGAATATGGGTCATTTTGTTTCCCACCAACCTCATCCCATCATGGGTTCCAGAGATATGACCCCTTAGCAATGGGATGCAGGTGAGGGATTAAGGGCCTTTATGTCCCTCTTGTGTTTTAAAAGTGATAGTGATAACTTGTGTAGGTTTTTTTCATATGTCAGCAGTTAAATACTCAGTTATTAGATATTTCAAAATCTTTTTTTGTGTGGGACATGGGACAAGACTGAAAATATTTGTATCAATCATTCGTTTTTGTTACACTTTATGCTGCAGGACTCATGGGATTTGGTAAGGCTTGAATGATTCTTAGATTTCTAAGGTTTATCAAGGTCTTTATGTATTTGACACTTTACATTTTTTTTTCAAAAGGATGACATTTCATAAATCGTAATACAAATAACTGTGCTCAAAGCTTTTAAACATGTTCAAAGCTGTATGCCACCTGCTTCTGCTTAAGTAATACCTATTGCTAAAATTTCTAGTCTGCAGTCTAGCAGAGATGGTACCTTCTTTTTTTTTTTAAAGGGTTTTTTTTTCTTTTTTTTCTTTTTTTTTTAAAAGCCTTCAAAGACATTTTAGCAGTATCATAACACTGTATGATTGAAATAAGTTGGCACTTTTTATTAAACATATTAAGAAAAACTTAAATGTATTATTATGCAGAAAAAATGATTTTATGAAATCTCTCCCTTTTCTCTTTTGTCTTTATAATCCCTTACCAAAGGGGAAGCAGATATGACTAGAAGACAAAAGACTAAATAAAAGTTTTATAGTTTTTGCAAATGAAAAACCATGGCTTTATTTCTTGACAGATTTTTAGACAGGAACAAACACTAGTAACATTCAAGCTAGTTTAGGTTTGAAAAAAGACTAGTCCTGATTTAATTTGCTTTGGCCTTTACTCTGCTGGCTAAGCAGTAATGTTTGCCTTTGTGAGCAGTGCACATTGTGCTATTTTTTTTAAAGAAGATATTTTTGAAACTGCTACATTACTTGCGTGATTGTTGTACATGTATCACCTGGAGATGTCATAATCTTCACGATTACTTAGTTTCAAGTAATTCTCAGATTAAACCCAAGTTTGGTAAAAAAATGAAACAGTATGTTTTGATGTTACATTGTTATATGTGATTTTTTATAGTGTTGTATCTTATAAATGGTAGCATTAATGTACATAAAACATGGAGGCAGTTGTATGTTTTTCATGCTGTATTGCATAAAACAGGTGGCTGTTATAAACAGTAGTTTTGTTGTGATTTTTAGAGCAAAAAATTGTATCTCTTATGTCAGTTTAATATAATTAGTGTGAGCTATTGTCTTACATTTTGTTCCCTTTAGTGTTTTAGTTTTATTCAAGTCCTTAGTCATGGTTACAGAGGCATGCAAAAATGGTTACTACCAGTCAATGACTTAAGAACAGCTGAGCCAAGAGCTTTAAAATTTTAAACAATGATTGGGCAAGATGGGTCACATGGGCCCAGGTAAAAGTCAGACAGGAAAAGGGTGGCACATACATGTTTAACAAACATCTCTTTTTTTTGTTTTTCAAAAAATCAGAAAAATAGGGTTTCTTTCTATATCATCATATCTAATTTAATGTTATTTTGATGTACATTTTCATAAGGAAAAGGTTGAAAAAATAAGCACTTTTGTCATTTTCAATATTTTCCATATTTGTTATCAATGAAAGACAGTCTGTGTGAAACAGTAACTGTTATGATTACAGTTTATGTAGAACCATAACAGTAAATAAACTTTTTAACAAGATGAAGGAAGTATTCCAAGTGAAAAGAAAAATGCTAATTGGTCATCTTAGTCTTAAGCTTGTGTAACTAGAAAGGAAAACGCTATGGTGACTCCTGTTTTCTACTCAAAAACTACCATATTTCTGACAGATATTTTTGTAATTATTGATTTAAAAAGAGAAGGTACATGTACCGGTATTGCATTTTTTTTCTCAGAAAATTTAAGACAAAGTTTGACAATGTTTGCAGAAAAACTGGGCAAAAAAGCTAATAGGGGTCAATCTTGATATTGAGAATGCATTAAAGGTCTGTATAAAAATACCCACTTACTTGCTGTTGTCCTGAATGTTTCTAAATAGTATAAAAATTTATTCATATTTTCACAGGGTGTAGCCAATCTTGAAACTTTATCATCAACTTTGCAACAGTTATGGGCCTTGTCAGAGGAGGTGTCAGCCCAGCAAACCAACCGAGCATTAGGGAGATATGAGGTAGGTAGAAGCTAAATAGAGTAACAAGTCAGCTGTCCAGTGGAAATGCACAGGACTTATGATCTACAGGTCACATGTGCAGTCTCCAAATCATCCAATGACACTATTAATTTTCTTGAAATGAACAAAAATGATAGAATGCTGATTATAATTGGAATGTTCATGTCCAGAAAGTATCTCGGGTTCTTTGGTCTAGGTCACTGTTAAAGGTGCGTACATGATAAAATACATGTATTGCCCATATCAATTTAATTCATTTAAACATGAAAACATATCCCTTTAATATTCCTGTTAAAAGATGCCTGAATCTCTTATCTCATAAATACACTTTTTGGGGCATCTTTCACTTACAGTGAAATTTCCTGTTGAATTTGCTGTATGTTAATGTGACCTTCACATTACCTTGAGGACTGCATAGAGTACTTAAGCATCCAATAAAATGCTGTCTTACATTTTCTTTAATTTCAGACTTGTCAGTGAAACTTGTCATATTAATAATGTCAATCCTCGTTTACATATTTTAGGAAGAAGTTGTATAAATTTTTGTAGTTTAGGTAATATGCTTTTGGGATATAATATTGTTCTGTTCTGGTAAGTATAAATGAATGAATGTTGAAAGTTTTAACAAAAAAATGCCGTTACATGCTAATTTATGTCATACCAGATATTAATTGCAAGGGTTTTGGGTCATTTTCTCTGCTCCCAAAAGGGGATGGTAAACTTAAGACATTATCTTCAGTTTAACTTAATATCAGCTCATTTTATGGTTGGAACCCAATTTATATAACTGTATCATAGTTCAAAGCTTATGTCCTATAGAGCACGTCTGATGCTTCCTCAAGTGTTCTGTTTCCATGCATGGGCAACTACCTGGTGCATGCTTATACTACCAGAAAGAACAAAAAGATACATGTACTTTCCTTTCATTTACCTTTCAAATCATCACTTAACATTTTTAAAGAAGAGTGGTAGGAATGTTATCAATGTTGTTTTTTTTCCCCTATGAATATTCAGAGTTTTACTCTTGTTCCCGTGTAAAATTCTTTGCTTGAAATTCCAGTCTCTGTAAGGTTATTTTATGACTCATTATGCAGGCTGATATAATCATGTAATTGTGAAAGGTGCTTGCTAATGTTGTTATAATGTACAGTGGAAATGCCTTTCTTTGAATTGACAAATGACTTGATATATTTTGGTAAAATTACATTTTTGATTCGTATCCATGTTTCTTCCAAAATGCTGAAGAGACTGATCAATTTGTTTGTTCCTTCAGTCTTAAATGCTCCGTTTATTAAGTTTTAGTATTGTTTACTATGGTTCATGGACAGATTATAAGACTATTTTTGTCTCGTTTTTTTTTTCAGGTGGATGGAAGCTACGAGATCAACTTGTTATCATATACCTAGCAGAAAGTTTGTTTGAATTTTTTAAAGAAGACAGCTGTGATAAAAAGTGAAAGATTAAAAATTTCCTCATAGCAAATAGAAAATATAGTTCTAGAAGACTGTAAAGAGATGTATAGCTATACATAATTATCAAGGCTTCACCATTCCTTGATTTAACACATGTCATATTAATTAAATGTGTACTAAGTACTACTAACATGATCACTAATTTACAGCCTTTTTCAGTATGACAGTTTACACTTTTCTTGGAAAGTATCTACCTGAAGTTTTTTTCTCTGGAACAAATTTCTCTGAGATTAGTCGATGTCTAGGATGAAAACTTGTTGATGGTGAGGGAGAAAAAAAAAAAAAGATGTAAAAAGTTGATTTCTATAAACTCAAAGAGAAGTTGGTGGTTCTGATTTTGTTAAAGAATAGATTTCTTTTCTTTTTTCGAATGATCATTGCTGAAGTTTTTAAATGTTGTATTACATTCAGAGACAGAAATGATTGTTTCAGAGATTTTGATTTCTTGACCTTATTGTTGTTGTATTTGAGTTACATTTTTAGAAAATAATAAACTTGAGAAAATAAATTCTTTGATAATTCTTACCCTCCCAACATCTACTGTTCAGAGGGTCAGTCTTTCAGGGTTGAGAGACGCCTTGCTCTAAACATTAAATTCCTCTCCTGTACCTCAAGCAGTTAACAGCAGAGATTTAACAGTTCTGTTCTTAAATATCTGGCCATGTTAATAAGTAATAAGGTGATGAAAATTCTTTTTGTCTGATTAGCCCTTACTTTGCTACATTGATCAAATTAACTTCCTTTTACCATCGTCGGCTAAACGCAGTGAACATATCATTTTTACAAGGTTTGAAACAAGAGGGTCAAAGAGTGTAAGAAATGTATCACACACAATTTTATGAGGGTTATACAGATTTCTTGAGCCTACACAAGTATTCAAGAGCAATGCCAAAAAAAATGAAAGTATAACTAGGCACAACTAAACATTGAGCTAAGTGATATTCAGGCCAGTTCTAGTACCAGTTACATAGTACTGTAAATCAACTATGACAAACACTGAGTGAAATTTGACATTTTTTATTCAGCACTTCCTGTCAGAACATACTGTGCAAGTTTAAATAACTTTACACATCAGTAATATCATTCAGTATTTGTCCTTAACAAATGTTTTAACATTGTCAAATACATCAACTGTAAAAAGGTGTAGAATATGCATTTCACTAATTTCTGCCCTAAAGGGGTTTGGCTCAAAATATACTATCCTTGTATGTATAGTAATGAAATATGACTTATAGTATTATTTTGTGAAGGCAATTTGGAGTTAAACCCCTTTTATTCAGGTTTACCCATACATGCGGCCAATGTTCTCTTATGATGCGTATTCTTTATTTGAAATGAGATCTTTTTTCACTGTGATAGGTATTTCATGACGAGCCTTACCATGTTAAATATCTGAAATGGACTTGTCCGTCTTTAATTTGGACAGATCCATTAATTGTTTATGGGGGGTCCTTATTAAAAATTCACTGGCTGAATGGTCAACCATTCAGACCATGATCAGACTGCACGGATGTGGAGGCTGATCTTGGTCTGCACTGGTCGCAAAGGCAGAGTCAGCAGGGTAAGGGTTAATAAAAAACCCATAGAAGTTCCTGATAATTTCAGCACAAGGAGAGGCTTACTGCGCTGTTAAGTTTATGTGATTATGTGTCATACAAGTACAAAGAATTCTGATCTATAAAAAAAACAAAGTAATACCATTTACATGTTTCAACTTTGATAGTCAACAACACAACATGGGCCATCCCAGGCAAACATTCCAGCCCACACCAGGAAGGCATTTTCAAAATGGCACTTTAATAAGGTTTTTTTTTTGGACAAGAAAAGATCCCTCTATATCAAAACACCATCCCCAACAGAAAGTCATTCTTTTGTCTTGCCAAGTATGTGCCGTATGTTTTACAGGAACCGCCCTAACTAGAACAAAGTGGTTTCATAGTGACTCTAAGCCAGAACAGATAATTATCACTTGTATCACATTATGGAACAACTGTTACCACATATAACTGTAATTACATCTTTATTACTAGATGTATCTTCTTTTTTTTTTCAGTATTTAATATTCCCCATGAAACCAGTCCCTGAAAAGGTCACATGTTCTGGAATGAATTTTTCTGATACTCCAGTATTAACATACAATCAATGAAAATAAACTGGCCCAAAAAGTATAGATCAACTATTTACCATAAAGTGAATACAAATTATTTCCTATACAAACTATTTCCAACTTTGAAAAATATTTGTGTTATCATTAAATTTTCTAATTTAATTCATGCACTTTGCACCAATAACAAAAATCCATTCAAACAAAAATCCATAAATAACCCAAATTAAAATAGAAAAAATAACTTTCAGAACTGCATTATTTAGCATTTGTATGTTGTTGTTGTTTTTTTAAATAAAACCCGAGTAACTTCTCAAGTCATATTTTTACAACAGGCAACAATTAATATTGTGTATGTTATCTACACTTACTTGTGAATGCACACGGTCCAAGCTTGCAGTATAAATTGTATATACATGGAAAGTTGCTATAAACACTGTACCACAGATGTTTCCACAGGATGTCTATGCCCGAAATATATACATTCCTTAAGCTATGGTACAAAGCATATTTTATAGACTTCCTGACAGCAAATAAACATTTAGGTATTATACTTAACAGTAACTTAACATTAAGATGCTGATGTCTAAATGTCCGTAAGTTCATTATAAACTATTCTCTACAACTCCTCCATATTCTACATGCAATACCTGACTATCTGCGGCATGATTTACAAGATATACTGAGAAAACAGAACAATTTTGTTTTCTTTAAATCTGTAATACATTTAACAAGGTAAATTGAATTCAACATTATTTTGTCAGTACAGTAAGCAGTGTGCTGTCTGTTATAAGGTGTATTGACAATCAAAAGTCGTCGCCCCGACTAATGATTTCCTTGCAAGTCGGCCTCAGAAGTAAGGTATGTTCAAACTGTGCAGTGTAGCAACCCTTTATATCACACAGCGGAGGATACGGGTCAAGAATTCCAGCATCACAGAGGTTCTTTAAGCCCATGAGGTATTTTGTCTCTCCTAAACGGTCCAGCCAACGTCGACAAAATGCTAATGTGCCAAAATTTTGATTGATGGTGTTCAACAATGTTTTGGCTCTTTGTAATCTGCAAAAGTAAATGTTTTCTTATTAACATTAAAATTTCCCATAAAATAATACAGAAAAACTGTTCACAGCTTTTGAAACAGTGGGAAAAGTGTTAATTGAAATTTCTATGAACGAACAAATATAACTTTACCATTACTGAAAAAAATTCATTAAAAAAGCACAGCATTGTTAATCTATTATTAGCAAGATGCTGTTAAGGATACAAGAGAACAGGCAGAGATAAATTAACATGCTGGTTAACTCCTCTTCTGTTTGCAGCAATTTCTTTCTCCTTTAATACCAAGGGTCATATTCATAATTCGCCTTAGTATGGCCTTAAGTATTTACTTATATTACAATTTTTACTTTATCACAATTCAATAAACAAGAAAGAATTTAAACACTTTCTTTGTTTCATATTCTTGATGATATAATGAACATTGCTTGAAAGTTTGATATTTATGCCTTAAGCAATAAACCTACAAACAGCTTTGCAAAATTTCAGCTAAGGATATGATAATAGCACAAGCAACAGACAAAAGTCCAGTCATGGTCTGAAATATCTGGAATTTCTTTGGTAAGTTTTCAATCAATAATCAAAGTCAAATTTTTCAATTTTAAAGTGTAAGGGTTCAAAATTCAATTCCTTTAAACAAAAATCCCAAATTCTTTAAGCAGTTATGAGGGAACTCTAGGCCACTACATAGTTTAACTAATTCAACTTATTACTGCCAACAGTCAATACTGACTATATTAGGCAGGCAAGATTTTACAACTGCTTCCTGTGTTCATACAAGTACATGCGCCGAAAGTGAGGACTGCAGGATGTCACCGAAGACTGTCACCTCTGGTGGGATTCGAACCATCAACCTCTGGATTGGGAGTCAGACACTCTAACCCCTGGACCACTACTCCTCAAAGTTGAAAGGGGAAGGCTTACAAGTGTGAATTTTCATGTATGTTATTCAACAAGTATCTGTTGCATAACTGTTGACACAAACCACTCTGCTTAATACTGGACAAAGATCTTTATCTTTGTTAACAGAGAATCCATTACAATTCAACAATATATATTTTTTTTTATGAAACATTCTTTCTCTATTTTATTTAATGAAATTTATCTATGTAAAAACTTACTTAATACATGGGTGGGGCGTTGTTGATGAATATGTAAATAACTTTAAAAGATTACACAGAGAAAAAAACTTGTTCATTTTCTATTACTATTGGGAGTACCATGTAACAAGGAATACAATAATATTGTTGATCTAAGTTTTGTTGTATAGTATATGTACTGTGTTTACATTGAAGAAACAGTGACTAATTAGTAATCAGTCATTACAGGGTCTGAATAATTGATGAAAATATATTGGACTGATTTCAAACCACTAAAAACATCTTGAGGCTCATTATCACAGAGTTTAACAACTTGGTAAGTTGTGATTTTTGTTTCACAAGTATGTCCATCATCTTATCAACATCCCAAGTACCTGTTAGAACTGCTGCTTATAAAATAAGCCAGGTACAACTAGGTAGAACATGACTAAAATACAGCTAAATCAGCATAAACAGTCCTGAGTTGCACCACTAAAACCTTACTTCCTGCTTGCTATTCAAGATAACATAATCCAGCAGCGGCAGAGTAAGCAACAGTTAGCAAAATCAAATGGAGGGATGATCTAGAGTTTGTCCTACCACATAAACCTAGTAACAGTTAAGGCTGTAACAAGCATATATTCAGTTTATGCTTCGACAAAAAATTTATTTACTGTTTATCCTAACACAAACACCTTGAGTTTATGCAACCACACCAGCCTATTTAGAGTTTAAACTACCACAAACACCTATTTTGAGTTTATATTACCACACACTCAATCTCTCGAGTGGCCTAAAAATCACTATTATTACCTTAATGGTACATGTCCGACTTCAAAGTTCTTCATGTAATGGGATGTTTCCATATCATCATGTACAACACCACGTCCTGTACTCCCAAATGTTTCAATGGCATAGAACTCCATCTCCTGTAATGATCATTTAAGTAGGATTATTCTAGAAGTATTTCCTCAACTTTTCCTTTTAGCTTCTAATAATATACAAAATAAACCTAAATCTCATTAACACTTTTCTAACAATTAAACATCATTCAATGGCAATTATGTGGCATGGTTGTATGCAAATTTTATTCACTGTCAAGACGCCTTTAGTCCTATTTTCACAAATTTCTACCTTTACTGTTGTTTTCTTTATTTCCACATCTACCAACCTGAACAGCCATATCATTGGTACACATCTACCAATCTGCATAGCTGGATTTTAGCTACACATACCAACATCCCTCTGTGTATTATGATGTATTATTGCTTCACATCTACCAACCTCCATAACCTGTATCTTTGCTTCACATCTACCAACCTCCATAACCTGTATCCTTGCTTCACATCTACCAACCCCAATGCCTAACATCTACCGACCCACATAACCTGTATTATTGCTAAACATCTACCAACCTCTACAGAATGTATTTTTGCTTCATATCAACCTTCATAGGATGTATTCTTCACTTTACATATACCAACCTCCACAAATATGGTATTTTCACATCTATAAACCACCAAAGATGTATCCTTCATTCCACAATTACAAACCCCAAACAGGTGTATCCTTTATTGCCAAATATACACTCCTCTATTGATGTATTCTTTATTTCTACTTATACCAATCCCTCCAGATGTATTCCTTATTTCTACCTATACCTATCTCTCCCGATGTATCCTTTATTTCCAAATATACCAATCCCTTCTGATGTATTCTTTATTTCTACTTATACCAATCCCTCGTGATGTATTCTTTATTACCACAAATACCAACTGTTACAGACGTATCCTTTATTTCCAAATATACCAACCCCTATCGATGTATTATTTCAACTTCCATATTTTTTTTAAATATTTCTATAAGTGAAATATTGTTGTGGACTAAATTATATTCTTTAGTGTTCATCTATGATAGAAAAATAGGTATCTGTTAAATCATAAATTATTCACTATAAAAATGACCTCACTGTTTTCATTTATGTGAGAAATGAACAGCAGGGTAAACGGAATAGTCAGACATGGGAAACAACAGTAAAAAAGACATGGTAAGTAGTGCACATACTTTTGCTCCTTATAAATATATATACCAATATAAAATATCAGTTTCTTGTTCGCATGCTTAATAATTTTATCATCTGTATCTAAGTATCAACCAACTCTAAAGATGCATTCTTTCTTTCCCCATCTAATTACCTCCATCTTTGTCTGTTCTCCACCTTTTACAATAGGCACTGTCTTTCCTGCATGTATTCTGTAAGGACCGAGTGAATGACCATTAAGGTTGCGTATTGACTTGACTTGGTATGTTTTTCCATCCAACTCCACTTCATATGACTCCATTACCTCTTGTATGGCTGAACCAACCTCTCCTAATCTAGCATCTATCCCAGCTTCCTATGATAAACAAAAGCTAGCACTTTAGACAATGAAAACATCCTGATACAGCTTGGACACAATTACTTTTATGCTGGGCATTAGAAAAACAAAAGCAGTCAGAATGACACTGGGATGCAGACTCATCATGACTGAATTTACTTAAACGTTTAAAGATCCTTGTTATAGTATTTTTTCAGTTATTTATTAGAAGCCACTTAAGCAGAACTGGTCACCCTTAAATGCAGCAGCCTCAAAATCAAACAGGTCATCTAGTAACTATTACAAATCACTTTTTTAACATAAGATGTTCCCATTTCCTTGAGTAATTCAACAGAAACTGTTGTAGAAGTAAGCATGAACTTTGACACAGTGACCCCAAAAACACAGTGACCCTGTTTTAGAAGCGTGAACTTTGGCACAGTGACCCTAAAAATGAAATGTCATCTAATCATAAACTTAAGTTCCAGGGTATACTGTGTAACTGACCAGAAATCTTTCTTGTGTGAACCTGACCTCTGATACAGTGAGCACAAAATAAATGTTTAATTAACAGATGCCTATCCTGTAAGCTTTTATCAAAGTGAAGGCTCCAGTGCCACTGACCTTAAACCAAAAGCCTCAAAAATCTCATCATGCAAAACCATCCTATTAAAGTCTAACTGTCCTGTTTTCAGATGCTGAGACTGTTTTCAGATCAAAGAAAGTTGGTAAGAGGTATAAATTAAGATCAGAAAAGCTTATGAAGACCTTTATGTACTCTCTCCTCCTCCCTTGCACTAGTAAATACTGAAGCAGATTTGAACGTACAAAATCCTTGTTTATTTAAATTATTTCCTACCATAATTTGAAACTGTGACATTTAAAATCAGGAGCAGGAAAAGTGTTGTCCCCTGTGGTATAAACATTCTGACAAACTTCCTACCTTAATTCCTGTGTTTCTGACAAACTTCCTACCTTAATTCCTGTGTTTCTGACAAACTTCCTACCTTAATTCCTGTGTTTCTGACAAACTTCCTACCTTAATTCCTGTGTTTGTAGCAGCTTTTACAGCCTCTAGTAGCTTATCATATTTGTCATTAAAGGTGAGTGTAAACGCACAATCAATTATGTGGCCTGCAAACAAAAATATTCCAAGCTATCTATATCTAATCTTATCTATCTAAGCTTTAAAAGAATGTTGTAGGTTGACCAAGATACATAACAGTTAAGATAAATTCTTAAAATACAGTGTATGTTCATGAATCCCCTAATTAGAAGTAACAAATATGTTGATGACTTCTAAGATGGATTTAAATGAAGATATACTTTCTAGGTGAGTTATAAATTTAACTTAGACAAGGGAAGCCAAACATGTTTTAATAATAGTCATCTTTACTCAATGTGAGTAAACTTTTTTCCACAAATAATATAATTATCTTGAAAAAAAAATATTGTGAATGTTTGTTTTTATATAAATACATGGCAGCGCAATTTCCATGTCACTTTGACCTTTTATATTGCTACAAGGTTAGCAATGAAATAAAAAACAGTATATTTTTAGCAACTTGATACAGCTCAATCAGACAAAGACACTTTCATATGTACAGTAAAAATTTTTATTGTATACTTTTTGACATAAAATCGGTGAATTTTTACTTCTGTATTAAATGTAATATTTCGTCTTTTTCTTAGTTGAGAAAAAAAGACTACTTGACATCATACCATTGATATGTGTTCCAAAGTCTATCTTACACACATCATCGTACTGAAGTACAGTGGGATCCCCAGCATTAGGTGTATAATGAGCAGCACAATGGTTTAATGAACATCCTGTCGGAAATGCAAGCCCCGCATCTAACCCTTTCTCACCAATCAGCTTCCTAGCAATGCCTTCCAGAGTCTCACAGATTTCAATCATTGTCATTCCAGGCTTAATTATCTTTTGCATGTGTTGTCTTGTCTGTGTGTAAACAAAAGTTTTGAGAAATAATTGAAAATAAATAGTATTGCAATGTTATGTTACAAATAAATTTCTGTAAAACACAACAAGCTCACAAGAATGGTTTGCATGTTCCCACCAGAGTTAAGAAACCTTTTAATTTCAAGTTTATCAATAATTAATACCCATGACATTTACATTGATATCTACTGACATCTGAATTTAGTTAAGCAAAAACTGAACATTTAATAACAGAATATTGGCCCAGTCAAACAGAACACCAAATGTTGAACCAATTATAATGACAAAATGTTGGCTTACACATACTGCAGACAAAATATTGGCCCAATCATACTGAGGACCAAATGTTTGCCCAGTTTTACTAAGAACAAAGTCTTCACCTAATCTGAGGGCCAAATGTGGGCCAAATTATATAGAAACTAAATGTGATTAATACCACTTCAAGACTGTTTCGGAACTGAGGAAGTTATTAGTAACAGCACACTTTGTAAAAGAATTGAAATAGAGTTACGGTTTTGGGCAATTAAAGATAGTTGTGGTTCTTGTATATTGTATTTCCTTTCACTGTGGTTGACCATAAGTTTTCAAGTTATGCCCCAGACAAGGAAAACCAGCAATGGAAATAACTGTGCAAATACTGAAGAGGGAGTTATGGCTCTTGTACACTGCACTTCTTGTCATTGTGCTTGACCACTGTATGAAGTTGCATTGAATTCCAACCATTAGTTTTCAAGTTATGCCCCAGACAAGGAAAACCAACAAAGGGCAATAGCTCTGCAAATACTAAAGATGGAGTTATAGCTCCTGTACACTGTACTTCCTGTCATTGTGCTTGATCATTGTATGAAGTTCCACGGAATTCCAACCATTACTTTTCAAGTTATGCTCTGGACAAGGAAAACCAACAAAGGACATTAACTGTGCAAATAGTGAAGATGGAGTTATGATTCTGGAAGACTGCACTTCCTCTCATTGTGCTTGACCATTGTATGAAGTTGCACTGAATTCCATTGAATTTCATTAGTTTTCAAGTTATACTCTGGACAAGGAAATTGCAACAGACCGCCCGACCAACTGCCTGACTGACCAACCACCGAGTGACTCCTATATACCCCACCCAAACTTTGTTTAGGAGGTATAATTAATGTTGGTCTTAATATACTAAATGTTTGCTAGAAGATAACGCAGGCTAAATGTTAGTCAAATCAAAGAACAGATGACTTCAAAAACAAACCTGTCTATGAGCTTCTGCGGCCAGCCTCACTTCTTGATACAAGTAATTGTTGGCCCGATCCAGTGCTCTCTTTTCTTCACTGGTGAACCGATCCTTTGCTGTTTGACTGAAATGTATCAACAGAGATATTCCATACAGTTTAAATGCATTTTCACATTCATGTGCTGGTATACATGTTTGTTTGATTATTTTTGCAGGTGTTTCAACTATAGTCTAAACAGCGAAATACTAGTGTACTACAAAAACAATGCTTTGACCCTGCAGCACTTCTAGGTAGGAAATAACATTGCAATACAATTAAAAATGCCATTTTTCCAAAATATCATTAGGTCTGGTGCCAATTCAAAGAACAGCTCTCGGACTGTGTTCCATTAACATTACCACATGGATGTTTTCCACATTGGTTAGGTAGCATACCACTATTGTATCGTGTATATAAAGAATGAATGAATGAATGGAGTTTTATGGCCCGTTGACAACAACGATCAGTATCGTGTAGATAAAAATACCATGATAATCTATGTTGTGTTCACACAATATGTATTATATCTGTACAGAGTACTTCACAAACGTTACCATAAAACTAACCTAAGCCACTGAAACCTAGTGGCCAGGAAACTGGGAAATCCAAGGAGAAAGTCATATGTATTTTGTACACATGTCATTGACAAAAGAGTAAATACATATTAAGATACACATGCATGCATTTTATATGCATGGTCAAACAATTTGGCTGGAAATCTTCTAACACACATGAACCTTTTATTATAACTATTTAACTGCTTTATCAAATTAAAACTTAAAATTCAGAACATCAATTCTGTAGTTTCATATTTTTTTAAAACTCAAATAAAATATCTATGTATTGAACTTTTAATTGACAACATCTCATCTTTGTGTATATAAAGGATTTAATTTATTCAACTTACTCATTGGCTGCTATTGGATGTTCCAGTATTTCACCCTCTGGGAAATTACCATCAGGGAACAGTTCTGCTATAGCAACCGATGGTGGATCAGTCTGCTGCTTAGCACTTCCTGTAATGTAAATATTCTTTAGAATGCAAAGTTTCAATACTTTACAGTAACGTTCTGGCTACACTGTGTCACAAGTTCTCACAACTTTATTAAGTCACACTTCAACCTTGTGGAACAAATAACTTTACTAAACAGAGAAAGACAGCCAGTAACTTTCATGACTTTTTTACAGACATGTTAGCAGAATACAAGTGGTTCAGGTGTCTTTACCACAGGATATACTTAATGCCATACATGCCGTTTAGGGTTGGATCATTAACGGGAGATTTGTGGAAAATCGCCGGGTTTTTGGACATCACAACGGGGTAAAAACAGAAACCAAAAAAAAAAACAAAAAAAGAAAAAAAACGTTCGCTCGTATGAGGACGAGTATATCTGATCGCTTGTCCTGCAATACGCTGTCAAAACGAAACCGGAAGCTTGAGTAAGGGGGAGCACTGCACTGCGCCTTTTTTACCGCACAGTACCGTTGATCTTTTTTCTCCTAGGTCTCCAGGACTGGTGATGATGCAGGACGAGTAGAAATTTTGATCACTCGTCGTCGTCACTGAATGAAAAATTTGTTCCCTGGATTGATACGTATAAAAGACTTGCGAATACAAAATAATTGCCTACCGCCTTCTGTTTTATTTACACATTGATGCAGTGTGTAACTGCACAAAAATAAAAAAATACACTTTTAAATGGTGTATTTCGAAAATAACTCGCTTTGTTACTCAATTTCCAAACATCAAACAGTATGGAGCATAAAAAACGCACCGCTAATTCAGCTCAAAAGTAACTGTGTAAAGGTCGTTTATCTTTCAACAGACTTCAAAGGAGCCGACTTCTACGAACACGTGGGCTGACGTAGTGCTAGCTGCAAACATTAGGCTAAAGGATTTCATTTATTAATTCCAAGGCACCGACAGAAGCTATCAATTATCGAACTGGTTTTTCACGGTCATTTGGTCTTTGACAAGTTTATTAGGGTGTCATTGCAACGGATTAGCGAGGTGTGATATACACAGACGGTCCGGGACTTATGTTGTGGATTCGTTTTTGGCAGATTTTTAAACTATCTGGATTCAACGAATATTATGGATTTTTATCTTTCAAGGCAAAATGTTGATTTATCGGGAGATTTGGGTGCTTCGCCGGGGCGCCGGGGCAAAGGTCTAAATATCGGGAGAACCCGGCGAGTAACGGGAGAACGGCATGTATGCTTAATGCTTCCCCTGGGATTCAGCCAAGGTCTTTCCAACTCAACTTTGAAAGAATTAAAGTACGTCTTCTCTGGTCAGTCATATCTGGATTCTGATTGTTGAATGTGAGTAATGCATTTAGACTGACCATTATGAAATTTATCATATATATTGTTTCTTCACTACCTAAATATGCTAAAATACCAAAAATTGAATTAACTTTCCACCCAGTTCTCTCATCATGTTGAAAATATAAGGGACTATATGATCTCAACCTGTAGCAGGAGAATGTATTTTAAAGGGTGTTTAAAAAAAGTTATAGTATGAAAGAATGTGAATGTCTACTTCTGCTTTGGAAAGTCCTGGTAACTATTATGAAAATACATCTGAAAACCTAATAATGCAGAGAAATTTGGATATATTCAGATGCTAGCTGTAAAATCTGCACTATAGAGGCTAGACTCTAAAATATTTCATTTTCTTTAAAATAATGTAAATGACATTGAATAAATAAGTACCCACTGTCAAAGTGTTAGTCAAAAAATCTAAGTACAACAGATAAACATAATGCTTTAACACTAGTCTTTATATAGATACAACAGATAAACATAATGCTTTAACACTAGTCTTTATATAGAGTTGTTGTTTTACCGTTTTAGGGTGGACAGACTTTTCTTCTAAATGAACCCATTTTAAATATCTAACTGCTTAGAGGAAAAACATTTGAATATACATTGTTCTTGAAATTATCAATAATTTTTACATTTCATAGTGAATAAGCCGATAAAATAGGTATGCAGTATATGAATATTATTGATTAACTTTAGGGTATGTATCTTAAACAGCAATTATAATGTCTAAAGAAATATTTGAAACGTACTTGCATTCACTTAAAAAAAATAATGGATATATTTCAGATGTATTGTTTACATCCCAAACCTAAATTAAAAGAAAATATAACAGAAAAGTCTTCAACTGTGTCTACCTCCTTTTTTCTTCTTTTTCTTTTTCTTCTTCTTTTCACCATCTTCACCTTCTATAATAATCAGAAGTTACATATAATGTTTCACAAAACATGATGCAAAAAATGGTGAAAAACCTACTACAATAAAGAACAAACAAGTTAAAAGTTTTGAAAGATTATAATCACTAAAGAAAAAGAAAATTAAAAATAAAATAAAAATAAAAGGTCTTCTTATCATATTGCAAATTTCAAAAAGGCAACATAATTACAACTAGGCTGACATTCTATTATAATTTTTCATTTACTTTGCAATATTTTGTACATATAACTACACTTAGGACAGCGTAATTTACAGTTACTTTTGGAATTATGACAGTAAAACAAGTACAGAGTATTTTTTAGAATGTTGCAAACATTTTTGGGATTCAAGCTATTAAAATATATAACCAGGTATGATTCCTTTGTATTGAAACTCCCCTGCACATAACATGAAGACTGCTCGAATTGTTTATATTCTGAAAACATGTCTAAATACCTACCTGGCTAAGCAAATATCTGTCAGATTAAAGCACAGCTCAATATACTCTATTTTCAAAAAAACTATTAAAACCAATCAGTCATATCAGACAGTCCGGCAAATTCCAGAAAGTGCCACAGACTTCTACGATCCAATCTATGACTTACCTGCTCCCTCAGCCTCAGCACCCTCAGTGAGTTTTTGTTCTTCCAATTTCTCTGTGACACTGTTCACCTCTACTGTTGGTGCTTCTTCATCAGCTAGAATAAGAAGTTAAATATTTCTGTACAACTAATGCTTACTCAACTTATGACTTTTAAACTGACCTTTATAACAGATTGGACATCTGGATATTTACCACTGCATGAACTTGTTTCTGCAAAGCAACAAGGCCCAAGTAAAAACAATGGCCATTTTGTAAAAAGCTATAACTTCAGGCACTCTGACATGTGCATTTTAGAAATTACTGCTTAACCTTTTCTTTGAATAAGAACAATCAATAACCGTTCATCAGAAATAAAAAAATGAGTATCTACCCATTAATAAATGATAAACAAATTGGTCAAGTCATGTCTTTTTCTGTCAGGATCTGTATAAAGTTATTCATGATACTGCTTTATGGCTCATTAATGAAATAAAGTGACATGGTATTTCAATCTGAGCTGCATATATTCAATAGACATCACTACTCAATCTGACTGAAGTTCACAATCTCCCTACAGTTAGATCTGAAGATGACGCATTCAATTCTGTCTTCTCGATAACCTGGAATTCCCACTATTTTATTTATATCTCAGCCAATGACACTGCAGCTTCTGACGCTTCTCGATAGCTAACCTGTACACAATGCGTGTTCAAACAGCGTGTAAACTTCTCTAGCATAAGTTTATTAGTGGAGATTAAAAGTGCTTAGATATTTTGAAAAAAATGAAATTATTCAAAAACATAAATCTCATTATTTTGAAAGATTTTGACAAATAAATTTAACCGAGTTCGGTGACAATTTATACGTGGCAGATAATTGTTTGAATCCAAGCTTTATAAATAGATTTTCACAAGTTGAACATTTACTTCCATGAGGGTGGAAGCGTTGCTCTGACTGGCTGATGGATAGGTCACAAGAAGGTGACCTTCTATTGGTCGTCCTCAGATCCTAATAGCATAGTGATGTTTAGGATATGATTTTAATCAGAATGTATAACAAGGGCGATCAGTGATCACATGTGTCGCCTGATGATAGCCAATTAAACAGTAGTATTGAGAGGTGATTGGACAGTTTGTAGGCTAAAATGCATTTTTTTATTCAAGGGCCATAACTCAACCAAAAATCATTCAACCGAAAAACCTATAAGACATGCACAAGTACTTTAGGTATAAAACAATCCTGTAAGATTTCATTTATATTGCTTTAGTAGTATAAGAGAAGTAGTCCGGACAAACTTTAAAAATAAAAGTCATTAAAGGGCCATAACTCAAACAAAATTCATTGAACCCAAAAATGCTGAAAATATGCACAACAAGACTTGGTACTGATCATACCTGTAAAGTCTGGATGAAATCGCACCAGTAGTTTCTGAGGAGTAGTCCGGACAAGTTTTGTGATGGACAGACAGACAGATGGATGAATGGACAGACAGACAGATGATGGGGAAGTGATCCCTATATGTCCTGGCTACGTTTTAGCATGTTGCAGCTACTGTGTAGCCTGCAACACAAAACTAGAAATGGTTTTTTGATTGAACAAAAACATATGTCTCCCTCACAGCCAGTTGCTGCAGGCAGTATTGAGTCAGATGATTGTAAAATTTGACATTTAACCTCCAAGTGTGACCTTGACCTTGAGACACCACACCCACAAAGTGGGTTCTGCATGTCGCCTTGATGAGGTGAACATCTGACCCAAGTTTCATAAAAATCCTTCAAGGGCTTTTGAAGATACAGAGAGGACACAATTTTGTGGCATTTGACATTTAACCTCCAAGTGTGACCTTGACCTTGAGACACCACACCCGCAAAGTGGGTTCTGAACGTCGCCTTGATGAGCTGAACATCTGACCCAAGTTTCAAAAAAATCCTT
Source organism: Cyclina sinensis (assembly GCA_012932295.1). Taxonomy (NCBI): domain Eukaryota; kingdom Metazoa; phylum Mollusca; class Bivalvia; order Venerida; family Veneridae; genus Cyclina; species Cyclina sinensis. The sequence goes on from JAAONU010000013.1 coordinate 5,239,282, forward strand.
CAACGGCTTTGGAAGATACAGAGCGGACACGATTTTGTGACGGACAGACGGATGGACAGACAACCTGGGGAAAAACAATATGTCTCCCCCGATGAGATGAACATCTGATCCAAGTTTCATAAATATCCTTCAAGGGCTTTTGAAGATATAGAGCGGACACGATTTTGTGGCATTTGACATTTAACCTCCAAGTGTGACCTTGACCTTGAGACACCACACCCGCAAAGTGGGTTCTGCACGTCCCCTTGATGTAGTGGACATCTGACCCAAGTTTCATAAAAATCCTTCAAAGGCTTTTGAAGATACAGAGCGGACACGATTTTGTGGCATTTGACATTTAACCTCCAAGTGTGACCTTGACCTTGAGACACCACACCCCCAAAGTGGGTTCTGCATGTCGTCTTGATGAGGTGAACATCTGACCCAAGTTTCATAAAAATCCTTCAAAGGCTTTTGAAGATACAGAGCGGACACGATTTTGTGGCATTTGACATTTAACCTCCAAGTGTGACCTTGACCTTGAGACACCACACCCGCGAAGTGGGTTCTGCACGTCGCCTTGATGAGGTGAACATCTGACCCAAGTTTCAAAAAAATCCTTCAAGGGCTTTTGAAGATACAGAGCGAATACGATTTTGTGGCATTTGACATTTAACCTCCAAGTGTGACCTTGACCTTGAGACACCACACCCGCAAAGTGGGTTCTGCACGTCGCCTTGATGAGGTGAACATCTGATCCAAGTTTCATAAAAATCCTTCAAGGGCTTTTGAAGATACAGAGCGGACACGATTTTGTGGCATTTGACATTTAACCTCCTAGTGTAACCTTGACCTTGAGACACCACACCCGCAAAGTGGGTTCTGCAAGTCGCCTTGATGAGGTGAACATCTGACCCAAGATTCATAAAAATCCTTCAAGGGCTTTGGAAGATACAGAGCTGACACGATTTTGTGACGGACAGACGGATGGACGGACGGACAGACAACCGGGGGAAACACAATATGTCTCCCCCATTTGTTGGGGGACACATAATTCAATATTTTGGCTAAAATGCCTTTTTCATTCAAGGGCCATAACTCAGCCAAAAATCATTCAACCATAAAACCCGTTAGATATGCACAAGTACTTGAGGTACTGATCAATCCTGTAAAATTTCATTCAAATTGCATTTGTAGTATAAGAGAAGAAGTTCGGACAAACTTTAAAAATAAAAATCATAAAAGGGCCATAACTCTCACAAAAATCATTGGACTGGAAAATGCCGATGATATGCACAAATACACTTGGAACTGATCATTCCTGTAAAGTTTGGATAAAATCGCACCAGTAATTTCTGAGGAGTAGTCCGGACAAGTTTTGTGACGGACAGACGGACGCACAGACGGACAGACAGACAACAGAGAAGTGATCCCTATATGTTGCGGCTACTCCGTAGCAGGTGACACAAAAACTGCACTCTGTCCTGGTAAGCTTCATAAAAAAATTCTCACCTCTTGGAGTGTTCTTCTTGCAAGATGAAGCATATATAAAGTAATGTTTTTGGGAGGTGTCCCAAAAAAGGTGTTGCACTCCTTTTGTTTTTTCTTTGTGCATATGAAGATTGATAATCTGGTCACCAGAACACAAGCCATTTCCTTTTTCTTAACTTAATACACGAAGTTGAACATTTTATAATCACCTTTATCAAACCTAAAAAGGCTAAGTTCAAACCCTGAGAAAATATTATCACAAATGTATTCCAAATCATTAGCTTTAGGCCAAAAACTGGAAATAAAAACATAACTTTGCCTGATTTCAAAAAATGACTTGGATATCAAGTATGAAATCAGTACCGTAAACGCTCGAATATTGTATGCTAGCGTGTATAAAACGCACCCCTGGTCTGGCCTCAAGATCTGGGCAAAAAAGCTTGCATTGGAATATAAACGCACACAAATTTCATCTGGAAATAGAGTTACCATTTGTCCATGTTTTTCGTTCAGGAAGCGGCCATTGTCGGTGCTCGTAACAATTACATCGTGTGAATATCGCTACGGTTGCATTTAACTATTTATTTCATTAAGGACAATTAGCGCTAGAAACTATTTCTTTCGGAAATATCGAATAAACATGGCATTATCTCAAAGTGTCAACACCTTCTCAGTACCTTTTGGACGTGTTAACAAACATCTCGTAATTTTGGCGAATCAAACAACACTAATTATTATGTTTGTTTAACAATATACGGATGACTCCTTTATCAAATTAATTGGTCAATAACTGTGTGAGTGCCAATATTGACGGCATAATACCGGTAAGCATTGGTTATATGATTGAATCTTTAGCAGTTATACATTTAGAGAAAAAAAAAAAAACAAAAAACAAAAAACAAAGAAACAAATAACAAAACAAAAACGGTGTTTACGATACCGTACTTTCAGTACTGATGACATTGGTTTTCTCCCCTTAATAACGCTCTACAAAAAGAAGGTGCACCAAAAAAAAAAAAACATGATCATTTGGACAGAAATTATTGACTTTTGGCCGCTATTTTACGGGTTTTCAAGCTGGAAAAAGGCCCACTCTCGTGTATAATACGCACCCCTTAGTGGATACTGAAAATTCTTGAAAAAAAGTGCGTATTATATTCGAGCGTTTACGGTAGTTTTTCTTTTCAAATTGCTGCTATCCTGTCACCCTTATTACCATGCCCCATCAGAAGGACAAATTAACATTTGGCGGCACGAAATACCCAAATACATCCAAATACACCCAAATACACTTGAAATATACTTTAACACTGGTGAAAGACAGTTTTCAACAAACACTTATTGTCACCTTTGTTTCTACAAGGCACAGATTTACTAGAAAATGAAAATAAATAGCGAAATTTTAGATATTCATTCATACATATTAGCCACATTTCGGATATAAACGGCTATCGTAAAATTTACAATCTGTGAAAAACATACTAATGTAGGTTGTTTCCCTTTATTAATGTCTATTCAAACTATTACCTAATTTCCTAATAAGATTTTTATTCTTTTTTTTTCAGAAATTTAATTTTATACATTGGATGTTTTTAAATTTATTCAAGGTATTTTAATTATATTTAACTATAACCTTATATATGCTATTCCCAGTATTTAATAATGCTTATTAGTAATTATCACAATATCTGTATTTCACAGCACCGTGTTTGAAAAGAAATCTGAATACAAACAAAGGAGTATTAACTGCAAAATAACCATTAAAACTTATATTTTCTCATCAAATATTTGAATGTAGATGCACAACTCATAAGAATGTGTTAATTAAATAAAACAATTCAATTGTATTTGGGTATATTTGGGGGAATTTCGGTATATTTGGGTATTTCGTGCTGCCCATTAACATTAAACTTTATTTGCATGCTCCTTTTTATCCGAATATAACATTATCCGAAATTGAGCAAGTTATGAATTAAAAATCCGTACCCTTTTTCTTTTTGCGTTTCTTTTTCTTCTTCTTTTGAGTTTCACTTTCGTCTTGGTTCATTTCGTCAACTGGACCATTGTCATTGTTCTCTACGTCTTCAAATTCAGTTTCTTTTTCTTTTTCACTTGTCTTTTCCATTTTGGCATGGGTTTTATAACCGGTGTAATGTAAGAATCGAACTGTTACAAAGTCAACTATAATGTTCAGTAACCGCGGCGTACTCACGAGTATTTACCGAATAATGAATCCAGTAACGAGATGTAAACGATACAAAAAAGAAAGAAAAGAATCAACGTTTGGCTAACGTTATATAGCTCTATGAAATACAAAGTACGATGTATTTATAGGTGAGTAGGTATACCAGACCGGCCACACCCACGCGCTCCTTTACTGACAGTGAAACTTGTCTTTCACAATAGATGTCAAATCAAAATCTCATGTATCAGTCCTATTACATGAGAAAGAACAAGCGGTATGTAAACCCTATGATAGCCTTATTAATTTGGCGTTTTATAGACTTTTTAATAGTGTCAAACCGTTACGACTTGGAAAAAGCAGAGACATAGATAACAGAGATCCAGTCTAATGAATGGTAGAATATCACCCATGACACAAAGTTAAGTGCCCTATAACTATAAGATCACAACTCATACCAATTTTAATAATACAATTTCTAAAAGTTTAAACATTAAACCATAGCTAGTAATAAAAACATTTTCATATTTTAAACAATATTTTGGTATATGTAACACTCATAATGTAAAACATGCCCGTTTTACTTTAGGACAAAGTGATATCTGTTTGCAGCTCGATGTTAGTAGGTGGATCCTACCTGTTTTCTGATAACGTTCATTTGAATCAAAATAGAAGTATTTATATTACCAGGGCTTTAATTTACACCCTCTAAATTAAAGCCCTGATATTACATACTGCAGCTGTATAGGACATTTTACACTTTCTGAAAATGTAGAGTTTATGAATGTGGAATAAATAGTTTTTAAGTTTTATCTGCTACAAAACAAGCCATTTTTGGTAATTTCTACTGTCATGTGTGATAAATTACATAGAGAGCTATTATCTCATTTATCTATGTCTCTGGAAAAAGACATCGCCTATCAAAAATTTTCTCGATGTCTCTTCGACAAGTCTGAATAGTTGGACTAGCCCTGTGGTACTGCCTCATTCTCAGTATCTCGGAATTTCCTTAACATTGAAACTTAAAGCACTAAATTTATTTAGCGGATGTTGGTCATATAGAAAATGTGTAAAAAAAATGTTGATTGTTACAGAAGTTGTAGGTGGCCACTCCAGCCTCTCGATTTCAACAAAACACGCCAACAGCAAAGGTATATGAACTGCTAATTGTCTTCACCGGGCAAAACATCGTGAAGTTTCCAAGGGAACGTTCGCAGGTATTGCAGACCCCATTTCGGTTCACATAAGTTTAACATAAAAGTTCAAATTACCAAAACTGGTGCCTGACGATTTTGAGAATCACCTTTGTTGGTTAAGATCTATTTGATATTCTACATCGATTTGGAAACTGGTCCTTGCAACTTGACATAACTCCCCCTTGTTCTACAGTACCCGTTCAAACCAGTTCTTAACGCTGAATGTGTAAATTGCAAAAAGTCACGGATTCTCACACCGGTGGAATATGGACCACCTCCGGATCGGGAGTCTGTCGCTCCAACCCAACGACTACTTTAATATCGACCTAAACGTTTAATTCGTCGTGTTTATCGACGTGCATATTGTAAAGTAAGTGAAAGCAATGCCCGCTGGTAGTCATTACTGCTAGAGGTTAATAACTTTATATCATTCGGGATGAGTTTTGTGTTTCGTTAAATATAACTGAAGATTCTCTGACAAAACTAAATTAGAAAATGGGAAATGATTATCCGAAAAAATAGATATATTACAACCTGAATTGATCTTCTGAAATAAATAACTGACGAAAACAGACACAAATATCATGATTTCCTGCACAAAGTGAAATTAATTTAAAACGCCCTAATAATCGGATATCTCGAATGACTGGAAAACTCGAAGGTGTGTCAATACTATATTACGAATGATTGCAGTTTAATTGTTTTAGAAGTTAAAAAAATGTTTGGAAATAATATTTTAATTATGCTTCAGTTGCCTGAACATAGTAATAAAATTTTTATATGTGTGGTTTTTATCATTGAAAGCACATTCTGTGAAATGTAATGTGTCTAATGTCCGGATTAATTCCCCTATAGCCATATGTCACCTAAAACAACAACCAAACTGAACTTAATCCCTTGACGGATTTCCCTGAATCAATGTTACGAGGGCTGTTCCAAAAGATATAATCTTAATGAAGATACGTGATTTTCTATTTAGCAAAACATGATTGAGAAGAGAAATATAAAGGAATGAGTCCTTTTTCTTTCATTTCATTGTGACAGAAGATACAAAGTGCAGTGAGGCTTGAAACGAATGCGTTGTTCTTTAAAAGTGTTTAAAGCTATTGAGAAATCAAAGTTGTTCTAGTTCGCCCTATTGTAATTTTCTGTTTTTCTATAATTATTCTCAGTATCAGCCTTTCACTTTTATTACTTCAATCAGTAAGAGCCCGACCGTTTCTATTTACTCGAAGATATAAGCTTTATTTCTCTCTTTTTTCCAAATATTTTATTATAAATCTACACCCCAAACACTTTGAAAATACATAAGTTTATCTCCAGCATGCTATCTGTACTGTGTGTCCGGTGGTTTAAAAATCCAATTTTTCAGTTGATTTTCTATTTAGTTATCATTTGTGATTGTTAATGTTACTTTAAGAGTCATAACATATATTTTCATTGTGACTTTTATTCTTTAGGGCAGGGCTTCTGTAAGATGTTTGCTGAATCCACATGTTATTTTTTGTACAATAGATGCATATGCTATTTCTGAAATAAATATGTTTCAACTTAAGTGCAGTTATCATTGAATACTGCATCTCCGTTCTTTTTTCCACTCTTTTAAAATGTCGCAGTTTAAAACCAAGAATTGTAACAAGCAAACGCCTAACTACCTAAGAATTGTAACAAGCAAACGCCTAACTACCTAAGAATTGTAACAAGCAAACACCTAACTACCTACGAATTGTAACAAGCAAACACCTAACTACCTACGAATTGTAACAAGCAAACACCTGACTACCTACGAATTGTAACAAGCAAACACCTAACTACCTACGAATTGTAACAAGCAAACACCTAACTACCTAAGAATTGTAACAAGCAAACACCTAACTACACTCTTGGTATTTTAAGTCTTGATAGCGAGTGATCAGCACATATTTTTCTGCTTAAATTCTTACCTTAAATGCAAATATTTCATTCAGATATTTTTCTAACGGCTTTAAACCTTTCAATCGTACACGGAAGTTGACATTGATATTTATAGAAGTATTAAACTGACTTAATTCTAATCTGTACCTTCAACTACTGCCACTTCAGCTATATTCAAACAAAGCAAATTCATGTTATCCCACATGATTGTCTGTACACTTTCCAATAAAAATGTATAACAGGGCAACATGAATACGTTAAAAAGCCTAAAATTTAGTCTTTGTTTCGTGTATTTCACAGACTACCAGAAAGCAATCTTAATCTAGCCGTAGTTTTTTAAACCCCCTCGTCAGTCTCAACAAGTATTACAATGCATGCACGATTACTTTGCATCGGATAGAAATGTTATAAATATACATCAAAGAGAAGGCTTTAGGACCTAGATCAGTGTGTCTTACACTAGATCTCAGAGATGGAGAGACATTTTATTCTATTTGTGCTCCTTGGCTTTCTGTCAACGGTTTCTGGAATCGGTAACTATAACAAAACTATGATATTTTTTTCAGTCTGTTTACATCTTTATTTTCAAAGTTGTACCGGAACCGCTATACAAAAGGAATACAGTTACCAATGACTTGGTACTTTGTTGAAGAGCACGGATCTTTCCCTATATATGTTATACATAGGATTTTGGGTTCAGAACGAGTGTATTTAATCTCGAAAAGTTCATAAAAGTTTTTAAAAAAGTAAATGCAAGATTGATACCACATTTGTTGACTGGGTAGAAATCAAAAGTTGCATTAGCCCAAACAACTTTTGGACATAGCCCGAAATACAACAAAAATTCTTTTGCGAATTAGTTATGGGTGACGAAACGTGAAACTATAAGTAACTGAGTAACTGAATCTGGGCCCCGAGATTGAAAATACATTTATCAGGGAAAAGATATTACCCGAAGAATGCTGTTATCAGTGTTATTAAGGTATGAGAATATACAGGAAAGTTTCAAAAATTACGCGCCTCAAAATGAATGAATCGGTTAATGGAGAGTATCTACTTAGAAGAAAATTGCCCCCCAAAAAACAAAAAAATACACGAAATCAGAAATAATTTATGTATTTAAGTTGCAATACCCAGGAACAACTTATTCTTCATGGTGGTCAGTCGAAAGAAAAATACTTCGTTTTTGCATAAAAGATCTCTAAATGGCTTGAAACGATTGTCATAGACAAATATCATGAACTTACTAGCAGTTCATGAACGCTTGTTACATTTAATATTCATGTACATATGCACTGACATCTTTTTACCATACGTACCAGTCGTTGTTACTTTTTGATTTTCTTTGATAAATATCTGTGGTGAATGCCCAACTTCATTCATCACTCATCCAACGTTGTTTGACCTTTTAAATCTCTTCATTTTAGATTTATGTGCAACTGTTAGATGTGCAGCTCCAGATTGCGAGGACTATTACACTCCGCCAGGACAATGCTGCCCGATTTGCAAATCAGGTAATTCTAATATTTCTTTATCTTAAAATGGCGATTCAAAGGTTACTGGCTATCTTTACGACCTTCATCTGTACCGACATAGTTAAGGACAGAACGGACTTTAACAGCGATGTCCACACTCCTACTTTCAACGAGTGTGCTAGTGAGAACACCAAGTTGCAAAACTTCTTTATCAGCTGCGTGAAATAACCAAGTTAAAACTAAAAACTGGGGCTTCTGTTTAAAGACAGGGAGCAGGCGTTAACATTAAGTCATTGATAAGTTTTCAAGGTAACAATTATAGATTTCTATATATACATGTACAAAAAAAAGAAAAATGATTGATAAGCCGTATAATAAGTTCTGTTTCGTAGCTTTTGAGCAATAGATAACGGAACAACACCAAACATGTCTTTCTGTAAGATAACTACAAAACCATACAAGGGGTTAACCAGGGAGAGTGTCTTTCCGCATGATAACTACAAAACCACACAAGGGGTTAATCAGGGAAAGTGTCTTTCCGCATGATAACTACAAAACCATATAAGGAGTTAATCAGGGATAATGTCTTTCCGCAAGATAACTACAAAACCATACAAAGGGTTAATCAGGGATAATGTCTTTCCGCAAGATAACTACAAAACCATACAAGGGGTTAATCAGGGATAATGTCTTTCCGCAAGATAACTACAAAACCATACAAGCGGTTAATCAGGGAGAGTGTCTTTCCGCAAGATAACTACAAAACCATACAAGAGGTTAATCAGGGAGAGTGTCTTTCCGCAAGATAACTACAAAACCATACAAGGGGTTAATCAGGGAGAGTGTCTTTCCGCAAGATAACTACAAAACCATACAAGGGGTTAATCAGGGAGAGTGTCTTTCCGCAAGATAACTACAAAACCATACAAGGGGTTAATCAGGGATAGTGTCTTTCCGCAAGATAACTACAAAACCATACAAGAGGTTAATCAGGGAGAGTGTCTTTCCGAAAGGTAACTACAAAACCATACAATAGGTTAATCAGGGAGAGTGTCTTTCCGAAAGGTAACTACAAAACCATACAAGAGGTTAATCAGGGAGAGTGTCTTTCCGAAAGGTAACTACAAAACCATACAAGAGGTTAATCAGGGAGAGTGTCTTTCCGAAAGGTAACTACAAAACCATACAAGAGGTTAATCAGGGAGAGTGTCTTTCCGCAAGATAACTACAAAACCATACAAGAAGTTAATCAGGGAGAGTGTCTTTCCGAAAGGTAACTACAAAACCATACAAGAGGTTAATCAGGGAGAGTGTCTTTCCGAAAGGTAACTACAAAACCATACAAGAGGTTAATCAGGGGTAATGACTTTCCGAGAGGTAACTACTAAACCATACAAGAGGTGAATCAGGGAGAGTGTCTTTCCGAAAGGTAAATACAAAACCATACAAGAGGTTAATCAGGGGTAATGTCTTTCCGAAAGGTAACTACAAAACCATACAAGAGGTGAATAAGGGGTAATGTCTTTCCGCAAGATAACTACACAACCATACAAGAGTTTAATCAGGGGTAATATCTTTCCGCAAGATAACTACAAAACCATACAAGAGGTTAATCCGGGTAATGTTTTTCCGCAAGATAACTACAAAAACATACAAGAGGTTAATCAGGGATAATGTCTTTCCGCAAGATAACTACAAAACCATACAAGAGGTTAATCAGGGATAATGTCTTTCCGCAAGATAACTACAAAACCATACAAGAGGTTAATCAGGGAGAGTGTCATTCCGCAAGATAACTACAAAACCATACAAGAGGTTAATCAGGGAGAGTGTCTTTCCGCAAGATAACTACAAAACCATACAAGGGGTTAATCAGGGAGAGTGTCTTTCCGCAAGATAACTACAAAACCATACAAGGGGTTAATCAGGGAGAGTGTCTTTCCGCAAGATAACTACAAAACCATACAAGGGGTTAATCAGGGATAGTGTCTTTCCGCAAGATAACTACAAAACCATACAAGAGGTTAATCAGGGAGAGTGTCTTTCCGAAAGGTAACTACAAAACCATACAAGAGGTTAATCAGGGAGAGTGTCTTTCCGAAAAGTAACTACAAAACCATACAAGAGGTTAATCAGGGAGAGTGTCTTTCCGAAAGGTAACTACAAAACCATACAAGAGGTTAATCAGGGAGAGTGTCTTTCCGAAAGGTAACTACAAAACCATACAAGAGGTTAATCAGAGAGAGTGTCTTTCCGCAAGATAACTACAAAACCATACAAGAAGTTAATCAGGGAGAGTGTCTTTCCGAAAGGTAACTACAAAACCATACAAGAGGTTAATCAGGGAGAGTGTCTTTCCGAAAGGTAACTACAAAACCATACAAGAGGTTAACCAGGGGTAATGTCTTTCCGAGAGGTAACTACTAAACCATACAAGAGGTGAATCAGGGAGAGTGTCTTTCCGAAAGGTAAATACAAAACCATACAAGAGGTTAATCAGGGGTAATGTCTTTCCGAAAGGTAACTACTTAACCATACAAGAGGTGAATAAGGGGTAATGTCTTTCCGCAAGATAACTACACAACCATACAAGAGGTTAATCAGGGGTAATATCTTTCCGCAAGATAACTACAAAACCATACAAGAGGTTAATCCGGGTAATGTTTTTCCGCAAGATAACTACAAAAACATACAAGAGGTTAATCAGGGGTAATGACTCCGCAAGATAACTACAAAACCATACAAGAGGTTAATCAGGGATAATGTCTTTCTGCAAGATAACTACAAAACCATACAAGAGGTTAATCAGGGATAATGTCTTTCTGCAAGATAATTACAAAACCATACAAGAGGTTAATCAGGGAGAGTGTCTTTCGGAAAGGTAACTACTAAACCATAAAAGAGGTTAATCAGGGATAATGTCTTTCCGCAAGATAACTACAAAACCATGCAAGAGTTTAATCAGGGAGAGTGTCTTTCCGAAAGGTAACTACAAAACCATAAAAGAGGTTAATCAGGGGTAATGTCTTTCCGCAAGATAACTACAAAACCGTACAAGAGGTTAATCAGGGGTAATGTCTTTCCGCAAGATAACTACAAAACCATACAAGAGGTAAATCAGGGGTAATGGCTTTCCGCAAGATAACTACAAAACCCTACAAGAGGTTAATCAGGGATAAAGTCTTTCCGCAAGATAACTACAAAACCATACAAGAGGTTTATCAGGAATAATGTCTTTCCGAAAGGTAACTACAAAACCCTACAAGAGATTAATCAGGGGTAATGTCTTTCCGCAAGATAACTACAAAACAATAAAAGAGGTAAATCAGGGGTAATGTCTTTCCGCAAGATAACTACAAAACCATAAAAGAGGTTAATCAGGGGTAATGTCTTTCCGCAAGATAACTACAAAACAATACAAGAGGTAAATCAGGGGTAATGTCTTTCCGCAAGATAACTACAAAACCATAAAAGAGGTTAATCAGGGGTAATGTCTTTCCGCAAGATAACTACAAAACCATACAAGAGGTGAATAAGGGATAATGTCTTTCCGCAAGATAACTACAAAATCATACAAGAGGTTAATCAATGGTAATGTCTTTCCGCAAGATTACTTCTAAACCATACAAGAGGTTAATCAGGGGTAATGTCTTTCCGCAAGATAATTACAAAACCATACAAGAGGTTAATCAGGGGTAATGCCTTTTCGCAAGATAACTACAAAACTATACAAGAGGTTAATCAGGGGGAATATTTTCCTGCAAGATAACTACAAAACCATACATGGGGTTTATCCGGGGTAATGCCTTTCCGCAAGATAACTACAAAAACATACAAGAGGTTAATCAGGGGTAATGTCTTTGCGCAAGATAACTACAAATCCATACAAGAGGTTAATTAGGGATAATGTCTTTCTGCAAGATAACTACAAAATCATACAAGAGGTTAATCAGGGAGTGTGTCTTTCGGAAAGGTAACTACTAAACCATAAAAGAGGTTAATCAGGGATAATGTCTTTCCGCAAGATAACTACAAAACCATACAAGAGGTTAATCAGGGAGAGTGTCTTTCCGAAAGGTAACTGCAAAACCATACAAGAGGTTAATCAGGGGTAATGTCTTTCCGAGAGGTAACTACTAAACCATACAAGAGGTGAATCAGGGAGAGTGTCTTTCCGAAATGTAACTACAAAACCATACAATAGGTTAATCAGGGGTGATGTCTTTCCGAAAGATAACTACTTAACCATACAAGAGGTTAATCAGGGGTTATGTCTTTCCGGAAGATAACTACAAAACCATACAAGAGGTTATTCAGGGGTTTAATCTTTCCGCAAGATAACTACAAGACCATACAAGAGGTTAATCAAATGAAATGTCTTTCCGCAAGATAACTACAAAACCATACAAGAGGTTAATCAGGGGTAATGTCTTTCCGCAAGATAACTACAAAACCATACAAGAGGTTAATCAGGGGTAATGGCTTTCCGCAAGATAACTACAAAACCCTACAAGATGTTAATCAGGGAGAGTGTCTTTCCGCAAGATAACTACAAAACCATACAAGAGGTTTATCAGGAATAATGTCTTTCTGCAAGATAACTACAAAACCATACAAGAGGTTAATCAGGGGTAATGTCTTTCCGCAAGATAACTACAAAACCCTACAAGAGGTTAATCTGGGATAATGTCTTTCCGAAAGGTAACTACTAAACCCTACAAGAGGTTAATCAGGGAGAGTGTCTTTCCGCAAGATAACTACAAAACCATACAAGAGGTAAATCAGGGGTAATGTCTTTTCGCAAGATAACTACAAAACCATACAAGAGATTAATCAGGGGTAATGTCTTTCCGCAAGATAACTACAAAATCATACAAGAGGTTAATCAATGGTAATGTCTTTCCACAAGATTACTTCTAAACCATTCAAGACTTTAATCAGGGAGAGTGTCTTTCCGCAAGATAATTACAAAACCATACAAGAGGTTAATCAGGGGTAATGCCTTTCCGCAAGATAACTACAAAACTATACAAAAGGTTAATCAGGGGAAATATTTTCCTGCAAGATAACTACAAAACCATACATGGGGTTTATCAGGGGTAATGCCTTTCCGCAAGATAACTACAAAACCATACAAGAGGTTAATCAGGGGTAATGTCTTTCCGCAAGATAACTACAAAACCATACAAGAGGTAAATCAGGGGTAATGGCTTTCCGCAAGATAACTACAAAACCCTACAAGAGGTTAATCAGGGATAAAGTCTTTCCGCAAGATAACTACAAAACCATACAAGAGGTTTATCAGGAGTAATGTCTTTCCGCAAGATAACTTCAAAACCATACAAGAGGTTAATCAGGGGTAATGTCTTTCCGCAAGATAACTACAAAACCCTACAAGAGGTTAATCAGGGGTAATGTCTTTCCGCAAGATAACTACAAAACCCTACAAGAGGTTAATCAGGGATAATGTCTTTCCGAAAGGTAACTACAAAACCCTACAAGAGATTAATCAGGTGTAATGTCTTTCCGCAAGATAATTACAAAACTGTACAAAAGGTTAATCAGGGGGAATATTTTCCTGCAAGATAACTACAAAACCATACATGGGGTTTATCAGGGGTAATGCCTTTCCGCAAGATAACTACAAAACCATACAAGAGGTTAATCAGGGGTAATGTCTTTCCGCAAGATAACTACAAAACCATACAAGAGGTAAATTAGGGGTAATGGCTTTCCGCAAGATAACTACAAAACCCTACAAGAGGTTAATCAGGGATAAAGTCTTTCCGCAAGATAACTACAAAACCATACAAGAGGTTTATCAGGAATAATTTCTTTCCGCAAGATAACTACAAAACCATACAAGAGGTTAATCAGGGGTAATGTCTTTTCGCAAGATAACTACAAAACCCTACAAGAGGTTAATCAGGGATAATGTCTTTCCGAAAGGTAACTACAAAACCCTACAAGAGATTAATCAGGGGTAATGTCTTTCCGCAAGATAACTACAAAACAATACAAGAGGTAAATCAGGGGTAATGTCTTTCCGCAAGATAACTACAAAACCATACAAGAGGTTAATAAGGGATAATGTCTTTCCGCAAGATAACTACAAAACCATACAAGAGGTGAATAAGGGATAATGTCTTTCCGCAAGATAACTACAAAATCATACAAGAGGTTAATCAATGGTAATGTCTTTCCGCAAGATTACTTCTAAACCATACAAGAGGTTAATCAGGGATAATGTCTTTCCGCAAGATAATTACAAAACCATACAAGAGGTTAATCAGGGGTAATGCCTTTTCGCAAGATAACTACAAAACTATACAAGAGGTTAATCAGGGGGAATATTTTCCTGCAAGATAACTACAAAACCATACATGGGGTTTATCCGGGGTAATGCCTTTCCGCAAGATAACTACAAAAACATACAAGAGGTTAATCAGGGGTAATGTCTTTCCGCAAGATAATTACAAAAACATACAAGAGGTTAATCAGGGGTAATGTCTTTCCGCAAGATAATTACAAAACCATACAAGAGGTTAATCAGGGGTAATGCCTTTTCGCAAGATAACTACAAAACTATACAAAAGGTTAATCAGGGGGAATATTTTCCTGCAAGATAACTACAAAACCATACATGGGGTTTATCAGGGGTAATGCCTTTCCGCAAGATAACTACAAAACCATACAAGAGGTTAATCAGGGGTAATGTCTTTCCGCAAGATAACTACAAAACCATACAAGAGGTAAATCAGGGGTAATGGCTTTCCGCAAGATAACTACAAAACCCTACAAGAGGTTAATCAGGGATAAAGTCTTTCCGCAAGATAACTACAAAACCATACAAGAGGTTTATCAGGAATAATGTCTTTCCGCAAGATAACTACAAAACCATACAAGAGGTTAATCAGGGGTAATGTCTTTCCGCAAGATAACTACAAAACCCTACAAGAGGTTAATCAGGGGTAATGTCTTTCCGCAAGATAACTACAAAACCCTACAAGAGGTTAATCAGGGATAATGTCTTTCAGAAAGGTAACTACAAAACCCTACAAGAGATTAATCAGGGGTAATGTCTTTCCGCAAGATAACTACAAAACTATACAAAAGGTTAATCAGGGGGAATATTTTCCTGCAAGATAACTACAAAACCATACATGGGGTTTATCAGGGGTAATGCCTTTCCGCAAGATAACTACAAAACCATACAAGAGGTTAATCAGGGGTAATGTCTTTCCGCAAGATAACTACAAAACCATACAAGAGGTTTATCAGGAATAATGTCTTTCCGCAAGATAACTACAAAACCATACAAGAGGTTAATCAGGGGTAATGTCTTTCCGCAAGATAACTACAAAACCATACAAGAGGTAAATCAGGGGTAATGGCTTTCCGCAAGATAACTACAAAACCCTACAAGAGGTTAATCAGGGATAAAGTCTTTCCGCAAGATAACTACAAAACCATACAAGAGGTTTATCAGGAATAATGTCTTTCCGCAAGATAACTACAAAACCATACAAGAGGTTAATCAGGGGTAATGTCTTTCCGCAAGATAACTACAAAACCCTACAAGAGGTTAATCAGGGGTAATGTCTTTCCGCAAGATAACTACAAAACCCTACAAGAGGTTAATCAGGGATAATGTCTTTCAGAAAGGTAACTACAAAACCCTACAAGAGATTAATCAGGGGTAATGTCTTTCCGCAAGATAACTACAAAACAATACAAGAGGTTAATCAGGGGTAATGTCTTTCCGCAAGATAACTACAAAACCATACAAGAGGTGAATCAGGGATAATGTCTTTCCGCAAGATAACTACAAAACCATACAAGAGGTTAATCAATGGTAATGTCTTTTCACAAGATTACTTCTTAACCATTCAAGAGGTTAATCAGAGATAATGTCTTTCAGCAAGATAATTACAAAACCATACAAGAGGTTAATCAGGGGTAATGCCTTTCCGCAAGATAACTACAAAACTATACAAAAGGTTAATCAGGGGGAATATTTTCCTGCAAGATAACTACAAAACCATACATGGGGTTTATCAAGGGTAATGTCTTTCCGCAAGATAACTACAAAACCATACCTGGGGTTTATCAGGGGGAATATTTTCCTGCAAGATAACTACAAAGTCGTACAAGGGGTTTATCAGGGGGAATATTTTCCTGCAAGATAACTACAAAACCATACAAGTGGTTTATCAGGGGAAATATATTCCTGCAGTTTAACTACAAAACCATTCAAGGGGTTTTATCTGGGGAAATATTTTCCTGCAAGATAACTACAAAACCATACAAGAGGTTAATCAGGGGGAATATTTTCCTGCAAGAAAACTGCAAAACCATACAAGGGGTTTATCAGGGGAAATATATTCCTGCAAGATAACTACAAAACCATACAAGGGGTGTATCAGAGGGAATATTTTCCTGCAAGATAACTAAAAAGCCATACAAGGGGTTTATCAGGTGGAATATTTTCCTGCAAGATAACTACAAAACCATACAAGGAGTTTATCAGGGGGAATATTTTCCTGCAAGATAACTACAAACCATACAAGGGTTTTATCATGGGGAATATTTTCCAGCAAGATAACTGCAAAACTATACAAGGAGTTTATCAGGGAGTAGGGATTTTTATATTACTGTCTGGATTCGTATCCCCTTGTAGCATTGTACACCTTGAAATTATTTGTTAACAACAAAGAAGAGCAATGTTGATAATTATATCGAATTTAGAATTTTTATAAGACGTCTAATGTTTCATTCTAAATAAAATCAGAATTGGAAAAAAATGATCATTATCTTATTTTTCCTTAACGTGGCATTGAAATATTGAAATAATGACCTAGATTATAATTTTGACATTTCTCCAAATTTCATTTAGCTATATTATATCTATCGGTCCTCTAAAAAGAGCCGAAAAGTTAGTGGTGTATGATGGCATTGCTCGAATCTTTGTTTACGAGTATTTGTTTCACAGACTTTGAGAAAACCCCCGACAAATTCATTGTATACTTGTGATCGACCTGCTTTTTACATAAGTTTAGTTAAACCCTTAACATTCTAAATTTCTTCAATAAATGCGATGTTTTATTTACTTTATTGAATATTTTTCTTCTAGATGAGCAGCTGACAAGTAAGTGTAATGGAGTATACCACGTGTACATTGTACACACCTAACATGCATATATTATTTTTTGGCTTTTCAAGAGACTAGGCCTTGTCTGGTGAATGGTCTTTGTTTTTTTTCCTATTCTATCTGTGGTGATTTTAGGAACTTGCTTATCATACCATATTTCTTACTTGGGCGATTCACATTTGATATATTCTTGAGCCTAATCACACAAAAACAACGTTGTTACG
The DNA here is from genome assembly GCA_012932295.1 of Cyclina sinensis. Taxonomy (NCBI): domain Eukaryota; kingdom Metazoa; phylum Mollusca; class Bivalvia; order Venerida; family Veneridae; genus Cyclina; species Cyclina sinensis. Next base: position 5,256,894 of record JAAONU010000013.1, read on the forward strand.
TAAGAATCCGAAAATGGTCGAAATCAGGGTAAGTACACACTAAAGGACAGCATTCAGTGCATGTAACCAAAAGTTCAGGTGATCATCAAGCACTCCCAAGTTGAACGCACATAAAACATGTTAAAAAGACATTATGATTCAACCGCACCGACGTAATCTCTTTAAAGGCTTATGAGGGATATATTTTTCCGACAGCTGCTGAAAACAGTATAAACCTGATTATTTCCACATATTTGCCTGTATGGTTATTTAGTCATTCGATAAGAAAAAGACACACATGGCTCTGGCATCATGTTTTATTTGCTTATAAGTTTATTTACACCACAGGTTTTGTACAGTAATGCTTAATCTCTGATTATAATGCATTATATACCTCTCTTAATTACATATATTTATAATGTATCCTTGCAACATACATGTTTTTTTAATTACTCTTTTACAGTGGTATCTAACCACGTCGTCTGTTTTATTCATTATGAATTTATGACCAACAATTAGGAAAGATTGACACTTATCTTTCAAAACAAAGCCAGACGTGTTCGTAACTGGTGGGGAAAAAATATATTGTTGCGGATGACCAAATCAAAATGAACAGAACCCTAACTTATTGCTTGTCTGAAATCTTTTATTATCTTAGAAAAAAATGATCTAAAAGGCAAACAGTTCATAAAAGATTAAAAAATCAATTCCTGTTTCCAAATTTTTGCTATTTCTTCTTTTGCATGGACACTGGCAGTAAACGGTGACGGTTGTATGTTAATGCGTGTTCAGTAGTTATATTAACCGCTGTTGTTTCCTTTTATCCTTCCAAAATATGTAATTTTAAGATACTTTTAACATTTATGTTACAGTTATGCAAGTTTATTTGGTAAATCAATGATTATGTTTTAAAATCTACATAATACAGAGTTTAATATAGCAGACTATTCTCTCTAAACGATGAAACTTATTTCTAACTAGCCAGAATATTATCAATCGTACAGTCTTCAAATACGTGTAACGCTGCTACTGACGTAACTTCATACCTAAGAGAACCAATGATTTGTTCGTACATCTTCAGTTCCTTGCGGGGATACGACCTATGACCCGACAAGCCAGTTATGCTGTGAAGGCACCGTCCAGGTGAAGGAAGGTATCATGACCCGGTGTTGCGGGGAAGAAACATACGACACAACGCAGTTTATGTGCTGCAACCGAAGAGTTAGTCCTCGTAACGGCACGTTGCCAAAATGTTGCGGTAACCAAGGCTTCGATGCGGCACACTATTTGTGTTGCAAAGGGAATGTTATACAGAAGTCTGGAGACCTACCACAGTGCTGTGGTAGGGAAGCTTTTGATGCTTCAAGTCAGATATGCTGCAGAGGCAATGTAAGAGAAAAGGACGGAAAACTGCCAAGATGTTGTGGAACGGATGTGTTCGATGCATCAACGCAGCTTTGTTGTCGTGGAAGTTTACAAGGAAGGATAAACAACCAGATAAAATGCTGTGGAAATGACAGCTACAACCCGACAAAAGAGATGTGTTGTCGAGGAGTTGTCAGTAAGAAAAGAGGGGACCAGCCAAGGTGTTGCGGAACAGAGTCTTACGATGCTGTGAAGCAAATATGCTGTAAAAAGGTTCTTCACCAAAGAATCGACGGTGATACTAAGTGCTGTGGTAACAATTCGTATGAACAGTGTAAATTCATGTGTTGTAAAGGTGTGGTTGA